>JAGPOW010000261.1:111415207-111453337 GCA_030014935.1 Caiman crocodilus | reverse complement strand
AGCTCTACTCCCGCCTTGGCCTTCCTAATAGCCCTCCTACACTCCCGAGCACAAGAGGAGTACTTCTCTTTGGAGACTGCTCCTCTCTTCCAAAGATAGCCTCCCGCTTAGCTCTCAGGATCCCCCGAATATCCCTATTAAGCCATGGGGGTACTTTTGCCCATCTTGCATCGGGCAGGAACGGTTGCCCCTTGCTTGGCAGGTTAGGTAGTCAGCCTCTTCTAGGTCCAGCAAGTCTGACCCAAATTCCACTAGCAGGCGTCCTAACCACATAGCCAGGGTCCCTTGAGGCTTCAGTTTCGATTCTTTGTATAATTCTTGCATTTCTCCCCATGTGCGGGTGCAGCATGTAGTGGTAATGCGGGTCGCACCCTGCGCATCTGTAACTTGCTTGACTAATGCTATCGGCTGGACCGCAGCTGGGAGGAGTGCAGGCTCCTCAGGCGGGAGCGTCAAGTATAACTTCTCTCCCTCATAAGGGGCGGTTCTCCCACTCACACTGCGTCAGGGGGCAGAGTTTCTTTTGGCGCCACTCCGAGGGGCGGGGCCAAGGACCGTGTGGCTGCCCCTTGTTTCCCAAGACTTTTTGTGCGCTCTTCTTTTTCCCTGGCTCCATCTTGGAATGGCAGCGGCTCGGGGTTCTCTGATGGCTCTGAGAGCTTTCCTTTACTGCCGCTTCCTTAGCCATCTGGGTGGCTGTGAGCAGGCGAACCTCTAAATTTGTGTTCTCCTGCAGCAAAGTTGTAACAGTGCGGAACATAATATTCAACATCTTTCCATCTTTCCCTTGTCCCACTTCAGCCTGTCCACCACGCCACAACACAGCCCTCCATCTCTAACTTTTCCTGGAGATCTGAAAGCAGCTCGTGCCCCCTTGACCCAGGCGCCAGGGTCGGGGGATTGAATCAGTCAACCAGTGTCGATTCTCTGCCTTCTCTCACACACCTTATACAGCAGGCATACTCTTGGGCGAGAGTTGGGTCTGCTATTCCCGTCGGTTTTACTCTGGCGAGAGACACGGTGCCTACTTCATCTCGGGGTCTGAATCGGACCCGCTCATTGCTCATCACACACCCAAACGCCCTGGGGTGGTGTACCTCCCATTCATTCAAAACTCCTTCTTCCTCTTTCAGTGAAAGGTAGCTGCTGATGAGTCTTTTGGTCGACCCGCCTGCTTGGTGGTATGTGATGTGAGCCCATATCTCACTGGAGTCCGCCACAGGGTGCCCCCCGGTGCGCCAGGAGCAACACTCAATTAGAATCTTTTCCACCACCATGCCCTTAGCTCCTGTTCGTGACACCATGTCTCAGGCTGCCGGAGCCATCCAGAGGATCGCTAATTTAATTAGATGTCAGGCAGGCCAGTGGTGGAGAGGCGAGACAACTTACTGGTTTTAAAAGATTACTTTACTTATGCTGCGTGGAATGACAGTGCAGGCCTCGAGGTAGCTTGCTTGCATTGTCGCAGATAATTAAACAAGTTGCTAGTTAATGAGTTTTTGAATGAAAAGGAACCTGCAGGATAACGAAGGTATGTCAAAAGGACCTGGTGACGGGAAGATATTGGTGGGTGATCAGTCTACCAAGTTTCCTCAGTCACACTACAGAGTTCTCCATGACTACTCTGTCAGGTGCTTGGAGGTCTCCGACTTGGACGGAAGCTGCATGAACTTTGATATGTCGGGAGTGGCCAATAATGGACTGCTAGGTAGGAATAACTAATGAAGCAGAATGTGACCAAATTTGGGGTAATGGCTCCGTGCAGTCTATTGTGACTTGGACGCTGAACTGATTTGGTTATGACAGTTTTCACATTCAAGAGTTGGTCTGCTCAGTGGAAACCTACACCCAGTTTTAAACAGCTCCTAAGTTCTATACTAATGAGATGTCAGTGCTGTACACAGTCCATAACTTTCTCAGCAAAATGACTCATAGACTAGGCTAGGCCTGCAGTTTACATCTAGACTGTAGGATGTAACCTGAATGCTCAGCAACTTTGCTAAGTGTTACAAAAAGAAGTGAACTCTGAGTGTTTTGAAACCCATTCAGTCCTTGGTCTCTGCTAAGGACCGGCTTATGCTGGGGATATTTGTATCTGTGTCACTGTGCCAATGCAAGCCTCGTTATAACTGAGTTGCAGTGGTGTAAAATGGAGTTTAGACTTTAGAGAAGTGCAGCCTGGTTTCAAACCAGTGGAAGCCCTACTGGGATGGCTCACCTAGACTGGGAGGCAGGCATACAGGCTTGCATTTGTATAGGTATTCCTGTATAACTATACCCACTGCAGGCTAAGATTACTATACAGGAATCCATTTGAGAAGCCAAGAGCAAGAACTTTCAAAGAACTCCCTCCTGTCCCACGCACAGTTGGTGTGATGGGTTGTATTATGAAAACATGGATCTGGAACTGAACTGAAAACACCTACATACTTCCACATGGCCGTCAAATAGTAATGAGTGACTTGCATTACTAACCTAAGTTAGGTTCAAACCAATGACTTCCAGATGAAAATCTCTAATCCCATTATCTATCTTCTGAAAAAGTCATTCGGTTTGATTTCCCAGTTTCCCCATTGTCTTAAAACTAACTGCTTGTTAAGAATGTAATTAAAGCTCTATATTATTAAAAATGATGGCAGTTAAACAAATCTCATATACTTGCCATTCAGTAACCTGCAAAGACTGTTGTTTATCACTGCTCTTTCTTGTCTTGATGCTTGGAATAAATTTTGTCCCCACTGTTTATCAAGCACTGTCATTGCATGAATTTACTAAGTCCTTCTGGAACTAATTTCTCTCTTCTTGTCTGACTGTTTTTATTCTGTTCTTTGACATTGGCTCAGTTCTCACTAGAGTACAAGCTGCTGCAGGCCAAATCTAGTCAACCTATAAAAAGAAGGAGAATATTGATTCCATTAGTTTGAAGGAGGGGGCTAGGCATCAAGCATATTTATGGGCTCAGACTCAGCGAATAGTCCATAGTAAACAGTAGTAGTAAAAAATGAGGTCAGTGTGATGATATCTAAATGTCAAACCAGGTGGATGTCATCCATGATACTATTCAGCTTTTAATAATTTTAATTTGAATTTTAAATAAAGTAGTATGTGGCCTTAGTTCTGATTGTCTCAGACTGTTAGTGATGGTGACATTTTCATTAAATATTTTAAATATTACAGCAGAGACAGAAATAAACATATAAAACCCAGAGAGTCAAACTAAGTAAAAGGAGAGAAGGAAGAAGACAATCCCCCCCATGATCGTTTGAAACAGAACAAACACTATACAGAGAGAGGATTTGAGACCAGCATTGAAGTGACCCTCCTTGACAACAGCCTAAGAATGAGAAAAGCCAGTTTCTTGTCACAGCAACCAACTTTTGTGACTGAGCTGTTGAAAGAGAGTGTGTATATGTTTTTTTTTCTGCCAGTCTGTTCCTCTGCCTTTTAATTAACAAGGGATGTCATCCACATCTTTGTGATCTGGATGGGAGTGGGAGCTCACCACAGCTGATTTGCTCAACACCTTGCGTGTTGAACATGGCAGCTGCTACTGTTGGTGAACCCACTGCTCATTTGTCTGTACCTTTCACTAGAAATGTTTTTATAAATGAAGTTGTCTTTTTGAGGGGGCTAACCTAGGGTAATTGGAGGATAGATTTATACAGGAGATGGTGTGCATACTTTCTATTAGTTTTCTGTCAGCTCCTCGTAGGCTGTGCATGACATTTAGGGAGGCTTGATGGATGTTTTTGCATATAGTGCAGCCAGAGCAAAAACAAACGTATTGTCACTTACAGTGTTCTAGTTTCTCTCGAGTTTTTTAGTGTGCTCAGGTTCTGACATGTGATGCATCATTGTGTGACTTATACTGGGCAGGAGATTCTGGGTCTTAGCAGGTAATTGGGGAAGGCAACTGAACCTCAGTGATATACAAACAGTGTATACTAAATATATTCTGTGGGTGTCAAAAAACAGGCCATATGCTGGATCTGAACCACAGAGCTTTTCCATCCAGCCCTCTGGGCTATTAGCGGGCAACCAGAAGTTGGGAGTATGTCCCTCCATGGAGTTCAGGGTCCCATGGCCCTAGTGGACCTGGCATTGGCTATAGGGGGCAAATGAGGGCTGTGTAGCACAGCCCTCAGTCAACCTGCAATTGCCTGGCCCACCACCACTTGTGCAGCTCTTCCATGGGAAGCAGCTGCAGGGCCACCTCTGCTTGCCCCACTGTTACTGTTACTGAAGGGGTTACTGCTGCCACTGCTTCTGCCACCCCATACCTGTTCTGGCCCTCAGAGATCTCCAGGTGGTTTCTACACCTGTGTTATACATTAAGTTCTCATTTCTAGGTTTGTCTGTTGAATGGATGCTGCCACATACAGCTAACATATCAAGGCTCTTAGGAGAGGATTCTGGGAAGATGCACTTGTATTTTGTCTCATTCTTGCATCCATCTCAGTTTGGCAATGCTGCAAGTAAAATGGCAAGATCTCTTCTCAGACTTCTGACAACAGTCTTTTACACCTATGAGATCCAAATGGATTTGGGGCTGTCCTGAATACTTTTAATTTCTTTCTGATTGGATGGGGTGAGGGATTGTCTTTTGTTAATGTGGGATTGCCCTAGTAAGCAACATCCTGCCTTAGAGCACTGATTCGCTTATTCTGATGCTCTATCCTATTTCTCTTCCATGACTGTGCTTTGAAATTGCATCACAATACAGGCAGGTCAGGGAACGATTTAAATCTGCTTTTATATAACAGCCAGCATTTATCTAGTGGCCAGTATCAGCATAACCATGCTTTACCAGTTTAAAATAAATGATTCTCAAGAGGCTACAATCCTTTAAAGCCCCCTCTATCCATTATATTTATGCTGTGATTAACATGTTCATCATGGCAAAAATGGGAAGGGTGTAACATGCACCATAAAATGGGAACAAGCCTTCAAAATGTTCCACATAAAACGTAGAATATTTTAGTGGCTGATTTCTGTGGTGTTTTAAATGTAATGTGTGGCACTTTACATTTAATCAGCTGTTTGTCAGACCTGGCTAGAGGACATGGGAGGAAGGAGGGAGGGACAGAGATGGCAGGGAAGTCCTTTATCTCCCTCCCACTGGGAGCCTCTTCCCTGCACCTGGCTATAGCCAGGTTTTGACAAGCAGGGGTTTTGACAAGTAGTTGATTGTTGGCCCTGGCCTGGAGAGCCACAAATCTAAGACATGGGGCTGTCTGGGGTGGGGCCAACAATCAGCTGATTGATTGCCCAGACAGGCCTGTGAAATGTGCCCAGGGTTGTCTGGGTGGGCTAACAATCAGCTGATTGTCAGCTCTAGTACTGTACTTAGGTCTTGAACCAGCCCCCATGCAGTCCCAAAGTGGTTGGTCCAGGACCAGAGTCAACAATCAGCTCATCACTGGTCCAAGACCACAGAGGGACCATTTCAATACCCCTGTGCAGTGTGAGACCCAAGTTGACTATTAGCTGATTGTCAGCGCTAAGTAGGCAGTCATCTTTCAACCTGCTGGTTCAGTGGGACCCCAGGATCATGATCCTGGTCTTCCTCTGCATTAGTAATCAGAAAGGGTGAGATTGGGATCAGATCGGCAATCTGAACAATCTCACACCTCCTGCCATGCATATGTAGCATGGCAGGAAACATGTTTGTTTTGATCAGGGATCCGATCCCATCACATCTTTAAATGAATGTGCTGAGGGTCTTTGTAACAGTGTAACAGGTGAACCAAAGTCATGTTTCTACCAGCACCAACCTGGTATTGCAGGGTTGAAACTGCTAGCTCTAATCTATGTTACAAATTCCTTGTCAATAAAACAATCTGACAGAGTTCTTTGCTGGAGATTCAGCTGTATGCTGGCAAAAAACTGCTTAGTTCAACCCCATCTCTTAACATAAGTTGTACAGAGGAAAGGGCTTTTGGTTTTTTTATCCAATTTTGTATTTTCATGATGTTGCTATGTTGGTTTAAGGGCATGAATTTTTCATGATCTTAAACAATGTTACTGTGCTGTCAGATTTTTTAGGTACACTTGACCTTATCTTGGGAAACATTTTAAAAGTAGGGAAGAATTCAGACTGCACTGGAAAAAAGCTTTTCCTGAACCACAAGTATTTTCAATATTTCAATATGGTATCCTGTTTTGAAATGGGATGAAATATCAAAATCTCCAGAAAAGCAGATATTTTTTTTTAATTTGGTCATCAATCCTCTCTCAAAAATGCTTTTGTTGAAAATTTTGGAATATATCATTTGTTTATTTATTCCATTTATATGTTGCCCTTTCCAAAAAAGGCTCAGGGCAGCTTACAATAAAAGATGAAATAATTAGATTTCAACCTCTGATAGCTAGATAGATGGATCTTTGCTCTATTTATATGAGAGATTAGTTTGAGTATATATGATTTGAGGGCTCGGTCCTGGAGTGTTTTTGTTCAATAGCTCATCAGCTATGTGGAAGATGGGATGGAGTACACCCTCAGCAAGTTTGCAGATAACATGAAGCTGGATGGAGTGGTAGATATGTGGAAAGGTAGGGCTAGGATTCAGAGAGACCTAGGCAAATTGAAGGATCTGTTCTAAAGAAATATTACAAAGTTCAGTAAGTTCAAGTGCCAAGTCCTGCCTGCACTTAGGATGAAACAATCCCATGTACTGACCAGTACAGACAGGACTGTACTGGTTAAGCAGGAGCTCTGCAGAAAGGGACCTGGGGGTTGCTGTGTACAATAAGCTGAATATAAGGCAACAGTGTGCCATTGTTGTGAAGAAGGTTAATGGCATATTGGGCTGCATTAGTAGGAGCATTGCCAGCAGATCAAGGGAAGTGATTCTTCCCTTCTGTTCAGCACTGGTAAGGCCACATCTGGAGTACTGTGCCCAGTTTTGGGCCTCCCACTACAGAAAGGATATGGACAAATTAGAGAGTGTCCAGCAGAGGGTAACAAAAATGGTTAGGGGTCTAGGGAACATGACTTCGGAGCAGAGGCTAAGAGAACTGGGCTTATTTAGTCTGGAAAAGAGAAGACTGAGAGGGGATTTAATAACAGCTTTCAGCTACATGAAGGGTGGTTCCAAAGGGGATGGAGCCAGACTGTTCTCAGTGGAGAACAAGGAGCAATGGTCTCAAGTTGCAGCAAGGGAAGTTTAGGTTAGATATTAGGAAAAACTTTCTCACTAGGAGGGTAGGGAAGCACTGGAACAGGCTACCTGGAGAGGTTGTGGAGTCTCCATCCTTAGAGGTTTTAGAAACCCAGGTAGACAAAGTCCTGGCTGGAATGATATAGCTGGGGATGGTTCTGATTTGAGCAGGAGTTTGGACTAGATGACATCCTGAGGTCCCTTCCAGCCCTAATTTTCTATGATTCTGTGATTCTATAGTTGAAATAAATAGTTGTTTTGAACTAAAAGTTAGAAAAAATGCATTAAAAAAGCCAAAAATATGCTTTTTACAATTTAAAAACTTTTAAAAATTTTTCTCAGATAAGAAATTTGTTCACACCATTCATTCTGCAGATCGTTTCAGTATTGACAAATCAGCATTTTTAAGGAAAAATATGTTTCAGCAAAAAATTCCCAGTCAGTTCTAGCTTCTCCTAGCCGGTACCCAAGTGCTAGATGGAAGCATCATGAGAGCTCAATGCTTATTTCTGTTTTAGCTTTTGTATTTCTTAAAGCAAAGTGCTTTTTGTATCTTTCCACCTCAGTAGTTAAATCAACTGTAATAAGGTGGTTTAGTTGTTTTATTCATCCCATGTGAATGTTTTAATGTTTATTTTATATTTTTACTAATATACACTTACTGTGCCACCCATTCTAGAAGTTAAGTTATGGCTTTAAGAAAACACAACAACATTTTCTAAGTAAATACAAGAAGCAGAGCAACCAACAAAATGTAGAGAAGAAACAGCATCATTTTCTAAAGTCATCACTGAAATTACACAAACTAGACAACCACACATGAAAAAGAAACAAAATCAAACAGAAATAAAAGCATTATACATTCTAACACGGAAAAACAGAGTAAGAAGACAGAAGAGATAAGTAAAAAAATAGCTAATCAGGTAGTCTAGGGGGCACCCAGTCTTATTCATGCAAGCTGCAAATGAGCATTAGTAAAACTAATCTAAAAAAAAACAACCCCTTCCTTTACTAAATGCAGGTATATATGGTGCATATTTAGTGGTGATATCCATTTGTTACATTGTGGAACTTAGTCCAGAGCTGGTATGGAGCATTGAGCTTCTACGTAGATTGGCCTAGGCACTTAAACATACCCCAGAAACTGCCATATTTGTGGTTGATTCCCTTTGCATTTTCCATTAGGAGAAGACTTCCTTTGACAGGACCATAGAGCAGTGGTTCTCAGCCTCTTTTGTACAAGGACCTGTTTGTTAACATTGATGGCCAGTCCCGACCCACTGCCCTTCACTCCCAACCCTGCTGCTCCCTGCCCTCAGGCTGCAGCCCCCATGAGGTGTGTATGTGTGGGGCATGGGGCCAGCCTGCAAGAGAAAACCCACCGTTTCCCATGTTTTTCTCCTTGAAAGGAGAATCCATTTTTAAAGTTTGTTTGCGACCCTTTCATATGTTCTTGCGACCCAATTTTGGGCTGCGACCCACAGGTTGAGAAGTGCTGTCATAGAGGACCACTGACTCTGCTTTGGGTTCTGCTTTGAGATAGAAGAGCCTGGGCTTTTGTTCTCACCCTTCGGGGGAAAATGATGCCCAAACAGCAAATAAGCAAAGATATGCAGAGGTGTTGAAAATGTTAATCCACAGCTAAGTACTAGGGCTGTGCAAAATTTTGGTCACTGATTTGATTCGGCATAGATTCAACCCAATTTGGCAGCCAAATTTCTGAATTGAATCAGGAGACCCTTTAATCTCCCTGAATCAAATCAAACCCTCCAAATCGATTCAGAGAGATTCAATGAGTCAGACATAGACACAGCTTTAAATGTTTTTTCTACATATCTCAAGGTACCGGGCGGCTCGTGAATGCTGAGATACTGGGGCGGATGGAGCATCCCACAGGAGTGTTGGGGCAGTGGGGATCCCAAATGATGCCTCCTGTGTTGGGGGAAGACACCCAAGGTTCCCCTGCGGCTGGTTGCTGAGCCGGGGAGACGCAGGGAGGGTCCCCTGTCAAGCACAAGAGGGGGCCCCCCGCACTCCTGTGGGGCACTCCATCTACCCCACTGTCTCAGCATTTACACACCATGCCTGGTACCTCGAGGTATGTAGAAAAAACTTTTAAAGCTGTGTCTGTGGCCGAATCGCTGATTCTCCAAATTGGAATCAAATTTTCAGATTCGTATTCGGCCAAATTGGATCGGGCCAGTGATCCAAATCAACTAATCAAATCACTGTCCGCCAATTTGGGCTGAATCAGAATCATGCCTGCTAAATACTGTCTCTTAATTTGGTTAGCGTTCATGAAAGGTATTTTGTTGATTGCTCAGGAAACTGAAATCCTCTGAGGTGCTGATACGGCATCTGGATGTAGCGTAGCCTTCTCCTCAGGTCTTGCCTCAGCTCCAGTCTGGAGAGATGACTTCAAAGTCCTTCCTATAGTTACTGGTGAATCATATTTTCAAATTATTGTGTTTAAACATTCTGTCTATAAAAGGGCTAATACAATCTTCCTGAAAAGTATGAGTGGGTGTTGCCTAACCTACAAAAGTCTTTGTAAATTCAGGATATGCACTATGATGGACAGGTTTACTGGCATGAGTTCACAGTGTTCGTATTATTTATGAGTGCCAAAAAACTTATGAACCGTGCCAAGCCAGATATAAAAAAGATATATTTTAGAAATTAAGCAAGTAGTAGTGTCTGATACACAATGATATTATGATTTACAGGTTCGGTGTCTCTCAATCAATTATGGCTAAAATAAATCCCCAGAAAGGAGAAAGTCTGGGGTTGTAACACCAAACAGATCCCTTTTGTAGCCCTGAGTTATGAGATAGCACGGACTTGAATTTACAACTGGTCTAGGACTGAACATTATCCCACACCCCAGGCCAGTGTAATTTTGGAGACAGAAGAAGCATTTCTCATTTAGGTTTCCTTTTTATATATACACAATGTTTTTTTTAAGTGGCTAAGGATTGGGAATGTTAGACAAAGAACCAGAGCACAAAAGATATACAAAAGTGCCCAAGGCACATTGTATTGATGTTTAGCCCATGCTTATTGAAATAATATATATTAATCTGTTATCCTGGGTATGGTGTGTGCGTGTGTAGGTGTTTGAGAGAATAAATGTATGTATGTATGTATGTATACTGGAGCAGATCCCTCTCCACCTGCCTTTGGTTCCTGCTTCATCCAAACTTAAAAACCAACTATTTGGGAGGGGGAGCCACATTTTCTATTCAGGCAGTGCTGAGAGAGTGGATAGATTTTATGGCTCATTGTCATCTCCTTGATTCTTGGTAATCACTCTCCACCCCATAGGTGTTTTAGCTAGAGCTAAAAACCTGAACTCACGTGTGATAATATGAACTCCTGTGTAGAAATGATTGACAAGTATTGGAGGTATTGTCAAGGTGCTCAAGAAGTCTAATTTTGTTTAATGGATCTCAATAGGAGACATACATTTAACCACAGTGACTATAGGAATATCTTTTGACTATTTTTACTTTTTTTTGCCCCGCTTGTTGTGGAATTTTAAACCTTTATATGCAATCTAGCAAATTAGTACATAGTCCAATAGTTATATTTGTTGTTGTTTTGATCTTAAACTGAATAATACAGTGCTAGCCCCTCCCTAGCATATTAGTAAAGTATCTAGTTTCTATTTAAGTGGAAAAAAATACACTTTGCATTAGAAGTGATGATGTGTTATACCATCTTCACTGCCCTTTTTAATCCTAGTCTGCCCATGTATGTATATGTATAAAATACAGTGCAAATAGTGTGTGTGTTTGAGTGTGTGTACGTACATATACATACACACGCCACATGTTTATACAGCATTCTGTTCAGTAGACCTAACTAATACAATTTCTGGTTTTCAGAGTACTTGAGGCATGGTTCTGCTTCTCTAATGAGAAGATTTGAGGGTTTTTTTCTTTCTTTCAGGGATTAGGTAAATCCCAAGAGTATAGCAACAGACAGAACTGGGGCTTGCAGAAATGTAGAGGGGAAAATATTCCTGACACTTTTGAGAAATACATTCTGAGATGGCAGCATAGTTAGACATACAAGTCTCATTTCAGTATGCTAAAATATTGCATTCTCATTCTTTTACTTTTAATCATTAAACTTCACTTTCTTACAATGATTCTTTATTAGGGAGAGGGGAAATGATTCATATGAAGATCCAGAATTGTACCAGCCATGTCTTTATCAGTTATCTATACCAAGCCAGAATCTCTACCTAACATTTAGATTGATTGGTATAAAATATTAAGTACATGAACTTTACTTCTTTTGCTGATTGATGGCCCCCTCTAAAAATTGTCCAGACTGCCTCTGTGCCATAAATTTAATCTCATAGACTGTTCCCAATAAGTGTTCAGTATGTTCTGCAGCATTTTTGCAGTGGAAGAAAACATCATTCTTTGTAGCTGTAGGGGACAGCACTAGGAGCAATGGCCTCAAGCTGCAGGAGAGGAAATTGAGGTTGGAAATTAGGAAAAAAAATTTCTGATTGTGAGAGTGGTCAGACATTGGAACAGTCAGCCTGGAGAAGTTGTGCAATTTCCACCCCTGAGCATTTTAGAGAGCAGATTAGACAGACACTTGGCTAAGATTATTTAGTGAGGAATGATCCTGCCTTGAGCAGGGGCCTAGACTAGATGACCTTGTGAGGTCCCTTCCAATCCTACTTTTGCATGATCAATTAGAATGTACTCTCACTAGTATATAGAGTTGATGCAAAAAAAAGTGAAGCAACTAATACAGGGAATGGTAAGGTACCTGGTTGAACAACAAGAAGAAAGGAAGCATGACTATAACTGGGGAAGAAGAAGATGGAGTCAGGCTGTCTTTTAGGAACCAAGATTTTTCAGTATGCAGAATGGTGCTAGGTAGACGGCTGGCAGGTAGCCCTACGTGGCCCATGAATAAGGCCCTTTTGAGAGAAAGAGAGATGCAGAGAAGGGTTGGGGAAAAACATTGTTTTAGTGTTTGAATATTTCAAAATGAATCTTATCTAAGGATACAGACTGGTTAGGATGGGGCTTTCTCAGTAGTTGAATTTTTGGAGACTTGACTGTCATGTGTGCATGCAGTCACACATTGAAAAGTAGGTCTGTCTACAGGGGCGTCCCATAAAATTAAGCATTAACTAAGGGCTGTTCCATTTATGCACTGTGGACTACAGTGTGGGCATAGGAAGCAACTTTTGTTTGCTGTGCCTACTGACCAAATCATCACTTAAAAAGGACTCAACTTTTATGGGCATTTGTGGAGTGTCTTTTAAAAACCAGGGGCTTCACCTTGAGCAGCTAAATATTGAGGACTTGGAATAACTAGTCATTTTTTTAATTTGCCCTTTGGGCATCAAAGTCATAATTTGGTACAGCATTATGCTTGGAAGAGGCTGCTTATCTGTCAGAAGAGAGATAGCAGCCTTTAAAACTAGCTGCAGAGGAAAGGATTGAAGTTTTTACAGGGAAGAGGGTGATTCTTCAGGGTAAGAGAAACAGTGAGAGCCCTTAGGTTCACCCTGTCATTTGTAGGGGGGAAGTGTGTGTGTGTGACACTTTCTACACTGTTGGGTAGCCTTGTCCAAGGGAACATTACGCATCTCCTATGCTGTTAGGGACTGGCCGTATTCACTGGATGAATATTTTTGGCTGCAAGTAACACCTGACTTTCAAGGCTTCAGTTTTCTAGTCAGTGCACTTCTTTTATTTAAGAACTAGTCAATTGCCTGTCAAGAATGATGGAGGGTGGGGGGGATATAGCCAATAGCAGTAGGCAGAAACAATAGGTGCAGTGGAAATGGCAACAACATAGCCAATAGCAGTAGGGATAGGCAACAGCAATAGGCAGTAGGGAATGGCTAGAGCTGTAGGGATAGACAGTAGGACAGTGCTCTGCACCCTTTTGTCCTTTGTGGAATCCTAAAATATTCCAACTGGAGGCACAGCCCTCTTTGGATTGTAAGTGCAGGTGTCTACATGCTTTTCCTTTATCAAAGTCATGTTTCACGGACCCATTGGACATAGCCAGAGAAGCCAGGCTGCTGCAGAGGGGGGGCGGAGGGGAGCATGGGGCCCGGGCTGACCTGGTGGCAGCAGGGGGACGGGAGGAGCGGGCTCGGGGCCAACACAGGCGAGTGGGAGGAGTGGGCCCAGGCCCAATGGGGGGAGGAGACTTGCTCTTCCCCTCCCCCTGCAGCTGCCGGGTTGGACTGGGCCAGGGCCACTGCACCCCCTCCCCACCCTGCAGTGGGCCTGCTTTTCTCCCAGCTTGGGTTCACTCCCTCCCCTGGCCCCACCATCGCTGCTGTGGCGCATCTGCTTCTACCCAACCCACTCCCCCGCCACGGCAGGGATGGAAGGAGTGGGCTCAGGGCCAACACGGGGCAGGGAGGGGAGGAGTGGGCCCAGGCCTGATGGGGGAGGAAGCCTGTTCCTTCCCTCCCCTAGCTGCTACTGCAGCCACATCAGGCTGGGCCCACTTCCTCCCTCCCCACCCCCAAAACAATGGGCCGGCTTTTCCTTCACTAAGGCCCGCTTCCCTCCCCCCCCCGAACCCCGCATTGGGCCCAAGCCTGGGTCTCCTCCCCTCCCCTCCCCTCCCCACCACATTGGGCCCAGGCCCGCACCTCTCCACCCCCTGCATTATCTGCAGGGAGCAGGGCAGGGGGGGAGGTGAGTCTAGCTGTGCTGGCCTCGTCTCCCTCCCCCCACTCTGTCCTCTGTGTCCCCACCATCATGGCAGTGGGCTACGTTCTGTCAGAATGCTTGCTTGCACTCTGATTGGCTGTTTGTCAGCCAGTCAGAGTGCGAATAAAGTGTTACGGGCAGACAGACAGACTAAGGCTTTTATAATGTTAGAGTATTTGTAGACTAGCTTTCCTTTATCCCACTGATGAACACAGGGCATGTCTACACATTCATTAATGTGCCATAGGTACTGCACATTAAGTTTAGTATGTGTATAATCAAGTACTAAATTAGAGCTCAGTAACTAGCATTACTGCACAGTAGTGGTGGTGCGTGCCTTTTTAGTGACACTACTGCGCGGTAACCTAATAATACTGTGCAGTAACGTATTAGTGCTGTTTGTGCTGTGATGTGCTACTGCACGGTATTATTAGACTGCTGTGCAGTTAGCATCTCATGTAGATGTGCCCACAGGGAAGCTTATTTTGATGCCATTGGGAGAGAAAAATGATGTTCTTTGCAGACTCGTCCAAGAAATGAGTAAAGGAAATGCAAGAACTATCCAAGAATCTTATATTCCTGTGTGAGGCTGGAGCATTGCAGACCTATGGAAAGAGTCCGACATGTTTACAAACAGGGGTCAGAGACTTTTGTTCCCAAATCCTTTTAACACTCATTGTGTTGTTCCTTTTCTTGCCCCCTGTTCTGTCATTATATGTCCATTCTTGTAACTGTATCAGGTGTATCAGATGTGTACAAAGATGAGAAAGATACTCTCCACAAAATGAATCTGTGTGCTGAGCCTGCCACTATTCATTGTTTCCAAATAGTCCCATTAACAAATTCTTTGGTTGACCTGGTCTAGTTCACACTTGAGGCTTATAGGCTGAATTGACTCAAACGCATGTTTTCTAATCCCAGGTCTCCTTAGCCTTGCATCTGCTTATGTGACAGCCCTTACCACCTCAGCAGTTTCCTGAGGGCTCTCGCTACAGCACACGTGCAAAAGCTGCATGCAAAACTCATTTCTGTCCAAAAGCAGCAAACATTATGGTTCCCACCTGTCTATCTCCTTACTTCAGGTTGGTGTGACTGACGTGCGAGCGCTTCTCTGCATGAATGGCACTGGCTATCTGCCAGGGTTAGTGTAATTTTTTTTTGAATGAATGAATGAATGAATGAATGAATACCTGATTAAGTTAATGAAGCTGAGCCAATGGTGGGAGGGAGTGACTTGGCTGCTGACTGTTCCTAAGAGATCCGGCAGCACATTAGACTTGCATAATGCTCTGCAGCTCCATGCTGTGCTCCATATGAGCCACAGGAGAGGGCTGCAAATAATTACTCAGCTTTTTTATTGAAAACAGCTGCAGGTATCTGTCATCCCTCTGTCCATTTCACTGGTGCTTGTCCTAGTGCCTTGGATCTCAAGTGGCAGATCCAGTGGTAACCCTGGCAAGGACACAAAATCACTGCTTACCCTCTATGACTAGGGATCCATTTAGTTTCCATGTAGTGATCTTCTTGTCCATTTGTTCAGTGCAGAATATATATATTCTTCATTAAAAAATAAAAACAAAAAAATCTTGCAATTTTTTTTTCAATTTTAAACTGAATTTTATTATTGTTTCACTTGCCAGAAGCAAAGGCCTTCATTGGTAAATTGAAGCTGCCCTGGTAGTCCCATCTGGTGTGTTGTTTCAGTGGTGCCTTTCTTAACAGATTCTGCCACTCCATGTTGACACTGTGAGTTTATTTGTGAAGGTGCAGTCAGACATGACACTTGAACTGTTCCCAGAATGTCACTGATTGCAAACTGGAGCGGGGAGTGTTGGAGGAGTTGCCAGGTGTTTCCTGCCCCCCGCTTCTGAGCTGCCACTGCTACTTCGCACCCAACGCATAGCCCATGCCTCACTTTCCCTGCATGCCTCTCCTACACACTACCAAGCTGTCTGTGGTAGTACCCAGATGGGGGAAGACCTGGAGAGGAGGTTGGAGGCCTCTGCTTCTTCATTTTGGGGCTGGTTTCTTTGGGACTTCCCACAGTCTCCACCTCACACTGCAACCTTAAAAGGACTTTCCCTAGAAAGCTGTTCAAGTCCCTTGCATGGCCAGCAGTTACATAGAGATGCATGTGCAGAGCAGAACCTGCAGGCAGGGCTGGCTGCAAGAGTGCAGCATAGAGAATGAGGAATAATTAGCAATTAACGTGATAATTCACGTTGCATGGAGCTGATGACCATTTTGCTGTATAAAGTGCCCTTTGTGCAATGGCTCTGTTTCCCCTCCACCACTACCACTACCCAGCAATTGAATAGGATTTAGTTATAAGAACAAACACACAACCACCAAGAGCACTGGACCACTAAGCCCTCAGCCCACTCTCTGTCCCCTCTCCCCCCAAAACCTGGCTACTTCTCCACCCCAAATAAGTCTGGGACCTTCACCCAGGGTATGGCGGCCCGGTAAGAGTTGCTACTAGGCATAGCCACTCACCTCATTGTGGCAGGCCCAAAACCATGCTTTGGGAGTCTTGCCTGGGGCATCTCCATTTGGCCATCCCCTTTCTTGGAGCACACCCACAAGCCTCAGGTAATGCAGCCACCACCTGGGCACTGTTCTTTGTTAGGGCTCCGTGCAGCCCATGGTACAGCTACTTCTCGCTAAACGTAGTTACGTTCTGGGGAAAAGTAACTTTAGGAGAAACGATGTTAAGAAAATCTGATCGTGTCACAATAGTTACCTGCTAGCAGACAGCAGCCAAATAATGTTATAACCGAACACTGCATGACTTTAAATAAATGTTTTCTCTAATATATCAGTGGTGTAATAATGAAACAACCAGGATGATGTTAAGTGAGGAGTACCTGTACATAGACCTTGAAAGCCTTGGGGTGCTTTGCCCAGTGGTGAAGTTTCTGGATGCTTCTTTCAGCTTGAAATATCCAAAAATAGCCAACCCCTATGTAGCTGGCCCAGGAAAAGGGAGCTAAAAAGCCTATCTGTCTCCTCTCTCCACACAGGCATTCACAGAGTAAAACAGCCAGTCATGCTGTTGCCTTATACATTTATTGTTCAGGGAGAAGGTGGGGGAGGGAGTAGACAAAGGCATTTAAGCCAAAAACACCTTGAGCAAGTTCTAATAAATTGAGTCTTACAAATATGGGCTTGGTGGCCTTTTTAATATGTGACTGAAATATACTTGGTTCTAAACTACCAACTACTGTCCAGGCATACTCACTGATTCACCCAGAGATTCTCTCTCTGAAGGCTGGTGGCTTCTGTGTTCCAAAAACACAGCCACCCCAGCAAGACAGCAACCTCTCCCTTCCCTCAGGAATGTCTACAGCACGGTCACCTGGGTCACCAGGTTAAACCAGCCATCAGAGTGACAAACAGAGGGGTAACTAGAATGTCCCAATCCAGGGACAGACAGAGTTATCTCTTCACGCAAGTGTATAGGTGCCCTAGGGATTTAAAGTGTATTTAGAACGTTCTAAGCATCATATGTGTCCACACCATAATATCTGCCCCAACATACCTTGTAATCAGGGCTGGAATTGATTAGAATTTTATTTAACTGTGAATAGAGCTTGTGCCTGTGCAGCCTGCTAGCTTGTCATTAACCTGCATTATTACCATTTTTTTTGTCTTACCATATTTACTCAAATATAAGATAACCCCCCATAATTAGATTTTAAACATGGAAAATTTATACACTTTTTATAATTTTCCAGGTATAGAATCTAATTAATGGAGGTTTGCCTTGAATTTGTCTCCTTCCTGTTACTACAGCACGGAAAATTAAATTTGGAGGATCAGGCAGCCCCCTTGCCCTCTGCACTCCCAAATTCTTCCTCCTATAACACCTCCTCCCCTTACTATCAGTAAGCAAGGAGGTGTCCATGGGAAGCCCCACATGGAGGGCTGGCCTGGCCTGATGGCGCATAGACCGGGAGCTGTGTGCCGTTGGGTTGGGTGGGAAGCTGTACATGGAGGCATGGAGTCACACACTTATCAGATGGAATGAGCTCCATGCGTCCATGGGCAACTTCCCATTGGAGTGCTGGAAGCCCCACGTGGAGGCAGGGAGTACATCTGGCCCAGTGGAGTGTGGCTCCCAGTCCATGCACCACCAAGCCAGGCCGACTAGCTCCATGCCTCCACGTGGGGCTTCCAGTACTCCAGAGGAAAGTCGCCCATGGACACACAGAGCCAACCTGGTCTGATGGCACACAGCTCCTGCCTGCAGTGTCATGATCTGCACATGCTGGCACAGAGCCAGTCCAGTCTGGTGCAGAGGCACACGGCAGTGGGTAGGGCTGGCTCTGTGCCAGCCCATGCAGCTTCAGGGATTCGGCTCTGCCTGCCATGTCCATGAGTGCTCCAAGGGCCCACTGCCTGCTACTGCCAAGCTGCCAGTGGTGGGGGCTGTGTACCAACTCACATGCCTTCACAAGCCCTCAACGAACCCCGCACCCACCCACCCTCCAACCATACAAAGTACCTGCATATATTTCTAAAGAAGGTTCAAAGTGTTATATTTAGTTATATTTGTAAAAAAATTTAAAAAAATTATTTTGCATAATTTTGAGTTTTCTTGTACATAGTTTTGTTTTCCATGCATAATTTTCAATTTTTCTGCACATAATTCCCTGGGTTGTACAGAGTGGTCTCAGCAGGAGCTCTGATTTTTCCATGATGAAAAACCCAAAATCAATGCCAAAATATATAGGTATTTAGAATGTATTTTATTATTGTGAGTGGAGGCACTGGTAGGCTTCCAAAATGGTTTAAAACTGTAAATATATCAATAAAACATTGTGTTCAGCTGAAATCTATATATATATATAGGGGCTGAGTGAACCCTTGTGGCGGGTGGAGGTGAGACACCTGTCACCCGCCACTTGCTTGCGGCTGCATCGGGCACTTGGGGTGGGCTCCTGTGGGTCAGTCGCTGCCTATGTCCCTGAGCCACTGGGCTGGACCAGGCTGCTGCAGTCCATGCCCCACTCCCCGCTGCCCACACCCCTGGCCGGCAGTAGCGCACCTCAAGCACCTGATGTCTCTGTCAGTAGATGACAGGTGTTTTACCTCTGCCTGTCACAATAGTTTGCTTCGCTGCTACCAGGCCATGGAGCGGGCAGGTAGCCATGCTCCAGCTGCAGCCTGCCTGCAAACCACGGCCCCTGCGTGGGGCTGGAAGCGAGAGGTGGTGGGTACTGACCTCCGCATCCTTGGGGCTGCCCCAGCCTAGGCCACACAGCCACTGCAGGAGGCAGCACTGAATTGGACTCCATAACTAGCCCCAGCTCTGAGCCACTGTAGGCTTGTGCCTGCATTTCCAGAGTCAAAAGCAAATGTCTATTTACTTGTAAATTGTTTCAATCTATGCAGGTTAAACTAACCTGCAAAGACTGAATCAGTTTAGGCTCCAGCTTTTTAAATGTCTGTCCCTAGCCTATGTGAATGTTGGACAAAGGGTTTTTGCCTTATTCTTATTGAGGGGGAAACCTCATCTTACATTCAAGTAAATATGATAATTGTTCCTTGCATCTCTTATTCAGATACAGCAGTAAAGGGTCAATTTTACCCTCCTCTCAGTGAAGTGAGAGCAGTGATGAATTTGACTCAAAGTGTCAGCCTTATTAACCTGCAAAGCTAGCCATGACATGGGAGGCACCCCATGAAGTATGAGTCAAGAATAGGGAGCTAATCCATTTGATGGGTAGCAGAAGCAGGATATGCATTTTTTAAGCAGGACTTGCTAAACAGTTTTTTCATGCACATGCCTCCAGGTATGCATACACGCACACCAACACCTCAGAACAGAACTGGCTTCTTTGGTAATCACCATTTGCCATAGGCCATGTTGAGGAACTGGGGGCATACAAGTGAGATATTTCCTGAGGGCACACCCAAACATCACTGACTCATTCAGTAAAAGAAAGGGGGTGGAGGAATCTCCCATCAACACCAGCCACCTGCACCAAAAGTGGAAGCCAGCTGTGTGTCCTGCAGGCCAGGCAGAATTGTCTTCATCTGATTGTCAGTGAAACACTAATTCAGCAAAACACTTAAGTGTTCGCTTAAATTTAAGTGCCCAACTAGGATTTATTCCTGTACTTAAATATATGTGTGCTTTAATGAATTAGGGCCTAAATATCCTATTGTGCTGGAGCCACCGCTTAAGTTAGTGTGTGTTCTTGAGCCCTTAATTAGTTAATTTGCAGTTAATTCATACGTACCTCATACCGATGCGGGTGCCCAGTGGCAGAGCTGTAAAGGTATCTTGCTACAACTCCAGAGGTAGGAGGTCTCTGATACTTCTCTGGCAGTGCAGTGACAGGACATTGGCAGTACCCAAGTCTCATCTGCTTTTTATCTGTGGCCTGGTGCAGAGTGTTCCTGAACTTTCGTTTCACAATGTGCTTTGTGGGTGTGGTTGCAAAGGGCAGGAGTGGATGTTTTTTAGGACGCTTTGGATAAACAGTTGCCTTCAAACGCAGAGGAGTGGATTCAGTAGTTTTGAAAAGCCCCTTCTAGTCATTTTGGTGCTATGAGTTTGAGCCTCACTCTGTCTATGGGTATCTGGTCCTTTAGGCTAGGGAGCTGAAAGTGGTTGGATGTGATGCCACATAATTCCCTCGTTTGCCACTGCTTCCATAAATTAGCACATCTTAACCATGAGCTGCCGAAACTTGGATGGACCTTTGATTTTCACACCAATGAAAGCAGGATTGCTGGATATTGCCCATTGCTCCTAACATTAGAGGAGTAGGGGGTGCCATGATACAAGGAGAGTGATCATGCACCTCAACTATGCCTTTAATTTGCTTCTATGCCATTTCAACTCTACCTTGATACCCCAAAGCTGTCCAGACATCAGCTGATTCATAAAAGTGCATTTTGTGTTTGAAACACAGAGCTTCTGTATGAATTGGCAGCCCCACATTGGTTGATGTCTGCAACAAGCTAATGGCCTGGTTTTTGGAGGTGGTGAACACCCACACCGTCTGTTGGTTTCAGCTGGAGCAGTGGGTGTTCATGTCTTTGAAAAAATCAGGCTTGACATTTTTAAAGTTTGTTGTGCCACGTGTACACGGGTTTATAAAGCACAGGCATAAATGTGAATGTTTGTGCAGGGCCTGCACGTGGAAAGAGGCACATATGACATGTAAGAGGTACAAATGTGTTTGTGCATAGAGGCATGACAGTTTCTACAGTGTGTTAAAATAAGTGGAGAGTGGGTGTTTTCTACGGTTATAGTCTGAAATTTTCAATGGAAAATTGTGTAGGCAGCTCCCATTCTTGCTGGACACATTTTAGATAAATGAGAAACAGCAGCAAAAGAATTTCTGTATTATACATGTTTATAAATGAACTCCGTTCACTCATGTATGCTGCCAAAATGCCTCCTGGGAATTGGTGTAGGAGGTGGAGGGCTTCTTGTACTATATAAAACAGTTGGTCCATCATAGTACCCTGGCAATGGCCAAGGTGTTTTAAAGGAAAGCAAAAACCCACACGCTGCATCTGTCTAATCATGCAGTGGTGCAAAAGGGCTAAGCAGTTCCCCTCCTGACATATGTGGCCTCTTTGTCCCCTATAGCTGAGATATGATTGGGGTTGGGCAGGAGAGAGAAACAGCATTGAAACATCCCACTAAAGCCAAATTTATATGCACAGCGCCCTCATGTTCCCCCATATGTTGGAACCATCAAAGCAACTCAGGCATTTGGCATGTGCCACAATCCACACTGCATGGCATCTACTAAAACTGATCTCTTCCATAATGGAAGAGAATCCTTATGGACACTTTAAAAGATTTGCTTGCGTTTATAGCGGGACAGATCTAGTGCAGCTTTGGGGGCAATTGCCCCATTGTTGGCTGGGCTGGAAACACTATGAGTTCAGTGATGCTGCATAATGAAACCCATCCTTGTAGGCTGGTTTATTACATCCTCTCTGTGTGCCCTTATTGCATACTATTATTTGGTGTAACACGTGGTATTTGGGTGACATTGTTGAAGTTGTATGAACAGGTATACACTAGTTCTCAGTGCCCATCTCTACTTATATATTTGTATATTTACTGTTTCTGAAGAGAGCAGCTAAAAGATAGTCCCTTTTTCCTTTTGCACTTTGCAAAGAGAAACCTAATTTAGACCTATCCAGGATATGAAGATGCTCAGCATCTTGAGTAGCTGAAGTAGGTGGCTACCACTCTGAGCTGATCATACCCCACAATACTCTTTGCATATGTAGAAATGGTGACCACCCAACGTGGAAGGCAGCAGGGAACTGAACTCCTTTGGTGGCTCAGTCTTGTTTGTGATCAATTTAATTGGGGTTTAAGCATTATATTTCAGTTTTTAGATTCTCCATCAGACTTGAAATGTCAACTGCAAGAGCTCTGCTTTAAGTACAATATAACAGTGAAATATTTCATGCCAGGTTTAGTTTATAGAGCCATAACTTACAACTCCCTGGAGTAAAACTCCAGACTGAGATGCCTAGATCCAGATTCTGACTTCATAGCTTTGTCTCATCTGTTGTCACTATCAGTATGTCTGTTTGCTATGCAGCTCTGGTAATGTTAGTAATGTCATAGTTAGTTAGTTAGTTAATTGGTAGGATGGGGAGGGACCTAATCAGATCATCAAGTCTGACCCTCTGCCATGGGCAGGAAAAGATGCTGGGGTCAAGCAAACCCGGCTAGGTGATTGTCTAGTCTCCTTTTGAAGACCCCCAAGGTAGGAGTGTCCCCTAAGGGAACTTCCCTTGGAAGTTGGTTCCAGCCCCTAGCTGCCCTGACTGTGAAGTAGTGCTTCCTGATGTATGTGACGTTACGTCCATATACATTGTCTCTGGCTCAAAAGATCTAGTATTAAGGCCCTTATTGTCATATCCGGCACCTGCCTCCTCTACAGGATAGAGGAGGCAGGTGCCGGATATGACAATGTCAATGAGTCCATACTTCCATGCTATGTAATCAGTGTTTCCAACTCTCACATTTTCATTGTGAGTATTATGATATTTGATGGGGCAGTTTTAAAGCCCCAGCTCCAGGAGTCAGGTGATTACATGGGAATCACAAATTTCATTTAAAAGGAAAAGTCAGTTTCTAACCCTTATGGTTGTAAGGGGAGAATGTGCACCCCAACAGCTCAAGCATCAGAAAGTAAATAGCAAGACCACATAGCATTTTAAAACAATTTGGGGGATATTTTTGTAAGCTAAACTCATGTCTTCTAGGGCCTGTGTATTTTTTTTTTGTAAATCTAAATTTGGCCATAGTATGCATGAAATTTCGGGGGAGTGGAATGAGGATGGCAGGCAGCAAACCTGGAAACATTATGACACCTCTTTACTCTGCAGAATTTCCTGCTGAGTAACTTCATGGCTTTGGAAGAAAATACATTCCTTTGCAGACAGCACAGCTTGCTTTCTCAGCCTGGGTGCTGAGGATAAGATTTGCTCTGAACTTGTTGCAAAGCATTCTAGAAAAGGGAACTTTTACATTGAGTAATGGCTTTCTTATTTGAAATCTGAGACTAAAGACCCAGAGAAAGGGTAGCTAGAATTCATGGAACTGACCTCTGAAACTATCAATATACAATTATTCGGCAGCCAGTGTGTAGCTGTGTGCCCGTCACATGCCTAGAGAGCCACACACTTCCCTTGCTGTCTCCAAAAATCGTTGCACGATTATGAGAGAGACTGAAAAGAAAGTAGTTTTTCTCTGCATGCACGGAGGAACAGAGCCATGAAATAACACCCACCTAAAATTACATTGAACGTCTGCAAACTTTTGAAAATTAAATTCTTGTCTAAGTTAATCATCATACAGTGAATTTAATAATAGCACGATGAGTAACCGTCATTGTTGAACAGCTCCCCAACATATATCAGGTAGAATGATTGAGTCTTCCTCACTGAAGTCATCATAGTAGACCATGTAAACAGGACAAATGCTTCCAAAATTAAAGAGCTGTTTACCTCAACAAATTCAGCATTTAGGGAACTGGAGTGGGCAACTATCCCATGATAGCCTATGTTTGTTTGTTTTGTAACAACCAACTTGCGTTACATATATATGCAAATAAGAAATAATAAGTGAATACCTGAGTTGAGACCCTGCAAGGTCAGGGTTTGGGGATGAGATTCACAACTCTGCAGTCTTCATCTCACAAGTCTGACCCACAGTTGCCATTAGCTCACACTCTTGAAGATATCTGATCTTATGGAAAACAAATTGTTTCACACTTCACAAAATCTGTGTCCGTTTACCACAGTGCATTCATTCCTAAAGGTGCGCTAAGCACTGAAGCTGCTGTGGACAGTCTGGCTCACAGATAGAGCGTTGGTCAGGAGTCCTCTAGGAATGGGGAGAGATTTTCAAATTTATTAGCTTTTCATGTTTCTTATTAATGGATCTTTGCAAGTGGCCCTTCTGGGAAGTCTGCCAGAGGACTGGGAAATTGGTAGGCTTGGACCATAAACTTGTGCAGCTACTGTTGGCCAGTGCTAAGTGACACATGACAAGGCTAATGAAATCTGTAACAGTTACCACCATAAACATATAGTAGGCAGAGGTTAATCTGTAGGGTTTGGGGAAAGCTGGCACATAGATCTGAGGATCCAAATACAGGTGCCAAATGTCCTATAATGTGGACAGCTTGACTGTGCAAGCCCAATTATGAGCTCCTGCGCGAGGGAGTTGTGAGGCTGAGTGTCCTGAGCTCCCATGAACTGCAGTGGGAGCTGAGTGTGCTCTGTACTTGGTGGGTACAGATGCCTGGGTGCACAACTGATTTAGTCTACAGGGCTTCATGTAGCATACCAGAACAGGGCTGTGCCAGACAAACCCTTGATTCAAGGGTTTGTCTTTACACTGTAATCTTTGGATATTAAATTGGATTAGATTGAATTGGCCTGCCCTTGACTGACAGCTCATAGTGACTTCCAGAGGGAGTGCACTTTGTATCGTACTGATGTGTGTTTGAAACTGCCAGCCACGTTTTGAGTGGCAAAATTAAATACTAAAAACTGGAAGTCAGAGGCTGGGAGCCTTTCACCTGTAGGTGGCTGGTTTCAGATGCAAACTAGGTTGAAGACTAAAAGTCGCTCCCTCCTAGTTCTGTGGTCTGGAGTTTATGAGCTCCATCCACTTCCTAAAGCATTAGAAAAGCATATGAATAGCTAGCAGTGTTAGTGGTTTCAACAGCAAGACCGGGGTTGAATAATAATAATCATGAGGCAATTTTGTTAAGGTATTTACATGACTGCACACCTAGTGGGACTCCATTGAGAGCTGAAAGTCTCACAGAATCTCACAAATCTCACAGTCTCACAAATCTCACAATCTCTTCATCTTTAGGCATCCATAAACTCTTACCAGTGTGGTCCACAGAGTCTGGACTCTTCTGTAACCCAGAGAATCAGTCTCCTGTGTCTGAGATGAAGCTCGTACTCAGGGCGTTAAAGTGGGAGGGAAAGTGTCATGTCAGGTTTTGCCTTTATTGTACCTCTTCTGTGGATAAATAGAGGATTCCAGCCTCTGGAGCTGTCAGCCAAGCTCCTTTCATAAGCTTTAAATTCATTAGAAAAAGAATAAACATGAAAATACCATTCTGGTCAACATATTTAGATAGAGAAGCCTTTGAGAAATGCATTTTTTGTGAAAATACATATTCTGAGCTCTAGTGAGCAATCCATGTGGGACTAGCACAGACCCAGATGGTGGCTCCTTCAAGCGATTATGTTTCTGCCTTAAGCCTTTCCAGGAATTTGAGCGTGGGCAGGCTGCCAGCGGACACTGGCTACCCAGACACTTCAGCAATGTTCCATGTGGTCTGTTTGCCAGGAATACCAAAGTCCAGCTGCTGTCCCCAATCTCCTTTGTCCCCTGTACCTCCTTGCCATAAATACACACCCCCGCCCCAGGGGAGAGAACAGAGAGCCATAAATACACACATGCATGGCAGGGGAGGGAGCAGAGATTGAGAGATTGTCCAGAATTTCCAGCTGTTTTGCAGATTTTATAAATTCTCATAAAAACTCTCCAATTAAACAAGGAAAAGGAAATCTCAGAGCCAAGAATTATTTTAATCTTGCAAAATAAACATGCAAATTATAAATGGTAGACTATGCCTGAGAGTGTAGGCAGAATGGGAACATGATTTTGTGGCAGGAAAGGAAGAATAAGTGAACCTCATGCTTTACCTTTGGGTAGACCTTTGGATCTAATTCTTATGTTTCAAGTGGAATTGGTTGCACCCTTCTTGCTGTTACTGTCATTTAAGTTAAAATATTAGGCCAAAACTTTCTAAACACTGAAGACATAGTGGGCTGATTTTGTTTCATTGAGAAATGGGTGCCCACTGTTCTGAAAACCGAGCTGCTAATCTCCTAAATAAATTAGAAACATTATTTCAGGTAGCCAGACTTAAAAATTTTGGCTAAAATTTATAGTTCAGGGAGAAATGAAACAAAATTGGCAGTTTGTTTTCCCTCATTAGCTTATTTGCTCCTTCTACTCTAGCACCTGGAGCAGTGACACTCACCAAGGGTGCCCTGAGGTCCTTTGAATGGTATCTTAAGAGGTGAGGAGATAAAAAAGATAAGCACAGGTGCACAGGTTAAGGCTTGTCCCTGCCTGGCTTGTCCCCCACTCCTACCTCCTGGCTCCCTCTACAAGGAAGTAAGGCCTGTAATATATACGTTAGTTTTTGAAATTGGGTACTACTCAATTCACAAAAGTTTTGGAAGGGTTCCTTGAGTCCAGTGAAGGGTGCCTTGATTCTAAAAAGGTTGAGAACCACTGATGTAGGGATGATGGGAAACCCTTCAGTTACCTCTGTGATCTCTATGAAACACTTGTGGGGAAAAAAATAAACAGTACTTTAAAGCCATGTAAGTCTCATCTGGCTTCAGATTCCATTACTGTCTCCAACCCAACATCATGTTGATAAGAAAGGTTTGCTAAGCTCCAGCCCCACCTGAATGACTCTAGACTCATTTATAGTTTTTCCTTATAGGTAGAAATATATTGTTATGTATAAATTAATTACAAAGCAGTTGATATTTGGTTGTTTTGAAGGAGTTTTGTTTTGAGTTTTGGGGCTTACTCAAACCCAAAATTCAGGGGTGAAAACCTTTTTGAGTAGCAGCAGAACAAAAAAACCCCTGCAGACTGAAACTCTTGAGTTTCACTTGAGACTTCCTGTAGTAGATTTGAGACAGAAAATCTGAATCCAAAGCTCCTCGAAGTTGTAGAACATCTAAATCTGAAGATCTGGTTTGTGCATTATATAAATTAAGGATTCATCCCTTCTCCAAAGCTGCGTTATATTTAGAACTGGGGTTTGGATTCAGTTGGGGGCCTTATCTCAGCTTCAGATATGAATGCAAATATTCCCCTGTAGGTATGTTTAGATCCTTTGGAATAAGGCCTACCTGTACAAGAGATCAAACAGATTGATTCTGTCAAGCGTCCAAGTTCAATAGGAGCTCATTATAAAAATAGGAGGAACACAATGAATATGTAAAACAGGTTCCATCCCAGTACTTCTGTGCAGCTGCCTGAGTCTGGGAGAGCTTCTGCCAAGGTTTGCTGCCCAAGATACAAAACTACAGTGAGCTAAAGTTAACTACCGATGACTGCGCAAATGTAGCTTGGCAATTTTATTTTTAGTTGAACTTAAAAATAAAAATCTATAAGTCATATGTAATAGAATAATTTTAGCTGTTGCCAAGACAGGCTGAGTAACTGTTACAAAGAGTGATAGCTGCAGTCCAAATAACGGAGCTCTTGTCTCCTGCCTGCCCTTGTCCAACTGAGTCTGCAGTAGTAATGGATTCCCTGGCTCACTGGCAAGTCTGTAGAACTGAGCAAATCAGCTGGGGTTGTGCAGGAAGCCACTTCTAAAAGGAGGCTTTCAAATAATTTTTTCAGTGTTCACTACTTTAAAGAAAAATGTCATGCTTTATTATGGACAGAACCAGAATTCTGTCCTCTGTGACCAACATTATTAGCATTATGTACAAAACCAGCTCTGGGTCTTTACTGATTTCTCATGCATTAACTGGGGTTTAGTGAACTGTGAGGTCAGCAGTGCTTATACCTATTTTACAGATGGGGAAAACTGAAGCATGGCAAATGCCAAAGTGATTCACCCAGAGACATACAGCTGGGCAATGTCAGTACTCATGCTTGATGGGGACCCAGCTGGCCTTGGTCTCGGTCCCTTGCTGTTACCAGTTAGATCACCTTATTTCTCTTAGCTGTAACTCTGCCTGGGGCTTGGCATAGAAGTTAAATGACTGTAGCTGCTTTAATTTGAGAACAGCTTCAGAACCTACAAATAACTTGTCCACTAGTCTCTGTCAGCTTACTTTTATTTCACACTAGTAAACTGCTGCTATAGAGTCATGAAGGGAAAACACAGCAAACTGTTTCCGTAGGGTCTATGCAAATATCTGTGGTGGCTTATTTAACATTTATTAATTTTTCCAGCCATGAAATGGCCCATTTAAAAAAAAAAATTACCCCACACCATTAGACTACTTTGGACCTTTCCTTTAAGATTACAACAGCTTTGAGGCATATCAAATCTAAATGAGGACTTTGAGGTTTTCATCTCAGTCTTCCATGTTGTCTTAATACCATGTAAGAGGTATATGGGAAGCTTATTGTTCATGCCTTGCATTATGAACACTGATCAGGCATTTGTTGAGGAGGGAAAGAAGGGAGACAGAAGGAATGTTACTTTCCATTGTATAAGAAAACTGTCATTACTGATAAACAGCATTCACATTTAATATCTGTTACACCATCTCTTTCCACTGAGTCTTCCTCTCACATTGTTTCTGTTTCTCATGCATAAAATAATGCTGCTGTTGTTCAAAGTCCTGTAGCGTGAGGCGGTACATTTCTGAACGCCCACCCTTGCATATCTTTAAAAAAGGCAGCATTACAGGTGCTGAGCAGTAGCTGAATGGGGGCGAGAAGAGTTTCGTTTTCTGTAAAGTTTCAATCATGAAACAAAGAAGAACAGGAGTGCATAACTTCTTGGGGAGAGTACTTTGAATTTATTTAAAAAAGAAAGGGCCTAATTAATGACATCATTTCATAGATGCTAGGGGCTGCAAGGGACCTTACAGATCATTGGGGCCAGCCCCCCTGCACCTGGGCAGGAAAGACTGCTGGGGTCATCTGCTCCCAGCAATGTGAGCGTCAAGACCCTTTTTGAAGATCGCCAGGGTGGGTAACTGTAGCACCTTGGTCGCACTGTTTTCTTTATCAGGAAATGATAGGATTTAGGGAGACCTTGTCCCTTATCTTAATGATGGCCAACACAACTTTCTACCTAAGTAGGTCAGCAGAAGAGCTGACACTGCTTCAAACCTATATAAATGCATGAGCCTTTCGATTCCTGAGCAACCGACAGATTTGGCACTTGCCTCTACCTTGTCTAGCGGGAGTGGCCAGTCTCAAACACCCCAAACCCTCTTAATGTGGGGCACCTTCAGATCCAAATTCAGATCTGAGCTGTACTGCTGTGCTGCTTGTGACTTTCTGTCTGAATTGCGACCTCCAAGGTGGAACGCTTATTCCGCTTCTTGTTAGAGATCCGTTCGCGTTGACTTAGGAAATGCCCTGCCCCTGCACTGGTGAAAATCTGTTTGTTACACACACCAGCTGTGTCTCATAGTTCATTGGTTGCTAAGAAACAAGGAAATTTGATCCAGTAGGCACTACATCTAGGGCCATCATCATGGTGGTGTATAGTTTAAACAGGCAGGTACGCTGTGACCTATACAGACAAGTATGGATGTTGGGGACCAATTATTTTGCAGAGTAGCATTCCACCAGGTCATTTTCCTATGAGCAGCCAATAGCAGAGGGCTTCAAAAGTAACAGAAACCTCATTAAAAATCTGGCGCAGAGCCATCTGGCTTTATGCTGTTGCTGTAAATAAATGGCTTGGCTAGGGTTCATTGCCAAACGAGTAGATGAAGGGCACTTCTGTCTCATTGTAATGAGCTGTGGCTGGAGACAAGAGGAATAGGTAACTGTTTGCAGGGCAGACCAAAGCAAAATGAAAGCTTTGTGTTGCTGACTCAGAGTTCTAAGAGGCCACAAGTAATGCATCTTCCTTCTGAGCTACGAAAAGCTACTAGTTGCTAAAGTAAAGATTTTTCCATATGTGTTCTTCAGAGCTCTCTGTCATGTAACATATAAGGATACTACAATGATCCCATGTTGTAGGTCCTGCCAGGTTGAGATTGTCCCATTTTTTTAAAGGTGGAGGCAAGTGTGTGTGAGAATGACAAATATATATATATTATATGGAAACACAACACTTTTTTAGAGAGAGAGAAACAAAGAGCTTTGAGGTGTTAAAAAAGTTACCATGCTTAACTGTAGAAAAGTATGGTCTTTGAGTTTTGATTGTGATAAATAATCTTTTAATAATTTTTATGATGTATTAACTTCATGTGGCCAGTGGTTTCACTGCTTTTAAAGTAGAGCTATAATCTGATCCTAGGAGTGTTTGTAGCACTGAAAGTCTCTTCTTAATTTTGTAAAGATTTTTCTTTCTCCTGAATTGATATTTTGATTTCCCTTTCCCCCCCAACTCATGTCTCATTCCAGAATCCAGAGCAGCTGTTGGAAGATTGTGCTCACAAGGAGATGATTCCTCATGAAGTCACTGGATCCCCTTCAGAAATCAAATGTGACTTTCCATTTATCAGACTGAAATCTGAACCAGCCAGACAGTGAAGCAAGAGCAGTGGAGGGGGCACGGTGAAAGATGAAATCCAACCAAGAAAGGAGCAATGAATGCCTGCCGCCCAAAAAGCGAGAAATCCCTGCCACCAGCCTGCCTTCCGAGGTGAAGCCATTAGTCCTGCCAAACGAGAACCACCGTGCAGATAACTTAACATGGCTCTCCAGCACATCCAGCAGCCAAAGCAGCATGGGTGGAAGGCACAGACCTGGAGGGACTTCGGTGGAGACTGGTGTACAGCAGGGCTTACACAAATCACTATCCACAGGAATGGACTATTCCCCACCCAGTGCTCCCAGGTCCGTTCCAGCCACAACAACACTTCCCACAGTGTATTCACCCGCACTGTCACAATCAGGGACACCTGTCTCCCCTGTGCAGTACACACATCTGCAACCCACTTTCCAGTTCGTTGGGCCCCCATACAGTGGACCATATGCCGGGTTCATCCCCTCCCAGCTGATTTCCCCGACAGCCAATTCCGGGACTGGCGCAGCAGCCTCTGCCACTGCTGTTGCAACCACTCCATCCCAGCGCTCTCAGCTGGAGGCTTATTCCACTCTGCTGGCCAGCATGAGTAGCTTGGGACAGCAGGGGCACAAAGTTGAGCAGCATCTCGTCAGGACACCGGGGTTGATTTCAGCAGGGTCTCCTCCTCCTACCCAACAAAACCAGTACGTCCACATTTCCGGCTCTCCCCAGAGCACGGTCCGAAACGTGTCTCCTCCGACCATCCCAGTCCATATGCATCCCCACCAAACAGTGATTCCACCCACACTCACCCTTGGGCCCTCCTCCCAAGTGGTGGTGCAGTACACAGACTCTGGAGGCCACTTTGTCACCAGGGATCCCATCAAGAAGGCAGAGAGCAGCCGGCTGCAAGCAATGCAGGCCAAGGAAATTCTGAATGGAGAGCTAGAGAAAAGCAGGCGGTATGGCCTCTCGCCCTCTGCAGATATGGGTCTAGTCAAAGTAGACAATAAACCAGCTCCTCACCATTACGAGACCAGGCACGTGGTGGTTCACCCGAGTCCTGCCGAATACAGCACACGAGATTCCTCCGGTGTCCGGGCCTCTGTGATGGTCGTACCGAACAGCAGCACACCTACCGCAGATATGGAGGTCCAGCAGGCTACCCACAGAGAAACCTCTCCTTCAACCCTCAACGACAAGGGAAACTTGCATTTAGGAAAGCCAGCCCACAGGTCCTATGCTTTATCTCCACAACAGACTATGGGCCATGAGGGGGTGAAAACAATTGCCACCTTGTCCCCTCATACTGTCATTCAGACCACCCACAGCGCCTCTGAGCAGGTCCCTGTCGGACTGCCTGCCACGGCCTTCTACACTGGGACCCAGCCACCAGTAATCGGCTATCTGAGTGGTCAGCAGCAAGCAATTGGTTACCCTGGAAACCTGCCACAGCATCTGGTGATCCCTGGCACCCAGCCCCTGCTTATACCAGTCGGCAATGCAGACGTGGAATCATCAGGAGTAGCACCTGCTATAGTCACTTCATCTCCCCAGTTTGCAGCAGTGCCTCATACATTTGTCACTACCGCCATTCCCAAGAATGAGAATTACAGCGTTGAGTCGCTTGCAACCCAGCCAGCCTACCAGGCAGCCGTGGTACAGGCCCAGATCCACCTCCCTGTGGTGCAGTCTGTCGCTTCTCCGACAGCAGCTCCTCCAACATTGCCCCCTTACTTCATGAAAGGGTCAATCATTCAGTTGGCTAATGGGGAGCTGAAGAAGGTAGAGGACTTAAAAACAGAAGACTTTATTCAGAGCGCAGAAATCAGCAGTGACCTGAAAATAGACTCTAGCACCGTGGAGAGGATTGAAGACAGCCATAACCCAGGCATTGCTGTGATACAGTTTGCTGTTGGAGAGCATCGAGCACAGGTAATGTGTCATCACTAGAGGGTGCAAGTGGAATGAGAAACGTGTTTGCTTCCTAGGAACCAGCTTACCTTAAGGTGATTTGCTAGATGGGGTTGGTATGGGGAGGTTGGTTCAGTTTTTCACTAATCCTCAGTTCTCCAAACCAGGGCTGTCCAGCTGGTGGCCCATGACTAGTTAAATTGTGGCCCCTGTGCTCTTGCCTGGCTACCATCCCCCCCCTTGCTCTGGCCACAGCAGCAGCTGGGGTCTCTGGGCTTCCTCTCTTCTCCAGCTGCTGCTCCCTGCTGGCTCCCCTCAGAGGGGTGCGGCTGCGTGGCAAGCTGCGTGGGGAGCTGAGGGTAAGTATGAGGCTATGCAGGAAAAGGAGAGGGAATGGGGCCATGTGTGAGGGATCACACCTGCATAGTGCAGCTGTGGAGGGGGGCCTTGTGCAATGGTATGGGGAGTTGCCCACAAGGGCACACTTTGCAATAGGGGGAGGCAAAGGGGAATTGCATTCATGCATTGCAGTAGGGTGGGGAATTGCACTCACATGCCCATGTGGAGCTGGTGTATGTGATGTGTGCCTGGGGACATGGTGCAGTGGGATAGGGAGTGTTTGCGTGGCCGTGTGGCTCAACTGGTGCAGCCTGTGCTGCATGTGGCCCCCCTGCATGTGGTCTTGGAAGCTGGACCTCCCTGCTCTAGATATTACTATTAAGCCCAAGGAAGACAGTAAGCACCATACAAATACACAGGTATAAAATGGATCTGGTTTCAAGAACTTTGAGAGCACAGAGTTTACAATCCCCAGTCCATCGCCCTATCCACTCCACTGAACTGCCCATCTAGCTGTTGGTAATATTGGGTACCAGGCCTTTCACACTTTATCTACTAGATTAGAGCCATGAGCTCAGTGAAGATGATTAAAATGTAGAATAGCTCAGTTTACATATTTCACTCTGAGAGCTGATTTTTACTTCTGACTAGTTCTTGTTCCAGAATGTCACAGTACACTTCAGTCTGAAACAAAAAACTAGCCTGGAAGGGTAGCGAGGGGATGAGGCAGTGAATTTCCATGGCTTGAAAACTTGGAACTCTCCTGGCATGGTTTCATTCGCACATTTAAACCACTGAAACAACACAGAGTTTCATTCAGGTTTCAGCTACAAGCGGTTTAAATACTGCCTAGCTGGCAAATTGTGTGTCCGAAGGAAACTTCACAAGAAAAATGACCACCATGCCAAGGCTACCCATGCTCCTCTACTTCCCTTCAGACCAATGTGTTTGTTTGAGGTGGGGGGTGCCTTTTAGACCCAGACTGCGTTAATTGGAAATGGTTATCTCTGGTATCTGAGTAGTTCAGTGTGGGATAGATTAACTAAATTAGAGAGCAATTTAGTGCAGAGAAATATTCATGTTGTTTTTTTAAAACAAAAGTATCTTGGTGCACATTGTTTGGATTTGGTTTTAAAACCAATATAGTGAAGAGCATGAGAGGCAGAAAGGGACAGGGACTGGAAACTGAATGGCTTTAGTGCTGATTTCTGGGAAGGAAAACAGAGTGTTGCTGCCGTGGGATAAGAGCTTTTACTCTGTTTCAGTTTTTAATAGGAAAAGGTCCTTGCTTCCAGAGCTGTTACATTGCACAGTTACATTCCTACCTGTAAGGTAACGGAACCTGCAAATCAGGTGTGTAGTTGTTTCACATTTACAAATCCATTACACAGTCGTGAGAACTAGGGCCTCTGGTGCTGTTGGTAGTTGATGGAAGGCACTCAAGGTTTGCTTTTCTTATGCAGTTTTGACTCTGTCACTTTAAGAAACCCAAAAAGGAGCTTTGGCGTTACATTTTTTATTGACAGCCTCCTATTCCTCAATGGTTTCATTACTATGTAGTCTGAAAGCCTCGCATCTCCCGTCAGGCTTCGTGCTCTGAGGAAGATTCCCTGGATCAGAACCAGTTGTTACAATTTGCCCCATTGCTTTGAATAATGAGGTTGCAAAATAGTAATCTTCCATCTGCAGTTTCCATCTTGTTCTCATTTGTCTCCCTCTGCAGCCAGACACCGGGTCTCTGCACCAGCAGAAGAGGTACAAATTAGTAGGCATTATTTGTATGGGGTTTTGTTCACAGATATGTCAGTGTAGTCACTGTGGTGTTGCACACTGGGAAGGAGCTACCTTGCAGAAGGGTAGAGTGCCACCTTCCGGCTAAAAGCATGTTGAGTTTTCAGGCTGTGAAAACAAAGCTGCAAGTCACAGTCTCCTCCAGCAAAGTGTCACCTTATCGAGAAGCCTATCAGAATCCAGCTGACATCATCGCAGTTAAAATACTCCACCAGCTGTGTTTCCCACAAGGGCTGCTTCCAGAATTCAGAGAGAGTCACGTAGAGATATGATTAAAATGTGGGTTTAATTTAGGTTTCCTGCAGATTCCAAAGCTTGGGTCTCTTCCCAGATCAGCCGTATTCTGTATAGTAGCAACTGCTCTGCTGATTTCTTTTTGCCTGGTTAGAGAGATATTTCATCCTAGTGTGTTTGAAGTCTCCGATGACTTCATCCTCAGTCTAATATATGGATAAGTATGAAGAGCATCTAACCTTGTTAGCAGACATACAGTCTTTCTGTTTGTTAGAAAATTTACTGGGTGCAGAAGACTCAATGTAGTGTTGAAAAAATGGTCATTATTCTTGCCTCACATCTGTAGAAAAGGAACAGCTTTACATTCCAATATTCTTGTATATATAACACGTACTATCTCCCAGAATATGTTGGAAGAAGTACACATATAAATGGGGGCTAAGTATAATAAAAGTATGACTCTGTATTGTAGTTTATTATTGTTTTTTCCCATTTATATGTATACTCTCCCACTGTAGTCTAGGTTCTAATTATATAACTAAAATATGAATACTGATTTTAATATCATATAGAATAATCAGCTACCACTCACATGTACTCTTCCCAGGCATTCTGGGAGTTAATACAATTTATATATAACAGAACGTGGAGCTGGGAGTTAACTCTAATAGCTATGAATTCCTCTGCAGAGTATGTACAAACTTTGTATAATCCAAATGCAAAATTTATGAAATAGACAGCAGGAAAATTTTGTCCCCTCTTTGCAGATGTTGAATTCTAGAAAGAAAATCAATTCAATGGGAGATGACCTTAGGGGGTCAGAAATGTTTGGGTCTGTTCCCATACTCAGTAAACCTGATTCCACTGCTCTCTGCTATAATCATATCATTTCCTCTTATTGAACCAAATTGTGCAAACCATACTCTGCCTTCTGCAGTCCTTATCCCTCTGGATTCAAATGAGAGATTTTCCTGAGAAAAGACCTACTGATTTGGCCTGTTATTTATAGTCCTCAATGTTCCTCTTGTAATAGGGCACACATCATTATAACCTGGCTTTTCCCTTGGCTGCCAGGGACAGTCTTAAAAAGGAAACAGAACTTGTTAATAAGTCACCTGTATTTACACCAGTAGAAGCAAAATAACTCTTCTAAAGTGTTGTTTTGTTTTCTGAGGTTTGATTCCTGGTTATTTCTGGGGAAAAACAGGCTGCAATGTCATTTCTTCATGAAGCCAAAGGAAAAAGAAAAAAGGGAGAGGTGGATGCATTGTTCACTCTCCAGCTTTTTAATAGAATCAAGAAGTTAAAGATGGAAAAGTCCTGGTAGGTCATCCAGTCCACCCCCTGCCAGTTTAGCATTGTTCTTTAAAGTACATTTTCTAGTGCTTCATTCAGTTTAGCTTTCCATCCGTTTCTCTGCACACCCAAACCAGTCATTTTCACTCTCGCTTTGCTCTCCACTATACATTATCTTTGGCACTGTAAAAGAAATTAAAAAAAAAAAGAGAGAATTAAACTCATGTTCATAGCTGCAGATAGAAAGCTCTTGCTGCTGTTCTCCTGTGTAATCTGTCCCCCATTGTGTTCTGGGCAGAGGGGCAGTAATTTTATATTCCTGTGAATGACAAGGAAGCTGTATTATTAGTTTAAATGTGTTACTCTGTACTGTTAACTTCTGAAAGTGCAGCACTCGAGGCCCTGTTTGGTAATTTAACTAGCCAGTGGATTGGTAGACAGAAATTGCTTCCCTTGTGAATCAGCATTTAATTCCTCATGTTAGTCAGGGACAGGATCACACATCTGTAAAGAGTTGTAGTTGGTATCCCTCAAGCACTGCAAGAATAGTGGCTTGCTGGAGGAGGAAGTTGTAGAAATCAACGGGTAAGCAGCATCTTGTGTGATTTGCACAAGCAGGGTCTAGTGTGACCTGAATATTAGCAAGGCTGAAGCAGAAACATCTTCTGTTTCAGTGGCAGTGAGAGAAGTGGCCCCGAAACAAGAAAGCATTGTGAGTCCTGGTTCTGAACCACATGAAAGTTGTAATCTATGGAGAAGCTAGTCAAATGCTGAAGGCCAGATGCCTTTCCTACATAAGGTTTTTCCGCCTTGTAGACAGAAAACTACAGATTTTCTTCCTAGCTGTTCTGCCATGAGGAGAGATTGTCCCTTGGTGGAGCAGACAAGGTCCAGAAATACCAGCATCTTGGGTCTGCACAAATCTTGAGCCACCGTGCAGGCCAAAGCTCCCTATGTTTACACTTCATGCTTTCACACAACGACCTATCCCCACTTCTTCCAGTTCTCTCAGGGATGTCCTGTCTTGTTCTTCCCACAGATCACAGCCCTCTGTATCCTGCTGTCCCCAGCAGGGAGAAATTACTGTGCAGAGGGGAAATCCCCATAAGATAAGGGTGACCTAGTAAGGGAAATTAGTGTCAGGGGCTGGAAGGGGGGCAGTGCCAGACCCCCAGGTCCCAGTCCCACCATGCAAAGGTAGTGCCAGGTAGACCCCTGGAGTCCATTCCCAGTGCATGGGGCAGGGAGGGGGCAGTGCCAGGTCCCAGGGCCTGATCCTGGCATGTGGGGCTTCATTCAGCCTGTGGACCTTCCCCAGGCCACTCATTTGCTCTGCCGGGTTGAAAGGTTGAACACCACTGAACTGTTTCACTCCTTTTATAGTTAGTTCCTGCTTTATTGTTTGATAAATGCTCTGTAACAATGAGCCTCAAATCTAATGTTCTTCCATGTCACTCTAAAATGCAGTCTGTGTGATGCAAATGATAATACACTCCCATAAAGAGATGGGAGCCCAAGAAGGGTGGCTGTGCCTTAAGGAAACGATCCTTTGGGCACAAAGCGAGACCATCCCCATACGAGGTAAAAGAGGGAAAGGGGTTAGGAGGCTTCCCAGGCTGACCACAGAAATCCAGGGCAGCCTAAGGGCCAAAAGGGGAGCACATAAAAAGTGGAAACAGGGAGAGATCACCAAAGACAAATATACCTCCTCTGCTCACACTTGTAGGGAGGCAATTAGATGGGCCAAAGCTACCATGGAGCTGAGGATGGCATCCCAAGTAAAGGACAAGAAATTGTTTATTTAGATATATAGGGAGTAAAAGGAAGGCCCAGGGAGGAATAGGACCCCTACTAAATGGGCAGAAGCAATTGGTGACGGACAGGGGGGACAAGGCTGAACTTCTCAATGAGTTCTTT
>JAGPOW010000261.1:111382333-111408003 GCA_030014935.1 Caiman crocodilus | reverse complement strand
ATATATATATAGATCTCTCTATATAAATATGCATATGTATATATAGAGAGAGAGTGATATCTGTATATATACGCACACACTATAGAGCTTTGAGCACAGGGATACACACACATGCACACACGCACACACCCCATGGGGTCTGACTGCACTGATTTGTATTCATGGAGCGACTGCCACGCAGACATTTCTTTCCCACTTGCTAGTGCAGAACAGAACATCTGGCAAGTTTCTATCTTTGAATTTTCTAGCCTGGAAGATTTGCTTCATGGGGTAGCAGGGGATTGTGGGAAGCCAAATATTCTGTGAGTCTCCTGACTAGCTCTCCCTCCTGTGTCTGAGCAGTGTTAGACAAACTGACTGGGTTATGACATTGACATTTGCTTCCACAAGGTAGATGCATACTGCCCCTTTGAGATCACAGACATAAACTGTTTGCATTTAGGTTGCAAATCTTTGTCTTTAACTCTAGTACTGTTTTTAGTTCATGACTATGGACAACTGGTGCCACTTTTTTCAAATTTCAGTGTGACACAAGGAACGTGATGTTGAAGATGAACATAGAATGTCTTTAAGCACTTAAAATGCTGTTCACACTTTATTGCTGAGCATCCTGGTCTAACACTCAATAAGTACTGTATCTCTCACTTTAATCTATTTGGAAAAAAAAAACAAATCTCTTCAACACTGTAACTACATACGACTATGTAGAGTTTTCTAACAAGCAAGATGTTGAAAGTTTTAATGTGGTTTCAAAGGGATGAATGTGAATTATTGAACTAGTATGTGACAGTCATTGTCCACAAAGGACTACTTAATAGGAGGCACTTTTTAAACTTTAATGCTTGAGAAAGAGTTAAAGGCATATGTGAGCTGACAGATAATAAAAGAATAAGAGAAAGGAAAAAGGAAAGAGGAAAAAAAAATAATTATTGTCCAGTGTTTTTGAAAAAGATGGACTTTAAGGAATCTTGCAATTTGCACATCTTGAGTTTATCATTTGTGTGGTATTCCTGCAGTTTTTAACCTAATAATGTTGTGGGGATGGGAGGGGCTGACAGAGCATAAACAAATGTAGCAATTACTTACTAACCTGCCTAAGCCGTAGGCCATCATATAAGGTTATGTTCCTTTCAGAGTTCATTTTCAGTCTTTCTACCATATCTGCCACACAGAATCAGGTCCTAGCAGGACAACTCTGAGAATTTTTCTTCAGCTTCATCGAGAGAGTTTTCCACAAGAGACATTTCTATACATGAGCAAGGTTTTGTTTTGTTTTTTAAAAAATAACTATTATTATTTTATTATTATTGTTATTTGTTATTTTTAATGACTTATTTTCCATTTGAAATACAATCTAGATTTCAGAGTTTGGTACAAAACGGGAAGGGAGGATTCACACATAAAAGTCTTTTGTTCCCAGAAATCTGAAACGAAGATCGGACAGGAGGCTCAGAGGTGCAGTGCACCCTGGGCTCCTGTTAAAGGCAATGGGCAGTGCATGTATTAAGTCCTTCAGGTCTGAGATGAAGTCCACTGCAGTGCATGGAAAGACTTGCATCAGTTCCAGTGGGCTGGAAATTAGGCCTTCCATGATTAAGCCTTTACATTATTCTCACCTTTGTCAAGTTTTGTTGTCAAGTTTGCATCCTTCCAGTACTTTTTAAGAAGCTGTACTAATAGGGAGAAACAAATATAGAGGTTCCTAATTTCAAACACAGTTCCTAAAATGAACATTTTTTTTAAAATCTCGCTTTCAGGCTCCCTTGGAATACAGTACTTCAACTCCTTTGTCCAAGAATCTGAAAAATTCCCAGCTTTTGGCTCTCTTATTTGTTACTTGAAGTTTAATACACACCAGAACTAATTGTTTGTATACCATTTTCTGGGGTGCACCAAAAACATTTAAGTAAGTTTAAGATAGCTTGAAACTTTTATTGAAGTTCCTTGAATTTTATTAACCTCTCAGCAAGCTACCAAATAGCTGAGCAGGTTCGTTCTCACAGTCATACTGCTTACTTAGCGCTTAGTTTTCAACATTTCTGCTCAGAGAACTTGCTTAATCTTCCATATACTCTGCTCAGGGCACTTGCAATGTATTGTTTTGTTTTGTGTTCTCTTTTAACCTTTGAAGGTAAGAGGAATTGAAAGATGTGGGGCAGAATTATCGAACTGAGTTCACCTTTGTACCACTATCTTCATAATACACCACATTCTCAGAAAATCGGAAATAAAACCACACACACCTTTTTGGCTATTAAGGAAGCAGGGACTATTAAACTGACGAAATCTATTCAACTAACACTAAAATTAAAAAAAAAAATGTTTGGAGCAATAGGAATGTATTAGTTCTGTGCTTGTATTTCAGACTTAGGAATTCTGAAATGACTGGGTCCTTTCAAATAGTTATCCCTTTTTCATGCTTTTTGCTTTTCTAGGATGTGCAATACTTTACGTGCCAACTTAGACTCACCCGTGCGGTGGTAGCTAGCTAGATCTCAGATCCACTTCTGCTCTCACCTGTTCTGTTCTCTTTCATTGTTTTCTTTATTTTTCCTCCTCCACCCCCCCAAAAAAACAATTATTTGGGGCCTTATGCCTCCTTTGTCCCAGGGAACAGAATCCTTATTGTCATCCACAGGTGTGGTAAACACAGACTGAGGGCGTTGTATGGCACTGATTCACTCAAATGCATGTTCCAGGGCTCCACAATTTGAAGTATTCAGAAAAAGGCTTAATAGTTGTCTCCCCCCGCTCCACTATAGCTGTTTTTAAGGGGTGGGGAGAGGGAGTGTGTACGTGTGAGGGGCATGTAACTCCAGCAGCTCAGTCCTGAGCAAACAATGCAGTCTCTTACATGAATGAAAGCAGCCTTTGACAGCAGTGCCAGTGTTGTGTTCTCTTCAGTCTGTGCCTGTGATGGTTACTTCACAAATGCATGCCAAGTTATGCATTCGCTGTCCTCGCACATGGAGCTGAGGTGCTATGGGGGAGGGATGAGAAGGGTAAAAGTTACTTGCACGTAGAAACCCTGCACAAAGTCTGTGCAGCACTTCGGTTGCTAGCTGATGCAGAAACCAGATACTGGCCCCCAGTGCAGGGCTGAACAGTGGGTACCGTAAAGGAGAGGTGAACAGTGGGTACCATAAAGGAGAGGTGGTTTCAATCAGTAGAGCGGGGTGAACCTAGGGGCATGAGAATGTTGTCTGTTGCAGTAAACAGTCGGTTTAAGACCCAGCCCCACGATGCCTTACTGACGTGAGTAAATCCTTACTCTAGCAAGTCGCCCTGTTGACTGCTCATTTGAGTCAATCTTACAACATCTGGCATGCAGTGAGTGCGTCTACATGTTAATTAACGCACCTTAGTTATTGCATATTAAGTTTAGTACTTGGTTAACCAAAAACTAAATCAACATGCAATAACTCAAGCTATTGCGGAGTAGTGCCGATGCACAGGTTTTTAGCGACACTTATTGCGCAGTAGCCTAATACTACTGCTCAGTCACGTATTATCACAGGTTATCCCTGGCACACTACTGCTCAGTGTTATTCGGCTACGGCACAGTTAGCATCTCACGTAGATGCACCCAGTAAATTAACAATTGCAGGCACAGACCTACTGAGGTGAATCCAGTGTAAGAGGATTAGCCATGTGCCTCTGTACAGCGTCCACTTTGCAATATTAACTGACAACCATTTTCTTTATATTTTTTGTCTCTTATTTTTTGTACCAGACCTGTTTAGTTTACAACAAAATGCATACAATCACCAAGAAATTAGTCAGGGCAAAGAGAAAAAAAAACAAGAACCTCTTTATAGGGATTTCTAAAATATATATATATATATATCTATATATATAAAACGACTGTTCCTTATAGTGTTTAACTTAGGCATCATTTCAGTTTGTCTGGGCCACATCAAGGGGAATGTGGAGTTTGATGTCACTTACCTCAAGTCCTTTCATTGAATCCCAAATTGGATTAATGTTTAAACTATTTTATGATTTTGTACATTGTTGGGGTTTTTTCTTTTAAAATGTGTGTTTTGTCTTGGGGTTCTTATTTCCATTTTTAACCCTCTTGTCTCTGTTAAACCTATCATTGTGTCATTTTCTCAGCACCTGGAAGTGACATCACTACTCTTCTTTTCCTAAGTCAAGGAACATTTAGAAACCTTTCACACCTTTTACTCAGGGATGGGGCTGGCGTGTGTGTGGTACACTGATGTGACCAGAAGCAGCACTTTTACTGCTCTGGAGTAGGGATGTACAATTTCAAGGAAAAGTTTGGATTTCCTGCATCTTGTGAATTAACTTCTTAGGTATCACATAGATTGCAATACAAAGCACCAGATTCAATGTGAACCGTAACTTGTTGATTATCATGAAATACATTCTTTGCACAGGGATATATTTTTTTTAACAAAAGCATGTTGCCAATATTAAAAAGGAAAAGGAAAAAAAATGAAACCCTGCTAATGCTTAGTTTCTAAAATAGAAGCGAAATACCTGTTTCAAGGAGAACAAATCTAATATAGCTTAAAAACCCCACATTTGTTGTTTTTAAAAGGTGTCGTTCTTTCAGATCTGGATTCCTAGTAGAATATGCCATGCACACTGCGACCCCAGTTCTGCAAATGCCATATGCACAGGCATAGCTAGGCTTCTGAGCAGGTCCACTAAAGGCACTGATGGCCCCTCAGAAACTTAACAGTGTTAACTGTATGTAAAAGATACTTGCAGAAATGAGGTCTGTATCATTTAGTGCCAGATTCTGATCTTAGCTATACAGCTATAAACTGAAAGTTCCTACTGATTTTAGTAGTAACTCCAGATCTACATGGGTAGAACTGGATTCTTGTCATATATATTATCAGGTGAACTCAAACACGGCAAAATGTGGCTTGCACTCTTCAAAAGTAATTTCCACTCACCTTCCCTCACCTCATCATGAGTCAGCATCAGACATTAGTGAAGTCCAGCCTGCTGGCTTACCCAGCAGGCTGGGAAATGTAATGGGAAGTGGGTATTTAGCAGAGTGCGGTCAGTGGTTTTCTTTCTGTATTTTTTTTTACCCCAAGTCTTAAAATAGGGAAATTGTCATCACACACACACACACCCCCCAAAAGTGTGAGCATGTGTATATAAACATGTATGCGTGTAAATAAGTTTTAAAAGCACATGATTATTATGTCTAGTTGATTTTTTTGAGGACAGTGTTGCGTTTTCTGTTGATAGGGAAATTCCAAACAAGTTGTACACCTCTACTCCAGAGTTCAATTTCTTTTACATAGACGACCTCGCTTCAGATGTGTTACCTTACTGATAGGATCTTTTCTTGTAGCACTATACCTTGTGGGAATATTTTTTTGATGTAAACCTAATTTGAGAAGCTTAAAAAAACTTTTTTGAAGCACTCACATTGAGGAGTACAGGTAATGTTTTAAAAATTGCACAAAAGAAAAATGAATGTTGGAATGATTCATTCAGTGTTTGAAAAAGAGATGGCTCTGTTGAAACAGTGAGTTTCATACCTTGTTTGTAAAAAAAATAATAATTTAAAAAAAATACAAAAGAAGAGAAAGGTTGAAAGTTACGTGTTTTTTGTATATAGAAACTGTCACGTCTAGATGATCTGATTTGTATTGGCTCTGGCCAGGAAGAATTATCACTTAAAAGGCTCTTAAAGAACAACTGTGCTTAATTTTCTGTTCATGTGACATGGGTCCCACTTCTGGAGAAGGGGGTAATGTTTCACACTGGTTGTCCCTGTGCTGAAAATATATTTTAGAGCACCCTGCTTAATTTAGATTCTGAAGCCATTGTCATTTCTTTGCTCCCTCTGGGATGATGCTCTACACTTGCAGCACTTCCTGTTCCAAAAGAACCCAAAGAATCTAATCCTGAACAAGAAGTGTTCATAACAAGGGATCCTAGCCTACCAAGAATTAAACTGTACCATCTAACATGGCATGGCCTCTTGTAACACCTCTACGCACCTCATTTCAATGGAGCAGGTTAAAGACATGAATTTTAGTTGTTCCAGCCATGGCCTCATTTGATTTAGAGATCAATATTATTAACAAGCCAAAAGGAAAGAATCCAGGAGCAGTTTCTGAGGAAAGGGGCCTTCCCTTGTCCAAAGAATGACTTTGACAGCTGGAAGCCTAAACACAGCAGGGGAAACACAGTGTAGAGGTTCCGAATCCTTGTATCACTCCCTGCGCAGCCAATCCAAGATAACCCAAGGTTCAGATCTGAAACTCCTGTGGAGGGAGAGGGAAAGGGGGGTGGGAATAATCACCATGCTAAAACGACCCAACGCTTGGAGAAATGGCCCCAATTGTCCAGTTGTCTGGAAATGAAGTGAATTCAGCCAAGAGGTAGTATTTCCACAATAACAGTCTCTCAGATTTCTATAGCTTTTTCTCATCATCCGCTGAAAGGACTCAAGTCTTCCATGGAGAATTGATTGGAGGCTTCATCTAAGATTGCAGGGTTTATTTTGGTTTAGTTTTTGTTTGTTCATTCATTTGTTTCTATTTTAAGTGGTCAAAGCTCCTGTGCCCTTTCCCTTGACCATGCAGTAGGCGTGCATTGGAAGTGTTGTCCGCACTCATCTTTAGTGACGCCTGGAAGCTGTTATTGCTGTACTACTTGGTGGTTGACAAGCTAAAACATTGAGGGCCACATCTTCAATGGATATAAAGCAGGTGTGGGTCCATTGGTTTGGAAGCTATTGCAGCTATGCCAGTGTGCACTGTGAAGGCCTGGCCTTAAGCATTTGCTCTAAAGGACCCAGTGATTTTGCTTATGTATCTACACATGCAACTCCCTTGGAAGTCAGCAGGCAATGAACTTAAGTAAGGAAAGACAAAAATGGGCCCAGAATGGCTGCAAGTGACTGAATTCATGTCTTCTATTTGGCCTTTAGACTGGCTACCTAGCAAAGCTACTAATCTCTTAGAGCACAGGTATAGCTTTTCACAGACAGTCAGCTCATGCTGAAACTCACTAATGTATGTATTTTTGCTTTGTCTTTTTTATTTTTAAATAATATATTAACGTTGTGAACACTGTTTTCTCTGCAGTGTTTAAATAAAGGGGATTTCCCAACCTCTTCAGTTCACGTGATCTACTGAAAATAATTTTGTACTAGCTATGTCACAGGTCTTGACAGCCAGCCACCTCGGACTGGCAAGCTCGCAAAGGCCTTCAAGGAGAGTCCTCTCAGAGGTAGGCTTAAGCCAATCTCCATTTAAGAGTCTTCAAGGTTTTCATTGTTCGGTGTTTCTACCGAGGGGTGCTGCAAATCACACTTCCAGTGTTGTGCCTAGTGTAGGCTGAGTAAAAGGGATAATGCAGCTTTGTGTTGGTGAGAAACTGAGATGACATGGCCAGTACAAACGAGCTAGGGAGGGAATGTTTTGCACCTTATTGAAAAGAGGAGAAAGTTTTAAGTGCATACAGACATAGTTAAGAGCTTTTATTGTGACAGGAGAACTTTTTTCCATATGCGTGCATACTCTCTGTAATTCCAGTGTAAAATATTGTACTTGCACTAGCTTTTTTAAAACAAATATTAAAAAAATGGAAGAATTCATATTCTATTTTCTAATGGTGGTGTGTCTATTTGTAGGATACACTCGCGTCTGTTTATTGAATTTTATGGTCCCTTTCTTTGATGGTGCTTGCAGGTTTTCTAGGTAGAAATTATTTCATTATTATAATAAAACAATGTTTGATTCAAAATTTGAACAAAATTGTTTTAAAGAAATTGTCTGTATACCAGTACAAGTTTATTGTTTCAGTATACTCGTACTAATAAAATAACAGTGCCAATTGCAAACCTGTGCCTTTGTCTTTATGAGTTAAGAAAGCAAGAGAGAGAATTTTCCTACGAAACAGCAATTTATCCATTTAATTTTTCACCCTTCAAGTTTTAACCCCAGCAATAAGTTTTCATAAGTTTGCTTTTATCCATACTATATGATACATACAGGTTTATACATTCCCTTTACAGCACATAACCCTTTCTGGACAACAGTGGTTTATTTCATAACAGAACAGCCAGTATACAACAAATGATCACTTTAAACATGCAAGCTCTTTGAGACAGAATGCATTCTGTACATGGCCTTGCTACAAATGGAGAAAGACGGTATCTGACACAGTCATCTCAGTGATGGCCTACAGGGGGCATGAAAACATTTAAAGTCCATTCATGCGTCTTGACTGAGTGTGTGTGGTCTTTTAAGATTATCCCAGACATTACATTTCACAAAGGAATGTTGGCTTCTGAATGTTTTACGTTTGGCAGCTTTATCCAGGTAAGCAGTATATTGGTTGACGCTGTGGAGTCACAACCAGAGGATAGGCCTAAATGTGTGGATGTATTAAAAAAAGAATGATGTCTAAGAGGAGACATAATTAAACTGTTGACAGCAGACAGTATTGACTAGGACACTTCTGGCACAAGTCACATGACAGTACCACAACAAATTCAAAACACTTAACTGATCAACCTCAAAAACAAACCAACCCCAAAACACATCACTTCCAAACAAGGCAAACAAGTGCCTTTCACAGCTGGCTGGCCATAGAAGTGCAGAGGTGCACAAATGATTACTCATAGGCCTTATTTTCCCCTTCTATGCAAGAAAGGCCAAATCCTGTGCACTCTGAAGTGAGTTGCAAAATTCCCATTTGCTTCAAGAGGACAGGATTTGGTTTACCAGGGTGTTAGAGGCAAGGGGAAGGGGCTGATTGAGCACTTACACTGGCAACAGACAGGAGTGACTACAGAAGTCCGTGGGGCTAGACCAAGGCAAAATTGTTGGGAAAGCAAGGGAATTAGGCTAAGCAGGAGTTCTGAGATCTTAAGCAAGTGCCCATGGATAAAAACATATCCAGTGGTGGTTTCAGGATGTATCTTGGGGAGGACAGAGAATGCTCCTACCTGTCCCATTCCTGACAGAACTGAGAAAATGACTGAGCAGGCATATTCCTTACACCAAAACTTGTCCCAAACTAGAACTGTCCCTGCTGATAATCCAAAAAGAAAGTGGGTTAAATCCAGCACTTAATGCAAGAACCATGTCAAACATGACGTGCCTACTGGCATAACCCTAGGGATACTGTGGGCCCGGTCATAGCAAACACTGGGTAGCTCAGTATGCTGATGGACCATACACTTCGAATTGGCTGCATGCAACCCCTCGGAGCTGTGAGGTAGGCCTTGCAGCCTAAAGACTACTTCCTGGCCTATCTTACTGTCACACCTGCAGTGGAAGTAGAGGTGTTTATGCTTCAGCTTTAAATGTATTCTGTGCTGACTAAAGCTACTAACACAAATATATTAATTACTTGAAATCCACCTTTCTTTTTATAGGAATGTGCGATGTTAACTACACCTTGATGAGTCCATGAGCCAGATTGTGACATCATGTTGGTGCTTTAAACTTGGTGGAGTTGCAAGGGTGAGGAAAGTAAGTGGGACTTTGGCCCAATTCAAGGGACAGCTACTGCTTAGGATATCCGCAAAGTGCGGGTATTTGTTTTTTGGAAGCTGAATGATAGCCATTCATGCATAGCAGCACAGCAATAAGGCATCGCAAAGACATTCCCTGCAGAAGGAGGCTAGGAAATGGAGAGGTGTTGGGTGAGGTAGCTCTATGAATGGTACATGAGTTTGTTAGCATTTCTAATAGAGACTTTTTTTGGGTGGTCTAATCCTTTAGGGTGAAGTACCACTTAAGTCGATGAGGACTAGCTTCTAACTTGAGTGCAAGGGGGAGAGGCTGGGTGCTAGGGAGGTTGAAGGGACCTATCTCTTCACAGAAGTGGTCTTGCAGTGAGGCTCATGCTGATTTCTTTGTTCCACTTGGAAATGTGCACGTATGCGTGCAATATATTCATAAGAGAGGCACCCAAAATGAAGGCAGTTGATCGACTGAAGGTTTCTACTGGACAGGCAACTGGTATAATACCACAGGATGAGACATAGCCAGTTAACCTCTCTGAAGCTGCCTGCCATCTCTTGCTTATGTCTCTTGTCATGGAAACCAGCACACATTCAAAAGACAGTAAAGTATGCCATGAAAAAAAATTCAAGGTGATATCATTGACTCCTAGTAAGTCCATGGCAATCTACAACCTGTAGGATACAACTAGCTTCTAAAAAAATATGGGACTTCATTCTCCCCTAGCCCTTGTTTTTACCAGCAGTTCCCAACCTCAGGTCGTGACCCAAATGAGGGTTGCAGGGACAATGCCAGTGGTGCCGCACACAAAAGACAAGTCACGCCATGTGCTGGGAGCTCCCCCACCCCCATGCCACTGCCACTGCTGCACTCCACTCCCAGCAGCTGGTTGTGGAAAAAAGGTTGAGAACTACTGGTTTACACCTTTGCGAACATGAGGCTGAAGTGAGTGGAACGTATCTCCTACTTGAAACCTGTTTGGAGAAGAGCCGGGGCACAGGCAGTGCAGAATGCCTTTGGGAAAGCTGTTCTAAAATGTATCATAAGCAGCTATTTTTTAAATGAGTGATTGCTGAAAAAAAATTACAAACTGTTTAGTTCTTTACATTTCACTGATGAAGGTAGCCAGAAAAAGTACAGAAGCAACAGCAACTAGTGAGAGTCTAGTGAACTGCTGCACTTCTCGAGTGTGAAGGCAGTAGGATGGAAATATGGATATACATGCAACACATCCTTATGCCTCATAGTGGTTTTACTTTACCTTTGTGCAAATACCTTTACATGAGGCATGAAGGGGGGAACGTGTTCTGCCTTTAGTTATAGCCATGTCAGTTCCAAGCGATGTCACTTATTTCAGTAGGATTACACCAGGGTTTACATCCGCACAAATGAGAACTGCATTTGGCCCACAGCAGTTTTATTAATAGTAATGAAGCCATTCGTCTGCCTTTCTATGGTTCCTCCACCTCTGATAGAAAAGGAAATGTCAGAGGGAACTAACATTGGGTATTTTATTTATAGGACCTGAGTATCATTCACACTAAAGGGCCTTAACGCCATTCTGGCAGTGTGAATGGACCTTCAAGTCAGTGAAAAACATCCCCATGTTAAGGCCCCTTTACCAGCCTGGAGCAGCGCAATGAAATGAAAAACAGGCCCACAAACTTTAAAATATTTTTGTAAAACACCTGCCTTCAGTCTCTTGGAAAGATCTTTCATGCTTTTTCTACTATGCAAAACCTGATTACAATAATCAGGGTCCAGCTTGTGGATGAGATGTATTCCTTAGCATGCTCACTTGTACAGACTCTTTTTTCTTTGAAACAATAAAGAATTGCCAGATTAATTCATTTTTGTTTTCCTCTATGCACCTCTTCCACAGTTTTGCTTTGCAAAGGAGGCCTCTATCTTTCCACAGGTACTTAGAGGATGGGGGAAAGGCTCTGAAGTTACTTCAGTTTCCATCTGTATTGTTATCTCAGTGAGACTTTAAAATAAGTGGCTGGTTATTATTAATTCATTGGTATCCACTCTAGTTTATCATAATGAACTACTGTGGTATTTGTGTGGAGGCAATGTGTACTTCAAAAGAACTTTCATTGAGATTTATCAATTAATTAGCATACCATTACAGTTTATTAGAGTGTTATCCAGAGTCTAAAATATTCATTATTGCCTTCATAGCACCTGCTTTTGCTCAGGATCAGACTACTGGCTTCTTGTGATAAAGTCTTTTGTAATTCTGCTGGGGGCCAATTTTTGCTCTTAATTAGGCCAATGCCTTTCAAAGAGTGGCAGCAGTGTAACAAAGAAGTGAAGTCAGCCACTCCAGTGTGATGCAGGGGACACTTCTACACCATGTCTCTGCAGTGCTCAGAGAAGGCAACTCTTGAGCCCAGCCTGCCTGCTACTCCCACCTGCACATGCATAACAAGCTTGGAAATGAGGTGGGGAAGCTGCTCTCAAGGAAACAGGTCATGAGGGCAGCTCTTGGAGGGGGGTTGAAATGTCCAAGAGTTACTTCCCTGGCATGTTTCTGGGTTTGATGCTACAAGCTGCCACAGGTGGGAAGGACAACCCTTCCTGGGAGCATCAGCAACATGGTGTAGACATACCCACAGAAGCCTTGCACAACGGGTAGACAAGTTGGCACAAAGTCCCAGTCCATTTGTGTAGGTTTAAATCACTGCACAAAGTGATGAGGCTGTATGAGGCTGTGAAGAAGCCAGCTCCCTGGGCTCACTTACTGGGAAGGTTTCTATACCTTAAAATAACTTGTTTGCAGAGAAAGGCCCAAGAATGTAATGACTGCATGCATCAAACAAAAAAGGCACACTTATATATATTTTTAAATACTTCCCTTGGAGGTAAGGGTAAAGCAAGAACATGCCAGCATCTGAAGAGGCAAGTCCGTTAAAGATGTTGATTTAAAGAAAAAAATCCCCTGAAAGGCATGTGAACCAACAGTGCTATAGATTCAGTGTCTTTAACATCACAGTGAAAATGCAGCGGCGACCCTGGTCCACAGAGCCGTCACTCCAATTTGTTCCCCAAGGGCCGGGACCCAAGCAGCAAACTTCAATGGTCAAGAAGCACGGCTTTAATTTCTGGTTATGCAAACTGACCCTCTGCACCCCTCTGCCTTCTCAGTCTGCAGTTTCTCTCTGCTGTAGCAGTGCCAAGTTGGCCAGTCAACACTAAAAGTTGGGAGGATATTCTTAAAACAAGTACCACTGGTTGTAGTGGCCAGTATGACCGATACAAACCTAGTCTGTACAGGCTCATCCACTGCAAATGGAGGCTTTGGTAGCTATTTTCAGAGAAAAAATGAAAGGGGAAGGGGCGGGGAGAACCTAAAGTAAAACAAAACAAAACACAACAATAGACATGGTTTTAAAAGATGGGGCTATTGCATCTTGAACCAAAAAATCTATATGGTGCTGTGTCTGAAGGCACACCCTTCTCCTCTTCAATTCCACCGATAGCAGCAATAACCCCGCCCCACCTCCCCTCCAGCCAATTTCACAGCCCTGAGGAATCTGCCACTGCAAAGCTGTAATAAAAAACCTGGTAGGAGAGAGAAAGGAGAGGTGACAGGACTACTGCAAAGTCCCCCCAGTCCATGGCTATGAAAACACCTGGTTATGCTGCTGGGTGACTCGGATAAATGTTGTCCTTCGGGACAGCTCTTTGAGCTTGGCAGCTCCCACGTACGTGCAAGTGGAGCGCAGCCCGCCCAGGATGTCCAGGATGGTGTTTTCCACATCCCCTCTGTAAGGCACTTCCACGGTCTTGCCTTCCGAAGCCCTGGAAATAGAGACACATTACTGCTTTCCGCACAGGAAGTGATGGAGAAGGTATTTTTTCCAAGTTAAAAGAACTTTTATGCTGCCTGTGCCCATATTGTTTTTTTATAAGGTACTCAAATGGCAGTTCCCTTACACCGTAACCCATCACAGGTAAAGTAACATGGTGTTGTGTCAGGGTTGACGGTAGTTTTAAAAAACAGCTTAGATCAGGGGTCAGCAACCCCCAGCACCCATGCCAAGCATAGCATGCAAGGCTATTTTGCTTGGCATACCACTGTCAACCAGGTTTTAAGCAGCTGCTGCCAGCAATAGAGCCTAGGCTGCTCCCAGCAGGCAGCTGGGAGGCTGCAAGCTCTCCTGCCAGCAAACCAGGCTCCATGGGCCGGCTGCAGCTGGGAGGCTGCAAACAGCTGCTCTGGGCTCTGGCATGTTGGCACTCTGGTACCTTCCAAGGGAGACATGGTTTTTTCGGCACTCCAACCAAAAAACGTTGCTTACCCCTGGCTTAAATTACTGATCTGAATAGGATGATTTGGATAGGGATGATGCTGCCTCAGGCAGGGGTTGGACTGGAGGTCCCTTCCAGCCCTAGTTTTCTATGATACTATGCTGATTCTATGAAATGCACTGTTCTGAAACTGACCCAAGAAATAATTATTTAAACCAGCCAAATCGTGCCTGAGCCCATTAGCAAGTCTGTTCTTCCTATCCTGATGCAAGCAAAGCTTCCCCACATATAAACAGGCATGTCACCCAAGGACAGTGGGTCCTAGGCTACCAAGAGAAATTGCTTAAAAATGTATGTGTGCACCTAAATAAGCATAGCTCCACTGCAGTCCTTTACACCAGCTGAAAACTTGGGCCTTTACTGCTTACTTATACAACACAAGAGGTGCACATAGATCATTATACATGATACAGATTGAGAACCTCTACCAATTTGACCATGCACTGCTTTTCCCTTAGTAGGGCTTTCCCAGGTGAGTAATCCCACCACAAAGCAGTTCTGTTGAAGCCAATACGCTTGAGTCAGATCCATTCATCAAGGCAAGTAGGAGGTGCACTTTATACACAGTGACAGGGACACTGTGATCAGTGCACCTCCTTGACAGCAGTAGTTCATAGTAGGGTTATACCATAGGAGAAACTGCTCTAGTGATTTTCAATGCTCTTCTTTCTCCTGCATCTGTAGCCTTTCTATTACAGTTCCTCATATTAGGAAATATCCAGAAAGTCATTTGACCATTGTGCTTCCAGGAATCAAATCATTCTGTCACATAAATCAACAACTGGAAAAGAGGGATGGAAGAACACGAGTTGGCCATGTGACTGCTGGAAATGGGATCTAGTCTTTTCCAGTAGTTGGGAAGCTCTGGTTATATCCAAAATCTAAAAAAATGGGTGAGTTGCAGTTTGTTATACAGCACGTTAAACCCCAGCCAGGGACTGCAGGATTCAGTGTCTTTTATATGATACCTTAACATCTGGTAGGGGTTTGGGTGGGTTTCTACCCTCTCCCCTTCACACTACAAGCTGGGGTCAAGGATTATGAATTTGTCACAGTGTTAAATCTGGCATTATTTAAATCCCACTCAGACAGGCTCCTAGCAGGATAATATAAGGCAGAACATGTCTGCTTCAGAGGCTTGGTTAGCAAAGTCTTTGTAAACCATTAATAATAGCAGCAGTAGTTGGTGTGGCAGGGCTTCAATGAGAGACTGGCTAAATTCTTTTTGCTGCTTTAAATGGGAGGTCAAAACCTTGGCGTGGCAGTAAAGGGGGCTGTTAATGTGCCACCATCTCACTGAGGAATTGTAATTAATCTCCCTGCAGCTGATGAGTAATACTATATACTTAAAAGTCTTTGCAGCTCTTAAATATACAGTGTAACGAGCTGGCTAATGTATTTACTTACTGCTGCTCTGACTGGGTAGAATTAATATTCCATTGTGAGTCATGGGCCCTATACTGCCAGCAGAGATTTTCCTTCAGCTCAGATGCTGGGATTCTGGTACAGGAGGCTCTGAGCACGTAATCCCCCCAAAAGCATATGCAGAGCATTGCAAAAAGTGGCTCATGTCACCTAATGAAATCTACAGGCCTAGACGAGGTGCCCAGGATCCCTATACAGAATGTGGGGAAAGACAGGTGCTTGAGAATGAGATCCACAAAGGCTAGCATACTGAGTGGGATGCCACCTCAGACTGCCAGCAGGAAATGGTGAGGAGAAAAATGAGAGTTAAGCCCCATCCCTCAAAGAAGGTAGTCATCCAACTGTGGACAACTCTTTTCTCTCAAGAGTTACAGCTGTAAGTCTTCCCAGGAGTCAGGTGCCCAAGACAGCCTGTCTCACAAAACACATTGGGAGGAGATGGTGCCCTCTCCTTTGACCAATAAGAGGGAGAGGTGGGTTCAAATCTCCTTAGGCCAAGAAGGAACCTGAACTTGGGTCTTCTACTACCCACTAGGCTACTGGTGTAAAGGATGCTTATCTTGCTGGGATCCTTTGACCCCAGCTGACTTCCTGCCCCTGGGGCAAGGGGCTGGACTTGATGATCTTTAAGGTCCCTTCCAGCCCTAACGTCTAGGAAATCTATGGTAAAGGAGCTAGCACCACAGGGCTCAATCAGGCAAGAGTGCTTTGAGAATACCTACCAGTTCAGCCCTTGCAGGGTCAGAGAGGGGAGAAGAAAACCTGGATTCCAGATTGCAACAGGGCTGAGACATGAACAAGGTACCAAACTTCCCTGCAGTTGGTTCTGGGCATGACCAAAAGCAGATATTATGTCATCTAGGGGATTTTATGAGTGGAAACCTTAGGCAGTTCTAGGACTAAGCAGCCATGTTTTAGGAATTTAAAGACTGGGCATAAACATAAAAAAGTGCAGTAAGACATGTTAAGTCCTCTTGTGAATCTAGTCCTGGGCTCCATCCCACTGTCCCTGTAAAGTTCAGAGAAGCTACAAAGTGCTTTACAGTAACGCCTATGAATTACTAAGCAACCCATCACTTTTGAAAATGCCATACAGCTAGCAAAAATCAAACCAGCTGTAAGGGCACAGCTCTCAACAAAGATGACTGTGATCTCCCTCACCCTCTCCTTACAGCATTTCTCCTGTACAAGAACTGGAACAGTTTCCATGAGTATTTCCTGATACGTTTATCTCTTCCGTACAATGCTATTTTTGACACTACTAAAATAACACAATGCTTTTTTTGTTTGGATTTTACAGTGTTTGTTAGTGTATGAAATGTGTATCCTTGGTCCTTATTCCTGATTTCAAATTACAGAAATAAAACCTAAAAATGGCTGATATACAGATACCGCATATAGCTGTTATATATCCATAGATATAGAAGGGTTATATATTATAAATAATGAAACTGGAGACACAGATTTTATAGCTATGACATGGGGTGAACCTGGCCAGTACATAACAAAACACTCTCCTGACCTTATTTCATGCTAAAATCCCCCTGCCTTACCTGTCTCTCCTGTTTTCAAATCTAATTTCAAACTGGCCACAGGATCAGGTTCGTAAGCCAAAATATTCCATTTTTAGGGCATAAAGTTAGCCTGTTGAATTCACAGGCATGTTCAGCGAGCAGCCTGATTTTTCAGAGGTGCCTCCCAACAGTTTGGACAACTTCTATGGATACCTTGCTCTCCTGCACTTCTAGAAAATCTGTTAACAGCTGCTGGAAAGGGGGAGGAATTCTTACATAGTTATATATGGCTCCTCTCTTCAGCACTCTTTATCCCTGCACTGGGGCACTATCTAATGTACAATGGCGTCTTCTTCAGTTGCTTGCAGTCAGATGCCACCCTGTTTTTAAGCCTCCTACTCCAAAGCTCAATTTGATCCCCTGTTACCACTGCAGCATTGGTGCTGTGGCTGGCTTTGCTTTTGGGCCCTCTCCCCCAACTTTCATGAGCTCAACTCTGCTTGCTATAGAAGTTACTCCAAAATACTGGGCTCACTGAGGCTGTCACCTGTCCTCTGGTTCATTAAAGTCTGGTGATGCTCGATGGTGTCATGTATTAGATCTGCCTTGCTGCCTACGCGTTCCAGTCACTGACTTAAAACACAGGGGTAGAAGGCCAATTGGTGACAGCCAGTCAGATGAAAGGCAGCCAGAGCCTCTGAGTAACAGGAAGCTGCCATTTTTAAGCAATGAGCTAGCTGCTAGTCTCCTTCACTCTGACAGTTAATTCCAGATGCCTCGATGCCAAGCAGCATCATGGAAAGAAACAAACAAGTAGGCTCTTGGGACTGACTGATGAGCCCTGATTGAGTGACTGACAACTCAAGCAGGCATGCAGGATGGCTGCTGGGTGCAGCAGTCCAGCTTGTCCAACACGTGGCTGTGCAGTGGTTGGCTGAAAATAAACTCTGCTCATTGTAATGATCCCCATGCCTGGCTCTAATGTGGCTGTACAGGAGAAACAGAGGGATTTGAGTCTTCCCTGATACCAGTCAGTGGGTTGATTAGAGGCTTGCTTCTGAGACTAGTCCTAGAGGATGTGAGGGAGAAGGCTCCTGGATCCCTGTAGCAGGAGGGCAGGCACAAGGAGAAAGTATGCTATATGCTGTGCAGACAAAGCACTCTACCCTTGCTGATGAACAGGGCGCGGTAGAGCTGTAATTTGTCTCAAGGGCTCCTCTAAACACTGCCCTATCTTCAGGGTATCATGCAAAGGCCTAATCTCTTGCAGGCACCTTGGTCTCCCCATCATACCAGCTGGAGGGGCTCCTACCTAGATTACCTGCAGTTATACAGCTCTTTTCCTTTGTCTATAGCACGCTTGCCATGTTCTTATTTGTAAACCAATTACTATCTTCTTGGGCAGAATCCAACCCTCAGGACAGATTACCTAGCTGGAAACCTGCCAAACACTGCTGCACATTTTTCTTTAGATCTCTTCTGCCCCTAATTCCTTCAGCCTAAAGGTGCCTTTCTTGCAAAGTGGTTCCATGCAAAAGTACAGTGGCTGCAGTTTGGTCAAATCAGGGGACAAAAGTCTCTATCTGGGTTTGCCCCCAGAACTATCTTCTACTAGCCTCAAATGTGTTTCAGTCATCATTACAGGCACGTTGTTACAATCCAACAATGCCTGCTGAAGAACTTGGGTAACTTAGACCAAAGCTAGCTTATGCAAACAATTAGGGGCAGGGACCCTGTCTCAGCTTTGTTTTATACAATGCTATGTATGTTTTTATGGCGCCCTGCTAATCTTTAAATAAGGGCAATAGCAAGTGTTTGCAGTGGAGATGGAGCCAAGTTCAGATCAGGACCAAAGTCTGAGAAGCTGGCTGGCATTGTGGGTTGTAGCTTGGCTTGTTGCAGTGTTAGGGGCTGTGACAGACTGGGCATGTCTGCGTTAAACTGTGAAGATCATTTTGTTTCCTAAGTCATATTTTGTTTTTCTTTGTATAGTAACTGTGAGTTGGGCGCACAACTTCCATGTCTAAAGCTGCAACCTTCTTTGTAGATCAGATTATCCATTTTGTGTTGCTGCAGCCAAGTTGCTCGTTATCTGAGCCATCTTGTTTAAAGCTAGCTTGTGTATCTCTACACGATACTGTAGTCTGTAGAGTAGACGTACCCCATACCTAAGAAGCTGACAGTGCCATCAAAGAACATCAATATTGAGTAAGTTTTCCCTACTGGAAAAATGAGCATAACTATTGACTTAGAATGACCCTTTACATAAGAGTAAATGAGATGGGGCTCGCACTGGAGCCCCTGAAATCCGCTCAACTGACGAACATGAACAAGAGACAAAGATTATTTTACAGGAGAGTTGATTCTTGAAGCCACAGACCCAAGAGCACTGTGACATAAAAGATGACCAGTATGAGGAAAATAGGGCTGTCTAGTCTTAGGACACTTACTAACCCCAGGATTTACAGAAGGGGTGAGAGCGTAACTAGAAAAGTCTGTTCAAGATGTTGTTGTTTTACAAACATTTGTTGTCACTCTCCAATGCTTTCAAGAGTAACAGCTGTGGTTAAAAAGTTCCTTTGCTAAGCCTGTAGTCTTTGTCTTCCTGACATGTTGTTCATCTGAACAGTAGGCCTCCACAGGAAGCAGGATGCTGGGGAAATGCAGCAAAGTAACTGGAGGCTCAGAGGGACTGTAGGGCTGGTTCTGGCAGGGGTTCAGCTATCCTATATGGTTCTGTATCCAGTATGGGTGACAGACATAGGGTGTGCCTCAGAGATTCAGAGCTGGGAACCAGCAACCATTCATGCTATACAGAACCTGAGAGTGTAGAAACACATAGCTCTGGAAGTCGAGTCCATGTGTAGTAACGTGTCTGGAAGATGGCCCAGGTGGTAATGGGGAGGCAATGCAAACTGAGTGTAACTCATACCTGTATTCAGCAACTCCTCCTGAATGCTTCTTCATAGCTGTATCAGAGCTCATCCCATAGAACAGCTTCACCTTCCTTCCATTTTTTTCCATGATCTCTCCAGCACATTGATCATGGCCTGCAAACATCCCCCCAAGCATGACAAAATCTGCACCAGCTCCTGGGAGAGAGAGAACATGAGGTAAGGAGGTTGCATGGGAGAGGAGTGTAAAAGACAATGCAAAAATAACGTCTAGGCAAGCCAAAAGGACTTTTAACCCTGAGTGCCTTGGGACAGGGTTTATTATTTATTATTGTTGCCATTGTGACTAAGGGACCCGTCACAAATTAACATGCCATTATGCTAGATATAGTAGAAACACATAACACAGCTCCCAAAAGCTTTCCATATGAACTGGAAGGCATGTTGGCAAGGTTGGAAGAAGGGAATTCTTACCCTTATTTAAACTGTAAGCAGATTTTTCAAGAGTAAAGCATGACAGTCCCGGATGGGTGTTCTCCTCCCCACCACCACACCAGTCCTATGGTAATTTGCTGCCATGAGGGGTAAACCCAAAAAGGTTTGCAATGAGTTTGCTTTTGGCTAAGATGTCTTATTTGCAAGAATTCTAGGGCAGGTACTGCCTTTTTGTCCTGTTTGTATGGTGGGTTCTTACCTTCCACTGGGATTCACAAAGACTACCATCAAAAGAGATAAAATAATAAGTATCGAGATGGTTATCCACCTCATCCATTCCTCACTGGTTTGCATATCACAAGGGCGGCTTTGCTGTAGTCTGTGGGAATAAGCTGAGGCCCCCAAGCTGTGTTCTTGAATGCATTTGGGAATCACACTAGGATTTCTCAGAAGATTTCTGGTATTTCTATGTGGGATAGAGAGATTGCATGTACACCTGTGCCATGACATTTGTGTTTTTTTCCTCGTGGTTGAAACCAGGATGTGCAGAGGTCCAAGAAAATGAAATGCTTTTTTTTTTTTTTTTTTTTAACAGAAGCATATGTTTTTGAATCTGCAAACAGATTCAGCTCTTGCAGTTTTCTGAGTCTGTTGTGGCCCATCCCTGAAACAAAATGTTCTGCAGTCCAGAGCATGGCTGCTTCTGTGTGACACAACTCAGTTATAGGCAGAAACATCCCTCTCCCCTTATGGATAATTCCTGCCCAGGACTGCACAATTTTTTTTTTCCATGCCCTGTCCATTCCTAGCATCTGATGTTGCAGACTGTTGCCTACAACAGCTCCTGTCTCTTTGTACCAGTCAGTCTCCAAGGTGCCATCCTGCCCTACCTTCCTCCTGCAACTGGTGTGGAGCCTTATTCCATGGAAATTGGAGATGAACCTAACTGGAACACATCCAAACTTTGATAAAGTTACAGTCCAGATATGACTTTCATGGCTCCCTCTCTGTTAGGAGCCAAACTAATACAATTACCGAAATACCACATGCACCTCTTTCGTAGAAGCCCACCTTCCAAATTGAGGTTCATGTCTTAAGCGGGGAATTTTACTTTTCTATGCTGTAATAGAAGCAGGGAAACACTGCTGTAAGATGGCTGCAGTGTTTCACCCTCTGCCAGCCTCAAGCGAGGAGGGTTAGGCATTTACACTTCAGGATCAGAGCTACAGCATTAACCCTCCCACAGATAAGACTACTAAGGTCAGGATCCCCTGGAGTCAACTTTCAGGCATGACTGAAAGATTTTTTTTTTGTCATTCAGCCTTCCCACAACAAAGTAGGTCTTATTTTGTGAGGTATGGGGTATGCAAGAAAATATGGTAATGTACTGAGCCACGAGTCCCTAAGACTTGGGAAAGTCCTTCCACAAGCTTGACAGCTTCCCCCTATTTCCATCATAAAGCGACCCAAGCTCCAGGAACCAACCTGAATGTAGGCATGTTTTCATCTGGAATGTGATACAAGTGGCTAAGTTTGGGTTAATTTCTGATAGAGACAGGTAGTTAACTGTGTTAGTCTGAAGTCAGGCAGAAGGCAGGCACCTTACAAACTAACTAAATCAGGTGCAAATCTACCTTGCCTGTATTTCTAATAGCTATGATAAAGCTGAATCTACCTCCAGGGTAGCAACAAACAGTAACACGGAACCTGGCTGCTCTTGTATAGCCTCCGTTCCCATTGCCCTGTTGTCATTTGGAAGGGACAGTGTGTTCATATTAAAGGGACAGAAAACGATTCCCTTCATGTCATATTGCTATCCCAAACTAGTGTCACTGCACCATATGCAATATCTTTTAGTAGGTACCCATTCAGGATCTCCTATCATTCCAGCATGCTGACAGGTTGTCCTAGGGTTTTGTTGTTCCAGATGTCAGTGAGATGTAAAAGCCTATTTGGAAACTAATCTGATATCATTACTAACCTACCAAAAATGGGATTAATGCCCATTCTCCAGTGCAGTCATTCTAGGTCATTGGTTGTTGTGCTTCTGGTTACCCTATATAACCTTGCATCAGCTTTGCAGCAAATACTACCTTGAGAATGCTATTAATCATCTCTTTCATGGGTGGATTAAGATTACACAGGAGCCTGGATATGATCCATCCACAGGGCTCCTCAAATAAATCAAAGGTGACACTGCCAGAAGTCTTTTGGCACTCCAAATTCTCAGGCTTACCAGCGCTACTTTCTGGTTCCCCACACAGGGGATGGGTCCCCCAGCCCCTTGGGCTGTCAGATCCTAACTTTGTCAGGGCCCTGGATCCAATCTCAGATTCGCTACAGCCTGGGGACTGACTGGCTAAGCAGTAGCTCTGCAGAAAAGGACCTGCAAGTTAGAGTGGACAATAATATGCATGAGTCAGGAGCCTGCCCTTGTTGCCAAGAAGGCTAACAGCATACTGGGCTGCATTTGTAGAAGCATTGCCAGCAGATCAAGGGATGTAGTTATTCCCCTCTATTCTGCATGGGTGAGGCCACATCTGGAGTACTGTGTCTAGCTGTGGGACTTCCACTATAGAAAGGATGTGGACAAGGTGGAAAGAGTCCAGTGAAGCACAACAAAAATGGTTCAGGGGCTGGCGTATATGACTTATGAGGAGAGGCTGAGGAACTAGGTTTTATTTAATTTGGAGAAGACTGAGGGGGAATTTGACAGCAGCCTTTAACTACCAGAAGGGTAGTTCCAAAGAGGATGGAGCTAGACTATTTTCAGTGGTGACAGACGACAGAACAAGAAGCAATGGTCTCAAGTTGCAGCAAGGGAGGTTTAGGTTGGCTATTAGGAAAAATTCTCACTAGGAAGATGGTGAAGCACTGGAACAGGGTACCTAGGGAGGTGGTAGAATCCCCATCCTTAGAGATTTTTAAGGCCTGACTCAACAAAGCCTTGGCTGGGATGATCTAGTTGGGGATTGTCCTGCTTTGAGCAGGCGGTTGAACTAGCTGACCTCCTGAGGTACTTTCCAACCCTAATTTTCTGATTCAGAACAAAACCACATTTCCAAATTGCAGAATTTCTGGTGGAACTGAGATTCCAGTACTTGCTCAGTCCCCACATGTGTTAAATAGCAACACAATTGGAGAGGTACAGGAGAGAAAGAGCGGGGCATGGATGCAAATGACAGGAATTTAAGTTTTCCCACTTGAGCACCTTTTTGCAAGCCTTGCTGGAGTACACTAAGTCTGCCACGAGGACTGGGCAAGATTTTAACATCCCTGCCCATAGCTGTGAAAGACTGGAATTCCAGTCTCCCTGCCCAGTCTCCCTGCCAATTCCAGTCTCCCTGCCCCACTTTTCCAAAGCCTTCCACTACTTTCTGCCTTGCCTGGGGTTGCAATGGTGATTGCTGTTTGTGCATGAAGACAGAGGAGGCTGCTCACCCTTTATCTGCATCACCAGAGAAGTCCCTTTGCTGCAAAGATCAGAGGTGCTGGTGACTGACTACAAAACGGGTTTTTTGTTGTTGCAATGGGTTTCTGTTCAGAAGTCCCTTTGTTAGGCAAGGGAAAACACACCACTTGTAAGAACCTTTACTAAGATGAAGTTGTGAGAACTTTTACTAAAATGAATGCTTACCCAGTGTCTGACAAACAGCAAGCCAGACTATTTGAATATGTTTTAAGATCAACAAATAGGATTTTTTTTGCTCTCAGGGTTTCACTTGCCATCTCAAGGCTGATGATGAATCCCAGAGCCATCACTCCATCCCATCTCTGCCCTCTGTACAGAAGGAAGGTTAGCATTGGGCTTAAGTAGAGAAGGTGAGGGGGTAATGGGAAGGGAAGTGCTGCTGAGCAGGAAGGGGAAGGGTGCTGAAACCACAGGAATAAGGGGCTGCTAATAAGCTTTGGAGACTTAAAAAAAAGTCCCCTGCTATTGTTTCTGTGGTGTAGTCTACCTACCACAGTGAGGGGAAAAAGCTGAATGGGAGAATGCCACCACCCCCAGGGGTGGCAAAGAGTGGTCATGCTTAGCCTTGCTGCTCATGGCTGCTCTATAACCATGGCATGCCAAATCACAAGTCCCACTTTAATCTCTCCCTATATTTGGTCTATGCCAACCCTTTTCGAGGATTCAGGTACGGCAGGTTAGAGTTGGTAGTCATGAGCCCATCTCTGGTTTGTATCCTTCAAAGGCTTCTTGTGAGAGAAATATGTGGCTCTGCAGTGCCATAGCCTGCACAGCACAACACTGACAGAACAAAGTGATTCTATACTGTCCCCTTGCATCCTGACATTGCCATGGTCTTCAAGGATATTTCTAGGTCTCTTTAGCCTACCAGTATAATGCACTCAGCCCCATCAAAACAGGACTTCCCAGCACTGACATGAACCAGTGGCAACCAGGTCCCCAATCACAATTATGAACTACAGAAAATACCTGAGGCCAAAGTACACGCTCAGCCCCACCAGTACAAACCCAGAGTACCTACGCTGAAACCAAATAAGTGAGAACAAAATCTGTCTCTTTACTATTAACCTGGACGAATGGCTTAATGTTGCAGCAAAGAAGAGTTAGATTGGATATCATGAAAAAATAATTCGCTGTTAAAACAGTGAGGCAGTGAAACAAACTGCCTAGGAAAGCTGTGCACTTTCCAACAGTGACAGTGTTCAAGCAGAGGTTGGACAGCCACTAATCAGGGATGATGTATGTGTAGCTACACCCACGTTCTACTATGGGTATTTCCTGTGCGTCTGAGTTTTGCTGGTTGCCACACTGGGCTGAGAGGAAATTCCCCCTACCGTCCCAAGCTTTCTGCTACATGTCAGAGGGCTTTTTTGCTTTTGTATTACAGCCTTCCTGAGAGGCACTGGATGTTAGCTGAAGCCGAGGCTGGGGATTTTGACTGGGGTGTGTCAGTGCTCCTCCTGTGACTTAAAGCTGGAAATTTGTGGGTAGAGGGTCTTGGCCCTCTGCTCAGGGTCAGACTGATCACCATATTTGGGGTGAGTGGAAGGAATTTTACCCCATGGTTAGATTGGTATAGACTGTGCAGGCGATTTTGCCTCTCTCTGCAGAAGGGGGCATGGCTCTCTACAGTGGTGATACATAGGGGGTGCACCCCTTGACAGCACTGGTGCACCCCGATAGCCAGCTTTCTCAGGCGGGGGAGCAGCTAAGAGCGCTGGTGCCCACCCTGAGAGCTCCAGCCGGGGAGTACAGTGCCAAGAAAAGCAATCCCCATGGTTCCCCCACAGCCGATTGTGCTCATCTGGAAGTGCCAGCAGTGCGCTTCTGCCACTTGCAAGTCGGTGGGATTGGCCGCAGAGGGGACATCCCCTACCAGTTGCTGACAGGCTGCTGGGGGGACAAATACCCCTGACTCAGGAGCCACCATTTGCCTATGGCTCTCTATCTGGGATCTCTTAAGCATGTATTAAACCTCTTACACAAGGAGGATTTTGGTTGCCATGATCCCCCTCCTTTACCTGTGGCAGGGTTAGGCTAGGCTGTTACATCTTGTTTCAGGGTTGATGGCAGTTTTACTAAGAGGTTAGCTTATGAATTTGTATAGGATGGCTTGGATAGGGATGATCCTGTC
>JAGPOW010000261.1:111315626-111381941 GCA_030014935.1 Caiman crocodilus | reverse complement strand
CCCCCCCAAAAAACACAGGAAAGTGCTACCTCTGTCAGATTTGGCAACACTCTGACTGCAGTGGAGTTATATCAGGAATGACTCCATTTCTCAAAACCTGACCACAGACCATACTTACCAAAAGCTTTGGCGACATCTCCTGGACAGCTGCAGCCTCCATCCTACAGAAAGGAAAACAACATAGATATCAGTGAGCAGCAGAGAACTCATATTTGCTGTTGGCCTCAAGGATAACCAGACAGGACAAACACTTTGCAGAATACAAATTTGGAATCAAATGGTAAACTCCTAAGAACTAGCCCAGAAGATTCAAAAGTTAAACCCAGCATGACAGAAGGTATAGTAGAAATAAGGGAGCTCTGTGTACACAGTTAAGATGCCACAGGTTAACTGATATTTCAGGGTCCTAGATTCGTTATGCTCCTTCTTTTAAAACCTTTTCCCCTCTGCTACATATTCTGCTACTCATACTCATTCTTCTTTCAAGAAGAAACATATACTGCCAGAAGCACAGAAATAAGAAAAGGAAAACCTCTCAGAACATTCAGTTCATCCTCTGCTCAAGAAGTACCGCTGACATTTTAAATGTGATTTTCAACATTTTATTGTATACCGAAAGGCAGAGGGGAACGTACTATTGGAAATCCTTTTTTATTTGATAAGCTGCAGATGACCTGTATATTCTCATAGCTCTTCTATTAAGTGAAACCAATTCATCATATTCTTGGAAAGGAAGGGGTAAGATTCATAATCCTCATTTCACAGAAAGGGAAGCTGAGTCAGAGGGAGGTATGATAATGCTAGATACACTGTGGCAGAACATAAAATATAACACACCAGATGACATTAAACAACATTACTGAGGTTACAAAGGCAAGCATTCAAACATAAAAAGTACTATAATTAAGGGTGCCCTTACAACCTCAATTCAGCCCTCTGGTCTATATGCATTACAATAGTAGGCTTGGCAGAATTCGATTTTTATTTTTCAATAATTTCAATGAATAATACCAATGTTTATTTTTTAGCATTTATTTCACTTTTTTCAGTTAAAATTTTCAGGATTACACAAAATTAGGGATGTGGGGGGAAAGACAATTTGTTCATGACAAATGAACCTAGTGTAGGACTGTCGTCAGACGAGCAGCAGAGCTGCCATCAGTCTTGGCTCTGCTCATCCATAGCTTCTCTCCTTCACTTTGTCACTTCCTCTTCCTTTGTTCCCTGTCCCCTGGGGTTCCTGGGGGTTGTAGTCCCAACTACAGTCAGCTGTTCTATAGGACCACTCCCCCTGGTGTCACATACTCCATCAGCTGTCATTTTTATGTCCCGTTCCTATAAATTTTGATTATTAACAGTGGAAATATTTTTGTTGGTCTGTGAGGGTGAGGCGATATTGATGTTTATCAACATGTACTGATAAAAATCAAATCCTGCTAAGCCTACTATTGTAGGCTAATACAGCATTCTTTAGTTATGTGGCCACAGACTCCTTTTTCCGAAGGACCCCTGTCTCAGAGGTGGACAGCATTCACTTAATGAGCAGCTCTGCAATATTTTCTTTTTTCCTGGTTGTCCAGTGTTTGATCATTATGTCCCTTACTTCACACTATTAAAACCCTGCCCTGTGGAGTTGGTTATAAATTTCCTCGTGAGTTTTAATTTGGTGTTCTAAATGTAGTATATGAGCACTTCAAAAACATGAGTAAATATACTTCACAGTATCCATGAGAGAAGAAAGGGTGGTATCAGTCCTATTTTACAGATGGGAGTTTAGCCATATAAAAATTAATGTCAGATGCATTTGCCCATTTTGGATGCCTAGGACCAGATTTTTGCTAGTATCTAGCAGTATATGGCACTTTATATAGTCCAAGCAAAGTTCCCGCTGACTTTGTACATCATAACCCAGGGTCTCAAGTCAGGTACCAAAACACGAGAACACCCCCAGAGATCCCAGTGAAACATTTCCTTTAAGCGTCCTGCCCTATATCAAGTAGGTATCATCTAGCAGCCCCATTCAACTGCCTTCATCATGGGAATGTTCATTTTTTTTTCTGTCTTCCCTTGCCTTTCACTGCATACTTTCTAACTTCTTCAACAAACGAATCAAGGCTCCTCCTAAGAAGAGTTCACTATTTAATATTTATTCATCCCCACCACCCTGCCATTGTGTGCCATGAATCAGACAGAGGGGGTCTTTGTGAAAAAGGTACACAATTTTGTAATTAAAGTATACACTGTAAGGCATATGCACAGTGGAACCAAGTTAAAGCACTGCGGCATGTCCTAACACAAGCGTGTCTGGCTGGATAAATTTTGTGATGTCCTGACATCATTATTTGTATGTTATTTCCTTTAAAAATAAAGGTAAGTTAAAAACCAGAAATTCCATCACATTTATGCCCATCCGGTTCTTCCCATCCGCTCTTGCTCCTCACCATATGGGTGTCCCCTCCCCTTCACCTCCCATTAAATCTCAGTGGGCACATCTACACATTCAGTAATGTGCTTTAGGTAATGCATATTAAATCTAATAAAGGAAACTCTCACTGTTTGCAGGTTCAGCCTTCACAGTTTCAAATATTCACGAATGCCAAACCCGCATTTTAAATGCACTTTATATACTTACAGGTGCTTCTCAGGAACTCCGCGCTTGCTGCCGCCGCACTCCTGCCATCACCACTAGAGCCACGCTCCCCACCCCCAGGGGCACTACATTCATGAATGCAGTGCCCTATTCATGGATTTTGCTATTCACAGAGGATACGAGAACACATCCCCTGCGAATGGCGAGGTTTGCCTGTACTTTCACTGTGAGGTACTAGAAAAATGCACATTAGCATGTTTTAAAGCGCATCAGCTAAAGAGCATGGTTTTTGTGATGCTTTAATGCGCATTAAAGTGCATGCGTAGACATGCCAGTCTCAGCCTCCCCATTTGTTCATATCTCAGTTTCCCCACCCAGATGTCCTCATTCCCCTTTCTGACTCCCAGTCTCTTTGCCCAACCAGTTCCAGGCTTCCCTTTTACCCCAGCTCCCAGACCGTTTTCCCCTCCCTCTCTCAGGTGCAGTCTCCCCACCCCTCACATTCTTTTTTCCTAGTCTGTTCTCCTCAGTCTCCTTCTTCTCCCAGCTGTAATTAAACCACACAGATGCCTCCCTTTAGGCCATCAGGGACCAGGAGGAGAGGTCAGGCTCCCTGCTCTTAGAGCCAAGGCTCAGTCTAGGATCCAGACTTGGGGTGGTCTGCAGCACTCCAGAATTATAACAAAAATCCTCCTCAGCCCTGGGCTAAGGGCATCCTCAGTCCAGATGGACTTCTGGGGAAATTATAATTTAGCCAAATCTGGGCAAATTTTTCAGGGGCAGCAGATAGTACATCCTTAAACAAACAACAGCTCCCTGCCAAAGTCAAACCTCTATTCCACAGCATGAGTCTGCTAGAGTTTAAAAATGAATATATTATTAAATAAAGTTAATACCATTTTTTAACAAGGACAAAACCAAACACAATATTTTTCCTAGCCTCATACACTTTAACCAGATTGACTGAAATGTTCAACAAAAACAAAAAAACCCCAAACCAAAAAGCTTCAGCCTGAGGCAGATTCAGGAGTGGACACTTTTATTCAGAATAGTTGAAGTCTGACAAAGTTATAGGCAACTGGAAGCTGGACCTTATAAGAAGATATGCCAGTAAATCCTAGTATTACATAGTACACAAGCCTTAGCTCTGGTACCAACAATAATATAAGTATTATACTACGTGAAGAATATGCATATTGCACAAATAGAAATAGCACACAGAGATGGTATACAGTTTGGGCAAAATTCTGATTTTCATCTCTGAACTGCATGGAGGTCAGGGTGGATAAAAAAAAAAAATCAACATTTTCTTAAATAAAAAACTTGTTTTTTTTTAATTTAATCATATTTTTTATTTTTTGTTGAGAAACTTAAAAAAAATATAGTTTTTATTTAACTTTTTATATTATTTTTATTTATATTTTTATTTTTTTTTTTAATAAAAGATAGCATATAATTAGAAGTTATAATCCCTATTCCATGATGATATCTTTGAGCTTTAACATATCTTAAATGAAAACTATTTGAGACAATGTATTCATGTAACCTTTGCATAAGTTTTACAAATAGGTCACAACAGGCCATGGACTATATTAGGGGCCCAATCTTATGGGGTTCCCAGAGGCTCCTCTATAGTTTAGTAAAGATTGAAGAAAACCACTCTGCCCAATGGGACTCAGTGCCCAGTCTAATGGACTCCATTGAGCAGCTCTGTGATGCTTCATTTCAGTTCTCAAACTGTGGATTTGTGTCTCCAGAGATCACAGGCAGACACGGTTCTTTGGGGACATGGTCCAACTTTTATTAGACCAACTAGATAGTTGGCAACGTTGCTCTTTGCAAGCTTTCAGGCACAAACGCCCTTCTTCAGGCATAGGGAGAGTTTGTTGTCTCCAGAGATAACATCCTTGTTAACAGCAGTACATGGAGATGAGAGATAACAGACCTGATTACCCATGCATCAGCTCTATTGTCTCTCTGCAAGTACGTCTACACACAGTCAAGCCCTTGCCTTTCTCTAAAAGTGCAAATTTTCAAGATGTTAAATGAATAAAGTATATCAAACAAAAAGCATGCACTTTTTGTAGAAAACAAGGATTAAATCAAGGCTTCCTGACCCAAGATTAAAAATTGATTAAATTTAAATCAAACCCAATCTGGTGGAGGTAAAAGCAGAGGGGGAGTGAAGACCTCCCTTGTCATCTTGCTTACATAGTACAGGAGGGCTCCAGCAAGCAAAGGGTTCTGATATATAATGGGGTGCTGTGAGACGATAGATATATCAGTAAACCTTAGTTTATGGTATACCTTAGCTTATAGCATTTCATTCCACTCTATGCAGGCAGTGAAGTATAAGAAACAGAAAGTCTCTCTTAAGAAAAAGCCTCTTGGGGTGAGCTTGCCTGCTGAACAACCTCCGTACTGCAGTTTATTTTTATACTTTCAAAAGCCCAATGTGTTAATGCAGCAGGGAAAGTGAAAAACAAGACAGCTGGCTCTCAGACAAAACAGCAGGGGCCAGTAAAAGTATATATTTTTGACATTGTTTCCTCCCGTCTTTCAAGTGGATTATGAAAGATTCATGTCAAAGATGAGCTTTGATCCCTTCAAGTTTGTGTTAGAGTCAGAAAAATAACTGGGACAGAAAAGTTACTTCAACCCTGATGTACCACTGATGAGATATTACTAGAAATGGATCTGGTCTACCATGCCCAAGTAAAAACTGGCACCTTCTTATTCAACATATCTGCCCCATGAGTCAGATGTCCTCACTTTACTGACATAAACAAGTTCACTCAAGTTTGTACTGCATTAATACAGTTCAAAAGAATGAGCTCAAGTCTACTCTGTTCTGAATATAGCTCAAAGAGGGAACCCATAACTGTCATACGATCAGCTACTTTCCATTCCATTCTTTGAGTAAGATTCCCTTTGCTTCATTTGCAAACAGCACCAGTCTCAGCTCTACCAATACTTAAGCCAGATGAAGAGCAACTCATAAAGGATAAGCCAAAGCAAGGCAGAAATATTGTTGGTAGATGCAGGAAAAACATGCCAACACACTAGCCAGTATCACAAGCTTTGGCAACCGTCAAGGGTGTCTGCTCGTAGGTTCTGAATGTGGTATATAGTTTTGGAATTCATCTTCATTTCTTATTGATACTCAACTGCTGAAACCACTGTTTCCTATATCTATGCTCCTTCCTATCAGCTGCAGGTTTGGAAGTCCATGGATTTGTCCCCTCCTCACTATGTGGGGCAAGAGACACTAGCTGAAAAAAAACAAACAAAAAAAAAACAGATGGTGGTTCAGCATGTAGTGGTTCACCTGCAAAGCTTCTTGGGTTGTGTGAGCCACATCTTGCTCTAGTCACTAAACCAAGGCCCAGTGGCATGGTAGAGATCAATCGCAAGGTCTGAGATGAGATGTGCACCTTTACTTGAAATGCTTATGCTGGGTAAAAGCCCTGGAGCGGTATAAAGAATCTCCAGTTTGGGTTGGAGGAAATTCCCTTGGCTCAGGTGCTGTAGTAGACAGATATGAATAAGGTTGCTTTCTAAAGCCCTGACTTGGAGGGTTTGTCAGCAGTAGGCTGCTGCATGCAGGCTGGCTCAGGCAGGCTGCTAGCTTAGACAGGTCCCGGGGGTGACTAAATCATGATAGGGCTGCTCTGGCCCCCGAAGCAGGCAGGACCTAGCGGCACCACACAGCATCTCATGGCAGATCCTGATTTTCAGATCTTTCAGTGGGTATCCGAGCTATCTTAAAGACCTCCTATTTTGTCTTCCTGTGATCAGGATTTACCTTGAGGGACAATGAAATTATTAGCAGCAAGTGGGTGATGCAAGGGAGTAGAAGACTCTCTTTCAGCTGTCCATCCAGGGCTTTACAACTTTCTTCAATGGGATGTTAGGAGGTTAGAGTGATCCCGCAGGATGAAAAAACAACCCAACACTCTGCCATAACTTAAAATGCAGTAAAAGCCTCTCTGCCTTCTTGTGGACAGGAAAGAAAGAACCAGAGAAAAAACTGTCATTTCACTGACTGGATTTTTGCAAACCGCTCAATCAGATACCACCAAAGTGACCAATGTGGTACAAAAGCACAGACAAGATTAGAAAATGGCTAAAAAAGTGTGTCACCAACAAAACTGCCTGCTAAATTCATCTTGTAGATCCTTTATCATTAGTAATGACCTAAAAGTCAGGATGCAACTAGAATGTCCATGTTCCAATTAGAGTGTGTACCAGGACTTGGGGAAAGGGAGACGTTACATCTTTACTGACTTAGAGCAGTGGTTTTCAACCTGTGGTGCACAGACCTCTTGAGGTCCGCAGACTATGTCTCAGGAGTCTATGATAGAGGACTATGATCAGTCAAAAGTGTGAATACCCATACTTACAATTCAAAGGAGTCCACACCCCCTTTAAAATTTGCTTCCTGTCCATGAAAAAAGGTTGAAAGCCACTGATTTACAGCATATGTGAGCATGAGATCAATAGAAGAGATTAAATATGGAAACCCCCAGTCTCAGTAAAACTGGGGCTGCTGGGGCATATGAATGAGGCATTTGACCCAATCATCCTTCTGACCTTAACTGTTCTTTAATGTCTGTACAATCAGAACAGGGGAAAGGGAAGAGAAAGGAAATGTCAGGCATCCAAACCCTTTTTATTATCCTCCTAAATATGTGTAACAATCTAGATGCAAAAAGATCTCTGTCTTTTGCCTGGTCATAGAAATAAGTCCTCATGTAATTTTTCCAACAATTTGGGAGACAGACATTCTCAGACTGGAAGAGGGATTCCAGATTCCTGTTTTCTGCTCATTTTCCAAGATGATAGTGAGCAGCACTGGAGTAGTTTATAATATTTATAATACATTTACATACAGTTTATTAAAAAAATTACAGCTGAGGCCCTGGAAAAAAATACCTGATTTGGTCCCAAATCAAAACACCAGATCCAAGAACTCCCAAACTTCAGAGAATTTGGAAGTGTGGATCTATGGCTCCTCTATATTTAAAAAAATTCTGCGGTGATGTTAATAGAAAACGTGAATACCCACACTTACAATTCAAAGGAGTCCACACCCCCTTTCAAATTTATCTAGGGGTCCAATCATGAAAAAAGGTTGAAAACCACTGACTGCAAAACTAGGAAGGCCTTGTGAGCATTGCTGTGGTGGCAATTACTGCTTCCCAAGATACTTAATAATGACAGAGCCTTTTATACTGAAATGCAGACATATGGTTTTCTTGTCTGCTGTTACCATCAGTACCTTTTTCAGAACTCCATAAGTCAAAGTGATGGGTTGTTTTTAGTTTGGTACGTATTTACTGCTGTCAAGCCCACATAGAAGAGTAGGGGAACAGAGAAGAATGCACGGGGACAAATAATGAGACAGAGAGAAAGAGCTGATTTGAATGCATTTTTGGTTCCCCCAATCCATTACATAAATACTACTAGAACATTTTGGACCCCTTTTGTCTTTATTTTCTATTATCCTTTCCCCTTGCTCCTGTACTACATGCCTTCCATCCTCAGAAGAGATGCTAATCAAAGCCTTCTACTGGAGTTAACCTTCCAATATGCCTAAAATTTAGCATGCAACTTCCAACCATGGCCACAATACAAGAGGAGGCATTCTTATCCATCAGACTCAAGCCATTAATACCGTGGAGCTCTTTCAATTTGTAGCAGCTCAAAGGCTGTACCATGCTTTGCAGTAAACACCTCACTCACTCTTTACTCCATCTTGGTGAGATGGGAGCCCCTGGAGAGTGCAATGTTTGAGTTGACCCTGCAGTAGGTACACTCCTAACAAGAAGGCAGCTACCAATCTATCTCATGATTCCAACGAGTAATCTCCAGCTGTGCTGATCTCCCCTGATCCTGCTCACTGGTAACTACCTTTTTTTCTCACCCACTTTGAGGTATCACCCTTCCATGGGTGCTGCTCCCCACCTCAAAAAAATACTAAAATGATCCTAATTCTGTTAAATTGTGGGTGATTATTTCCCATTTAGGGAATGTTTCAAAGGCACAAACAAGAGTCAAGTGAGTAGTGAAGGGCAATGGAAGCTGGGTGTCACTTACACCTGTGAAGTTCTCAAAAGCTGCAGAGCAGCAATTGCCAAAGGGGAGAGAGGGTAGCCCTTAATTCTAGGATGCCAGGCAGGAGACTCTGAAGCCCTACCATGATTTGCAGAGCAGGTGGCTTATCATGGACCACGCTCACTTACTGAAATGATATGCCCCTTCAGGCCATGGGCTGAGTCTGCACACTCGATCACAGCACTCAGTTGAGGGTAGCCCACACCTGTCTTAATCCTGGTAGTGCATACAGAACCTGGAGGAAAAGAAAAGAAGCTCATAAAGAGGGTAGCCAGTATGGCTGGTATAAAACTTTCTGCTGATTTTTTTCCTTCCTCTACCCCATTTGAAAAATTTGGTTTTCAATTAAATCAGTGTTTTCTCTAAAAGTGCCTGCTTTCCATGGGAACTTTAGAGTTTTTTCCCATCCAAAACCAGAACATCTAACAACTGAAATAGCCTTGAACTTGAACTGTTGCTGTGATACCTGCATGTGCACCCCAGGAGGTATCTTAATGTCCCTGCATTCTCCTCTGTAGCTGGGGCTCCCTGGTTGGACTAAATTTCCCATGATGCATCTTGGCAAGGGACTTCCATCATGCACTTTTTGCCCTTTCAGAGTGGAGGGTCTGTGATGCATCATGAGAGATAATTGTGGATGGGAACAGAGGGACACCAGAACTACAACTTCCATAAGGTATTGCAAGAATATTTTCAAAATATTTTGACAGAAATATTTTAATATTCTAATTTCCACTGCAGTCTCCTTTTCATAAGAAAAATAGAAAATTAGACAAAAGCTAAGCTTTTCTTCGTTTTGCCAACATTTTCTACAGTGAGAAGAAAAAAGTCACCTTTGACTAGCTCTGGTAACCACAGCAGCAGTATCTGGTTGACTAAAATGGTAAACGACATTAGAAAAATAAAGTAAGAAAATCTGAAGAAAACTGAGCCTCACAAAAGGTAAGAGGTTTTAAACACAACCTCTAATGAATAAAAATAGAAATCATTAAAACCGCTAATACCCGATTTTCTTTCTGCCAGCTCTATAGAAGTGTTTTTAATATGTATTTTTTTTTTAAGTTAAGTAAGCTTCAAACACAAAGCTGCCGCCTTGACAATTTGGTGTCATTTAGGATGCAAGCAGTGCAGCTCCTCATGACAACAGGGAGAATTTTATAGTTGCCAAAGAGAGTCTAGGTCATACACAGTTATCCAAATCCTAGAGCCCCAGTCAGTATACACAGAAGATTAGTAGAATGACAATTTCTGCTGATCTTTCAATTAAGTAAAAATAGTTAAACACTGACAGGATTTATGAAGAGTAGGTAGAAAAAAAAATTTTAAAATAGCCTTCACTGTCTCCAGCTGTATAATGAATTACTGCATTATCTTTTAATCAGGAAGGCCCTGGCCTGAGTAAGAACATCAAGGTTTGATCTTTTGTGATGGACACTGTTACATTTCACTTGTACTATAGCAGTTATACCTCAATATCTCTGCTGGTATTTCACAGCCTGGGCACAACTTTGTGTCCTATGTTTCTGGACTCAACTGCAACCTTTACTACATCACTTGTGCCCTAGTTGTCTGTTCATGCAACTCATGACAAGAGTTAAAAGTAGCCTTCCCATGATGAATTAAGAAAAGTATTTCAGGTAAAAAATGGAAATCTAGAGGTTCGTGGCTAGATCCTCTTGCTCTTCCACTCAGGGTCATAGTGATCATCCCAGGTCATATTAGGGGGATTGTGGAATTTTTGCCTCTTCTGTAGTATGTGGAAAGGTCCTTTTCCTTGGATCTTTTGAGCACCATGTTCCTTGCTGTTGCAGTGACAAGGCACTGGTAGTGCCCTCATCTTCCTAGCCTTTACTGTATATTTATTTCTTTGATTTATGTCTCCTTATCAACCTACTAGTGGCACATTATAGTGTTCTTGGTGTTTCACATACTGCTCCTTGAAGTCGGGAGTAAGGGTTCAAAGTGACAATTTAAGAAATTCCTTTGGTGCACGGGAGCCTGAGAACACAAGGGACCAGTCTCAATGACCCATGAAGACCCTTCTACTCCTATGCTCCCATGTTTCAGCCTCTGAATTTCCTTAGTGTTTTTTCCATCCACAAATCTCAAAGCAGTTTGAGAAGTCATGTCAGGTGGCACTGTAGTCTCCATACAGTTACTGATACAGCATTTAGTGATTTGTACAATTCTATTTGTCAAGCAAAAGAAATGCCTGCCTACACCTTAACGACATCCATTTGAGACTTAAATGGAATGATTCAGGCTGTCCTCAACCACTGCATTTCCCCATCTTGTATAGATCTTTGTCTCAGAATAATACTTTGAAATGAACAGTGTGTGCATCCTAGCACCAATCTGTCAAATATAATCACTCTCATAATGTGAATGCCTTTCAACATGTGGCAGGTAAGTGGATGTAGCTGTAGTAAAAATAGAAACACGGATTTCTCTGTATGCATTTTTCTCACCCACTTTCTCTGCTTTTTAGCCAGGGTTTGACTTACCGGGCCCAATACCAACTTTAATAATGTCTGCTCCAGAAAGAATAAGTTCCTCCACCATCTCTCCTGTCACCACGTTACCTGCCTGAGACAGAGGAAACAGTATGACATAAGACGGAATTCTTAAAGGCAAAGTCAAGTGTGGTAGAGAATAATAATAACACTTAAGTTTTTGCTTCTCTCTTTCTAGGAGGTAAATCTTAGGAAGCATTTAACATTTAATTTCACTTCTAAAGGAACAGCATTTCCATTAAAATATTACCAAAATATCCATTAAAGTGCTTGTTGCATTGTGTACACCCAAGTTTCAAAGGAATCTTAGGGAATGTTCAGAACCTACACCAGACCTCGACTACAATTTTGTCGCTGTCTTCTTGTTCAATAGTTGGCTGAACCAAAACATGAAAGATTTAGGCTTTTGGCAGGGGATATCTACAGCTCAAGCCTGTCTTTATGTGAGGTGCCCTTCCCTCAAATTATACAAGAAAGCATTTGACAAGTAAAGAACAGTGGAAGCAAAGAATGCTTCCTTTTCCCTTTGATAATCAATGCCCACAGAGACTCTCTCCTACATGGCAGTCTTGATCTTTTCTTGTAAAGCACAATTAAAATTGCTTCACACTTCTATGCAGTATAGCATTCACAGAGAACTGTGGGTAAAGAAGCTACAGTTAAAAGATGACTTGAAGTCTATTTTAGGATGGTGTGACCTAGAGAATGGCTGTTTACAGCACTCATCCCAGCAGTTGTGTAGTTTGTGAATATTTCTGCAGTGGTCCAACCATTTCACAAGCAATCTCAGGACTGTTTCACCAACATTAGCGTTAAGTAAACACTTCTTCCTACTTTGGTTTATTGCCAAACAGTGTTTTGTCATAGCAAGTATTACTGCTTATAGCTAAATGACACTGAAAATATCTGCATTTCTAACAAGAGTCAATGATCAAGCAGAGGACCAAAACCTGCATAATTTTCCCCAAATTTCTGGCAATTACCAATTCTGGGAAAGAAGAAAGAATGCCCTGGTGGGTCCTGTGAGGCAACTTTGGAAAGTAATAATTCTACCTGGGGCAACAGGACAGTTACCACCCTATAGCATATGATTAAATTGATGGGGTCAACCCATAACATGCGTGTCACAAGTGACATGAACAGCCACTTTGTCTGGCACATGACAAATTTGGCAGGAAGAACAGTGCAGATAAGGCAGGGAGGAGAGGAGAGCAATGGATTAGGAAAGGAGGAGAGAGTAGAAAAACGGATCAGGAATGGGAAGGGGATTGATTGGAGTGGCACTTAGGGAGGGGACAGGGCTTACTTCGTGGCATACTGGCCAGAAATGTTCCCCCCGCTCTCCCCAAACTAGATGAAACCCTGCATCCTGCCAGTGTCTCATTGACTTATAAAAGGCAAACCCTTCACATTGTTGGTTATAGCAGAACAAGAACGGATGTACACGTCTGCATGCCTGGAAACTGCAAGCACACCCCACAAGGCAAAACCCCTGCATTAACCCTGCATTATTCCTTGCAGTTGCACCCAGATGGGTTGCTCACACTCAGAGGGATTTACATTGATGCTTTGTGAAATTAAATAATCCTCTTTGCTCACTTTAAATGCGGATTCTTCAGTACTGTGCAGTTGTTTGTGACAGCATCAATATGGGCAGAGCAGGTGGAAAAATCCTAAAATCTTTATTCAGTATTTACTTCGTCCTTATTCAAGCAAAACCCCTGCTGAACTCAATAGGAGTTGCCCAAAAACAGCTGGGTGATTTACTGATTTTGGCTCAAAACTCTTCATTTACTTTTTCACAATGTGCTGTAGTTCCCTTTTAATAAAATCAGAGGCTGGCAAGGCACCAGTTGAGGCACTTAAACCAGTAATAACGTAGGCAGCAGACTGCAGTGTATAAAACTGGATCGTTAACCTTTTCTCAAAACTGCATGATATTGATTTTTTTTAAAAATAATAACAACAATAATAAAAGACTGGCAGGAAAGAAAGGATTTGGAATTGGTTTAACATTTTGAATAAAGTTCTGCTTCGTTCCTGTTGTGAAGCCTCTTGCTGTGCTATACGTTATACAGGTCTTGCTGAGGCAGACGGAAGTGTAGCACTTACAAGATGCATCTCTGAAGCAGGCTGCCAGGTGTGCAGTGTAATATTTGGTATATGGTTTGACACTTTGATGCCAGAATACGTTCAGTAAATCTGTAAGGCAGGGCAAAGAGGACCTGGTCTAACGCCCACTGAACTCAAGATGGAATCTTTCCAAGATGGCTTATAAAAATTACTTGTCTTTGTCCAACATGCAAAAGTAGTGAGCACAGCAGAGGTAACGCACCTGAGTTTTAGTAAAGAGTTGATACTCTCTCAAAAAATCTGACTAGAAATATTAGTTCACATGGACTTAGGGGGACAATCAGGCTGTCTGAAAGCTCACTACAAGAGTGCCGACAAATTATAATTAATCAAGCTGGGAGGGGGTTTCTAGAAGATACCACCTCCTTTCTCTTCATGTTTTTCGCTTCTAATCTAGCACAAATGTCAGCTCACCACAGTTTCCCCATGTACAAGATCAGCCAGAAACCACTTGAGCCATATCCAGTGCAACTATCCTGATAGGATCTGCTCAGCATATGATGGCTAAGAGAAATTCCATCTTTGTGGACAATTCAATCTCCAAATGCAGTCAGAAAGTAAGTGGAGATGGTGTGAATGCCAAGGATGGGGAGAGGAACTATGTTGAGCAGTGCAATGAGGTATGCTGAGGAATTTTGGAAGAAAAATTTAAAAAGGGAAATTAAGGATGAACATCAGTAAAAATTTCTTCTCTAAACCTATATTGTGAAATAGTCTAATAAAAGCAATGACTGCCCTAGCCTTCAAAACTCAACTAATGAATATGGACTAGATTTCTCTCAGAGGAGCTGATCCTGCACCAATGCAGCCAGTCAGAGTTTTTAGGAGGAGCAGGCCTTGGCACCCTGATGTAAATGCAGTTGAAGAACAAAATACCATATCACTATTCAATTTCTGAGGGGCAATGTGTGGCCTACTGTACTGGGTTCTAGGTTAATGCTCTAGTAGACCTGGGTTTTAGTTCCAAATCTGTCCTTGCATTGCTTGATAACTAACACCTTTGTACCTTTGTTTTCCCTGCCTGCAAAACAGGGATAAAAATGATTCTTAACCCCTTAATAAGTATGTTTTAAGATTGCAGGAATGAAAAGGCCTATATCAGAGCTAGGAATAAGATGCAAACAAGCAAAATCAGTTATGAAAATGCCAAACCTTCTTAAACAATAAACCATCCTTCCATCTGCAGATATGGCAACAGCCACTAAGAAGCTTTGTGGTGTGTAAGCAGGAGCTGCTTTGCCCAACACCTCCCTAATTTAGAGCTAAACCCATTGTATGACCCATGGGAGTAAATATTCCCCGAGACCCTGGATTAGGTTACAATTCTGTACTGCACTGAAGCTGACTGTGAAATGAAGGGTCACTGAGAACAAACACTGCAGCCTGCAAGGTCCTGAAGATAACTTTCTGCTATGAGAAAGCTCTTTCATTGTTATACTTAGTATTTCAACTGCTAGAGCTTTCATTTCAAGTCTATAACTGCACAGAGAATGCTGAAAGATATAGTGCAGAGACACAACAGCAGTCCAAGAACAGGAACTAGCAGGCCATGTTTTACCACAAATTGCAAAGCTTAGGTTAGAAGGCCTGTTCTTGGCAAGCACACCTTCAACAAATCATTTTGGTTCAGTATATGAAGTAACTTCTTAAGGATGCAAGAGAGCTGCCCATAGCTCAAACACCAGCTGCATTAAGTGGTTAGGAATATACAGAGATTTAGAATCATCCTGAATTAGTAGGTATTTAGGATCAGAAATGCATCTCTGTGTAGCAGGTAAGGACAGCAGCCACTCTCAGATAAGCTACTTGCAATTGGAGATAGAAAGCCAGGATTGTACATGTGTCATTAGGTAGTGCTATTACTGCAATAGGTCTCACAATAATCATTTTAAATAACAGAGGCAGAAAAACTGCAGAGGGCAAGAAAACGGGTGAGAAGACAGGTACACTGAACAGACGGGATGGCTGTGCTGAAGCACCAAGGTGGAGACTCAGGAGATCTTGTTTCACTTACTGGCTCTCTTTCAAAATTTCTGTATTGTCACAAGTCATTTCATCTTTCTGTTTCTCTGCTCCTCATCTATTTAGATCATCATCTGTGCCAGAGGACAGGCTGTACTTGTACTTATGTACTTGTACACTATCCTATACCAAGGATCTCAGCTGGGGATGCCACTGGAATGGTGATGATAATAATAATGTTGAGATGCTTCCTTACTGTTTGCTGGAAATGAAAATGTATTCATTCAAAACTTCAAGAGCCAAGCCCACCCTCTCTGCACATCCTGGCCAAGCCACTGAGAGTTTTGTATATGTAAAGAAGTCTCAAATATGCCTTTTCTCTGGGTCTGTAGTCTCAGACCTGTTGTGAGGGTTGCCCATGCGCCTATGGGCATAATCCAGAACAATCTCCCATTCACAACACAGCAGTTCTCAGCAGGGAAGAAAGATGAATCGCTTCCTTTCCTACTCTCCTCCCCCTCTAGCCCTGTTTTCCACTGCAGTTTAGCCCCATGGGTTCCTCAGTGCTACACAAATGCTCATCTCCATTCTACCTCAAACAGGGATCAGATGTTTATGCCCATTCTTCCCAGCTGTGTGATGACAGAACATTGACACAAAGGAATGGCCAATGCAAGTGGTTTCTTCTGAGATGGTCTGAAGAAAGGCCAACAGCCTTGGTATGAGTCTGCTGCTCATTCTAATATGTTTACTGCTTTGAAAGGCACAAACTCAGCCCCTCCTCAGCCAAAAAGGCCTCTTGACAGCAGAACCAGTGTGGTTTATTGCAAGGATGCAATGTAGAGTGCATACACATTGATGCAGCATCGTTCTTGCCACAGCTACCTACTCCTTAGTGCATAAAAAAAACCCATGCAAAGTATGGCATAGGTGGAGTCAGGAGACAAGCACACTGTGTGGATAAAGCCCTCTCACTGAAGACTTCGAGGAATGGGCTAACACTCTGATTTCTCAATTAGAAGCATCCTCCCATTCAAAACTTCATGACATTCCTATAGCAACTGCAGCCTTGGCTTTCCCAGTCCCATAACATCAGATAAAAATATAATCTATGTTTAGCTAAACTTTAATGGGACTTAGCAACTGGAAACACAAAGGAGAAGCTAGCAGCATCTGACCAGCCAGGTCTGCACACATCATGGGCAAATGCTCTGCGAACCTCAGCTTAGCCACACTGAAATAGAAGATGAGCCAACACAACCCATGAAGAGAGGTCAGGGTAGGTGTGGGAAGAAAGGTGGAAGCTAGAGATAAACTCAATCCAAACTCAGTCCAAACTCTGCCCATGACCTCAGACTACAATTCCAGAGGAAATGTTGAATACTTTTTACTAAAATGATCGGTCATGGCAATGTTGATGTATTATTAAGCTTCCCTCACTTGGCTTCATAGCTAATGCCCTGCTGAAATGAAGGGTGTATTGAACAGGGCTTACTTCCTGTGTCCTGGAGCTCAGGAAAACAGGATAGCCTTTGTTCACGTGTAGAAGCCTAACTTTACAACCACAAATGTAGAGACTTAGGGTTAGTCCTTCAGCTGGAGCAAATTAGAGTATATAGGTAGTCTGATTCTTGGGGGAGAGGGGAACAACTTAGATAACGTAGAAATGTATGCCCATGAGTACCCATTTGGCATATTCTGGTGATGATCTCAGCACCCCTGGTCTACCCACCTACCATGATGGTGTGACTTGGAAACCTGGCACGGACATTTTTCACAAATTCCACAAAGTGCTCCGAATAGCCGTTGGCCACATCCAGGCAAATGTATTTGATCAGTGGAATGGCCTCTATGATACTTGTCAATCTCTCCAAGTCAGACTGTCCACTGCCTGAACTCACGGCTACATGCTGCAGAGGCAGAGACAAGACAAAAGATCAGCAACTTTTACATACAGTCACAAGCACATACCTATCTCATGAATCTGTTTCTATTCCTCCCATATAACACCCTAAAAAAACAAATACTGCGACTAGACAAAGCAATCAGTTGCCTGCAATTTGTTTAGACTCTTCAGTACAGCAGTGTTGGTGTAAGCACCATTTAAATGTAAACTCTCCTTATATTATTGTAGAGTACTTTAGTGAATAAGTGAACCTTGTTATGGGGAACAAAGAGATGGATAAAAGCTGTACGTTGTCCAGATTATGGAAAACATAGGTTCCTCCACTTGCTTGTGTCTTTCTGGGAAAAAAGTGTTGCAAAAAACTGGGGGAGACTCAGAGTAAGGTTCAGGTCTGTCAGTTCATTAATCTTTCCTTAGTCTACCACAGTGAACAAGCATGCTCATGCCTCCCTCATCTGTTCTTATTATCCGTTCATTCCAACAGAAAATAGCTTCCATAGTTGTTGGCCACGGAGCCTCTGTGGGCATCCAAGGTCACAGAGCAAATCACCATCTAATGATTAAGGCCCCTATTTCAATGGTTACAGATTGTAAAATGTGCTTTTTTGTGTCTACCTACCTGACCACTGGCTAAGCCCCAAGGTATTCAGATAAAAGATATTTCTCTGGGCTTAATATGGCTTACAAAAATACTGCTGAGATTAACTGGTAAACTGGCTTTCAGACAGTCCTCTCGTCAATAATAATTACAATGTGATTTCAAAATGAGGCACGGGTAATGAAATACCCTGTGCAGTCTTCCAAGAATAAAGAACAATAGTATGATATTGATTTCCATGAAGAAATGACTTTTGTAACCCTGTCCGAGTAACCCTCTAGGGTAGCACAGAGTCAGTTCTCATGCAAAATGACAAGAGGAAAAGCAAAAATAGTGGAACACTGAATAACTGCACAAACTGGGACTAAACTCCATGTGGTGATAAAGGGGCAGTTTTTGGATCAGTAACTTAAAAAAAAAAAAATCACCTGTTCACCAATACCGTATATAAACCTTAAATAAAATACTATCCAGTACCAGTATATTGTAATCAAATTTACGTAAAAGCCAATAGATTATTTATAAGCAATAATCAACAAATAAAATGAACTGTATACTTTTTATTTACACAATTGAAAATACAGTCTAACAAAAAAGCTTTTTAAATTTTAACTGCAATTTGTTGGTTATAATTCAAAACGAATGGAAGTAAATGGTGAAGATTTAAAGTAGTTAGTGATTTTTTTTTTTTTTGAAGCATACACCATGTAGCAATGAGCAGCAACATGCAGCTGACTGCACAATGGATGTTTTGGTGTTCGATTGTAACACTATGGGCCGCCAAACAAAGTTTGGAAATTTGATGGGTAGAAAATTAGCTTTATAGTTTGATGTAATGCAGAATAATGAAGACAGTGTAGGAATAACGATGCCTAAAGCCTCCTCTGACTGAGGATTATAGCATGGCCCACAGTAGCAACCTTAGAGGCCTATAAGCTTTGGAGACGTGCAAAATCTCAGCCTGAATTCAGATCCAAATTTAGTAAGTGACCTCTCCCTTCATAACAGGACCTCTCCCTTCGTGACACATAGAAACAGAAGTCCTACCTAGGACCTTGGACTTCTTCATTAGGCTCCCCTCACTTCCTTCCTCTCCCCCACACCCATGCCAACACATCAGGAGGGCTATTCTGGGACATTGCATGTTCGTAGGAGATTTTTCCTTTTGTTCATCATCTCCCTTTCCATTATAGGCTGATATAAATGTTACCCTCTAAATCTTAATATATGTACTATTGCAGTGTACTTTATAACACTGCTCTCTTTAATCAGGGCAAGCCACTTAGCAGAATGCATTTAAGATTAGCAAAAAAAAAAAAAAAAAATCTTTATTCCTGGAAAAGGCACTTCAAAACACTTTCCCAAGAAACCACAGCATAGGTTCCATTTAGAAAGAAGTCATTAATTGTAATAATTAACATTATACAAGTATACCTCAAGGCATTCTGGGTGATTGGCTGCAAACAATTTCCAGTCTTCTAGAGAATAATGCTTGTGGATAGCAGTAAACATTGAATGCTGGAAAACATTAAGCAAACCTTTAGCAATGTCCAAGTGCATTGGCCTTCCCTCCTCAATATTTCTGTCAACCCACAAGTTATGTCTATGACACTGACTCTAGCTCAGGGGAAGGCAATTACTTTTGACAGAGGGCCACTTACCAAGTTTTGGCAAGCTGTTGAGGGCCACATGGGTACCTCCACCCCTTGACAGGTGCCCTGCCCCCTGGGCATGGAAGTCCTACCCCCAACCCCTGACCTTTGCCACCAGAAGTCCCTCCCCTTGCCCCCCAGAAATTTTCCTTTCAGCAAGGGGTTTTGCCATCTCAGAACCAGAAAAAATACCACATTATATTCTAAAAAGCAATCACCTACAACACTCATTGATTTGATATTACAAATATTTTTGTCCTAGTTTACATGTGTTTGTGTAGTGTACGCAGAAGTGACTGCACAATAGCTTAAAATGAAATCTTATTCTCATATATTGGAGGGGGTGGGTATAGATTTGTGGGGGCTGTGAGTGTGTGTGGGTGGGCACATGGATACGTATAGGGCAGGGGTGGGCAAAATGTAGCCCGCGGGCCAGATGTGGCCAACCAGGCCATTCTATCCAGCCTATGGGTCCCCTTGAAAATTTAGAAAATAGATATTTATCTATCCCTGGCTGCCTGTCATACGGCCCTCGATGGGTTGCCAAAACTCAGTAAGCGGCCCTCTTCCTGAAATAATTGCCCACCCCTAGTATGGGGGGGTGTGGTGAGGGAGCATGTGGATGTGTGTGTGGATATGGGCTTTGTGGGAGACTGTGTGAGGGAGCATGGCTGGAAGCATGGCTGGGGTGTGTGGGTGTGGGGGTCTGCGTGTACGGCAGTGAGGGGGGTGTGGGTGCATGTGTATGGCACAGTGTGCATGTGAGACTCACCCTATGAACACATACACACACCTTCCCTTCATCTACGCCCCCCAACCCCTTCCTCCATGCACACACCCATCCACCTACACCCTCTCTCCCCACACACACGCTCCCTCCCTCCCTCCCACACACGCACTCTCACTCTCTCTCTCTCTCCCACCCTCCACACTCCCCCATCCCCCCCCACACACACAAACAAACTCTTCCTCCATCCCTTCACAACCACACTAAGCCCATTGAAGACAAAGCCATATATTTTTACCATTGCACTCTAGATTTTACAACTATGGTAGAAACAAGCAACTGTGTTTTTGCATCATAGCCCTTTACCAACCAAGTGGCTTCCCAGGTTTTGCAGGAAAAGAGGGGAGTCAGTACTTACTTTAGTCATAACCTCTGCCATCTCAAACGTGCCCACAGTGTCCATGTTCGCCACAATAATGGGGATCCCAGTATAGCTTTGCTTAGAGTTGCGGAATGTGAAGGAACGCACGAGATCTACCTGTGAGGGTGGGCACAAAGTCTTGTGAGCACTTTACACAGATGGGGTCTCCCCTCAAGCTGTCACAGTAGGCGTTCTCCCTCTGATTTCAATGGAGCAGAAACAGTGGAACCTGCTTCTTTTGTGGCAATGCTAGAAAGAGAAAGCTCCATGATCTCTGAGGGGGAAGCTCAGACGGGAAAAGGAGATGAGGTATGAAGTAAGAAAGTCAACAAGTGAGGTGGAATGAATTGGATAGGTGGGTAGGAGCCGATAGGATAGGGATAGGGGAAGGAAGGGTTGAGCTGATTTTGAATTATTGGGTAAGCACTCACCAGTTTGTTGCCTCTTAAGCTCAACAGTGAATTTCCACTGAAGTCTGATAAAATTTCCACCGAATTCTGTAGGATAAGGATTTCACTCTGTATTCTAAATTTAAAACATCAGCAAAACAACTTGAAGGTAGTTCCTGTGAACTCAGGGATTGTCTTTTGGTTATCTATTGGCACACAATTATAGGGATCTGGCCCTGCGCATGTCCAACAACAGAAGTAATAAATAATAATAGTGGTATCCTGGGCCAATAAACTACAAAGCTTTTGAATTCTCAGTTTATTTTTTGTAAGTGCGCTGACCTTCAGCTCCACAATGTATTCAGCCTAACATACTATCATTACTTCTGAAACAGGAAGCAACCTCAAGGAACTGTGATGATGACATACTTCTTTTTGAAAAGTTGTGGTATCAAAATTTAGATCAGTTCTACTAGACTTGCTAAGCTAGAGCCTATTTTTTGACTACAGTAAAAGAATAGAGCAATTTTTCTGTTTCAAAGACCTAAGGAAGATCACAGCAGGGCAGAATGCATTTAACACTATGCATTTCTATTTGACATTTCTGGGCTTATCTTGTGAATCATATTTGCAAACGTAACAGTGCTAACAGTGCGTGGTACCCCACGAGCCCCCTGAAAGGAACTCAAGGCACACCAAGATGTTGCAGCAACCCAGGATGAGACTTTATGTGCTAAGCATTCCTGAATAGCAAAATCCAACCCAGTATTTTAGATGTGTTATTAAGTATCCCATAACATATTAAAGTTCTTTTATAAAGGTCTACATTTTCCATTCTTCAGCCTTCACCTCAGGGACAGCTGAAAGACCTGAACCATCAAGGAATGTCTATATCCGGAAACACCATAAAAATAGCTAACTGACCGTTTACAAAGTGGTTCAAGCTTATGCTAGGGGTAATCAAACTTTCCTGCATTGTGAAGCAGGTTATTGTTACTGTTGTTGTTGTAAGCATCAGTAGTACATTAAACGTTTATCTTCAATCTCCATGATAAATCATGAGATCCGCTTGCTCTGTATCTGCACTTTCATGTCACCGGTTTACCTAAGGCACTGTACACTGAAAACATCATCATACAGACACATGGGAAGAAACCAGTCATGGGAATTAACTAGCTAATTAACTAATTAAAAAGTGAATGAAATGGCTAACTTTTATCTTTAACTAGTTACATTTTTCAGCTGTCAACTTTTAACTTCAGTCAAAAACAAAAGATTATACTTTAAAAAAAATTAAAGTTAAGTTAAAAAAAAAAAATTGAAATCCAGCTTTCCCAAAGTTTTTCCTGACACAGCCACTCTCTAAGTCTTACATGGAACGATATTTCCTGATTGAAACTCTAGGACTTCTTGTTTGAGAGACAGACAGCAGTGTGCCTTCCTATGAAATATGGTCTCTTGAGAACTACAATTCCCAGAGTTCCTTAGTTCAGGCTGGCATTTTCTGTGCATTTGCAGAAGTCAACAGGGCAGCCAGTTGGCTGTAGGAGGAGGAACAAGCACAAGAAAGAAGAGCCATGGATCCCAGTAGGAGTGGGACCAAGTAGTGAGGGTGAAGCAGATGATGACTTTTTTTACTTTTAATGAAGATCAGAACCAGCAGCCCTGGGCCCAAAAAGTTGAGCATTACTTCTCATCTGTGAGAAACTTATCTGAGATGTCACCTACTATGAAAGAAACTATTCATCCATTATAACACAACCATCCCCTCCTTCATTTGCCCGGGTATAGCAACTGTTCAGTAGTGGGGGCTTAGTTTTGCAACACAGAAGAGGAAAATAGTCAGATGTAAATTTTGAAATGCAACTTTTGCTGAAGTTGAATGAGTATGTTTAAATAGTTTCTGCTATGCAACTTTCTTTTTCTCATTTAACCTGACTTTCTCATTTCAGTCTAATTTTGATTTTTAGACACTTCCATTATTTCCAATTCAGATGCATTTCATACCCTCTTTTTACCTTTTGAACAATAAAAATTGTAACGACAGAGGTTTTCTGTGGAAACAGCTTCCATTTGTCACCCGAATATGCATATCTCCTTTCTCTTATTCTGGTATCCCTGTATGACGCATTGACTTTTACAAAGTTCTTCACATGGAGAGGGTGAGAAGGATCTAGCATTACATAGATATTGGTAAGTTGTTATTCTAAAAACCGTATGACAAGTATAACATTGTTTTCAGGTAAAGCCAGGGTGAGTTTCAAGTAAATTAGTGTGCTTCTGTGGGCTTATGGAAAAGAAACCCACTCATTGCATTTGAAAATGAAAAATGATGCCAAGAGGCATTTCACAGTGTTTCACACATTTCTCACAAATCAATTTAACTTTTAACTAGTTACTCTCTTCATAACTTACCTTTTAACTAGTTGAAATTGGATATATTTAACTTAAGTTAATTTTAAAGGCTGCTAACTTTTAACTTTAGTTACATTTTTCATAAACTTTTCCCATGACTGGATGGAACCTCTAGAGAAATTCCACCAGGACTCTAATCACTTCCACCAAACTGGCTCTCAAATACTCCACCCAACAAATTTGTTTTTTGGACACCATTGTGAAACTTTGCATGCATGTGCTTCCTAGATTTATGCATGGGGCAGAAACAGATTGGTCTCCCCGCCCTACTGCCCTCTCCCCAATCCCAAAACTATATCTACTCAAATAAACAGAGCCAGACTTAGGCCCCAACTCAGACCTGCTACAACACTAACACTGTGACAAGGACAAGAGAATCCTCATGTCACCTACAGCTTGAGCACCTTGGAGACATCATTAATGACCTCCAAACTGTAAAATTACAACCATCTCAAGGCAGCCTTGGAGGACAACCTGGTTCTAGACTACAGGTAGCCCTCCTAACCTCAAACAACACCTCTCTAGTAACAAACTACTTAGTTCCTTTTCTCAACAAGTTGCTAAGCCTTGCTACAGACCCAGATACTAGGTGCACTCCCTCACTGACACAGATCACGTCATCGCTGAATGAAGCAACATGTTTTATAACATCCAGTCACCTGCTTCTCTACTCACATCATATATGCCGTTGCCTGCTTACAACAGCCATCTGCTGTCTACATTGGAAAGCAGGGCAGTCCCTGTGTGAAAGAATGAATGGACACTGATTTGACATCAATTTCAGAAAGACCCAAAAGCCCAAGGCAAAACACTTGACCTTCCCTGGACCATCACTGACCTCCTCAGAGTAGCTATTCTTACAACAAAACTTTGAAAACCAGTTTGAATATGAGAGTGCAGAATAGAAATCATCCACAGACTAGATTATCATCTCAACAGACTCTTGATTCTTATTGCCTGAATTATCTTTCATAACCATTGTGTCCATCAGTGAGTTCACTGCTTTGTTTATCCCTTTTGCAGCGCACCTTCACCTCCCTCAACAATGCTCCCTCTCCAATCCCCCTGAAACTTTCCACACTCTTTTCCCTATCCTTTGCATTTAAATGCCTTTGTTCCTTTCTATTTAGCTTCTGTGCTCTCTGCAAATTCATTCATAGCACCTGACAAAATAGGCGGTAGGTTTGGAAAGCTCAGGCCTCCCTGAATGAGTCGGTTCAAGGGTGTCAAAGATATGGCCTGTCAGCTGGATCTGGCCTTCAGAGCTCTATCATCCAGCCTGCAGTGCTGTCAGCAGGTCTTGGACAGGACATGTACACCACATGCAGCACGTGCCAGACTGGCCTCGCATGCTGCATACAGCATGCAGGGTGAGATCTGGCATGTGTACTGCAACCAGCATATGGGGCCAGGAACAGGACATAGGCTGCAGACAGTGACCACACTGAACCAGTCTTATGTGCAGGGTCTGGTGTACAGGGCTAGTCTGCAGGACTGATCTGGCCCAGAGACTGGCCCCACACCATTCTTCCAGCTTGCAAACAATTCCTGCTCCATTCCTCCAGTCTGCAGGGCCTGATGAGTTTGACACCCCTGAGTTAGTCTATGAAGTGCCACCCTGCCCAGCTTTCTGCATCTATTTATTGTTACCATTCTAAAGTCATTGGCAACTTGTGGATTTAGTTAAGTATAGGTCTAACTAAGTCCAAGATCCATTTTAATGGTGTTCCCCTGAGAACCTGGATGGTGGAGGTGAAAAAAAATTAAATGTATTAGTTTATATTATACTCTTATTAGACTACTATTACTACAGCAGACTGAATCTGTGAAAGATTTGCTTACTATTATTTGTACTATGCTAACATGTAGGTGCCAGTCACGGATCATAAATCAGGGCTTTATTCTGCACAAACATGTAACAAATGGCACATCTACATGTCGCCGTGCAGTGATGTTGTTGCGGCACCCTGCTTTAGTACTTCCTTTTAGAAGTACCAAAGCACAGAACAGTAACTGCCTGTACTACGCCATGTGCACAGCACATGGTTAGATTTTGCTGCTATGTCGCCGTAGCAGCGCACTAAAATGGGGAAGCATGCCGCTATGGTGATGTAGCTGTCAAGCACATGTAGACTCACGTGATTGCTATATCACTATAGGATGACGTGTAGACGCACCCAAAGAGAAGGTCTTATTCTTGAAGACTTACCAATATAACTGTGAGCATACATCTGAATAGAGGGGTTGCATGCCTTCCCATTTATAATCATGTATATTGATTCTTCTCCTTTTAAGCAGCCTATAACATTCTCATGACAATTTCAGCCACTGCCCACAGGGAAAAGTAGCATCCGGAAAGCATTTAACAAATTTTAACTACTTTTAATGCAGTTTAGTAATTGGAACCAAAAAAGAGACAGCATCACCTGACCAGCCAGCTCTGCATGGACCTCAGTTTAAGAATCACTAATTTAAACAATTATAAGTTTAAAAAAATGCCATTTAAATTAAGTTGAAGATGAAAGGAATTCATATACGAAGAAAACAGAGGCAAGCTAAGATGTGATCCCTGTGTCAGAACCACAAGACCAGCTTACCAGGGAGCCTCACATCCACATATTATTGCATCTCTGAAATGACCTACTATAGCCAGGTAGGTGGTGCCCATCATGCTTCTATTACTGTGGATATTCAGGATCATGAGTATGCATACTACTGCCAGGGCAGCCATTTTGTGTGGGATAATTGTAGTGTCTCTGTCAATGAAACTCTTGGTCTGTGTATCCAGAGAAAGAAATTCAAACTGCAGGGCTTATTAACAGAGACTCTTGTACCATGGGGAAGCTGGTTTGGAAAAATAAATAAATCTATTCTGTACTAAGCCTGCTGTTTACCCTCCTTTTGGAGGGATCAGTTTTGTTATTCTGGTAAGTGAAGGAGTTGCACTCAGCCTAATGCTGCCCACAAGCCTTTGTTAAATTAACTGTTTTAAATGAATGGTGCGTCTTTCTGAAAGGCGCTCAGCTAGAAAAGTCCCCAGGACCAATCTGGCACTGTAAGGTTCACAGGACTGCCTGCTAACAAGGTTTCAACCTGAACCTGGTGGTGACTTCCTGCAAAAGCCTAGCAGGTTCCTGGCTTTGCTGGGGAGAGTACCAACAACCATATGTCCACCTGCCCAATACTTTTCATACCAAGAATATTAGTAATATTCAAAATTAGACAAATCTCCTTCATTGTATTTTATAATGTCTGAAGTACTCAGAAAAAAGTAGTCAGAGTATATACAATAATGCAGTTAGTACTACCTAATCCTAAATCTTAGTCCAGGTGGAAAAGAGGGAGCATTGTTTAAACCAGGAATTTACAACCAGGTGCCATAGCGCACTGTGGAGCAATGAGAGCATTTTAGGAGTGCCTTAAAATGCCATGCAATGTTACAGTGCGATTCACAGTTTAAGCCCAGAGATTTCCAATAAAAATCCCTAGCTTCAAAAGCATTCTGACTGCCTGTGGTCTTTCAGGCTTCTTTGCAACAAGAGAATTGCTTTAGTATTTTTCCATTGTCAATAATACAATGAAAGGTAAGAAATGGCATTTTTCAAAGGGGTGTCCAGAGTCCAGCAACAGGTGTTTTGAATTTAAGTTTGAGAACCACCAAGTAGAGCAAACTGTGCACTTAAACAGCCAGCAGGTTTGGGGCTCTCTCCCTCTTGCACATCAGATAATGCACCTTTATCCTGTACACACTGGGCTAAGAGAATCCACTGGTCCTGTACAACACTGACTCAGCCCCCCCACAGAAATGACCAGGAGGAAAGAAGGCATCTCCTTCAATTGTGTTGTCTGTACCGGAGCAGCAATGATTGAAGTGGCAGAAGTACCATAGCTAAGCTGGGTTTAAATGACTACTAACCCCAAGTAGTCCCACATTATGTCCAAATGCTGAACGGTGAGACCCTGCCTCATGTGCCCCCAGTAAATGGATTCGGTGCATCTAAGCTATCTATACTTCTGGTCACTCCCAATGAGTGTGTAAACCTATGCTTCCTTCCATATACAACTGACTGTATTCTAGCAATTCCCAGCCCAAAGCATCTCCCCTGCCCTTTCCCTTCCATGCATCCTTTTTTCAAAATCTAAATTCAAATTTCTTCAGATTTGGTTCCCTCTGCAAAAAGAGAGTAAGCCAAGGAAGTAAAGCCAAGGCAAGAGCCAGTGACATCATCTGATGAAGTGAGCTCAGGCTTACAAGCAGATAGGCCTCCACAAAGGTGACTTGCTCATTGCATTTAGGTAAAATGTCATCTCTGTACAGAGTAAGACATTTGAACTGCCTACCCAGGCACTGCTGATATAAACTTCCAAGCACCAGTTCCCAGCAGCTATAAGCTACTTGTAGTAGCAGCCTCTGTTGCCTTCCCATAACTATTTATAGCTCATTTGAAAGTTGGGCTAAGACTGTCTATTTCAAATTTGGCTCATGCAGGCAGGTACTGTTTATTCCTGCTGCTACAGCCTCAGTGATGGTGTCCAGTTTCTTAACCTTCCTCAACTTTAATTTAGCCCTTATGACTTGCACTTCTCGCATGCAAAATGCTTTCACCAGTCCATCTTACACCCTTAAGACAACCTTCCTTAACCTTCCTTTACCAGCAAAAGTTCCTATTTTTTTCCCTTCTGACCAGCCCTTTCCTTCCATGGCACATGAACAGGTAAGATACAGCTACATGAACTGCCCACAAAAAGGGGCCCACCAGCACTTCACTTTGCAGACCAGAGCTCCAACCATTTGTCAGGCTGGTGCATTTGAATTTTTTTTCATAAAACCTACATGCTTCTTAAATGAACTATTGAAAATGGCTAAAAGTGTTCCTTACTTGTGGGTTAATCCCTGCAATGGGAGTGAAAGTGAAAAGGAGTGTCCTATACCCACAGTGATGCTCAGGTATCTGGACTCTTGCTTTATACTTTCATTCCTATTAGCAAAATGTTTTCTGCTGCCAGAGACTGACTTCTGCAACCATTAGTCCTAGCCACAGGCTCATAATTGTGTTCATGTTCTCTGTCAGTCTTGCTACTTAACCCCATTCTTCCCACCACCTCCTTCCTAGACCTCCTTCACCCCTGGACCAAAGCTTCCTCCCCTTCCCTTACCTACCACAATGTACTTCATGAACCCCATGGCATTTAAAGAGTAAAGGAGGGTAGGAGGGGGTCAGAAGCAAAGGCAGTTGGCTGTAAGGACAGGTGAATGCACAGCTCTGTGGGTCTTCTCCTCACTACTGCTCCAAGTTACTTGGTGCATCTACATAAGACACTTAGTAGCCTAATAACACTGCACAGTAGTGTGCCAGGCCACTACTCCAGGCCAATAAGCTACTGTGCAGTGTTATTAGACTACTGTGCAGTAAGCATCACTAAAAACCTGTGTGCCACCATTGCTGTGCAGTGGTGTGCATTACTGCACATTTATTTAGTACTTGGTTATCCAAGTATTAAACTTAATGCGCATTAATGAACATTTAGATGCACCCACTGAGAACTAGCCAAGCAGTGAGGATGCAAAGACCTGGCTAGACAAAGCCCAGGCTGGGCAGATATTGCTGGAGACAGTGCTGCTCTGAGCAGGGGGTTGGGCTAGTAGACCTCCACCCGGCCCTTCCAACCCTCAGTTCCTATGAGCCTGTGAACTGTCCCTGCCCGGCTCCAAACAGCCCTTGGCCAGTCAGAACCATTCCAGCTGCATAACCTGCAGGGATTCAGGAACTAACTCTGCTCATGCAGATCAGGAGAGCCAGAACTAATCAGGGCGCAAGGATTTACATAATGGAGGGATAAGCCACCAGCCCTGGGCTGCCCCGCCCCCATGGCTCTGTTGCCGCTTGCTCAGGCAGGGGGACCCCAAGAGAGCCGGCCTGGTATTTCTCAGCTTAAAAAGCAAGGCAGGAAGCACTGCCCACAGAGCTGACTGCCACAGGCCGCACACCTGTCTCGTGCCAGGCTCAGCTGCAGGCCTGCGCGCTGGGATGTGCACAGCGTGTCCTTGAAACCCCCCCTGGGAAACAGAGGGGATGTGCCCCTGCTTTGCCGAAGTCGTTCCCAGGACTGGGGTGGGGGAGAGCCAGTGACCCAAGGTGACCTTGTCCCCGTCCCAGTCCTCCCCACCCAGGTCCTTTACAGCACAGCCAGCTCCTACCACCTCCCCCCTGGACTGCAAATGGGGGTGGGGGTAGGGGGGTTCAATGGAAACCAAAACGGGGGGGGAAGGGGGAAAGCATGCTTGATCCGAGTGCCCCCACCTCTGATCGGCTTTTGAGGCTGCTTCTCTTGGGTCTGAGCAGGACATCTTTAAAGTCCAGCTTGAGATCTGCGTCTACACGGGGCATCTCGCCGGAGCGGGAGAGGCCTCTCCGGCGTGTCGCTGCCGCTGACAGCCTAGCGCAGGGCGGGGGCTGCCAAAGCGCTGGCGCCCGGCGGGGAGCGGCTTTATAGGGCGCGCGGGGCGGGCAGCGGCGTCCCAGCCCCGTGGCTTTATTAGGAGGTGGCTGTTTTTAGCCCGGAACGGAGCAGAGCAAAGCACCGCCTGCCCGCGCTATCGGCGCCGCTCACCTCACCTCAGCTCAGCTGGCGCGCGTGTGTGCGTGAGCGCGCGCCCGTGGAGGCGGCAGGGCGCGGGAACCGGCCCGGCCCGGCCCTCCTCCTCCGCCGGTGTCAGCAGCATGGGGGCGACCACCCGCGGGCACTGCCGGCGGCACGTCTGTGGGGTGCACCGCCACTCTCGCGCTGCGCGTGCGGGGACCCCTACGCTCGCCAATAGCAATGGTGGTCACCACGGCGCCTTCCTTGTGGCTGTCCGGGAGGACCGCTATGCTGGCACGGGATAGTACCCGCAGTGCTAATGCATAGTTAACCTTGGCTTTATGCCCACTTTATGGGAAGGGGAGACTCCTCCCTAGCTCCCTCCCTTATGGCCCAAGGCAAGCGAAACTCCGGGCATCCGAGCCCTAAGCCTCCGGGCTTGGGCCTGCATGTAGGATGCCCGCGAAAGGGTTGGGAGCCATTGGAAGTCCCAGGCGGGGATGGAGGATGTCTGCCGGTAGTCGGGCCACTGATGGCTCTGGACTGACTCGCAGGTTTGGAATTGATTTGGCCAATTTGGCTTGGACTACGAAAAATTAGGGGAAAAAAAACTCCTTCAAAGGAGAAAAATGTGGAGGCTGGCAGAGTGGCTGCTTGGGCCTCCCATTCCCCACACACTGGGGGTGCAGTGGGTTGGAAGTAGGGTTGCCAACTATTTGAAGCTATTCCTGGAGGTTTCATCATATGACATAATGACATTTATGCCTTTGCATCAAGATGACACATGCACATTACTGTGACATTTTCAAAACCTACTGGACTACTGTATAGATCTGGTTAAACACTTAAATGACTAGGCATTCATTAAAATAAATATTATCTCCCAGGTGACTCTTGGCAGTCTCCTGGAGGTTTATATCTAATTCCTAGAGTCTCCAGGGCAGTCCTGGAGGGCTGGCAACCCTAGTTGGAAGTGAGGGGTACCAGGTCAGGACTGACTGGCCACTGATATGAAAAAGGTTGAGCGCCACTGATCTAGTCCAACCTCCCAAAGCAGGACTAGCCCCAACTACCTCATCCCAGCCTCCCCTCAGGGACCTTAAAAACCTCTCAAGGATGGAGATTCTATAACCAGAGTAGGCTATTCCAGTGCTTCCCTACCCTCCTAGTGAGAAAGTTTTTTCTAATTTCTAACCTAAACGTCCCTTGTGCAATTTAAGACTATTGCTCTTTGCTCTGTCTGACCCATTGAGAACAGTCTAGCTCCATCCTCTTTGGGACCACCCTTCAGGCCACCAGGGAGGCTGTACTAAATTCCCTTATTTAGTCTCCAGACTAAATAAACCCAGTTCCTTCAGCCTCTTCTCATAAGTCATGCTCTCCAGCCCCCCAACTATTTTTGTTGCCCTCTGTTGGACTCACTTCAACCCATTCACGTCCCTTCTGTAGTGGTGGGCTCAAAACTGGGCACAGTACTCCAGATGCGGCCTCACCAGTGCCAAATAAAGGGGAATAATCACGTCCCTCAATCTGCTGGCTATACTCCTACTAGTTTTCTCTCCTCTCTTTTTCCTCAGCCTATTTGGTCTAGGTTTGGGGCAAACTGTGACTCTTATTAACCTGTAACCTCACTCCCTTCCCTATTTTCTCTTTTATTTGTCCCAAGAAATCAGTTGACGTGCCTGTAATGGCCTCTCTTACTAAGGGAGGCTTATAGGTTCCTGGTGGGCATTGGCCCAGTCTCCCTTGGGCGCATCAAATAAGCCTGCATCCTCTGAAGGCCTTTGGACAGGAAAGTGACTCTAACATGGTCCAGGCAGGTGCTTTCAGAGCAAGTGTCTGAGATGCTTTGTTGCTTGTAGTGTGCAAAATGTGTTACAATATACACATGTAAAATGTGTATATTATTGCAGGCTTTTACCCTTGATTATGTGGTAACTTAAATTATGTGCTGATGGTAGGAGACTGGACCCTGGGTTTCAGGTGGTCCCTCCCAATTCAGGCATAGCCTTGAATGGGGGGCCTTGGCCTGCCTGGCACGTTCACTTACCCCAATCTACCACTTCCTCAGCTAAGCATTTGGGTGAATATAAATGATCAGAATTAAATAATTCTGGGTAGCAGCCCACTCTGCCTGCAACCAGAGTGGCTAGCCAGAATCAGATGACCTTTTACCTCTTCCTGTAGAAAACCCTGAGCCAGAAGAGGAAATATCTGGGTAATAAGGCTCATCTTGTACCCAGGCTGTCTCAGCCTCAGCTTGTACCACTACTGACTCTGTTGGATTCTCTGGCTACCTGACCTGGCTTTGACCCTGAGTTTGGCCTGACCTTTTGGTTCCCTAACTCAACTCTGTTTTGATCTCCAAGATACCCAGTCTGGCTAGCCTTCTGACTCTGTGCTCTATATCTCTGACTTGGTTCCCCAGCTGGATTTTCAAGCTACTTGGATCCCCTACACTTGGACCTTGCATACTCATTTTGGTCCTTGGTTGCTTCTCTTGCTTCTTCTGACCCTGGGTGACCACGAGATGTGGTGGCCCATAACCTGTCATGACACTGTTCTTCTGCAGCAAACAGAAAGGAATGATCTTTCTACCAGGTGCACAGAGCCTACTTGGGCCCTGTTATGAAAGTGGTCAACACAAGGCAAATTTCTGTACTTGAAACCCTGTAAAATGCTGGGAAGTTCCAGTCCAGATCTCAGATCTGAACTGCGTTAGCTCTCTAGAAATAGCTAACCTAAAACTACTTGTGCTTCCCTGTGCTGTGGTGATGGTCAGGTAAAGATCAGAGTTCTGCATCTTAAGCCCATCTTTAGACTGGATCTGTCATTCTTATGTGACAGGGGACCTGATGATGAGCACAGTGTAGAGATTCTTATGCAAAGATAGGTATTTATTGGGACATAACCCTGTGGTCATAGAGCAGAAATGAAGATGAATGCAGCTAGTGTAGCAGTGACATTGTGAGTTATTAGAGTTTCCCTTGTACAATGAAGTCTGAATTTGGTGAATACAAGGTAATTTAGGAAGGGTATTTTTGGCCATGATGAATCTCATTAAAGCTGAAACTTGACTGACTTCTTTATATTTTAATTTTGTATTTAATTAATTTATCTATCTTAAATAATTTTATTTTTATTCATATATGTTATTTAAGGAGCTGTTGTACTTTGTGCTCCAGCTACTTTCCTGGTGAACCTAGGAACTACAGTTGGACCAGTGCTAGGGTGCAATTCTGTATTGTATGAGAGATCACTCTAGTTAATCATAATGGTGCAATTCTGTGTTCTACAAGAATTTATTTTAGATAAGCGAAATGGTATCATCTTCCCTTCAGATTTTTAGAGTTTTCAACTCTATAAATTACTAAAATTTATAGAGTTTTGCCTTTGACTTCAGTGAGAGCAGGGAGATGGGAACTGGAGCATGGGATTCATTACTGGCTTCTATTTCCATGCAGAGAGCAGATATGCTGCAGAGCCACTTAAGCACTTTCCTCTTTATCTATCAGCTGCACACAGTCTAACAAACACCCCACCCTCAGCAAGGCTCACTTGGCACAGTTGCTAATACCTCCCAAATGGGCTGGTCCAGGGGAAGTACACTGGGGCCCTTACACCCGCCTTTGATTCCTGCTCCATCCAAAATTTAAAACCAACTGCCTGGCAATGACAGCAGCATTTCTAATCAAGAAGTGCTAGGGGAATCACTAGACTTAATAGCTCCTTATAATATACCTGATTCCTTAAACTTTTAATTCCACAGGTGTTATTGACCCTCTCTTCTTTGTAATGGTCTTGATATTCCACTAATCAAGGTATTCTTTGTTCTGCAGTGCTGCTGTCTGTTAGCTGCTCCTGGTAGTGAAACTCCTGTCACACAGACCTGCAGATTGTTTGGTGGGGGTTTAACTCTTTCCAATGAAGTTATATCTGTTTTTGCTTCAGTCTTAAACTGAATAATACAGCCTAGGTCCCTAGATATTAGCAAAGCTTCTGGTTTGTTTTTAACTGGAGTAAAATATATGTTGTTTTACATGTGATGATGTGCCTTACTATCTGCACTCCCATTTTCAAAATTCTTGCTCCCAGATAATTCAATATGGCTAAGGACAGGGGGCCCACATTTTCAAAATGGGCAGTCATGTCAGGTGCTCCCATACTTGCAAGTCCAAGTAGAGAAATGCAGAGCTCAGTTTTTCCAAAAGGGCTGAACACCCATCATACTATCTGAAGTTCAGTAAGATCTGGAGTTGCTCAGCATCTCTGGCAATCGGATCTAGAAATGTTAAGGGGAGAGTAATTCCTACACTCTCCAACATGAAACAGTACCTGTTAGAGAAGCATCTAATCTTGATTTAAAGACTTCACGTGATGGAGAATCTGCAGCTTATCCCTTTGTGCTCTGATCCAGGGATTAATGCTGCTATTTCTGTTTTGGATCATTCTGGCTTCTATTCTCATACATTAAGGGCATGTCTACATGAGATGCTTAATGTGCAGTAGGTTAATTTTACTGCACGTTAGTGCATCACAGCAAAAACTGTGCTAACACGCCGATATGCAGAAAAATTACTCTATTGCGCAGTAAGCATCATGAAAAGACTATGTGCCATTGCTATGGCACATTAGCATCAGCTACTGCGCATTTATGTGGTAACTCAGAGGTACTAAACTTAATGTGCTGTAGCAATGGCGCATTAATGCACGTGTAGGTGCACTTTAGGTCTTGTTATACTTTTTTTTCCTCTAGATTATAGAACCCTCTAATACCAAATATTTTCACTGTAATTTCTTAAGAGCTAGCCTGCCATCAGGTCAGTGTTTAATCTTCTCTCTGAAAAGCTAAATAGCCTGAGATCCTTCTGCTTCACATTTTTCCAAAAGTGAGATTCTCCCAAACTGTCTCGCATTCATTAAAGTCCTTTCTGAAGCACAGACATCAGAATGGGACAACATTCTGCTTGTGGTCTTACTAAAGTTGTAGACAGAAATAATATCACTTCTCCACCCCATGCAACACTCGTCTGTGCATGAAGTGATAATATTTGTTCATTGCCTTGGAGTGGTATAGATGGAAAAACCATTGAGCAAGGCTGGGAAGTTTCAATATTTGTTCCCTAAAAAGATAATACTTTTGAGGTACTCATGAGGGTAAAGATGAGTATATAGTCAATTATTCCAGGTCTTAAGTTTTCCTTTGAGGTTGCTCTTTTGTTCTTTTCTTTTTATTTAAAAGCATTGTTGCCAATAATGGAACACTCTACCAGGAGGAATATCAGTGAACAGCCAAAAGATTGATGGTTAATTTAGTCTAGTGTCCTGTCCTCTAACAATTTCCTATATTAGATGCTTCGGAGAAAGGGTGAAATACATCATAAATGTAAAGAGCCAATTGTGCAATATTCTCAGGAAGAAATGTCTTCCTGACTTCAGCTGCTGATTAACTGAAGCAGGTGGACATGGTATGCTTTTAATTTTTAACTTTATCAATCTAATTGCAACTTCCCATTCATTTTATAGTAGAGATGAGCATGCACCACAATTTTCAGATACCCCCTTGTTGAATTCCTCCAAGTTGCAAGTTTGCATAAATCTGTAGTTTGATCTGGCCTTCTATAGAGACAAGAGTTGGGTGCTATATTCATAGCCAAACAACCTGACAGCTGGATGAGTTTTCATTAGGAGGTTGGTTTGAGCACCACATTCATTTATATGCCTGCTTTTTTAATCTCATCATGCTATTTGCATCAATAACACCCACTGATAGGCAGCTACATGAATTAATTACTTACTGCAGAAAAAGTACTCCTTTATACCAATTTTCAGTTTGGTTTTAATTTCAGTGAGGAAACTAACATCTTAAGCAGTGAGTCGTGATTCCCCTGATACGGCAGGATACCCAAGATGACAATCTTAGAAAGTTTTGAGTGTGTCAGAGCACTGGGAACTCCTCAGCACTGAATGAGTAATGGGGATATCATGATTTATCAACAGAGCCATGTCTAGATTGTCACAAAAACTGCATGGGTGATGCAGTTGAACCATGTGTTGACTTCTGCCCTGTGGTTCCCAATAAAATAAGACAGAATAATATGGTTCCCTGAGGTTTTAAGGAGCACAATGAGACATAGCGGGTGCATCTACACATTAATTAATGCACTATAATTGGTGCTACTGCTCATTAGCACAAATGAACACTTCCTGTGTAATCCAATGAGCATTAAGCATCAATTTACTGCATATTAGTACATTAGCATGGTTTTTGCCAGCCACGTTAATGCATAGTAGAATTAGTCCAATGGGCATTAAGCATCTCATTTAGATGTGCCCTGTGAGAGTTGCACAGCTGAGAAATGCTCTCCTAATAAACTACAGAGAATTCCAAAATCTTGAAATAATCATATATAGAATGTGTGATGTAAAGTTTGTTAGGCATTAGGAAAACAGGAGCAGTGTCTTTGAATAAAGGACTTTCTTTTTCTTTTAAATATTTTAACCCCTTTTTTTTCTTCTGTTTTTTTTTAGGCCATGTGCTCACCTAAAAGGGTTTGCTAATATAGATGTACCAATAAAGTCATCCCAGCAAGTTTCCTAGTAGAGATTCACTTTATATTAGTACAGTGGTTCTCAACCATTTTAGACTCAAGGGGTCCGTAGGAAAATACTAGCTCTTAGCTTTTACTACTACTTTGACAATGGAAAAAACTAGAGCCATTCTTCTGTTGCAAAGAACTGAGAAAGACTAAAACAGGTCAGAATGTTGTTCACACTCTGAATTCCTATCTGAAATCTCTGGGTTTACATTGTGAATCATGTAGATGTTAGCACACCTAACAGTGCTAATATTTGTGGCACCCCATGGCACCCCTAAAATGTTCCTCAAGAGCAATGTTGATAAGAGGTTGGTGTTTTTACCTAGTTTTGATGCAAATGAGCATTGACTACCTTTGTGTTTGACACAGCAGCCTTAAATGCAGATTTTACATCTAAACCCAGCCTTGTTATCAATCCGGATAATTCTTAAGTGGGGCTATCAGGTAAACATGTATATGTGGGGCAGAAGACAGCACTGGAGTCAAGATAAGCTGTTGGAGTTTGAGATGATTTTTTTGCCTGTATTTAATGTTATAGGCCATGCTATTGAAGTTATAGTGACTGAAATGATGATACTCTAATAGCCCTAAATCTGAATGCCTTCGATTCTGGTATATTGCTATTCATCTGTTAATATTGTTTTATTTTTTGTGTTTTAATTTACATATAATAGCACGCTGCCTGCTTTTATATTAATCTGTATCCTATGGCATCTCTTTTATATCTTTTTTATATCTTTTATTGTATCTCTTTTATCTTTTATTGTTGTAGATTTCTCCCACAGTCCATGCTGCAGTAATGGAAGATTTCATGGTACGTTGAGAAGGAAAATTGTTCTCTTATACTGAATCCCAGTAGTGTGGTGGTGGTCAATCCACTGAAGGAAAATCCATTAAAACACTGAAAGCCTGTTTCCATTTAATCCAACATGTCTTCTTTTGTTGTTTTTGTAAGATCCCAGAATGTCTTTTAACTCTGATTATTTTCTTGTCTATCAGTGCTAAATGGAGTGCTGTACAACCTCAATATAACAAACCCCCATGGAACTGGATGCAAAATTGATTAAAAAGGGGTGTTTGTTATAATAGAATTAGTCAATTTACTGGCTATAATAATGAGAAAAACGGTTCCTGTTGCTGGGGTTGTTAAAAGCTAGAGTTGGTTATAAACAGGAGTTCTGATAATGAGGCTATACTGTACATTTATAATAATTTATGGAGAATAAATAGCATTCTACCACTAAGTGGCACATTTTCTTTTCCTTCTGTGGTTTACATTTTTCCCCTGTGTGAAAAAATTGAAATCAAGATGTGAACTGAGGAAAGATTTTCTTGGAGAGTCTGAAAAATAAGTCTCTATTAGTGACTAGTTTTTCATCCACATTGCACTGGCATTAAAAAAGGTTAATTTGGATTCCCAATAGCACCACCTAGCAGCAAGACATAACATTCGCCTAAAATCCTTCACTACTAGAAAATCTTAGAACGGTACCAAATGCCATCTATAATGATTACAATTCATAAATAAAATTCAAATGTCCCAAAACTAGTCTAAAGGTAACAATGAGATGTGTATGCCCTTAATAACCAAGGCAATTTATATTTAGATTTGTCATGGGACCTTTAACCTAATCCCTTTTTGCATGTTTTAGCCAGGAGTCTGCGTTTTACTTTTGCAAAGCACAAATAAGTTTGCATCTTGTATTCAGGAAACGAAAAAGAAAGCTGGCTTGGATCCTTGTTTATGTATAAAATCCAGTGGGGTGTAGATAAATGCTACTGCATTTTATAGCCATGTAATGCATACTCACATAACACAATATGCTGTCTCATCATCCTAGTCACACACAGATTGTGATTAACACTGGCATAGTTCCCACTACTGTCCCTTGATGTTTTTACCCACTATCTCCCCTATTTTTAAAGTCAAAGCTACTCTGAAAGCAACCTAATACAATACTTCCTACCTCTTGCCCAAAAATAATACAATCATATTCAGTATTTCCATCAATCACCATGATACAGAGAGAAAAGTAAATTTTGTGTCTGTGATTGAACATGTTCTTCATCACTATCAATCAATCAAAATATATAATGTACTCTAGATTTTTTTCCCTTTCTGAGCACGAGACTATTCACCACAATTAATTTGGGGTGGGAGCCGTATTTTGTTATGCCTCTTTGTTTAACGCTGACTGCTCACATGACTCCTGAGTCAGTCAGAACAGACTGTCACTGAACTATACCAAATGGTAGCAGGCCAGGTTATCATAATCCAGAGGTTAAGTAATTGTTAATATACCCTAGTATGGGTCAGCACACTGTCCTATGAGTTAGTAATGATTTATTTCATCAAGTCTTATCAACGGGTGGAAACAGATAATAGACAACACAGGTTGTGTAGTTTTTGACCCCTATCATCTCTAGGCAAGGCTTTTGTTATCGTCTACACTTTGCCTGGCTTAAATTGCTGCAGAATACTGTAGGTCTGTAGGTCTGTGATGCCAAAAAGGGTTGCCAACATGCTCCATGCCACAGGTGGCCATACTTCAGAGAATGTGGAAGTTATTTCAGTATGTGGTTTGTGAAGTGCTTTGGAATCTGTTGGCATCAAAGACCTCACATAAATGTATGATCATTTTTATTCTTGTTTTTCCCCCAGCACCAACAGAGCTTAGAGGATTTATTTCCATCTCATATTCCTCAGACTAAATTGTCAAGCTTCTCAGCAAGTGTGTGAACTTTTTGCTCCAGGCACTCATAATCGCTGTTCTATTAGCTCAGTCCTTATAAAGAAATGGCTTTTCTCAGTGTGTACAATTGACTCTCTACCAAATGCCTTTTTATTCTTATCCCCCTCCATGGCTTCTTCATACATTTCCCTCGGGTTTCTTGCATGCAGTCTTATCCTCTGGATCTGGTTCAGGTCTCCTGTTTCCCATCTGCTGTGTCAGCTCACCTACAGCTCAGCTGAAAGCCAGCCTTTTTTTGCTCCTGAAACCGGAGGTAAAAAGGAGCAGTGTGAGGAAGCTTTAGCAGGCTTCTGAGTTCCCTATCTCCTTTTCTTCTCTCCTCTGAATTAGGACAGCAAAAGGCTCTTCTTCTGTAGGCAAAGCACTGTGGGAAACCAAAGAATCAGCTCCTTCAGGCTACCCAAGAAGCAGCTCATTCAGTTCCCAAACAGAAAGGGGCAAAATGAAATCGCTTTCCTGAGCCCTTCTGCTCAGCCCTGTGGGAAAGAGAATAATTAGCCTCATTAAGCTGCCAAGCCAGCCGCTCCTTGTCTTTCCTCCATTCCTCTTGCTTGACCCTGCTGTATTGTAGCAGCAGCCAGTGCTGCAATAAACAGAGCTGAAAAGACAATCTCCTCCAAATTATATCCAGAGAGTCACCTCCCCTTGGCTATTTGCAAGGGAATTTCATGTGCTACAACAGGCATCCATCCAAGGCCACACAACCAGACATGCACTCATAGGCCTCGAATGGTAAACACGGAGCCAGGGGACTGGCTCCCCTCAGCCACCCACCTCACCTCCCCACTCTTCCTATTCTTTCTGCCCTAAATATATTGAGTTGATTATTTTAACAAGCACCTAATTTCTTCTAGAGCCTCTTCTATTCAAGTCTTGGCTGTCTCTCCTCTCTGCCCACCCATGCTGCTGCAAGGTGGTAATACCCTGCCTTGCTGAACAACAGCTTGGCAGGAATCTGTGGACTGCACCATCCCTGTGCTCTGAAAAGTTTACTGTGATCCTGAAATGATGTATGTGGCTACACTGCCATCTGGCGTTGGGGTGAATTAATTGATGGGTAGCAATTGGCTCATTGAGCTGGGTTTGAACTGTTAAATATTCCACTAGCCTTTCCTCATTCCTGATTACTTTCCTGCTCCTGTAATTGGGTAATATCTATTAAGTGACAGACTGGGAACATGGCTGTGACCTTGCTAACACAGGTGTAGATCAGGGTTCACTGTGTAAAAGTCAGGGGATGTTCCTCCCTCAAAAATGGTGCTATCAAATGAGACAGAGACTCACTTCCTCACTGTTCTTGCTTTCTTATTCAACAGTTCAAATTAAAGTGGGACAATACTATTTTTTAAAAATAACCCTTTTGTAAGATGATTTTTTGGGGGTGGAAAAAATATCAACACATTTCTCTTTCACAGAACAATGTTTTCCCCCAAAATTTTACCAAAAATATACTTGAAAGCATTATGCAAATGTCCAACTAGACATTTTGTTTATCTAAAAGTAGATTTCTTTTTTTCCTCTATTTTTGTGGAGAGGAATAGATCATAAAGAATAGTAGCCACAGTAGTCCAGGAAATAAGCATTTGAACAGGCTTTTTGTTGAAAAAGTAAAAATTACATTCCATTTAACAAAATGCGTCACATGATGATCATAGGTTCGGATTTGACTTGGACTGGGGAAGGTGCAACTGATTAATTGCAAATAGAATTTAGTCCGATAAAGCATAAAAAGTAGCTTGTGTTCCTAGCTCAAAAGCCATTTAGACAAGTCATGAATTTACCCTTATTAGATACTCAATTATTTGCTGGTAAATAGTTTAGAAATGCTGACCTAATTGCACTGAAAAGAATGCATGCATGCAAAGAAAGCGTTATTAGAGTCATTAGAAGATTAGGTCCGCTAATAATGCATCATGGTCCCATATAGCCAGATTCAAGCATTTTGTATTGAAAACAACTTCAAAATGCTTTGCGAAACTGTGTTAATTTGTTTTGTCTAGCTCTTTCCAATGTGGAAAGAAGATAATGGTCCCTTTATCTTTTCCTCTTTCTCCCCTCTTCTTTAATGGGATTCAATATGACATTTTTAAAAGTCAACAAAACACTGACTATAATTTTGTTGTCTTGTTTAATACAAGAAAGGTCCAAACCAGAATCCCAAATCTCAGTAATCCCTAAACTTTGCAGAAATTCATCCCTTCAGGGTCCACTCCTAGTATGAAATCTTCTCTACTTGGGATGTGAGGGGAAAGGCTAGCAACATCTATTTGCTTTCACTTAGTTTATGCAAATGTTGTACTGCACCATGACTAAAAGAAAGAAAGATAAAAAGAAAACTAGTCTCTGGCAAAGCCTTTCAACAAACATTGTGAAGGGGAAATGTGCACAGAAGACAGGGAAAGACCAATGCCTGAGCAAACACTTTTCTGTTAGGTGCAGCTCTCAGGGTACAACCCCATTCCAGGAAAGCCACTGGCTGGGAGACAGCTGAACACCTTGTCATTCACACACAAAGGCATTGGTAGATATGTAAAAGATTGTGGGGCCCATGTGCCTGGCAAATATGGGCTAGATGCTCAGCTGGTCTAAATGGCTGAGGGTCCATGGAAGGGTCTGCACCTTATGTACTGTTCAGAATGTGACCTTGCCTGAGTTGCCTTTGGTCCCAGTGCCAGATATGCTGATTAGAAATCTTGGCATTATTTTCGACTATACAGTGACCTTGACAAACCCATAGATCCTGTGTTTAAGAACGTCTACTGCATCTTTGGAACACTTCCAGATGTTACTTGATCAGGATGAAGTAATTTTCAGCCACTTTGCTCTCTGGATTTAGCTCTTGTGCTTGAACTGGTGATTAGTACCTTGTCTCTTCCTGCTTGGTAACTTTCTTTCAGCCCCTGTCAAATTCTGCAGCGAGATTCAGAAATCAGGCTTGGTATGATACTAGACCTGAATGCCTCAGTGACTTCACCTGTGGTCACAGAACAGGGAACTGCCAGGAACCCCTGTTGACCCTCAGGTGGATTCTGAGAACCAAGAAATGTCTGAAGAGCCTGTTCCATCAAATGAAATACTCACAATATAAGAATAGCTAAAGTTTTAATAGCAAATACAATAGCAAGAAGAAGAAAAGATATAAATGATCAAACAGTACAGACAAGGCATATCAAACAAATGATTAAAATTCATAAAGTTCACATTTATCTCAAAGCATGACAATCTTCTTATAAATATGTGCAAGTAAGGTGATCGTAAAATGTTTAGGTCCTAAAGTCTTAAAAAGCCTCTAATAATAGATGGCTGTTCTGTTAGGGAAAGGACCTTCTTATTTAGGTTTCAAAAGTAAGCCACTAAATAGCACGAACTAGGTGCACTTGCAAGTGGACAATTCAGCAAGGACTATAGTTCAAGCCTGAAGAGCAAACACTCTGAAGTGGATCTGTTTTTTATACTCTATGACATGGCTAAAATAGTAATGATAATAAAAAATGCTAAATAAGGAAAAAAAAAAAAGTTCCTAATAGGTGCTACTCTAATTAATATTCATATGCCCATTTTTATTCTCTACATGAGCATTATCTTATCAAAAATTAGTCTTGTACATCACCAAACCACTAAGTGTACTTACTCAAGGTGACCTCACAACCTTTCTTCACCCTAGTTTTCATTCCACCCATTTTACGCAAGCTTTCCAAAATGGTTCACAACTCACAGTTTTCTCTTTCCTGAGGATTTCCTTTGCCTGTTTTCCTCTTAGCCAAATTATAGTTCAAGCAACTCTTGATACAAGTGATTTTATACTAACCTAGCATTAGAATAGCTTAAGGCCTACTGTGGTCTATACCCCACAGCCTGCCTTATGATTTGGAGCCTCTATCTATGGACAGCTTATGAAAACTCTATTTTAAATGGAGGGTTTATTTGCCTTCTCTGCTGACTTTTTATTTGCATGTTGAAATCTAAGAGCTAAAGGCACAGGTAAAACCCTGGACAGAGGAACACGTACAGTAGTATAATTTACACTAATTTTGTAAATTATCCTAGGATCAGGAAGGGACAGATGCAGCTATCTTAGGGCATCTTACACAGTAGGTGGCTATTATGGTGTCTTTTAGGCACCAGGGGAAGCATATAATGCCCTGCTTGTCTTCAGCAAACAGCTGTTCCAGGGTGGAGAAGCAGAGCTACTTGGTGTAGCTTATACTAGCAGTATTTTATCCCTGAATCTTCACTGACTTCACAGAGTTTCCCCAGTTTAGGGATATGTGTTATCTGTCCCACTGCATTTTCACACTTGTGCAATGCCAGTTTTACCAGTATGAACATTTAATTAGCCAAAGCTTAAGTTACTTCCGTTCCCATTAAAATGGGACCCTGCTAGACAAGAATCTGGCTCCTATTCAGGAGAATTATCTTAGGGAAGTAAGGCTCTGGCAATGAAGTTATCTGGTTGGAGGACTCATGAGAGGGGAGACTGTAAGGATGTAACTGAGCAGGAGTCGCTCTATTTTTGCCTTGACAAGCTTCATCAGCTCTGGCCTAGGAAAAGGAGACTCTTGTGTTATAATAATAATAAGCAGTTCACTTGAGGACCAGGTGAACTTAACCCTTTATAAAAAACCACCACAACAGACTTAAGTAGTTAAGCCATAAATTGTTAAATTACAGATTACACATTATACTTAGACCATACTGAGCGCACTCAAAATGTTAGCATCCATATGCTAAAGCTTGTTAACTCATGCTAAGTGCCCTCTGAGTGTCTCTAAGTTACTCTACTTCAGGGCTGGGCACTCTGAGCTGTGCTACCTACTTTGTATTTGGGTAACTTAGGCCTGCTTCATGGAGGTAAAATGAACAATCTGCAATCCCTGGATGTTGCTGCTGCTGACACTGTTACTTCTTCCATTTTAAAAGCAATAGCCAGGGCAGGCAGAGCAGGCGGTGGCAGCAGCAGCTCAGCCAGGAACTGTTTAGGACTTCCCAGCATGGATAAGACTGCTACATTTCCCACCCCCACCATACACACACATACCCCTATTTTCAGAACTGTGTGTTGTCCCCCCTGCTCTTAGAACCTATGTGCCACCTCCCCCATCCTCCTGAAACTGTGTCCGCCCCCAGTCTGCTGCAGGGTTTGTTTCAAGTGCCAACTCTGCTTGTTATGCCACTGGTAGGGACCAATGGCATTCAGGAATTGTGCAAAGTGTGTGTGTGTGTGAGAGAGACAGACAAACAGACAGAACGAGAGAAATGCTTCCCTTATCACATCAGGGATCCTGTTTTCCTGTTTCTCATGGAAAAACAGAAAACATGGCTTTTCCCTTTTATCAGAGAAACCTATGGATTTCCCCCTTTTCCAGAGAGCTCTGCAGGCTGGCAGAGTTCCAGCTACAAGAGCTGTTTGAAAAAGGGGCCGGGAAATCTTCAACCCTGCCAGGATGGAGGGGGAAAAGGTAGGGCCCAACACTTACGCTGCTTCAGGCTCACTCTTCTTGCTGGAGATAAGTGGAGCTTGGGGGGTTGTGGGGCAGGGCTGCGGGGGAAGCTGGCTAGAGGCTGAGGGACCGGGGAGGTTAGCAGCCAGCCAGGCACTCCAGTTGGGATAGGGTTTGCAACCTCCCCACCCCTGGCCGGAGTGCTTGGCTGGCTGGAAACCCTCACTGCTCCCAGCCAGCTGCAAACCTCCCTGCTCCCTCAGCTCCCAGACAGCTTGGGCACTCCCCAGCTGGGCTGGGAGCAGGCAGGCTGCAAACTCCCTCCTGGCTGGAGTGCCTGGCCAGCTGCAAACCGTGGGTTGCAAACACTGTGCTCCCCAACCTGCTGCCCTCCCCCAGGCTCTCCAGAACGCAGCATGTGCGACTGGTACAGCAGGGCCACACACAAAATCTGCCTGACACTTCCTTTCCATGCATGGGATCAGTGCTCATCTACCCTGCCCCCACTGCCACACAGATCTGGGGTGTGTGCATCTCCCTTGCCGCCCAGGAGTGCATGCTGCCACTGGGAGCCGGCCCCACTTGAGCCTGCAGCAAGCAACACCAGGGGAAGAGCCAGCTGTAGCAACTGCTTCCTTCCACTGGGGGCAGGAGGCTGTGGACCTGGGGCCCCCCTCCAGCAGGACTGGAGGGCAGGGGCTGTGAGTGGGGGCAAGGGGCATGAGCAGGGCCGGGGGGCTATGGGAGGGAGGGAGGGAGGGACATCAGAAGGGCTGTTGGGGGCATTTAATTTTAACTATGGATTTTAGGATTTTTATCAGATTTTGCAATTTTCTATCAGAGAATTTGTGACTTTTTATCACAAAAAATCAGGGTCCCTTCTTATCATGTATCCCGGAAAAGGTAACAAGTGAGCAAAAAGGGCCACACCTTCTGCAGAGAAACATTTTTGGGAAAGTGCAAAAAGCAGCTGGGGAAGCTGCCACTAATGTCAGCACTGAAGGGTGCCAAACATGAGGCATACACCTGGGGTATGTATGTGGCTGATAGCTGAAGTCAGGAAAAATGCCTTAGACTAAATGAGATCAGCCTGTGGCACATGGACCACAGGTGGCATAAGCAGCCTATGGTTCCTTGCAAGATAAGGGGATGTGGGATTTAAAAGCAGTCTAGCAAATCTCCAGCAGGGGAAGTTCAAACAGCCCTGTTATACTGTGCCAGCCTAGTCTGCAACCTCAGAAACCTGAAATGTGCAGCTGTCAGCAGCTACAATCTCCGTGCTTCATGACAGTGAAGGCAGTTACGTCTGTGAATGCCATTGACTTATTAGGATTGACACTTTGGATTTAAAGCAGATGGAGTGTAACTCTATTCCCACTGGCACTGGGATCAAAATTTGTCCCTGGCCTGCCTCTTCCCTCTGCATGAGAGGCATTGGGCTGTTCAGGCCCCCTCTCTTGACTGACTTGAATGTCCTTTCCCAGTCCAGCCTGATATGAGCTTAGCTTCTTACAGCTGCAATGCACCCCAGTGATTCTTCTCTGAACTAGCACAAAGCCCTCATTTGCCCATATGCCAGAAGAGGCAGAGACCTTGTTTCTGCTCCATCCTCTAGAAGATGAAAAAAGGAAGCAGGTGTTTATGCCTCTGGGTGTGCCAGTTGGTACCTGCTCCACTTCCCTTAGGTCAGATGCCAAGCTGCAATGTACCATGACATGGTTAAATTTCCCAGTGGATGCAGATACCTCAGTCAATCAAGTACCATCTGCTGATAGATATGGAAGTCATTCTCGGCTTCAGTTTTAGATGCTGGGAACCCACTCTTACTGAGGGCTGAGACCAGCAGGTTGACATGTTCAAATTGTCTTACCTTTTTGTAGTTAATGGGTCTGTTTTCTGCTATGAATTTTTGCACATAAGATATTAAGGGAACGGTGTCTTCTGAGCTCATAAAGTCTATCTTCCCAGTTTTTCCTTGGGAATCCTCTGAAATAGTTTGGGTACTCTGAGAGGGAAGCCACCAGAGGTCGCTTTTACATTTGCTATGGAATCCCATGCCTTGTGATTACACTCTGGGCAATGCTGCTTTCTTTCCAGGGAGAACGGTAGCTAAGGTAATGTAGCATTTACACAGTGTCTTCTGTCCCAGCCATGTATAAATAACATCCTTGGGACAGAGGGATTTAGCTGATCTCTTTAGATATACATGGCCCAGTGATCCTAGGGACAGGTAGTTCAAAGGAAAGCACAGTTTAAGGGATCACGGGTGGTAAGAAGATACCAGTTAGGAAGGAAACCTGGAAGTAGGAGATTAGAAAGCAACCATCTGCCAACTGTTTGGCAGCAATTGGAAGTCAGAATTGTTAACAATGCATTTTGTTTCACTTGCTCACTTAATCTGAGACTCTCACTACACTGTACAAATGTTGGCTATTTCATTTGCTCAAGTTCTAGTTCAATGAAGAAGGAATAGATTTGATAAAATACATATGGCAACATTTTAAAAAGTGTATGCTTGTTAGACACACAACGCTGTTGTTATTTATACTCCTGAATACATGACCTGATTTTCAGAGGTGCTGAGCATTTGCAGATCCCAAAGTGTAGGTAGTAATATGAGCTTCCTAACAAACATTGATCATTTGAACCTTTAAGCCCAGCGAACAAAAATGTATTCTTCATATCTTATGGCTATACTCTCCAACCATGGCTAAGAATCAGCAAAGCTTTAGGTGAAAGTCGGAAGTGCGGAAAAGTGCTTCTACTGAATAAATCTCTCATAGGCTCTGAAGATGAACCCTCCTGAACCAGAATCAGAATTACATAGATGAAAATGAGCTTCCTGCAGTTTGACCAAATGTCAACAGGTTTATGTCTGCACATTTTCCTGTTGCTTTTCTGTCCAAGGTTGGAAGTTACTGGGTGGAGGAGCTGGATCTTTTGGCAGCTGTGCAAGGGATGGGAAGGCTTTATATCATCTGGTCTCACCTCTATGGAGGCAAATGAGGCAGTTCATACTTTTGAGCTGTTCTAGGGTATCTGCAGTTTACACTTTGCTAATTGTGAAAGGGCTTTTATGCAACAGTGGAGGCCAACGTTTCTTAACAAATGAATGCTGAAAGTATGGGACCCAGTTTTGTGACAAGGGGTAGAGTTTGCACCTGTAAAATATTTAAAGAACTGTTTGTAGTTTTGGTGGTGCAAAGGTACAGATCCACTGCCACTTTTTTCTATATCTCCTGGAGGGAAGCACTTGCAACTGAAAGTTGTTGCATCTCTCTCTCTTTAAATCTGTGCTTTATTCATTATTTCCATGAGTGTGTAAGACATGGTTTCCCTTTATGCAGTAACATAGCCCTTCAGGGAATTACTTTTTACATATTTGTTGGCAGTTGCAGCCTTTTGCTAGATGAATCAGAAACGTTTTAGTGGTGCCAAACTTCTGCAGGGTCCAGGATAGATCTGAATATATAATTCTCAATTTCTGCATTTTCTAGATCAGCTCATTTCTCTGTTATTCATTGTGATTACAGCACTGACGATTCCTGAACAGGGAAAAGGACCTTGTTGCACTGGGTGCTGTACATGATGAAAACAGTCTCTGCCCCTGTGTGTTTACAGTCTAAGACAAGAGGCAACAGATAGATACAGACCGAGTGGACAGGACGAAGAAACACTGAGACAATACTTGCCTGCATGAAAGGCTGTAGCTTTAATACATCAGTGGTCTAACCATTGCCAGATTGTAGGCATCACAGCAGAAGAGAAGTTTGAGGAAGGGTTTGACTGAAGAAGTGAGGTAGCTTTGTGGATCTCTCACATCTCCTGAGTGTAAGGGGCAAGGTAGAGAAAGTACAAAAATGCTTTGTTTCCAAATTGAACAGATGAGTGCTGGAGGCTGGACCAGAGGCCACTCAGAGGTGGGATGTGACTTCTCAATAGTGAATGAAAGATGGGGGATATGGTAAAGATAGCTATGGGAGGCCTTGAAAATGAAGACAAAGAGCTGATGCCTGATGTGAGAGAGAAGGGAGAGCCAGAGGTGAGAGGCAAGGAGATGGGTGATGTAGTCAGAGCAGTGAGATAAGAAAGAAAATTATTTTGGAATGGATATGAGTGGGTCAGGATTGCATTGCTAGAGCCAGAGAAATTAATGTTAGGGTAGCCAAGACAGAAAATGTCTTTTCCATAAAATTGAAATGCTTGATTTTTAATAGAATACTTACATTTTCCATTGGAAAAATAAGAATGGCTCCTCCCCACTGTTCATCTGGAAGCCTACAAGGAGACAGAAAAATGGACAAAAGCCATAATTATGGACAGGCTGGAGGGCGACTGAGGACCCCTACTTTCTGGCTCCCTCTAGGGAGGAAGTGGGACTCCAGGAGACAGAGACCTGGGGCACTCAGTCTCCAACTATCTACCTGGAATACTCTTGGAGAAGTCACTTTATGCCTATACTTAGCAAGATAATGAATTCCATTCTGATTCTCCTGGAATAGAGTTTTTGGGGGAAGAAATGAGCGTTGGACTTTCTGATCTGCTTTAGAATAGTTATTTTTTAAAATATGTGAATTCTTCCATGAGGGTTTTCCAGTTTCTAACTGGCACTAGCAAATTCTAACAAGTCTCGACTGATCGTGTGCAAAGTGATGTTTTTTTCAGAGAGGCTGGGATGGGAAGAGCCACTTTGCCAACATCAGGAAGGCTGCTTCCACATTCCAGGTCCTTGCTCAAAAGCTTGAAAGCCAAGAGCTTTTCAACATGACAGCTGGAAGTGTATATACTCATATATCTAGATCTAGATATATACACATAAAATGTGTATATATATCTGTATCCAGATATAGATATATACACATCTCTCTCTCTCTCTCTATCTACTTTTGCCTATACATATAGGAAAAGCTATATATATAATATATTTTATATTATTTATATATATATTTGCAATATACATACATATGTAAATATACACTTGCATGTGTGTGTGTGTGTGTGCGTGTGTGTGTGTGTGTAGACAAAAGAGATATTTTCCTTTTGCTTGATTCTAAGCAATAGCCAAAGCAGCTTTGCAGAATTTTTCTCCCAAAATATTCACTCCGAGGCTGACACCTGGCATGCAAAGCTAATAGCCCAAATAGCTAAAGTTGTGGCAAAAACATGAGCAACCTAAAATAGGATCATATGGTGGAAAGCATCAGGCAGTCTGACCAGGGGCATAGATGCCTGTATAGCTTGTAATAAGTTAGGTCAGTTTAAACTTGATGTAAGAGAAACTATGGTAACTGCCGAAATTTAGTAGCAGATGAATAAGGAGGATAGCAAGCTACACTTTTTAGATACTAACTTAAAGATGCCATGGCAGTAAAGAGATTTGTGAAAGCATAGCTTTCCTTCAACAACAATAATACTCTTTTATAGTTCAGCAGCAGTTTAACTGAAATAATACATTACATAACCTGATGAAATCTAGCCAGGTTGGAAAATTCCTTTGGTGTTATGTCTGATCTTTACACTTGATGCATTCTTATGTTCATTGCACAATCAGAATTTTTGTAAGTGAGCTGCCTGCTGGTCTCTGTCTAAGTTCAGTGCTGGCTCAGTATTCGGAGGCCAAACTGGAACAGCTCTGGTAACATCAGTGAAGTTCCACCATGGAATAATTTGTCCCCTTCTCCAGTTATTTTTTAATATTAAAAATATGCATAATAAATATCAGTCAATATGAATGCAGGAGAGGATCTGGTTTATATTTAACCAGGCCCTGATGCCATTTCCTCCCTAAGATGTCTTTACGCACGAGTAGAATCTGAAATGCCAATTGCATTTAAAAGCCTGGGCCCACAAAGATAGACTGACTGCACTTCAAAATGCCAGTCAGAGTCAAAGGTGGATCTGGGCCATACTTCTCAGAGACATGTCCTAGGTCATTTGCACTGAAGTCAGTACTCCTAGCTTTGCATCCTGCTGAATGGAGTAAGAGAAGGTTTTCACAACAGTGAAAAGCATAAATGTGACCACCAGGTACAGCAAATCTCCTGGTGGCATGACCAGTAGGGTAACCACAGAGCAGTCAAGCAAAATCAGACTCTTTCTAATCCTGGAAGACTTAAACCATTTGATGAAAAGGAAACTTTAGCCACTGTGTAGAGCAGAAAAAAAATGTTTGATTGGCCTGACAATGCTGTTTGGTTTTTGTTTGCTGTTTGTTGGGGTTTTTTTGGCCTGAAGATAAACCAGTGACTTTGGCTAATAAAGCTAAACAAAGAAACCTGGAAGCTGTACATTAGACACACTTTTGATTATACATGATTTTGATTCAACTAATCCTCCTTTGACAGCTTCTATGCATGGGAGGTATACCAGGAAGCCCAAGAGTGCAGAAATATTATACAAGGCATTTGGGTATGTGTTTGAAATACATAGTAGAAGCAGAATCAGAGGCAAGTCCTGAAAAGGAGCTATAAAAAAGTATAAAATCGTTCTGAAGAAAGTAAGCTTCTCTGGGCATCTTATGACTACAAAGAAAATGCTTCATGCCAAATCCTGGAAAGATATGGGCCATTCACAAGAGTCCAAAGCCAGAAAATAAACCAATACTGATGAGGCTTATGGGTGGAATTCAGGATTTAGCAGTCTATTCCCAACCTCTGTGAAGTGCTCCATTGAGAAAACGATTTGAAAATAAGATTGAATGACAGAGAACAAGAGCAACAGATCAGTATCACTGAGCCAAAGAAATGTGTGATTTTAAATGCTCTGTCCTCTAGCTCTAGGATGAAGTAGTGCCAGTAAATCTGTTCACTGAGGCAAGCTCTGAGGACTAAGCCATTATTTTGCAAGTTTCAGGCCATCTGTGTCATGTACCCTTCTGAAGATGTTACTAGATGCCAAAAAGACATGTTCCAGTCAGGCCAGAGCTGCTGGGGGGGGGGATGTGCCAAGATCTGTGTGTAAAAGTTGTTCAGATGGTGCCAGTTACTGTGTGATTAGCTTGGGGTCTGACCCATTACCAGTCTTGGTTACCAGCTTAGCAGCAGATCCTAATGTATCCCCAGTGCTCTTAGCATGGTACAAACCCATGATGAGAGACAGCCTTGTTCTTCAGGGCTTGTCTTCTGAAAAAAAAACAAAGAAAGGGTAAGAGCAGAAACAGGCACCCAGAGATGGGAAGTATTTCTAATGGGGATACCACAGCTGATTAGGTATATGGTCAAGTCTCCTGAGTCCCAGTCTAGCGGACTGTCCACACAACGGGGACCAACCTTTTTGGCTGGTAACACCCCCCACAAAAAAAAACAACCCCAAAACAACCCCCAAACAACTCTGATCCCCTTCCCTGCCTGATCCATTGCTCTGCTTTTCTCTCTGCCTTATTTTCATTATTTTCCCTTGCTCCTGCCAGATCTGTCAAGTGCCAAACAAAATAGCTGCACATGCCATTTATGGCACAGGCACTGTTGGTTTGGCCACCCCTACCCTAGACCATGGGCTTGTCTGTGCTACTTCTGGACTTCTCTTGAGAGAAATGCTGAGAAGCATGTCCCCAGCCATCCACTCAGTATGAGTCAACCCTGCAAAAGAGGCTACCCTGAGGGCACACCTTGCTGCCTCTCCATTACCCTGGAGACAGATCTCGAGCAACATCTCTGATTTGGCATGTGTAGAATGGGGACAGGTGTGACGTGCAGCGCAACCTGCCCCCTGGCACCTGTGCACATCTGCATCTGTGCAGATGCATAGAACTAATGAATAAGGATCATTGCATTATATGCACTTTGCCATGGTTTAAGGGACTACATAAGGGATGAAACCAGTGACGTAGACACTAAGAAGGCTGTGGACAGAGAGGAGGCAGGAGTCTATGAAAGAAGTGATTGGGACCAAAGTTGAAGATTCCTGGCTACAGGGTCTTGCTCTTCTGCTCAGTGACAGACTGATTACTGTATTTGGGGTCAGGAAGGAATTGTATTCCATGGTCAGATTGGTATGGACTGTGAGCTTTTTATGCTTTCTGTCGCAACAGATATGGCTCTCTACCTGGGAGCTCTTGAACATATATTAACAACCTTTTGCAGATGCAGGATGTCAGCTGATGTGGTGCCCCTGCTTTACCTGTGGCAGGTTATGGTGTTATATCTGGTGTTGTGTCAGGGTTGATGGTAGTTTTATGAAGAGTTTAGATTATGGATTGTATAGGATGTGTTGGATAGGCCTGATCCTGCCTCATACAGGGAGCTGATTAACTGACGCATGGAGGTCACTTTCAACCTTACTTCTCTATGATTTCTATGATTACATTTTAAAACTACACAAACATCATTTAGTTTGACCTATAAAAACTCAGGTGACAAAGCTCTCATAACCTCTCTACTTCCCTGGCCACAGCCCCAACACTGTGTCTGTCCCCTTGCCTATCATTGGGTGGAGGTGGGGGGCACAGTTTGGCTATCCCTACTCTGACAGCAGCCTTGAGATTGATCAGATTTAATCAGTTTCAGGGCTGCTAGTAGCACAACAGACATGGATGGGCTAAAGGTTGGCAGACCATAACCAGACAAGTTTCTTACAAGTGGCCTGGCCTGTATTTGGCAATTCTATATTCCGTCCAAAGAGAAGCCATAGTGCTGCGTTCCTACCACCAGAAGGTGCTGTGTGAAGGTGTTACACAGCAGCACCCATAAGTTTCCTGCTGAGATTGAAAATGCATTCACTGGTAAAGAGAGCTAGGATGCAGAGGAGACCCTGAATTTTTAAAAACGCTCAGAGGTAAGAATGTCTTGTCATGTAAGGGCAAGGGCAGGGAAAAGCAGCTGATTTCTTCTCTTTCCTTCTTGTGAAGGGATTCATACACTGAAGGTAGTTCTCCTCCAGAGCTTTTTCCTTTCCAATGCCCAATTGCTCTGTTGCGGAGGCAGATTTCCAGGAACTAGAGGACACATGGAAGACAACTTCTGATCTGAGTACAGCAGTGGTTCTAGACTCAAGGAATCCCTCCTTAGACTCAGAGCATCCCTCCTAAGAGCCCAGCTCTTCACTCACTTTCTGACCATGGGAAAATATTAAGACATTCTTCTGCTGCCAAGAATTCAGGAAGATCACAACAGATCAGAATGGTTTTGACACTCTGGATTCCTATTTGAAATCTCTGGCCAGACCCAGACACGTGTGGTTTGTGGCGCCACAAACCGCACTAAACATGTTAAAACATGCCCCACACTGCAAATTTGCAGCATGGGAAAAATTTGCTACTGGAAAATCTTGGTAGCAAAAACAAAAAACCAAAAACCATCATGAAAAAAGCAATGTAGCACATGCCACAGGACCATGTGCGGGCAGGAACAGTCTTGGCTCTCCTAGGAGATGCTCTGGCTGCCCTCCAGAGCTTCTCTCCTCCTCTAATTCTGCCCCAGCTCCTCCAGCACATCAGGCGGGAGAAGGAGCAGAGAAATGGGAGTTTCCCAGAGTGGGGCATTTTGTCTCACATTAAAGCCCACATGCAGGATTTTTCTTCAAATCTCACATTCTAAGATTTGCAGAACTTCTTGTGCCATAGCAGAAGGGGGCACAGAATGACACTTAGACTGCTTTTATGGAACATCTACCCTTTTCCCCAGGGGGAGGTCAGAAGTATCTCAGGCACCTAGCTTCCCAAGGAATCAGCCAAGAGGAAACAGGCTATAGAAAGTATTTAGATCCTGAAAAATAGATGGAATTATTACAGTGGAAGCTTTTCTGGCCAGGACTAACCTTAAGCACCTTCTGTGGGCAATATTATATCCAGAAATATATCCAGCTCAGCAAGTGAAGTAAAGGAACAGAATACTGCACTCAGCATGCTTCCTGAAATGGAATGCCCAGGAACCAGGGGTGGAATTGGCAAGCGGGGACATTTTCAATCAAATTTTATTTGATTTTTTCTTTGTTTACAGAGTAAAGTATTACCCAAATCAAAATTTTAGGAAGAAAAATCTTACTTTAAAGAGATTCAGGAGCACCACCAAAAATAAGGCAAAATTTGGGTGAAAATGGGAATCTGTATCTTTGATTGCTGAAAATAAAATAGTTCTCAGCATCTTTTTTTTTTTCTGTTTTCCCACAGGTGCTCATGTTTTCCATGAAAACGTGTGGACATTTCAAATATATTCTTAATGGAAAACAAACCCCTCCATGGTCTTTAAGTATAATTTGTCACAAGAATAAGAGTTCTTTCAAAATAATCTTTGCTAGCTAGCTGTAGTGAGAATAAACTCTGGACTATGATAAGAGCTGGTCTGTAGTAAGAAAACTTCCCCCTGTAAACTGTGCTCAGAAATCCGGGCTTGCATAATTGGCCACTTTTGGCAGCAATGCGCTACCAAAATCTTCTTAAACCAACCTTGACTTGGGGCAGAGTGTTTACTTCCAGTGTGGGGGAATAAGGAAGTGTAGAAGAGATTAATTAAATGAAAACATTTCTGAATAATAACAAAGTAAGGGGACAAAGATACAGGGCAAACAAACTTTTTTTCATGCATTTGCTGTCCTGAACTGTCCCTACTGTGTTGGTTAGTGCCATGATCTCACTCAAATCTTCCTTTACTTGGGAGTTCACTAAAAGACTTAGCCTCTGGAGCCCTATGGCTGGATTTCATTCAGCTTTCATTTTCCTTAAAAAAATTACCAATTTAAGTCTCTTGCCCTTATGGTTGTGGATAACAGTGTGAAAACATAACCCAGGTGCTCCTCAGGCAAACTAATGGCCAGCAGAAGGGACACATAATTAATGACTAGATTTATAATGAATGGCTTTTTGTGGGGTTTGGCTCCTGATTTATGATGCTGAGTGTTGGCAGTGCTGAAACTACTGTAATGTGCTGTTGAAAGGAAAGCACTGTGTTCAAGCTCTGTCATTTGAACTGAGGGAGGCTGACATTGCAGAAGGTGCCTTCTTCTAGGGCAGGGCTGTCCAAGGGGGAATTAAGCTGTGGCCCCTGGGCTCTCAGTCAGGCTGCTGCTCCCCTCACCACTCCAGCTGCTGGAGCCTCTGAGCTCCCGCTTTCTCTTCCAGCTTCCACTTCCTGCCCATGCCCCAGCTGAGGGATCCTTCAGCTAGAGGACTTTGGGGATCCCGGGACTCTTTTTGGTGCAGGAGTAGCAGCAGGAGTGTGCAGCTGAGGGGCACTCGCCATAAGGTGGGAAAGGCAGGCAGTACAATATGCAGGGAGCGGGGGTGCCAGCACAGTGCAGTGGGGGAGTGCCCATGTGGTGTAGTGCTGTGTGGCACAGTATGTAGCCTGGGAGATGTGCCCCATATAGCCAGTGGCCACGGGGCTTGTGGCACCCTGGCCATTCAGAATTTGAGCAGTCCTGCTCTAGAAAATTGGAAGGTATTTTAATATAACCTTCCTAAATCTATTTTATAGAGAGATGAGAGGTGAGGAAATGTGTTTTGGAGGTTAGAGGAAAGGGTTCACTCTAAGAGAAGCAAGGATTTCACCCCATTTTTTTCCCTCATGAGGAGCACTTCAGCAAGAGGGTCTATGAGTCCCTCTAATTGATGCTAATTAGTGTCTTACAATCAGGCAGGTATGCTGCTTTGCATATATACTGCTTTTAGGGTCTGGTTGTATGCGGCTCATGCAATGTGAAGAGGGAGCTTAGAAGACACTTCTTGTACCAGGATCTGTCACACATGCCCAAGACAACATGAGGACTACATTCTGTAGCAAAGCATAGGGCCTGCGATCAGGACCTGCCAAGGTGAGGAGCAGGGCAGTTGAGTGTCCCTTTGATGGTCATGAGGTCAGGGGCTGAATGCTTTATTGTGTCCCTGGTTACCACTTATGTTCATTTCCAGAAATAGTCCCATCTCTCATGCACAGTAATTGTTGGTAAAATACAATTTCTCTTTGTCAGACATAAGACTCTAAATAAGATACCAATAATGATCCTCACTGGGAGGATAATTAGAAACAATATGATCTTAAGCTCTGGCTGTTCCTTATGCATAGGGTGACCATATTTCCCTGGCCACAAAACAGAAGAGTCTGTGCCTCCCCCATTCTCCAGCAGACTCAGCTGTCTCCAAACTCTGCTCTCAGCTGGGTGCACTGGACAGTGGGAACAAAGGACAAAAGCATTAATTTGAACACGCTGATGGGATGCACTGCATAGTCTGAAACAGGACTGTCCTGGCAAAAATGAGACATATGGTTCACCCTACTTATACAATAGGCAGATGGAAAGAACAGTCTAAGTTGCAAAACTTTTAATAAACTAAAGCAGGAGCATTGGCAGATTCTTTTCTTATTGGTTAGTGTATTTGCAATGCTCCCCCAGAACAGCTGCTTATGAGACATCAACTACAATCTAAATTAATTGCCCCCAGACTTCATCAAGGCTGAGTCAGGGGGCAGCTCGTATCTTCTGCCCTTTTGAAAACCAAGAAATGAAGGGTTAAGGCAGGTACTATAGGGGTGCAAACTAATGTATCCATGCATGTTGGGCAGAATGGCTGAAGGCAGTTGGTCAGTATCAGGAATGGATCCAGAGGGGTATAGTGGCATGGTCACACCCCACTTTTAGATCATGCCATGTGAACAGCTGCCAAGGACTTTTTTGAAGTCTCTGAAATGAGTAAGAATCTGGCCTACTCTCTTCTCCTCTGTGCTCATCACCACATCCCCTCCCCTTCCATTCTCTTTTCTCCACCTGCCACTGCCACTGGCCCACTGTCTCCAGCTGACTCTGTACAGGGGGGAGCTCCAGCAAGGCTGTGCAAGGAGCTGGGCTCAGCCAGGGAAAACCACAGTGGGTGGGTTCTTCCTCCCTGTCTGGACCTTCCTGGTATTCTCCACTAATCTAGGAGCTGGTACAGGGAAGGGAAGCCCACCTGCCACCACTGCCACCTGGCTAGAGCAAGTAGGAGCAGCTCTGGAGGGCCCCACACTTCTGGGTCAGTCAGGGACAGCAGCAGTGATAAGCAGGAGAGAGGGAGAATGGGAAGGGACCTACCGCTGAGTACAAAGGGGAGGGCATCACATGCTGAGAGTGGGTTGTAAGAGTCTCACCTGATTCCAGGACTTTAAATAATGCCTAGGTGCCGCTCCTGCAGTGTGATCTGTCTGCCCTAATGAGAGAGGGGAGGATGTGTGCTGCTTTCACACAACTTGGATCCTGGATTACAAAATCCTGGGTCTACTCATAGTCAGAATTAAGAGTTCCAAGCAATTGTACAGTAAAAGTACTGCTTCCCTGTTCTAGTCCTCTCCCTTACTTTATTTATTAGTATAGTTTAACATGTTCCTGAAAGCTTGACTACAGCTCCTGTGCTGAACCCATGAATAATACAGGGATCACCCCTGCAACAATTTTCCCCCTGCTCTCTGGAGCAGGTAATAGCTGGTAGAAGTGATTCAGGAACAATGATTCTATAAGTAGAGAAAAAGACTGACTAAAGTGATTTGTTGCCTGTGGGCATGTCTACACATGCATTTACACTGGCTTAAATTTACTGCATAGTAAGTTACTGCACAGTAAGCAGGAATAGGCTGGCATCTACACATGCAGGTGTTAAAACACATTAATGCTGTGTGTAGCCTGACATGGGACTAAAGTTAGTCTACACAGTGTTACTGCACAGTGAGGCATCTACACGTGCATTACTGTGCAGTAACCTGCCACATGCAGGTATCAAATTTACACTCAAGTCAGCATAAGCCACAATATATATTGCTCAGGTCTGAAGATATCCACCCTTGTAGATCTCCACCCAACATCAGAGTTGAGGCAGTGAAGGGGGTGTGGGGAGCCATGTGTTGAAGCAGAACGTGTTAGGGGGATCAGGCTCCTTCCCTCCTTTTGCCAACCTACACTCCTTAAGGCTATGCTTTGATGCCAGCACTCTCTTAGACCAGTGGTACTCAGCCTGCAGCTTGCTGACTAGATCTGGCCTGGGGAGGCAATTGCCTGACCCTTGGATCACTTCATGGGTCCAGAAATTTGGTACTGGAGGAGCAGTGGCAACATTAATTGCCACTCCCCTGATGCCAAATTTCTGGACCTGTGGGGAGCCCCCTGGGCTGGATAATGTGGCTTTGTATTCTATAGTACACTGGCATGTGGGGTCACTCCATGGCCAGGTCCAGGTGCATGGGATTGGGCAGGTGCATGGGCCGGGCCAGCATGCTGTATCTCACCTGTAGACCAGCCCTATGTGCTGACCCCATGCTGGATGCAGCCTGTGGGCTAACCTCAAACATGGGATTTGGCTCATGAACCAACTTTGTGCCACTTATCTGGCCCATGGAGCTAGAAGTTGAAGCACTACTGTCTCAGACCAGCGGTTCTCAAACTTTTTTGGACCAGCACCCATGTGTAAACATGGATGGCTTGTCCTCACCCAGTACCCCTCACTCCTGAACCACTGCCTCCCACCTCCAGGCCCCAGCCCCCAGTGTGTGTGTGGCAGGAGGTAGGTGTGGGTCATAGGGGGCCCCAAGCAGCCCCTTGCAAGCTGAACTCTGAAAGCCTGCAAGGGAAAAGCTGTTTTCCAGGTTTTTCTCCTTTGAAGTAGAATCCATTTTAAAAGTTTGTTAATTCATTTTAACATTTGTTCATGACCGTTTCATATATTCTTGTGACCCACTTTTGGGTCACAGCCCACAGGTTGAGAAACACAGCCTTAGACCATGACTTCCATTAGTATCAGGGATCATCCAAACACTATGTTTTTGGAGACAGAGTTTGATGGCTAGAGCTATTGATGAAAAGCCTGGGTTTCCAAAAATATGGTTCTAATACAATCCTTTAATGAATAACAGACCAGTTTTAAGGGACTTTTTCTCTGCAGAAGTTTGGAAATGCTGACAGAGCAGAAATACAAGGGGACAGAATTAGAGAGTTGAAAGGGTGTCACATACTTGGGATGGAAAGGAAAGAGAGGCCATTTTTCCCTCCTTCATTCCTACAAATGCCTTGTTGCCCATCAGACCCTCCCAAAGGGTCTATACCAAGCTGCTGGAAGGAACATAGGGATGTCTCATCTCTCTCCTGTTCAAGGGATGGAATCTAGAACTCCATCTTTCTTCTGCTGCCTAGGAGCAGAGAAGGAACAACAGTCTCCCCGTCCCCTGGTGTCAAAACTGTTCGAGGAGAGGAGAAGGTCAGAGCAGTACAAGTGGGAGACAGAACATGCAAAGTATGGGATAGCTGTTTCCCCTTCCCATCCTTCACTCCTTCCCATGTCAAACGCATACTACCAATGACTCTGTGGCATTCCCTGCAACGTTCCTTTATCCTCTGCTCAACAAAACCTCTGTGGCAATGCTGACAGCTCCACAGAGATGAGGGCTTGGAAAGAGGGACCAGAATGTGTTGGACAAGCAGGGAGATGTTGCAGGGGCATGAAAAGGAGACATGAATCCTGGAAACCTTCAAGAGTTGGGCTACTGAGGAGTTGGATATTTGGGAAACTTGGCTGCTTTGGGTACTGATGGACTGGATGTGCAAGCTGGCTGGGACTAAGATGGGCATTTGCCTGAGATCTGCTGGGGTTTCATTGAAATAGTTCAACAAAAGACAGTTTTTGACCAAGGTTTTGTTACAATTTGACTGGCTCGATCTTCCCCATTACAATGAGTGAATTGTCTGTGCAGTCTGACCTATTGCTCTCTTATTTATCTGTCAGTCATGTGGAAGCATTTTGCACCTCTGAAACTTGAAAGTACATCTAGTCCTTTGATAATGGAGTTGATTGTCATATACATGCAGGCGGAAGAACCTTGGACTTGGCATCAAGTACTTTCCTCCTTTGCCTTTTCCTTATTTTAATCTTGTTACAGTTTTTCTTTACGTGCACTTTACTGACAACCTTTATCTTGTGTGCCTTTTTCTTTCTGAAAGGTTTTTCTGTTGTGAATCTTGCAAGAAATCTATCCTTTTCCAAGGCTGGTGATAAACTAAATTTCTTTTGGAACTCACTTGTTTTGTACCCAACCTGTATTTTAATCATGTGAAAATAAATATGTCTTTTTGTAGCTTTTCCTGTGGACAAATCAAATGGTAGTTAGCCAAAATAAGAAAATCAAAACTCTTTAATGAGGCAAGAGATCAACCAGGTCATTAATATGTTGCTACTATGAGACCAACAGCATTTTTTATGGAACAAACGCACCATCTAAAAAATGCAATAGTTTGAATAGAGTTGAAGAAACTATTGTTTGATGTTACAAATCTCACAGTCCATTCCCCAATGTCTGGCCTCTCTTTTCTAAGGAAGCTAGCCAAGGAGCTAGCAAAAATATTTCTGATTTCTGTTAGCTGTGAGAAAGGGGAATAGTACACAGATTGTACTTGTCTTGGTGCATGAATTCCTCCTATTATTAGATAATGGAAATAGCTCTTTTGCTGGATTTCTCAGCCATTGCCAAGAAGCTACCAGAGCTGAACAGAAGTGCTCTGAAATAGTTCATATCCTTCTTCCTAGACTGAAGCCAGAGAATAGTTACAGGAGACGGTTCATTTGTTTCAAGCCCTCTCCTAAACCCTCTCCCCCATTTTATCCAACATTTAACTGCTGTCAAGGAAGCTAGTTAAGTGACTCGCATAGCATACAGTGAACCCTCAGGCCTACATCTTCCTCTCTTAAGCAGAAACAAGACCATCTGGTTTTCTTAGTGCCCAGTTGAAATCACTACTTGATCATAGCCAAGCTTAGATGAGGTGCTCTGCAGAGCACTGAGATGCTCAAAACCTGAATTCAGAGCCGGGTGGCTACTGAGGGTATAAGGTCCCTGCACCTTATTTCTCAATATGTCCCATTAAAACATCCAAAGCTAGACCAGGCATCTTTGCAACAACAGGGGAGGTCATCCCTTGCCCTGTTAGTTGTTTTCTGCTCTGAGCATATAGCACCTCATAGGACTTGAGTTAATCTGCCCCCTAAATTCAATGGGCATTGTCAAGGGCCCATTGGGGGGCCCTTGCAGGGCAAGACAGCAGTTTTGGTTTGAATAACTATGGATTCCAGGCAGGCAAGATGCTCAGGTCCACAAAAGAGGCATGATGATCGCCACTCCCCCATTCTCCGCCACCATCTCCCCGCCCCAATCTTGTCCTGTTTCACCCTATGCCTTTCACCACTCCCATATATATTATTGCGGTGGTGATGCTCCCGCCATGCACTGTGTTCACGCTTCTGCACTGTGGTGTAGCTGTGCACTGTGATGTGGCTTTCACTGCTCCCCCTCACCCCTCCTTACATACAACACACCCATCCCAGTCCCCCCACCCACCAGCAGCAACATGAGGATAGTCAGAGGCAGAAGTGCAGCCAGTGGTAAGTTTTCCATGGGGGGGGGGGGCCTTCAGGATATGGTGATAGGAGAAACCATGAAAGTATTGGTTAGGGTATGTTTGAACATGTCAGGCAAACTGTGCTCTCTTTCTCCCAGTTGCTCTCCAGCTGTGCCTCGCTTGACAAAGGCTGATGCATTTGACACAGACCCCTACTGAAGGATATTTAGCTGCAGTGAATGCATAGGTATTTTCACAGAAGGCTTGGGGGTATATTGCTTAGGAAATCTGTTGTAAGGGGAAGTGAGAAAACAGTTTGGGAGTAGGGAGCAAACCCCAATGTCTTCTTTCCCTGCAACAGACCCATCGCCTCTTGAAGAGGGTCACTTGGCTCTGTGCAAGAGGCTTGCCCCTGCTCTGCTTGAACTTGGTTTTTGAAGAGGCAGAAGACTTCAATGGTGGGTATTTGGGGTGGGGGAGTGGGTATACAAAAGTGTTTCAATCATTTTTCACTGTCTTGCCTTTGTTATTTATTTATATTTTAATTAAAGTTTAATTCTTGTAAGTTTCTGTGTTTGCAGTGTACACAGTGTTTTGTCTGTGTGGTATCAGTCTTGTGTCTGATGGCTACTATTGGTGAAGTGCATCTCCCTGGAGGGGGGTGCTTGGTATGGGGAATGCTTTCAGTCATGAGGGGTGTCCTGTGGAGTCCATAGCTATATGGGAGCGGGGATGTGACACCCGCAGTAGCCACCCAAGCCTGAATTCAGGGTTTGGGCATTGAAATGTTCTGCTAAGTGCCCATAATTTTTACTGCTGAGGGCACCTCATGTAAAAAGGGGGTGCTGGGAGACATGGAAAAATTAGAAGCAGGATTTTACTTTTGGGTTCTGGTGCCTAGCTGTGGCTGTGATAATGGACCTATTGTTACATATGGGGTGGGGACATGATACACGCAGTAGCTACCCAAGTCTGAATTTCGGGTTCAGGTGTTGAAGTGTTCTGCTGAGTGCCCACAATTTCTTGTGGCTGAAGGTGTCACATGTGAAAAAGGGATGCTGGCTTGGAGACTTGGCAAAACTGGGAGTCAGATTTTGCTCTTGGGCTCTAATGCCTAGCTGTTGCTGTAATAATGGGACTTATTAAGAAATGAGATGCAGGGACCTGACACATGCAGTAGCCACCTGAGCCTGAATTCATGGTTTGGGAGTTGAAGTGTTATGCTGAGTGCCCACATAGTTTTACCACTGAGGGGGTCTCATGTAAAAATGAAGGGCTTGTAATGAAATTTTACTGAATGATACTGTGCTCCTGGCTGCCTGACATAGTTCAAACACCCCAATTTTCAACCTCTCCAACACGCCCGATCTGTCAGTTCAGTGACAGTGGAAATGATTAACACAGAATGGTTTGTTTGAAGTGCTTATTAATTTATTTAATGAATTAAAAAAAAGAGGTCAGCAGAAGATTGATCCATGTTGGGCTCTGCTACTACATCTGGTGTGCTAAAACATTCATTACACAGAATTCCTTCAAACTGCACTGCTAATTATCTGCAAGTACCTGCAAATTGTAGTAGCACCTGGTGGGCAAGGGGACTCAGGACACAGATTCAATGAGTTGCCATGTACATGTGACAGATTTTTGGCCACAATAGGGAAATTGGCTACATGTCAGACTAAACTACATTGGGATGTAGTTTAATTTGTTGCAATGTGGGACAATTTCAGGCACCCAAACCTTGCATGCATGCATAACGTGACACTATTAAGCTACACAAATTGAGATTTTTGTCATGTGTACAAGTGCTCCTAGAAACAGACTTGTAACTGCTGAGTTCAGCCCCTTCCACAGAGGCTGGACATAATGTATGGCGTTCACTCTCCCAGGAGATCAGAATGGTTATGGAGTTAACCACTTCCAAACAAGATGCAAAACTGACTTCCCTTAATTGCTTGACACAACATGTTCTTTAACCCCTCTCTCTTGCATGCAAAGTGCACATAAACAAGCAAAATATCTACATTTCTTCTGTAAGTTTGGAAGAGTGGGGAATTTTGGTATTGAAATACTTAAGGAAAAACCTTAATGACTGTGCCAATGGATGCATAAAATACCTAGGCAGATTTTACCAGGTATGAGTTTGAAGTAAGGGAAGATATCTCCAAAGCTGAGTGTCTGAACTTAGACTCCTAAATCCATACTAAGTAAAAGAGGCCTCTTTTCAGAGGTAGTTAGTTGTTAGGGTCCTTCCATGCATGTGGGAAGTGCTTGTGCACTTTTAAAAGGGAGGCTCTGAGTTCTCTCCTATCCCTTGTGTACAGCATGTCCAGATATCCACAGTGAGGGGGCAGACTGGCTACACCAGCACACAGAGTCCAACTCATGTATCAGGCAGCAATGAAACTCTGCCCTTGAGGGGGACATTTTTCATTATCACATAGTTTATGGCACAGCATGAGAGAGAAAAACAGGCCACATTGCAACACTGATTCTTTTGGACACTGCAGTGTTGGCCTTTCATGCGCTTTGAGCAGCTTCCTGAAACAATTCTGACTGAAGTTTTGAGGAAAAAAATGTCCTACATGTGAATGTTTAACATGTCCAAAGATGCATAAGGTACTTCAAGCTGAGCTCACTTTCCTGAAAAAGCATTTGCACATTCAGAAAGTTCTTCTCACAGATCTTGCATTCAGGCACTGTCTATTTAATTACAGTTTCTGAGTCACAGTGTTGGAAAACTGCTCCTCCTCTACCCGTTGACTCTCAGATGAGAAGCTGGTTTCCTCTTATTTTAAACCTTATTAATAGAGGATTTCCACTGCTGCTGCCATGAGCTGGGACTTCTTGACATACTGTGTGCAATATTGGAAACAGAAGATCTCCCTCAGGACAATTCCAAGGATAATTTCAACTATGCATTCAGGTACTCTGAATCATATAACTTGATTTGAGCATTTGCACTGGCAGAATGAGTCTAATAAAACAAGAGACAAACATTTTTTTTACTTTTTCTTTCAAAGCCATCTGCTTGGCTGACCTATTTCAAAGTATACGAATTCACAAGTCAATCAGTGGCTTGTGAAACAAAATTACTGTGCTAATTTCAAGTTCCAAATGGCCAGCACAGGCTGAGTCCTCGCTCAACAAATATGCCGAAATAATTTGTAAATAGTAATTGGATATCAACACCAAGATGAAAGAATTGAAAAATGACATGTGGTTTTTCTAGTGTTGACAAGCAAATCTAAAATGTTTGATGAGAAGCGATTTTTGTTTAAGCATTTGGTGCACAAAACACGATGTTGGGTACTTTTCCCAGTAGAAATTATTTAATTTTTTGAAGACATCATGGGATGCCAGGGAGGTATAGTGCTTTGGAGAGAAAGGAGCTTATAAGTCGAGGCCTGTTTTCTATTCCAAGGTCTTTGCTGACTTATTTGACTTTACATCATTCAGCCCCAGAGTTCCCTCTGCAAAATAGGGCTAATGGTACCTACCATATTATTTTAAAGTGTCCAGTGATTGTAGAGTCCTCAGTATTCTTGCCTGTCTGTGTGCATGACGGATGTGGTGTACTTGGTGAGCTGTTGTGAGAACGTGGATGTATCCTTTTAGTTATATTTTCCTTTGCCTCACAATGGAGTACTTTCAGTATCATTTCAAGTCATATTTTAGCCAATTTGGCTTCACTGTTCCCAGCAAGACAACACATCCATCACTTGACATCAGACATTTTTTCTTTTGATAGCATCTTTGGGGTAAAACTACGGTTAGAAAAATGTGTTTTGCTGGTGACAGCAAATGGCAGACTGAGCCAAAATTATATTGGTTCAACCTCACTTGAAATAAGTGAGAATAGAATTGTATCCATTAGCTTCTCTAATGCTGGGTGATGAATCCCACCTGTGATAAATCGCAACAAGGAATGAGTCCACTGAACAATCCTTGGGCATCTGGATGTTTTTGACCCTATTCCCTGACACCACTTGCTTGTTAGCAGCAGCAGCAGCACAACTTTCCTAGTGCCACTGGGGCAGGTTCTGATAAAATCAAACTGTTAGCGCCTCCAGCATTGCTCAAGGCCCACATACAGTGTGCTCTCCCACCTTGGAGATGTCAAAATTAGTGAGCACTATAAAGTGGTGTGCCACTATGGCAGGTAAAGAAAAAAAACAATATAACATGGCCTTACTAAAAATAGAACATAAACGGCAAAGCTTCACTGCGGAAGCCA
>JAGPOW010000261.1:111194573-111307148 GCA_030014935.1 Caiman crocodilus | reverse complement strand
CAAGGGACATGTGAGGAAGCATGGGAGGAGTCATTCCTCTCCCTCCCATCCCTACTCTCCTTCAGAGCACAAGCTGGAGCAGAAGAAGAATCTAAGTAGTGGAGAAAAGATAAAACATTTTTCACATGTTAAGTACAAAAGTAGTGATGGCCCCAAACCACAACACTTGAGAGAGAGATCAACATGAAGACTGGAAGATTCCCCATATCAGGGGCATTCACTGTCACTTCTGGGATCTGGATCCTGTCTGTATAACATGAGAAAGTTTGGAGTATTAGGAATCAGGGCTTTTGGCTTGGCCCTATTTTTGGCAAGCCACGAGAGCCAATACAAAATGCTAAACAGGAGTAGCTCCATCAAAGAAAAGTTGCTCAACCAGCTGCATTTCTGGAAGCACATAAAGAAAACAAGATTAGAATGAACTCAGCTGCAGGCTAGGATCTTGATGTTTTGCAAAACAAAAATTAACAGGATAAACAACTAGCAAATCTGCTTGCTAGGTTACCCTCTCTGAGCTGCACATTTAAAAGACCTCCAAAATCTTGCTTGCTCAGCTATGGGGTGCCTATCTGTGGAAGAGCACAAAAATGATCCTGTCACCTAGCATTAGAAGGAGACTTTGTTCATCTTCTAGAAAAAAGTGGCATGATCCTGTGTGCATGGAAAAGGTGAGTGAGGGTTTTAGGAGGGAGATGAAGGGCTTCTAGGTCTGGGATTAAATGAAAGCAAGGAAAAATGCTTGTATTTGGTGAGGAATATAGCAGCACATACGGAGAAGGTGGAAGATGTTTGCCTGGTCGTGGGACCTGCTCCAGAGACATTTAGTGGTGCAGGACAAAGAATTGCACTGACAGAGACAGGAGGATTAATAAAAGAAAGTTTTCAGAAGGGGGGAGCAAAGGTGTTAAGGATGAAGTTAAGGAAGCTGATGAATCTGCAGAGGAGTGAGTGAAAAGATACAATGAGGAGAGCACGAGCTGATAACTTTTTAGAACTTTGAGTTACAACTATGCAGAATGGATAAGTGAGTTATCCAGATAGATACTCACCAGCAAATCTAACATATCATTAGGGAAGGCCTAACATTAGGTGAGAAGGTATAATTGGGTATAATTGTATGATTACATTTGTTGTTGGGTGTGAATTAATTAAAAGAAGTATCAGTTTGATTATACCTTTGCTCAGTAATGAAAATTATAGTTATGACTGCAAAACAGTTTTCATTATCATTCTTTGTCTCACAAACTCATAACTTTTTAGATTACTTTTTCTGGAATGGAAACTTTCCATACTTGGCTTGAAGCCAAAAATACATTTGTGTGGGTGTGGAAAATTTGAGGAAATCATTTTAAGCTTTTTGTTCTCTACAGGGTGTGCCTAAAAGGTAATGTACCCTCCACCCAGCAAATTACTTTCTCTGTTTGGGCATATACACCTTTTTTTAAAAAAAACACCTGACAAATATATTTCAGAATGAAATCATCTGTACTGGCAAGAAACATCTGTGCAAGCATAGGGATGGATTAGAATCAATATGAAAGCAACCGACAAATCACTTTTGGGTGTGAAAAATGTTTAGTGAGCATGTCTACATGAGACAGCATGGTGCAGTAGCAGTGAGCTACTGTGCCACAGGTTGTTGCTACCATGAAGTATTGTTACTGGGCACTAACTGTAAGGCAACTGTACTGCTCAGTAGTAATGAGCTACTGTCATGGGTGACAGGTGCTACCTTAATCAGGGGGGGCACGTGTCCCCCCAGCAACCAGTCAGCGTGTGGGCAATCTCACTGCCCAGGGGCGCAACCTGTGGCCAATCTCACCGATGGGGTGGGGAGTGGTCCCTCTGCGGCCACTCGCAAAGCAGCTGTCTAATCAAGTACTAAAAAAATACATAGTAACCAGCGTTACTGTGGAGTAGTGCTGCTGAATGCCTTTTTAGTGATGCTACTGCACTGTTTGTGCTGTGATACACTACTTCACAGTATTATTAGGCTACTGTGCAGTTAGCATCTTGTGTACATGCACCCAATGACTCCCAAATCTCTTTCCTGTGTGGTAACAGCTAATGTGGAGCCCACTGTTGTGTAGGCATAGTTTGGGTTATTTTTGCCCATATGCATGACTTAACATGTATCTACATTGCATTTCATCTGTCGTTTAGTTGCCCATTCACTCAATGGTGCAAGATCCTTCTTCAGTTCCTCACAGTCCACTTTGATCTTAACCACTTTGAATAAGTTGGTGTCATCTGCAAATCTGACCACCTTGCTACTCACCCTATTGCCCATATCATTTATGACTATGTTAAATAGCACCAGTTCCAACAGAGATCCCTGGAGAACCCCGTTATTTACATCTTTCCATCCTGAAAACTGACCATTTTTACTCACTGGGCACATCTACATGTAAAATTAGCATCCCTGAATAAACTGTGGTGAAGTTTGCTCTGGAGTTTATAGCTCCCAGATGCAGTGTTTATACATTTTGGGACTGCAGCATGATGAGCTGGGGCAGTGCAGCCCCAGTTGGGAGGAAGCCCAGAGGGTCAGCCTGCCAGCCTGGGGCTGCTCCAACCTTGCTCAAAGTGTTGTGGAGGGCTGGCTGGGGCATGAGGGTGCTACAGTGCAGGGTTAGGCAGCAGGAAGCCCCATACTGTAGCACCCTTGTGCTCCAGCTAGCCCCAGTCACCATCTACACATGCATTGTGGTGGTGTAAATAACTCCTCCATAGGATAGTACTTGTGTTGGACAGAACAATCCTAGGGTGGAGTTAATTAGTTTACTCCACCCTAATAGTGCTGCACATCAAGATGGTGATGCTTTACTGCAACTCACTCTTTATTTTCTATCCTTAAGCCAATTTCTAATGCACAAATGGGCCTAGAAATTTAGTAAGCGTGATTTCTGGTTAGGTGAAAAGGTGAAATGAGTTTGGATGTGGTCTGAGTACATTGTTACCCTTATGGAAGCTAGTATATGGACAGTCAGTCATGGACTGAAGTACCTCTTATTAAGAAAGCTGCCTAAATAAAGAGATGAGATGAGTAACCTGTAGCTAAAGGCTTGAATGAGGAATATAACTGAGTCCTACCTGGACAGCATTATGTTTCCAGTGGTCTGGGAATCTTGTAGTGTTGGAAATATGTATTTTAGGTCTTCAAGGAACAGAGCCACTATAGGATGTGAGAAAACTGTATAACCCCATTATCAGCGGATAGAGGAGCAGTATAGAAGCCAAATGAACACTGAGAGGGCCCTGAGAGTTTTCAGTGGATAACAGATAGTTCAAGGCATAGGCATGGACTTTTATTTTTGTGGGGGGGGAGAGGAGAGAGGTACCTAAAATGAAACCCCACCCCAGTGGCATGGCTGGAGCTGAGCAGAACCCATGGGTCGTGGGAGGCTGTGGGATGCCCACTGAGGCCTTGGGGCTTCCTGTCCTGCTGTCCTCCTGAGAGCCCCACGCAGGCCATACTACCATGGTGAGGTATCCCCTGCTTGCCTGGCAGAACCAGAGGGCACAACTCCATACTACCACCCCCATTGCTACTCGGCAGGCAGAGGCACCTCACCATGGTTTCATAGATTTCATAGACATTCAGGGTGGAAGGGACCCCGGAGGATCATTGAGTCCAGACCCCTACCCCAGGGGCAGGAAGTCAGCCAGGATCATAGGATCCCAGCAAGATAAGCATCCAAATGTGTCTTGAACGCGTTCAAAGTGGGTGCTTGAACCACCTCTGGCAGCAGTCTATTCCAAACCTTGGGGGCTTGGACTATGGAGAAGTTCTTTCTGATGTCCAGCCTGAATTGGTCACAGCAGAGTTTGTGACCATTCAATCTTGTCATCCCTTGGTGGGCTCTGGTGAGCAGATGTTCCCCCAGATTCTGATGAGCACTCCTGGTAAACTTATAGGTGTCCACCAGATCACCCCTGAGTCTGTGCTGTTCCAGACTGAAGAGTCCCATGGCTCTCAGCCTCTCATCATAAGGTCTGTTTTCATGACCTGTGATCATGTACATGGCTGCCCTCTGCACCCTCTCAAGTTTCACCACATCCTTTTTGAATTGTGGAGACCAAAACTGGATGCAATACTCCAGTTGCGGCCTCACCAAGGCTGAATACAATGGGAGAATGATGTCCTGGGATTTGCTTGAGAAGCATCTATGGATGCAAGCTAGCATTTTGCTTGCTTTACTAACCACAGCATCACACTGAAGGCTTGTGTTCATCTTGTGGCCAATCATGACTCCCCAAGTACCTTTCATCTGTAGTGCTAATCAGTGTAGCACTGCTGAGCCTATAAGCATGCTGCAGGTTTTTCCTTCCAAGGTGGAGAACCTTGCATTTTTCAGTGTTAAACACCATCAGGTTCTCTTCCACTCATTTCAAGAGCCTGTCAAGATCTGCCTGGATCACCTCCTGCCCTCAGGTGTGGATGCTTTACCCCAGAGTTTGTTGTCATCGGCACACTTGGCCAGTCTGCTTCTGACACCAATGTCCACATCATCGATGACAATGTTAAATAGTATAGGCTCTAGGACAGAGCCTTGAGGGACCCCACTGGTGACCACACACCAAGATGATTGGCTCCCATCAACCACCACCCTCTGGGTCCTACTGCAGAGCCAATTCCCCAGCCAGCAGATCATGGTCAGGTCGAGACCACAGTTAGTCAGTTTAGCTAAGAGGTGATCATGGGATACCAGATCAAAGGCTTTTTTAAAGTCAAGATATATGACATCAATCTCTTCCCCCTTGTCCAGGAGATAGGTCACCAGCTCATAAAATGAAATGAGATTGGTCAAGCAAGACCTACCTGCAACAAACCCGTGCTGGGTATCCCTCAGGATATTGCCTTCAGCTAGCCTGTATAGGATGGCCTCTTTGATAATCTTTTCCAAGACCTTTCCCAGGATAGAGGTCAGGCTGATGGACCTATAGTTTGATGGATCTACTTTCCTCCCTTTCTTGAAGATAGGCACAACATTGGCCCTCTTCCAATCTTTGGGCACTTCACCAGAGCGCCAAGAGCTCTCAAAGATCCGTGCCAGGACTGAGCTATGATGCTTGCTGGCTCCCTGCGTACCCTGGGGTGTAACCTGTCAGGGCTGGCTGACTTGAAGGTATCCAGCATGTCAAGGTGTTTCTTCACAAGGTCAGCTTTGATAGAGGGCAAGGAATCTCCCTCACCTGGGCCTCCCTGTCCCGCAGTGGGCAGGGCTGTCCCATGGGACTCATGAAAAACTGATGCAAAGTACCCATTTAGCAAGTTCGCTTTTTCCTGGGCATCAGTTGTCCCATCTGGTTTAGCAGGGGTCCAATATTGCCCTTGCTTTTCCTCTGGCTCCCCACATGTCTAAAAAAGGACTTTTTATTGTCCTTGCTATTTGTAGCTAGCTGGAGTTCCATCGCAGCCTTCACTTTCCCAGTTTGCTCTCTGCAGGTCCGAGCCAGTGCAGAATATTCCTCCTTGGTGGTGGTTCCAGTCCTCCATCCTCTGTAGGTCTTCCTTTTAAGATGCAGGAGGTCCACCAGTTCCCCAGAGAGACAAGGGGGCTATCGTGCCCTTTTGCTGCCTTTCCTCCAAGATGGGATGGGCTTTGCTTGCACATCCAGGATTGCTCCCTTGAGGAGCAACAACTCGTTCTGAACTCCCCTTTCCTTTGGGTTGTGGCCTTTTAAGGCCTCTCTGACAAGCCTTCTTAGCTTGTCAAAGTCAGCTTTCCTGAAGTCAAGTACTTCTGTATTACTGATTGACTTTCCAGCTTTACGACAGATGATGAAGGTGATCAGCTCATGGTCAGTGTCACCCAGCTTTCCTTCAATTGTTAGGTCACTGATTAGGTTGTCACCAGTTGCCAGTATGAGGTCAAGCAGCGTTTTACTTCTCGCTGGCCCATAGACTTCCTACATCAGATAGAGGTCATCTATGCACAAGAGAAAGCTTTCTGACTGCTCGGATTTGGCTGAGCACTCCTCCCACAAGACGTTTGGGTAGTTAAATTCTCCAATGACAACCATACACCGGGAGTGTGCGACCTCAGCCAATTCCCCAGCAAACTCCTGGTCAAGGTCTTGTCCCTGGGCAGGGGATCTGTAGTAGACTCCTACCATAGTATTCCCTGTGTTGTGTTCCCCATGGATTTTAACCCAGAGGGTCTCAAGTTGTCCACCATGGGTGCCAATGTTGGCTTGCAGGGACGCGTAGCTCTCCTTGACATACAGATCTACACCCCCACCCCTTTTGTCCACTTGATCCCTCCTGTACAGGGTATAGCCATCTATATCTGTGGCCCAGCCATGGATGGAGTCCCACTAGGTCTCTGTTATCCCTATGACATCATAGTTATTTGCATTTAGCAGGAGAACAAGTTCCTCCTGTTTATTTCCCAGGCGCCTGGCATTTGTGTACAGGCAAGCAAGTGTCCCCTTGGGGACCCTTGATCTCCCTACATTTTAATCCAGGGGCAGGGGTGGGTTCCCTTAAATGCCTTGGCCTGCTGGCTTTGCAAGGGTTGCTCAGTGGGCCACCAGTGGCAGTAGTCCCTGCATACCCCGGTGGGCTGAGTTTAAAGCCTGGTGGAGCAGGTCAGCCAGTCTGGCTGAGAAGAGCCTCCTCCCCAGTGGAGAGAGGTGGAGGCCATCCCTTTCCAGCAGCTCACTGCCTCTCACCAAAGAGCAGACTGTGGTCATGGAAGCCAAAGTCTCCTGATGACACCAGCACCACAGTCTTTGGTTGACTACCTGGATCCTCCTCTCCCTCCTATGCCCATAGCCCAAGACTGAGAGGATTGAAGAAAACACTACCTGCACCCCCAGACCCTTTAGCCCTGCTTCCAAATCCCTGTAGCACTTCATGACCCTGCTGGGAGTACTCCGAGCTGTGTCATTGGCACCCACATGGATGAGGAGCGTGGGATAGTGGTCAGTGGGCTGAAGGAATTTAGGGATCTTCTCCACAATGTCTCGGATTCTGGCTCCTGGGAAGCAACAGACTTCCCAGGCTAAGGGGCTGGGGCAGCAGATTGCACCCTCAGTCCCCCTCAGGATGGAGTCTCCCACAACAAACACTTTGCGTTTGGTCTTGGGGAGAGTAGGGGCAGTAGCTACAGCATTGTCCGTGTTGCATGGTGCCTGGTGCAGGGTTCCCACAGGGAGGGCAGCAGAGCAAGGAGCCCCGAGGCCTGCCTCCCTGAGAGTTGCCACAGCAGCAGGGAGCCACCCCCAACCTGCACTCCCCTGGACGAGCTGCCTGTGGCTCTGTTTTACTCCCCACCCTGGCCCTGGACCCCATACACCGCCCTGACTGGGCAGCACCCCCCAGGCCCAGCCCCTGCCCCACTCCCTCCCTCACTGTGGGGGCTTTAATCTGCCTGCCCTCAGAGACATACCTATAGGCAGCTGGAAGAGCTGCTCTCTCCCACTGCCTGGGGCTGTTGTAACAGCCAGAACCAGAGGGATTAATAAGCAGTAATACATGCCTCTTGGAGGTACTTGGTATTTTGCCTAAACAGGTAATATTAGTTAATATAAGCTTGTAAGTTTGAAAACTGCCAATGTAACTTGTCTGTCATAAGTTTAACCAAAATGATAAATTAACTGTTCATGGAACTGATTGGGCCCCATACGCAAAGCTGTATCTGTGAGATTAGCTGGCCTAATGGTTTTTTGCTCAGGGTTCAGCCTTAGTGATAAAAACTGGATCTAACTGCTTGGCACGCCCAACACATTCCAGGAAAGCATATCCCAAGAAAGCATATTCAAATAAAGCCTAAAAGGGGTTGGGATTTAGGCAGAGCAATGTCAATTTCAAACCTAAAGGTGCTGCATCATAATTTGTTTATCGGATAAACCCGAGTCTGGGTAGTAACCTTTTATGATAATTTTAGCACCTTTCAGTCCCATAGAGTAACAACTATAGGGCAACGTTATGAGTGGCCCTGAGGCCAACAGACTAAAATAAGACTAGGTATAACAAAACACATGCATCAGGTAACCAGCAGGAAGGAAAGAACAGAACAGTCATTTCTGTTCTGCACCTGGACTCCTGGTGTGAGGAAGGTTGGATCCTGATCAAGGGAGCTTCCCTGGTAATCTTGCTGATGGCATCAATCATTGGGGATGCCTGACTTCATTGGAATCACTTGGCACACACCTGGCATTGAGGGACTATTGATAAGTTGCCAACCCATGTCTGTCTATTTGTTGTTTTGAACAGCCCAGTGTGGCTAATATCCTTGCAGTGCCCAGTTGGCCTGCGACAGAATGATCTATCTATTTATCTGTTGTTATTATCTATTGTTATTATTTACTATTAGCTCTTTTATAAAACATTATCTGCGTATCGCATTTATCTTTCTGTTAACTGTTGTGTATGTGTAAGCTATAATAAATTTGCCTTTATTTCACTCCCAACTTTGCCTCCTCGATCCAAAACTAAATCAAAAAGCCCAGTTGGCCTGTGATAAAATTGATATGCTCACAGTGCCCAGCTGGCCTATGACAGGCTGTATTCCTCGCCACATGCATCCCACTCCCTGCAACCCCTTGCAGGCTGATCCCTACATTATACTGGGAATGCAGCCTGGGACCAGGACTTGATGTTCCCAGTTTGAGGCACCTATGGTCCAGGGGATTGGGCATCCAGGGGAGATAGGCTCCTTGGTGCCTGTGGTCCAGGGGATTAAGAATCTGTTTTTGGATAAGAAATGGGTTACACTGTTGTGCCAAACAGAAATCTTTTCCAGGAGACAGTATAAATCAATCTTGTGGAAACTTCATTTCAAGGTGTTTTGCTTGTAGGTGGGCCCCTTTTTTTTCAAGGTAGTGAGCTAGCAAGTGTACACCATGACATCAGGATGGGGATCTTCACACTGTCTCTGAGAAATTATGTCTGATGTCAGAGGTAACATAATTGGACCAAGTCAGTGCTAGTAAATCCATTCCTACTGATTCTTGCTGGATATTCTTCAATACCCTTGATATTGAAAGGGTTTCATAGTTTCATAGTTGGTAGGGTCGGAAGGGACCTGAGGAGATCATCTAGTCGGACCCCCTGCCTGTGGCAGGAAAGAGTACTGGGGTAAAACAACCCTGGCCAGACGTTTGTCCAGCCTCCTTTTAAAGACCCCCTAGGGTAGGAGCCAGCACCACTTCTTTTGCAAGTTGGTTCCATGTCCCAGCCACCCTGACAGTGAAATAGCGCCTCCTAATGTCTAGCCTGAAACTACCCTCTGCTAGCTTATGTCCATTGTTTCTTGTAACTCCCGCGATTGCTTGGGGGAACAGGGACTCTCCCAATGCCTGCTGGTCCCCCTTGATTAGTTTGTAGACTGCCACTAGATCCCCCCTCAGCCTTCTTTTTTGGAGGCTGAACAGGTTCAGGTCCCTTGGTCTCTCCTCGTAGGGCCTGCCCTGCTGCCCCCGATCATGTGGGTGGCCCTCCTTTGGACTCTATCCATATTGGCCACATCCCTCCTGAAGTGCGGCACCCAGAACTGGATGCAGTACTCCAACTGCGGCTTGACCAGTGTCGCGTAGAGGGGGAGGATCACCTCCTTGGACCTGCTTGAGATGCATCTGTGTATGCATGACAAGGTACAGTTGGCCTTCCTGACAGCGTCCCCACACTGTCAGCCCATTGTGGCATCGATAATGACTCCAAGATTCTTTTCTGTCTCAACACTGGCAAGAAGGGAGTTCCCCAGCCTGTAGGTGTGCTGCTGGTACTTCCTCCCCAGGTGCATTACCCTGGACTTGTCAGTGTTGAATCCCATCCTGTTTTCTTTGGCCCAACCCTGTATCCTGTCTAGATCCGCTTGCAGCCTGTTCCTTCCTACTAGTGTACCTACTTCACCCCACATTTAGTGATATCTGTGAACTTGAACAGGGTGCTTTCTACCCCTTTGCCCAAGTCATTGATGAAGATGTTGAACAGTGTGGGCCTGAGGACCAAGCCCTGGGGAACCCCACTGTCCACATCCCTTCAGGTCATATAAGACCCATCCAACACCACTGGTGCGGCCCTCCAGCCAGTTAGTGACCCATCTGACTGTGTAGGCATCAACACCACTGTCTCCTAGTTTCTTACTGAGAATGGGGTGAGAGACCATGTCAAAGGCCTTCCTAAAGTCCAGAAAGACTAAATCCACTGTGACACCTGCATCCAAGGACTTGGTGGCCTGGTCATAGAAGGCCACCAGGTTGGTTTGACAAGACCTGCCCCTAATGAACCCACGCTGGTTGCCCCTGAGCATAATCTCTCCTGCTGGCCCTTCTTGGACATGTGCCAGGATAATTCTTTCAAAAAGCTTCCCCAGCACCAAGGTAAGACTCACAGGTCTATAGTTTCCTGGGTCCTCCTTCCTCCATTTTTTGAAGATGGTGACCACGTTGGCCCTTTTCCAGTCCTCTGGCACATCGCCTGAGTGCCATGAGTGCTTGTAGAGCTGTGCCAGAGGTCCCGCAATGACTCTTGCTAGTTCCTTCAGCACTCTGGGGTGGAGATCATCAGGCTTGCAGATTTAAATACATCTAGTCCCTCCAGAAGTTCCCTGACAAGGTCCTCATTAACCCTAGGCCTGGGTGTGCCACTCACAGGGCCTTCAGGGTGGCCAGTGGGGGAGATGTCTGGGTCCCTCCTTAGAAATACGGAGGCAAAAAAATTGTTGAATATGTCAGCTTTACCATCAGGTAAGAAGACCAGATTTCCTAGCTTGTCCTGCAGAGGCCGCACGTTACTTGGCAACTTCTTTTGCCCCCTATGTATTTGGAAAAGGACTTCTTGTTGTCCTTGATCTGGGTCGCTAGTCCTGGCTCCATTTCCGCCTTGGCCTTCCTGACTACCCCTCTATGTTCCTGAGCTACCGAGGTATAGCCCTCTCCTGTGATGGCCCCTCCCTTCCAACAGGCGTATGCCTCCTTTTTTGTTTGGAGACATTCCCGGATGCTTTTGGTGAGCCATGGGGGCTGTTGCACCCTCTTGCCCCCTTTGATTCATGTAGGGATTACTTCCCTTTGAGCATGGAGGATCGTCTCCTTAAGGAGCAACCACTCCTCCTGGACACACAACTTCCTCCAGATCTGGGACCTCAGTGCTTCCCCCACTAGTTTTCTCATTTCGTTAAAGTCTGCCCTCCTGAAGTCAAGGGCTGCTGCCTTGCTGGAAGCTTTCGTCACCTTGTGCTGGATGGTGAATTCCAGCAGGCGATGATTGCTATCGCCTGGGTGGTTGAGCACCCGCAGACCTTGTACCAGGTCATCGCCCGTGGGCTAAATCCAACAAGGCATCTCCCCTGGTGGGACTATGTACCTCCTGGGTTAGATGGAGGTCCTGTATGTCAGTTAAGAACCGGTGTGAATGGTCAGACCTGGCTGTCTGCTCCTCCCAGTAGATGTCTGGCAAGTTTAGATCACCCATGACAACCACATCCTTGGACCTAACTGTCTCTGTGAGCTGACTTAAGAATTCCTGGTCTTGATCTTCTCCTTGGTTGAATGGTCTGTAGTAGACCCCCACTGTTAAGTCCCTTTCTCCCTGACCCCTTTGTACTCTAACCCAGAGCACTTGGGTTTGCTCCTTCTTTGACCCAATGATATACATTGTGGATGTGTTGCTCCTTGACATACAGCACTACACCCCCACCCTTCCTACCTGTCCTATCATTCCTGTAGAGCCTGTAGCCCTTGATATTCACTGCCCAGTCATGCGTTGGGTCCCACCATGTTTCGATGAGCCCCACTATGCCTGGGTTGGTGCTGTCTAGCAGGAGGGCTAGTTCTTTCTGCTTGTTCCCCATGCTGCACCCATTAGTATAGAGGCATTTGAGGCCTCCTGAGGATGAATGGACTGTCTCCCTAGTTCCAGCGGTACCCAGGCCCTTACCTGTCACTTACCTGATTACCTGTTTCTCTTGTCATCTGTTTAGGTTGGGCTGCTCCTGCAGGCAATGCTTGGCTTGCTTGTCCTGAGGCTTCCTCCGCCCACGTCATCCCCTTCCCCACTGTAATCCAAGATAAAGGGAAAGGGATGACCCTCTCCTGAGGGGGGCCTGATGCTTTTGATGTGAACAAAACATGCCTAATGCACAATGACAGGATTGGGCATTCAACATCCTCCAGTCTGCATGTCCAAGGACTGACAAATATGTCCATCTGGAATCTAGGAGTCTGATTCCTTCTAGAACAGATGGGTTGATCCTTTCTGCTGTACTCCAGGGCAAGCAAATAAGTCAGCAGGCTAGATCTTGGGCACCTACAAGTTAAGCATTGCACAGTCTAACATTTAAATGTCTGGCTCCCCATGGAGGACTCCAACTCCTGAAGTTAGGTGCTTAGGCTCTCTGTGCAGGGTTTGGGGAGTGATGGATATAAACTAAATAGCCTGTGTGTTGATTATGGGGTTACTTAGAAATAGCCAATAGGAAATGCCCTATGGAACCCTATGGAATATGTATGAAACCTCTCTCTGGGCCTTAAGTGGTAGGGCAGTGCCTTCACCCTCTCAGAGTCAGCAGGCTCAAATCATCTTCCATAACCAGCTGGGAAAACTGAACAAAGGGTAATATCCTTGTCATTAGTGTGCTCACCCAAGAACTGGAAGACCCAGGTTCTAGACCCTTTCCAGTCTTGAGGGCCTTCAAGTTCATATTTTTCATCTGCCAGAAGTGTGGCCTAATCACACAGGCTAGTTGAGCTGGTGAAGACACTGTCTACCTGGTCTTTAAAAATAAAGCAGACATTGACACTACATTCGGTGTGTGGGCCAATCCTGTCATTGTGCATTAGGCATGTTTTGTTCGCATCAAAAGCACCAGGACCCCCTCAGGAGAGAGTCATTCCTTTGCCTTTATCTTGGATTCCAGTTGGGATTAGGTCAGAGTAAGTTGCCTAGTGGCTCAGGCTGGAGGAGTCTGGAAAATGTGCAGAAGCAGAGCAGCAGGAGCCTAGTGAGTTTCTCCAAGATTAGGTGGTTTCTGAGCAAAGATATTTTTCAGATGTTTCATGGATCTGGGCCTACATTTGGATGACCTTAGCTGTAAAATACTGTGTGGATTGTAGCATCCTTTATTGACTATCTGGGGGGGTTATTAAAAAAAAAAGATCTGTTCAGACAATTTGCCAGTGTATTCTCTAACCCCAGGAGTTGTAGAGCTATGATGGTGATTTGGTGCCAGGTGCAGGAGTTTCACAGGCAAACGACTTCAGTGCCAGAAAGGGGAAGGTCTGGCTTCTTCATGCCTGTTTATGTAAAGCATTGCTGCTATACTCTCTGTAATTATCTGTACTGGTCTTGAATGGAATGAAGGCATGATGCACATCCTAAGTGAATCTGAATTTTAATATGTTGATGAGCAGGTGCTTTTCTTTGTAGTCATAGCCCCTTGGTCTATTGATGCTCCAGATGTGCTCTGCCTTTCTGGTTGGAAGCATTAATTACTAATGCAAGCAGATTCTATTGGTGTTTTCTACCAGTTTAATAATAATGGGACTTTGTAAGAAATTTGAAGAATTTGGTAATGTTTGATTGGGAGGCAGGCAGACTTCACCTGCAAGAGTGACTGAAGTTGAATTGTAAGTAATGTGGAGTAGGTCTCATGGTCCATCATCCTTTGACTTATTCTTACAGTCGTCTGAGTTTCCTATGGCACTGAAGATGAACAATGGTCTGACATGACATTGTATATGTTTTGGGATAAGTATGGGCTTGCTGCAGTAGCATCTAAGTGTCCCTGTACATTCTAACTTTGGGTTGGCCCTGAGACAATTTTTTTGTTGATCCGGAATCACAGGATGGTTAAGTAAATGCCAGTCACTAAGCTATGGGTAAACAAGATTATTGCCATTGTCTTTGGTTGTTCTTTCTTTCTCTTAAATGCCACATTGGCAAAGACTCTCAGGGACAAACCAGAAGGTGGGACCATATACTGGAAATGTGATGCCCCCACTACAAATCATAAATATCATCTTTGTATGGGTTAGATGGGAATATGGAAATGCATGGTCTGGTAGTTAAGAGCTGTGACCCAACCCTGAAGAGGAATTATCAAGTGTAGTGCTACCATATTTACCTTGAACTCATTCAGGTAAGGAGCTCTCTCAGATCTAAAATAGTACCATCCTCCTGTCTCCTTGAGTTTTAAAAAGTAATGGAATAAAAAATGGTTCCCTGGTATTGACAAGGGTTGTTCACACTGTTGCCCCAAGAGTAAAGAGGGATTATGCCTTTTGTTTTTGCTAGTCTCCTGTAAAACTAGTCCCTGAAAAGGAGTGGATAAATGCAGGGATGAGAAGAAAGGAAGAGTCTAGAACTATGTTGCATGATCAGCTTTGATATTTTTAGGGCCTATTCAGCTTAGGTGATATTTTGCCGAGTCTACTGAAAGTAAACCAATTAAACGTTTTAGTTGTGGTTCTAGAAAATGGTTGTAAGTAATCTTTTGGGGTTGGTATTCGTCCCATTTAGTAGAACAAGATGAGGGTCTCTGTGAAGCCTTTTTCTTCCCTGGGTAATTCAGCAGATTGTGGTACACTTGCTAATAAGAGGAGCCAGGTGTTTGATTCTTTCCTTTTTGGCACTGTGATATAGAAGTTCATGTAGCTTTTGTGGCTGTAGAATTGCTTGATCTATTTAGCTACCAAAAAAACTCAAAAGGGAGATCCATTTTCATTCTGAATTCCTGTGGTGGATTTTAAACCTCAAGATGACAAAAGACTCCCAAAGTGTCTGGGGATGACTACTAGACAAGGTCCCCACATCCAGAGAGCCTTGTGACATGTGTGTTTACCATCTCAGAAGTCTGGACCAAAGTGAAAGAGGCTTTTGAGATGGTAAGCAAAAACCTGTGAAGAATCTATGACTTGACAAAGATGTACTATTTGTTCGCTTATCTTTCAGTATTGATGGCTTCACCTGCTGCTGCCCATTCTCATAAAGTCCAGGTCCAATTTTTTCCATTAACCCTTTCCTTCTACATCTAACCAAATTGCCTCCCTTCACAACAGGCTGAGGCCCAAGTGTGAGGTGCCCCAGGCTCAAGCCCATGTGGTCTCAGATCCAAGTGCTTTGGCCAAGGCCATGTCAAAGTGTAGAGCACCGCTTGGGTAGGCCTAGGTTCAAGCTGAGGGTACTAAAGCCAGTCTCAGGCCAAAAAGCTTCCCTCAGATCAAGAGGGCTGTTCCCTCTCGGACTAAAGACTGCCCTGGGTTCACCGCTCCAGACTGCCCAACCCCAACTAGGTGCAGGCCTTCCTGCCCAGAGTCCAACAGCCTAACCTTGTTCCAGGCCTTCCCGCCCAGGCCCCCCTCCTCCCCAGGGCCGTGTCTAAACAAAGTATGTGTCCCCACTAGGATGGCCATCATAGAGGACATTCTGGTTTTCTGCTACTCTGTCCTCTGTTGATACTAAACCCAACACCTTTATGTCATAAAGACATCTGGTTTTGTTTCAATGGAAACATAAAGAAATAAAGACACCTGGTTTTGTATCAAAAGAGGACAGAGGACAACCAGAATATCCCCTATGATGGCCACCCTAGCCTCAACCCCAAGTAATAGGAAGTCTGCTATAGAGTTGTCCCCACATTAATTTCCTCATTTGAAAATGGGAATCTTTTGTTTAGCTGTGATGCTGAACAAACAACATAGAAAATCTTAAAACAAATGGAAGCCTGATAAAAATCCTACACCCCTAACTACTAAACTACCCAAAGACTTTTCTATGCAGTAAAGACCATGTGCAGTACGCTGTAGTGTTGATGTTACTCTGTGGTGCTACTCTGCACTAATGCCCTGGGTGGAGCACAACTGCGTGGTGATACTGTACACCTAGCATACACTGAAAATGGCCATGTGACAAATTAGTAGGGCTGTGCAAAATGGGCCCTAATTGATTCGGATTGGATCAGGGACAGTGATTCAATCTATTGATATGGATCACTGTCCCTGATTCGATTCAGCAGAATCCATATATGAAGATTTGATGCTGATTTGGTGAATCAGCAATTTGGACACAAGCACAGCTTTAAACGTTTTTTTCTACGTACCTTGAGGTAGCAGTGCGGCTCGTGATCGTTGTGGTGCTGGGGCACGTGGAGTGTCCCACAGTGCTTCTGGTCCACTTCTGGGTCTGCTGCCGAGTGCATTAGGGAGCCCCTGTGCTTCTGTGGGATGCTGCATCTGCCCCAGCACCGCAGTGTTCGGAGCCCCAGCTACCTAGAGGTATGTAGAAAAAACATTTAAAGCTGTATCTATGTCTGAATCTCTGAATCTGTCCAAATTGATTCAGAGAGATTAAAGGGTCCTCTGATTCGATTTGGATTCAGAGATTTGGCCGCTGAATCGGGCCGAATCTCGGCCGAATCGAATCGGGGACCAAAGCTTTGCAGCTCTACGAATTAGTGCCAAGTATATTAGTAGCCTATGAAGTCCAGTAGTATATGGAAGGGACAGCAGATACCAGATCATTATTTTTACTCCAAGCACCTAGCTGAAATTCTGCAATTCAGCAAGTAAAGAATTCAAGCAACATTTGTCCAGTCAGGTCTATGTCTGTAGTTTTGAGATGTCCCTAGGTTGAAACAGGAAAGGCGACAGGTCTCTTGTTACTCTCTCAGTCTGCTTGTTCTTTTTCATTACCTATAATTTTGGTGCAACTTATGAGCCTTCTAGAAGGCTCATTAAAGTTGTCATAGCAGCAGCTTGCTGAATGCAGAACAGAAACAGCAATGCAAGGTTGCTCATAATGTCTAGGCACTTTCCCTCCATGCTGATGTAACATTAGTATCTATAAGGAGAAGACAGTTCTGTCTAGAAACATTCAGTCCTTGACCTCTGTTCTTAAGAGCCAAATGCTTTTTTCCCCTTAATACAGCATTTCCTTTTAACTGAGAAGCAGAGATTCTGAATTGCTTAGAGTCAGCTCTGCTTCTGACACCTCATTCTAGGAGAGATTTTCTAAGCTGCACAAGTCTTTTCAAGAAAAAAATAGACCATAACTGTGAAAGCATTTTTCATGCAGCACTGGAGCAAAAATGTAATAAAACCAGCTACAGGCAATTCATTCTGAGGTGCAATTTGGAACAAGGTCCTTGCAATCTGGAAGCTTTTGTCCTTGGTTTCAGAAACAGAAGTACAAATTACAGTATGTTCCTAAAGCTGGCACCCTTATCAAGGAAGATGAAAGAAAGAAGTGAAGTCTACAAATGGCAACTCCTTGTAGTCATATGCAATTGATGCTTTCATCTTCCCACTGATCAACGTAATTGAATTCCTAATTATGATCCCGCACTGTTGTTCTACATCTACAGAGAGATAGAATGAGGGAGGAAATTATTGTTCCTATTTTCTGGTATTTGATTTCTTTATCTTATGCTTCCCAACAAAAATCCAGTTGAGTAATTCTAAGCATACTTATCACTGTTCTTTGGGATAATCTTCATAGTTATCATTTTTATATAGTTATTTTCTTCCTTAATGTTTATGAGGGGACTTAATCTACTGCTTTTGCCTATACCTTTTATCCCTGGTTCCAGCACCCTCAAGATGGTGCTAAAGCTCTCAGACAACTTTTGTGAAAGATTTTAGTACTCCACAAATGGGAATTGCCCACGAGAGGGATCAGCTGAGGACAGAGGTGGCTAACTGCCTCGTGGTCATGAAGAGTTGAGTCACTTCCTTTGTTTCAGATACCACACTTTGGAACTTTTGTCAACTTTTGTTTCTTTTTTTTTTTCCTTTAGGAACTTGAAACTAGATAACCACACTCTTTCAAATCAGACATCCAAAGCTGGTGTGTGCAGTCAGAGGGAGCCTTTTATTTCCACAGAAAAATGGCTCATTCTGGGAAGCAAACCTATAATGAGTTGAAGGCTTTTCCCTCAGATTCTGTGTGCCTAGCCAAGGTTTGAGTCTTTCTGCTCCTTTCCCAATCTATTCTTGCAACTCCTTGTGCAGCCTCCCCTCAGTTTTGCTTTCCGATCACTACACTTCCTTTCCCAGAACCCAGCTTCCCACCATTGTGCTGTCTCTTCTCAGACTCAGAAAGTCTTCCCCAGCAAATCCGCCTACAAGTCTGCAAGCATCCACACAAGCACGATCAAAGGTGTAAACCGTATTGTATAGCAGAAAAGCTTTTGCCTTCGTAGCAGCCTGCCCTACATATTCTTTTATTAGGCTTCTTTACTTTTTACTGATATTTAACTATGACCACTACAAGCTTTAAATAGCTCTGGAAATGTTGGCTGTGTGGAGGCTAATTTTCAAATTCCCACTTGCTAGGCTCTCTGAGACTACATGCTCCCTGAATTAATTTAATGCCTTTGACCCAAGAGAAGTCTCACAATGAAATTTATTCAGTGTCAGCAAATATAGCCTAAGGATTAAGTAGAGAACAATTATCAGAGAGAGCTAAAACTTATGGTGAGTGTGTGTGTGTGCATGTGTGCATGCTGGGGTGTGGAGCGGGGAGTCAGGGGGAAGAGCAGCACTGTGTGTTCACTTGCCCTTATCCTAAGTCTGATGAAGTGAGATTAGCAAGGCTGAACAAACTAAATAAGGCTGAAATTCGGAGAAAATAGTCTGATAGTGATAATATGTTTTTATGGACATTTGAAGCATGATGTGGAAAATCTGAAGCGCTGTTAACAAAATAATTAAGGAAACAAATACAAAATATCCATTTTGCCGGACAGTTTGCTTGAATGTTGGAGTTTCAGTTAAAATGCAATCATTTTCATACATCCTGGAACTTGTTTGTATAAAACACACTGAGCTTTTAGCTTCCTGAATTTTCCTTTGCAGGCATTTAATGTATACCAGGCTTTAAAAAAAGCTGACCTTGTCAGTATTTCAGGTAGTGCATGTTACTGAGGAAACTGAGTGAAATTCAAGGACCAGAGCTGATTGGATATGACACGCACTAGTCTTTTGTCAATTGCTCCCTGTAGAATTTCTTGTTTTTTAAAAAATGGTGAAATAGTTTTAAGCAGCAAACATGTTTGAGGGAGATGAGAAGCTCTTGCCTGTCTTGCTAATCAATTGAAATGGCTGCACCACCTAAGAAAGGTAAACTGAGACAAATGTCCTTAAGGGAAAGAGCAAATCGGGGCTCATAGTAGAGGTGATATCTTTTATCAGACCAAGATTTTTTCCAAAAAAATGTCTTTACTTGCAAGCTTTGGGCACAAACGCCCTTTATCAGGCATTGGAGAAAAGATTGTAAAAGTTCTTCTGGGTAGAAATGAAAGTTCATATTTCATAGGATTTCACAGAGGAGTCAATAGATGGAAAACTCCTCTGGGCAGCTGGTAAGGAGTCTCTCAGCTCTCCTGAGGGAATGTTGTTTGGAAGCGCAACATTTGTTAAAGATAAACAAAGCCTAAAATAAATGACCACTGCTTTAAGGTAGCTAATTGTTATGCAGGTGATGTCATAACATGTAGAAGCGGAAAAAAAATCCCCCAAAACTTAGGAGGGAAACTTCAAATCTCACGCCTAAATACCTATCCAAGGAACAATGTTTCTTGACTTTTAAATAAAGGAGTAAGTATAAGAAGCAGAGCTAGGTTTCTGCTGGCTTGTAGATTTAAGGTACTTGTGACTGTGAGAGGCAAGAATTTTTGAGGGACTATCTTTTATTGGACCAGCTGCATGGATGAAATAAAGTTAGATGCAAGACTTTCCTCATCAACATTTCTAGCTGCCTAGTAACATCGCACCAGATTGGGCTTTGTAGGCAGACCCTTGTGGACTGGGCTTTTTACATGCAGCTCTCTTTGCCTGCAGAAGATGGGTCAGCTTTTGCTATGGGACTTTCCTCCATAGAGCTGAGAAGGAGCTCCCAGGAAGCAATCATCACCATTATCACCTAAGGTCCTGGAGGGAAATCCATTGCAATTGGCTTGGCTACTAACAGAGGTATAGACAAAGTGATATCCACAACGCCGTTCTTTTGAGTAGCAGTTCAGCCTCAAGCTATTTAAAGAAGGGCAAAAGTCACTTTTGGGGACTTGTTACTTTTTCCCTTCCAGCTACTGCCACACTTTCCTGATGAATGAAACTGATATGGACAGGATTAGTCATTGTCCACTATAAGGTTACTATAGTACTTTTTCACTGTTTTAACTTGCAGCAAAATTTAACAGTGTAGGCTGGTCACTAGGTCCATGTGAATGTCTGTGTACATCTGACAAACCCCTTTTCTGTAAGCTAACCCCAGTTACTTCCTTTTTTAGGGTGGAGACAAAGACAAAGGGCCTTCAAAGAGGCCTGCACTTGTACCAAATGTAGATGCCTTGTCCCAAAGGACAAACAAAACTCTTGGGTTAGAGGCTGTATCTTTTATTAGACCAACTAAATTGTAGCAAAAAAAAATCCTTTCTTTGCAAGCTTTTGGGTCCAAACACAAGGTCTTCTTCAGGCCAAGGAGAATTAAAAAATTGTAAAGGTCTCACAGATAGAAAAGAAACTTCATTTTGCACAGGAGATAGAGAGGCTGGAAGTTTTTTCACCCCTGGGTAATGCAGAGTCCTTTTGTGAAAGAGTTGCTCTCTGATATAAATTGACCTAAAACTGGCAGAAAAACTGCCAAAAACTGGCAGAACCCAGCCTGAGGTGGACCTGGATAGATGTAGGAGCGTCAGGAGCTGGGAGTCTCATTGCAACCAGCCCTGCGTGCAACCGCATCAGTGTGATGCCCCGCACAAGGACCTTCTTGGAGCGGTTCCTGAAGGACACCATCCAGAACAAGAACGCAAGCGACCTGAGGGCCAAATCTGACCAGGGGAAGGTCTTCAATGACACCTCGAAGTGGGACTCCAGCAACCACTTCATGCCCAGCGGGAGCTTCACATGCTTTGCGGACTGGCACTTCCTCCACTGCACCCACCTCAGTCGCCTGCCATCTGCATCAGCCATTGGGACAAGATGTACCAATGGTGAGGCTATGTGATAGAGACCCTTCCCCACATGCTGTGCAGCTGCAGGCCACACACCAGAGCCTAGCAGCTCTGCAACAGTGCTGTCCAGGACTGCCTGGTGAGGGTCATCCCGGCTGCAGCGAGGGAGATCTCTGTGAACCACATCATCCTGGGCTGTGAGAGCCAGATATGACCTGACATCGTAATCACAAATGAAGAGGCCAAGAAGGTCGTGATCATGGACTTAACCATCCTTTTTGAGAACCAGTGCCAAGCCTTCACCGATGCCTGGGCTCGCAAGAAGAAGTACGCCCTGCTGGCCAACATCCTAAGGGGCTGCGGCTACACAGTGTGATGGTTGATGCGCTCACTGTGGGAATGCTCAGAGCCTGGGACCCCAGCAACGAGAGCGTCCTGCATGCCTGCTGCATCTCCCACCACTACGCCAAGCTGATGCACTGCCTCACGGTGTCTGACACCATCCACTGGTCCTGAGACATCTATGTGGAACGCATTAGAGGCCACCGCCAATACACTGATGCCACCAGGAGAACTGCCACGGGACCAGACCCAGAGGGGACTGCTTGAACCCCGCGCTGAACCAGATGGACTTCACTTCAAGAGGATTCTTCAGCAAGGGATGACCCCGCTCCACCCAAAGAGGACCCCCATGATGAGACTCTATATTGACTGAGACACTTTCTTCAACCCACTTTCTCCACCATTGCAGACCATTGTATGGGTTTGTGTGTATCTATCTTCTTTCTCTCTCAGCGTCATGAACCCCCTCCCATCCCTGGGCTTAGTTTGCTAATATTGTATTTTCTGCAACCTAGTTGTGTTCCCCTCCTCATCCCAATCCCTCTAATGTTAGTCCCTTGCTCAGTCGATTTGTATTTCCCTACTGGCTTTGTCATTTTTTTGGATTCACAGTCCTAAATTTCTACTAATAAAATTCAATCAGACTTGCTTGATCTAGGTTAGACCAGTGCATGGAACTTCAGTACCATTACATGTGCAGCCCCAGGGCTGGGAAAGCCCAGCCACTTGCCCCACTTGCCCCAGTCCCGCAGCTGCGCTTTCCCTACTCAGCCCCCAGGCACCACACTATTTTTAACCGCTTGATTCCTTGTTCCCCCTCTGCCCCCATCCCTTCCCAGGACCAGCCAGCCCTTCCCAAACCCTCATCCCACAAGCTATTCTGGGTGCCACTGGATTTATCCACATTTGCCACTACCACAGCTGAGGAAGTAAGTCTCAGTGGTGGGACTGGCAGGGATATAGGTTCACCAGGAGGAGGTTGGGGGGCAAAAATAGCCCCTGGCCACCTCAAGTCTCTCTATGGACACCATGAGCCCCCCTGGGCCTACCAGATCCTCCTGGACCCCAGCAACCCCTTGTAGATCACACCTGCTTGCCAATCCCCTCCCCAATCACTCCTCCTTACTCCGATTCCCCCCAACCCCTCCCAGTTAGCCCCTCACCCTTCCCAACTTACCATAGATTGGGTGGCCATTTTGAACAGTCTACACTTAGCCTTAGAGACCACCTCCTTCAAAAAGGGTTGTATAAACCTTTGCAGGTGATAATATAATTCCTAAGATGTTTAGCATAGGGCTGTATGTGAAATCCCACTTTTCCCTCTTTCTAAGTCTCCCTTTGGCCCTCATAGCTTGAACACTTTCTCTCTCCTTCATATTAAAATAGTTTGATTCCTTTCTATTTAGTAGCCCTTGCCCTCTGCAAGACCGTTCATAGCGTCTGATAAAAACAGCCCATGAAATCTCATGCCTCTCTGAAAAAGTTAGTCTACAAGGTGTTACCTTTTGCCTTCTTGGCTGGATATTAGACCAGCTTCAGCATAAATCAGCAATTAGGCAAAATTTAGGCCTTAAGTGGGGACAGAACATACATTAGTAAATATTAGTTTTCATTATATAAGGATCTTTACTGTATAAAAATAAATTCCATCAGGAATGAAAGAAAAACAAAAAGCAAAAAAGGTGACTTTTGCATGCACTTTATGCTTTTTTTTTTAAAATACAAGATTGGTAATGTAAACCTCAATTCTGTCTCAATATTGTGTTGGGGTTTTTTGTACCACTGCCATACCTGCCAACATTTAAAACAAAGACACACTTTGCAGGGAGGGTGGGGATGGGCAGGAGGATGGGCCTACAGGAAGACAAATATTTTGTTTGGGAAACAAAGAGCAATCCTCTTTATGAAGACAAATTAATACATGTGTTAGAGTGAGATGTATATCACTTCCTGTCATTGTGTTTTAAAATTCCTCTCCTTAACAAGAGGTCAGCTCCTGTCAGATCATGTGTAGTGCATTTGTTTAAATGAAAAAGGTGATATACTGAAATGGTCAGCATCTCTAAGCAGGTTTTGATGAATAAGCAAAACCTGCCCTTCAGTGGTTAAGTGTGCTATTCTAAGGAGAACTGTACAACTTCAGAGCTCCTGGTTCAGAGATTATACCTTTTATTAGACCAACTAAGAAATCACAAAAAAGTATCTTTTTCTGCAAGCTTTCAGGCACATGAGCCTTTCCTCAGGCTTAGGGGAAATTAAAGGTGGTAAAAAGTCCCCATACATAGAAACGTCATGTTTGCACAGAGGGAGCTGAAGGTGCAAAAATGAAGTTCATTTTCTATGTAAGGGGACTTTTAGTCATCTTTAATTTCCCCTAAACTTGAGGAAGGGTGTGTGTGCCCAAAAGCTTGCAGAAAAAGATACTTTGTTGTGATTTCTTAATTGATCTAATAAAAGGTATCACCTCTGAACTAAGAGCTCTAAAGCTTTGCATTTCTTTTTGTCTCAGACCAACATGGCTACCAAATATATCCCTTATTCTAAGCAGAGCTGTTTGAAAGAAAGTTGCCCATAAGCAAAGCAAACACTCGTCCACCTTCCAGCTTCTGCAGGTAGCTTATGCTAACCTTGAAGGTATGTCAAGCCTCTAAACAGGTATGGTTGCCAGTACAGAAGTTGCTAAATATTTCACTAGAGGCGCAAGGACTTCTTAGGGTGCTATCTTTTATTGGACCAACAATGTAGCTGGAATAGTTAGACAAGCTTTCTTCCCCAACATAAGGAAGATGTCTTACATTCAAATGGCTAACTATCCTAGCTACACAGTTAGTCCAATAAAAGCTATCACCCTAATAAACCCTTGCCTCTTGCATCATTTCTAGACCACCGTGGCTACAATATCAAATCTTACACTATCAAATTAGTAAATTGTTTTATTTTTTAAATGGAAATGCATAATTCACAGTGTCTATTGAAATGCTAACTCATGCCTTCTAACTAGTCCGTAGGCACGTCTATGCATGCATTTGATCTAAGTTTACTTGAAAGTAAACTACTTGTGTGTGTATGTGCCCAGGCAGGCATCTACACATGCAGGCATATGGCAGGTGATTTGTTGCTTAGCAGCAAACTGGTGCTGCTTCCTGCAGCCCTACAAGCCCTGACTGCTGCTTGGCCCATGGTCATCTGGGCCCTCCTGGCTCCTTCATGTGCAGTGACCACCTGCCTGGCCATAGCATGCCATCTCAGGGCCACTGCTGCTCAGTTGCCGCCTGACCATCTGGCCAGACCCCAGCAGGGATGCCAATGACGAGCTGCTGGACACCACTGCCAGGGCTGCCCTTGCAGGCCTTCAGCCCTGCTGCCTCTGGGCCCACCAGGCCAGCCGTGACTGGTGGCTCCATGTCATCCAGCCCACCTGGAATGGTGAGCAGAGGCTGGAAGTGTTCTGAATGACCTGGCCACCTTCCAGGACATGCTAGAGCAGCTCCAGCCACACCTGGAGCAGCAGGATACCACCATGCAGCTACCAGTCCCCACAGACACCCAGCTGACACTCACCCTGCTCAAGCTGGCCAGGCCCACTAACCTCTGCTACATGGGCCATCTCTTATTCACAAGTAAATTTGCTACTTACTTTGGCAGGTATCAAATTTACTTGCGAGTAGCAGCATTAACTGCTCAGTAAGTATAGGCGACACATAGGGAGGGCACAGGGGGCATGTGCCCCACCCTGTGATTGGCAGCTGCTGACATTGCTGCCAGGATCTGTGGGCAGTCACCGCTCACCATCCCCGCTGCTGACATCACTGTGGCCACCTGTGGAGGCATGAGTTGTTCATGGCAGTAAGCATATACACATGTAGACATGCATGCTTACTGTGCAGTAAACTATGCTATTTGCACAGTAAGGCATCTCATATAGACTCACCCAGTCAGTCTTCATGTACCATGACCCCCATTTCTCATCCTGGGACTAAATTTAAAGAGAAGCAAGTATCTAAATCCAAGAGTTAAGGTATCACTCATATTTACAAGATGCCTGTTTAGCACTGTAGGCATTTAAGCTCCCCTCAATGCTCAGTTCATGCTAAGCAGCTAATTTCAGTTATCTACTGAGCACAACTCCATTCACCAAACACAGAATAAAAGGGTCCCCCCCTTCTTGGCCTTTTTACTTAAGTGATATATCCAGGAAACTCCTCCAGCAACCCCTCTCAAATCAGTAAGTCTGCAGGCTACAGCATATTCTAAAAGCAGGCTCTCAAATTTTCTTGTCCATATAACAGTTCAGGTATTGCCTGAAAAAGTGAAACCTCTCTCTTAATTAGGATTAGAAATACCAGAAAGACATTCAACAGCTATTTGCTTAAAAAAATCAAAGATCATCTTGTTAGTTCAGTAATCCTGCAGTCCATTTTGCTTGCTTATTTCAATTAAAGCCTGATTTGTCAACATATTCAAACATGTGCCTTTTTGATACAATGATGCTCATGCTAGTTTACAAATAAATTCCAGCTGTACTTTGGAACAAAGATATAAAATTATACCAGCATAAGATGATCGTATCATAGAACCAAGTCTGAAGAGTTATCACACTTTCCAATATTTTCAGAAAGATTATCTGCTTTGGTAAAAGTTTTATTATTTTTGACTTTATACTGGTGTGGTACAATAGGGAGAAACATTTGTCTCCTTCCAGGATAATGGAGATGTAAAAAAAACGTGAATTTAATACATTGTATTAAATGGAGGCATTTAATAAAGTTGAAGGCAGTGAGATTGTTTTCATAAATGGAAGTATTTATAATTTTAAAAGGAGGGGGGAATGCTTATTTTCTAGTTCAGCAGTTTAATACTGTCACTTTCACACATGCACAAGTATCTACGAGATTTTGTGGCAAGGTGAAATGCTTGTAATTCCATAAAACCTAGTTTTCTTATTACATACTTTATTTTCACATTAGCCAAAGGTATCTGGTAAGTAAAGACATATAAAGTAAACCATTCGTTTTCTATAGGTGTGCTACCAACAAGTCAAAGATGAACCATGTTCAAAGAAAAGAATTAGCTGTAAAATTAGAAATTTGCCTACTCTGAAATTATCAACTTTTAACAAATAACTTTTCCAAGAAAATTTTAATGAAAATAGTTCTCTCTGAGAGCCACATATTTCTAGTAAATCAAAATTAAGATGCATGCAATAAAAATGGGCATCTTACCCACATTTAAGCACAGGAGCTCAGAACTATTTCACCAGCACAGTCTCTGCTGAGGCTACACCTCCGTGGCCTTGTTACCTCAATTTATTAAAATACCAACTACCTCCCTCTTCGGTTTTTCTGTTACCATAATAGTGAGAACTCCATTACGCCATCACTTACAAAAGTAATTTAAATACTATTGTGGTCTTTGGCCCATTTTTAATTTGATATGCACAAAATTCTGACAGATCATTTTTTTTCCTGTGAGATCAATAACCCTTTTATTTTGGACCAGAATTACTTCTCACTGCTTTCCTACCTCTGCTCCATTCCCTGTCAAAGTAAAGGTCTTGATCCATGGGAGAAGTGGGTTGGTCCTTTTCAAGCAGGGAGTTTCAAATGGGTTCAGGAATATCTGCTTGAAACTCTATCTTTTATGAGCAGTCCACAAAGATGGCACCACCTACCAACATGCATCATTTCTTTAGCACAGATGAACAAGACACTACTCTTAAAACTCAATTCAAGAGCAATACAGCCTGCCAAGGCTACCAGAAACCCAGTGTCCAAAACTGAGCTCCAATGACTACCTTGATTTCTGCCCCCCCAGCATTGCATCATCCTCTAAAAACTGAGGAGGGCAGACCAGCATACCATTAAAAAACCAAAAATACATACCCCACCTCAAAAAACCCCCAACCCCCCAACATTAGCCCCTCCCACATTCAAGAAAAAAGCAGTCACATGCAACATGGTAAAAAGTTCACAATTTTGCCTGTAAAACATTTTAGGCCTAGATTCAAGAAAGATTAGCTATGGCAACGAAACAACCAATTGTTAAAGAGGCAACTGCCTGTTATTACAGAATACTTTTAAATTGAACATCCAGAGGAAAAAAGATTCAGTAACAAGCATCCCACACCTTCCAGTTAAAGTTCCCTCCCCAGTATGGTGGAGAGTCATTCATACTTCAGACAGAATTGAAACAGGTCAACAGCAAGCATCCTGCCTCCACATAATTTATAACAGGGGTTTTCAACCTTTTTGGATCAGTTTACTCCTGGCCAGTTAGACGTGGAGCAGTGTACCCCTGATGGCTAGAGGTGCAGCTGCGGGGGTGGGGGGAAGGGATGGCACCTGGTCCAGAAGCAGAGCTGGGGGTGGTACATGACCAAATGTAGAGCGGTGGCAGCTGCCATGTGCAATCTTCCCTCACCCATGTCTGGCCAGCCCCTCTGCAGCAGCGTGAGGTGGCACTCTGTGCCTGCCTGCTCACGAGTACCCCCTAGGGCGTTCTCAAGTACTCCTGGGGGTACACATACCCCTGGCTGACAACCCCTGCTTTATAAAATAGGGGTTAGGGAACTGTTCTGAAAGATGAGAGCTTGGTCAAATCACTAGCTTGACTCAGGCAAAATCAATCTGAACAGGGGTCTTCAACTTCTCAGATAAATGAGACATTAGGCTGTCCTGAGGCTGGTCACCCTCCATCTTTCTCAGCAACTTTGACAAAAAGTACTTAAGTAGAAGTTATTTTTTTAAAAAAGAGGAGAGATTAGTTTTAAACCAAATTACAGGTATCCCTCAATTTATGCAGGTTCTTTATATGGGATTTGATCTTATGTGATGAGCATATTTAGACCTATAATTCATTCAATGCAAGGTAAATTCACTCTTATGCAATCAGCATAGATGCCCCCTCATGCAGGTAAGTCTGTGGGGGGAGGGGAAAGGGCCATGGCCCCACTCACCTGTCCCAGGAGCAGCCAGTGCCTGCAGCCATGTCCCCCCTGCGCCTGGACCGTGCCATGCCACAGTGCAGGCAGCCGGTGTCAGTTGCTCCCAGGGCCACTCCAGCAAGAGTTGGGGTGAGTGCAAACAAGTGGAGCCCCAAGTGGCATGGGGCACAGCACTCACCCCAGCCCCAGGAGCAGCTAATACCAGCTGCCTACATGAGGGCACTGAGCAGCCCAAGCAGAGGTGAGTGGGGACAGGTGGAACGCAGTGCAGCCCATTGGCTGCAGGCATCAGCTGCTCCCAGGGCTGCTGCAGCAGTGGCTAGGGTGAGTGCTGCTTTGTTCCCCCTGCTTTGCTGCCTTGTGTAGCCCTGGGAGCAGCACCCCTCCCCTTGTCCCTTGCCTAGTCCCAGCCTCACCCCCTTCCTCACCACCATGAGAACCTATCCCTATTTGTTACATTGTAAAGTGGGTTCGCTTTATGCAAATTCAATTTATGCGCTGTTCTCTGGGAATGCATATACAGCTTAAATCACGGGAAACCTGTACAGGCTCAAAGTGGACCGGGCTTATTAGTAGTTGAAGATTAGTGGTTTGGCAACTAATACCCCAGAGAACATCCTAAATATCTACACACTGGTATAAAAAGGGCTTCAGTTATTGATGAAGCCCAGGTTTCATTACTATTAAAGTTCTAGACTTTCAATACCTTGTATCTGGTCAAATACTGCCTTTTTCTTCCTTGGAGTCTATTTAATAGATATCCATTTCTCCAGAGAAAATTGTTATTTTTTCTGGAAAATTACCAACAATGAGCCTTATTACCTAGAAAAAGGATAGCTATACCACATGTTACCTCCTCCGTAGTTGGCTCTAGGATAGGGTGGATATTTTAGATATCTTGATTACCTGCCCATATTGATCTGAGTAACAGTTACAGATGCTCAATACTGTTATGGATGAGGCCCCAAAATATATATTTAGTAAAAACGGACAATATACTTAACAGCAGATACAAAGAGTTATGACCAATATGGTATGATTTCTCATAATGAAGTTAATAAGTAGACTACTCTCACTAATGCTGTAAAAAAGACAGTTGGTTTTAAAGTCCTTTATTAACCTGAATACAAAGAGACAGAAGTTGTCTATGATATAGGACAGAGTTCTTGCTTCAATGTGGAAACAAAATTTCCTTACAAAGTGAAAAAATAAATACCCTCTTGGAGTAAGGTTTATATGCTAATATGTGTTATAAAAAAGTAGAGTTTTAATATTTTGACAAAATGTCTGTGCAAAGAAACAAATGCATACACACATTACTGCTACATTAAGGCAATATGAAAAGTATACTCAGAAAAATCTCAGTAAAGTGACAGTGTAGTTTTCTAGCTTTGATTCAGCTAGTATTGCACCCAAATATGGTTCTCTAGTTTCCTCTAAATCTCAGAGAATATACTAGACCATAGTCCAAAATGCCCAAGTGGGAGTGGAGAACAACAATGGGTTTGTTAGCATGAAATACAACCAAGCCAATCAAGAGTTAACTCAAGAAAGCACTTAAAGATTATACATAGCTTATTTTGGAAAATAGTATGTGTTTCGATAGTTTTAGTAAAATCAGCCAACAACAGCTAAGACTGATTTACAGTTTGTGGCAAACTGGAAGCATCTTTTTGGTAGGATAAGAATAACATCCCAAGCAGAAACAATCCTAAATTTAAAAACATTAATTTTAAACTCCCCCACCCCCAACTTTAGAACAATGCACTAAAAACAGAAACTAAGAACCATAGTAAAATTGTTGCAGCTTCGTAAAAACTAGTTTTGCTATTAAAAATAAATGGTTTGATCACACTAAAGGAAGAAAATATAAACTTAAAATTATAAAAGTGTAAAATTACATATTGAATTGCCCCTGCTGGGAATATCTATATGCTTACACCACATTTCTACAGGGTTATCTAGCTTACAGCTATAATACCATATTGCAAACTCATGCATCAAAAGGTATTTTTGCCTCCTTTTAATATGACATGAATTTGTTTAGAATTCTATTTTCACAAGGTGTCCCAAATGTCTTCTTGGGCATGTTGAAAAAAGAATATTAATGACTAGGGTTGTAGAACTTTTGCTTCTGATTGCAGACTGGTGCTGGAGTGATTGCCTTATTCACAATCAATGGTAGTTCAGACTAGTGCAGTTTGTAAGAGTACATGATGGTTTAAAAGCGCACACGGAGATCATATCACTGTCAGATTGAGAAGACTGGTGTGGGTTGGCAAGTACACATGCTGGACATGCTCTACTCGAGACCTACAGACTGGACATGACTGGGGAGAAGAAAAACAAAAGCATTAGTAATTACCTTCTTCTCAATGCAAGTCTTTTTATGAGCACAAAAAACTACCTTAGGAGAACTATGGGAGAAAATTCACACTATATAGTTGACATACAGAATTCTGATGTTTGTGCATTACATAAAATATGACACGCACACAATTTTCTTGCATACAAAACCACAGAATAACATGTCATCTTGTTTTTGAAAGGCAGAGTGAATTAAGAGGGATCTTTGTAGTTAGTAACAGCAGTCAGGGAGCTCATTGTTCTGTTCCCTGTGGACTGCTGCAGATTTTGCTTTGTTTCACCTAAAGCAGTAAAAACAACTGTTACCACATTTCTCACATAAAATACCCTCCCATTTCCAGAAAATGCTTTTTTGGGGGAGAAAGTGCACATTGCATGCATGAAAATGGTGTGGTGTTACGTACTCATAGCACTGACAATATATCCCAAAAAATTTATGCAACTCATCCTTAGCTCTTCTGTAAATTACTTCTGCATAAGCTTAATGTAAAGTCTTAACCTGTTTAGCCCCTCTAAATTATTCTTGTTAACCAAAGCTAAATAAATGGAACTAAACAAACATGGTCTAGGAAAATAAATTTGTTCCTAAGGGATTTTTACAGAACATACTGGTCCTGATGTGTTAAACAAGTATTAAAAAATGAAGAGTAAAATAAAATTCTCATTGCACTTCAGTGACCTTTCAATCAATTACCTGTAATTGGGTAGCACAGGCCTTGCAGCATACTGTGTGGCCACAGGGACAAAAGGTTGAATTTATTTCTTCTTCACAACACACCATACATAAAAGAGACTCCTTCAGCTTCCGCAACTTTTCCTGAAGAGCCTTGGTTTGCTGGCAGCTAAGACCCTCGCAACTGTCACAGTTCATACTACTTTCTGAAGACTTAAGAGGAGAACTTGGTGGAGTCTGATCACTTCTTGAAACAAGATCCACAATGCCAGCATTATAAAGAGCCCTTCTTGCATGATCGTAAACCTCTTTGGATGTTCGTTTAATGTCAAAGACGTATTTTTTACCAAGGTTAATGTTTTCATTCAGAAATAAGGATGCTAGGTGGCCCTTTAGATCTCGACTGTATTGCATCATGACAGCACTTGTAACTGTGTCACATCTATAAGAAAATAAATCCATGAGATATACATGCCAACACAGTTAATACTGAAAACTCCTTCCCCGCCCTATTTGTTCCAAACACTCAAGCAGCAGTACCACTACCAAGGTCAGAAAGCTTCATGGCATACATAGGTTCTATAGGCACACCTACACATTCTTTAAATCACATTAGCCTATTTTAATGCACATGAAAGTCACAAAAATCATGCTCTTTAGCTAATGTGCAGTAAAATAAGCTAGTGTGACACCTACCTAAAGTGCATGAATGTGTAGACATGCCCTATAATTCCATATGATGGTTCTATTTCCAAAAATGTTTTAAAGAACTGGGAGACTGATGTTACATTATGCTTTCAGTACTATAAAGCGTTTACATTTCTTGCACTGTATGGCATCTAGCAAAATGGGCCCTACAAGAGGCACTACAATAATATAAGAGAAATGGCTAACAAAGGCTATAACCCAGCTTCATGGCACTTTTGTCTAGAATGTGATAACTCTTGCGAGTTGACTGTATGCAGATTTCAGGAAATTCTCCAAGCATTGGTAATCTTGTTGATTCTAATGAATGTCAGAAATGGAAACAGAAAAGTGGGCATGTACCCCATCTCACTTATATTGGTCTTTACAGCATGCTGGTATACAAGGTAAATCTATATGGTGAAAAAGCAGCGCTGTGCTAAGACAGCCATGCTAGCCCCTGAACTGGAAGTCCCAATCAGCTGAGCTAGACTGCCAGAAAGTAACACCAACCTAATGCAGCTATATACTGCTTTCACTCTGGGAGCTAGTGTAGTACATCTCATCATGGTATCATCTTTGCATTGTATAGACAGACATATCTTGAATGACTTGAGCTACATCTACATCAGGAACACTTTATCAATATACTCGTATTATACACCAGCAGAATGCATTCAATATGGATACAGCATACACCATAAAATGTGATGTTTCTGTTATTGTTTACTCCATCAATCCCAAACAAAACAGTACTAGTGAAAGTATAGTATTGCCGGTACACAGGTGGCTTGGCTGACATAGCTATGTTGATCAGCTTTCAACTTCACAGCTAACCAGCTGAAATACATAGCACGCAGACAGCCAGAAAGACAGTAATGGTGGGGAAAAGAGAGACGTAAAAACTATTTTTGGGATGGGGAAAAAGTACAGGAGTGAGGCGTAGAAACAGAACAGGGCCCAGCACACAGTGGAAGATGACAAAAAAATCCTAAGCCTGATGAAGGAAAGAAGAAGTTTCAGGGAGCACCTACAAAGGAAGACATAATACAAGGGGTATATGGGAAACTGAAGAATGCAAGGAGCACTTGGTGTACATAATAAAGTAATTATTTCCACAAAGTGTGCAATGCCTTACAAACAACTGCATTTGATTTAGAGCCAGATTTAGTTTTCATCTGAAATGCCACTGTGGCGTAATAGGTTCATAGATTGTAGAGTCGGAAGGGACCACAATGGATCATCGTGTCTGACCCCCTGCCCTTGGCAGGAAACAGGACCGAGGTCAGATGACCCCAGCCAGGTGACTGTCTAGCCTCCTCTTGAAGACCTCCAAACCAAGTGATAGCACCACCCCTCTTGGAAGCCCATTCCAGACCCTGGCCACCCTTACTGTGAAAAATTTCTTCCTTATATCTAACCTAAATCCATTCTCAGCTAGTTTACACCCGTTATTCCTAGTCACTCCCTGGGGCACCCTAGTAAACAGCGCGTCACCTATTGCTCGTTGACCTCCCCTAATAAATTTATAGGCAGCCACAAGATCTCCCCTTAGCCGTCTCTTGTGAAGGCTGAAGAGATTCAGCGCTCTCAACCTCCCCCCCGTAGGGTCTATCACAAAGGCCACTAATCATGCGAGTGGCCCTCCTCTGGACCCTCTTCAGATTCTCTGCATCCCTCTTGAAGAGTGGCACCCAAATAATGGGAGAAAAACTCTCTCACTTTCATATCTTGTATTCTCACCCTACAAAACCTCATAGCAACAAGATCTATTCATGAGCTTATTACAACATCTGAACTCCTTTCATATGATTTGTGCCGTTTCTGGTGCAATATATGCAAGAAACAGCTACATAAATATGATGAAATTCCAAACTGAATTTCTAAAATCATAACCTAGTGTGATGAAGTGTTGGCTGTTTATAATCTAGTGTTAGCCTTAATGCCTTGGCTCAAATGGTGAAAATGGAGGAAGGACAATTAACTTTTAACAACACAAACCTGTAAAATGCATGAGTCTCTGTAATTGCTCTGTAGAGTCCACTTGCTGCTCTGGTGCTGACCATCTTAAATAAGAGAACTACACTATTACCAGACTCCTTTGTGACCGTCAGATACACATTCTTCCCAGACTGAGTTGCCATTTGAACAACAGGATAAGCAATCCTAAAAGTAGATATTAAAAGAGTAGGTGGGAGGGTTATTCTGCCTCTAACAATTAAGCCACTTTTGACAGCCTCTCAAGCATTCTATTAGCAATGATATGACCATATCTGAAAATAAAACAACATCTCTGATTTTGATTAGCACTATACAAGTACAATATATTAACTTTTAAATGGTATCTTAATGATACAATTAGTACCACAACGATTTACTAGGCAGCAGTGTCCTGACTGGCCATTAGAAATGAATAAATCCCCATTCCCCGAGTTCCAACAGTTTCTTTGAAGACCCAAGCCAGAATATAGTTTTAATTATTTCTTCAGAACCATAAAGTATACATTGCGTCTTAGAACAGCTGAAATGCCAGGTTTTTTGCCACTGACATACCTGTTAATGGGGCTGAAATCATCTTTACAGATGGAAATGCCTTCAGGACCAACACCAATAAGAAGTTTCTGCCCTTCACTGTCTCTCACCGAGTGCCACTCTACTCCGTAGTTCTCCTGAGCTGACACAATTTGCAGAATCTGGTACTCAGCTGATGCCCGACTCAAACCTTCTAGTTCCTTGTGCTTTGCAGTAATGCTATAGATGAAAGAGAAGGGAGAGTGAGTACAGGTGAACTAATCTGGCATACATATGTACTATCCGCAGCAATAGATTATAAGTTTTAAGTGATGCGGTTAGATGAGTTACTTCCAAGTTCGTTTAGTTGCAGCTGAGTAAACATTTCCAATTATAGAAATATAAAGAATAAAAGAACTAAAATATTTAACCATTTCAAGGACTTGTGTTTTGTATGTGCTTCGTTAACGGCTATAGAGAAAAGGCTCTACTTGATCCGAGCCCAATAACTCCATTTGCATACGCTAAGGCTTTCAGATAGTAAAGTTCTCAGCAGTTAAGTATATATATAAACATTGGATTTATGACACATTATAACCTGCCTGCTATTTAATAACTCCAGTTAATCTTTCTGCATTTTACCAGCTACATTTCATCACTGGTCAACATTCCCCTCTTTTCCCCCACCACCCGCCTCCTCCCAGCACTGCCAGAGCCCACTCTGAGTCCAGCCCCTAGAAAGAAAAGCCATGCACAGTGCCAGCTCTGGCTCCATCATGTAGCTACAGCCTGCCCCACATCAGGCAGATCTGGGGACACACCTCCACACCCTCCTGGAGTGCAAGCAGTGGCAGAAGCTGCCCCCACCCCACAAACCACGCTTTGTCCTGCACTCTCTCTGCCCTGGCTGGGCAGTGCCTGCCCCTGACCCCTCCCCCACCACAGGGGTGTTAATCTGCCCCCCACACCTCTTCATTCCCCCCTTCCCTTCCAATTTACCAGCTGGAAGCAGTTCTCCACACTGCTGGCTCTACTTCATGCTGTGCTGCAGCTGCGCACAGCATGGACATTTATTAGCCAAATTTTCAGCCCTATAAGGCCAGTATCTGATATAGACAATTTTCTTCATATCGGTACCAATCTGATATCAGACTGATGTATCAGGCACCTCTACTGCCAGGTATTTCTGTTTACACAGACCTGCATTTTGCATATTTGCTTAAGCTTCTAATCTACCCAGGAGAGAACACAAACACGAGCAGACTCTTTCTATGCTTGAAGAAGGGTGTGTGCACCCAAAAAACTTGTAAAAATAATCTGTCCAACTATTTAGTTTGCCTAATAAAAGATATTACATTTACCCAAAAAACCTTGTCTTGCAGTAAAATATGTTGAGATTTTCTCCTTGACATTCAAGGTTGAGCCATACAAAGTGTATGAGGTGTTAATTCTCTTTGTATAGCTGTCACAAAGCAATAATTTTCACTCTCCTCTTTAAACACTGTCCTTCATTGTTGAATTTAGCATGATAATTTAGTTGTGCTATAATCAAACCTTTACTTTTAATTAAGGACCGAACAGTTACTTCAGTTTCCAAACAAGAAGACTGCTCACCTATAGATTATAACAGAAATATCAGACAGATCAGACTGCTTCAATTAAAAGCACTGTTACATTTTGATTTCCTTTCAAAGGCTGGATGAACTTAACAGTAGCTTTGATTTACCTCCCCCGCCACACCTGACTTTAATACTAGTTATATACTTTACTTAATGCAGTCAAAGATTTATATTTTATGAACACCAATTTGAGCAGTTAGCAAGCCCTTTTTACCTCTCTAAGGTGGCAGTGGTGAGCTCCTTTGCACATAACTCTTCATAGCTGTACTTGGCTGTGTTCTGGTTGTAATCTCCAAACCTCACCTGAGCCAACAACGCACTAAGTTCAACTGCATGCTCTGAAGAACATTGCAGATTACCAGCCAAAAGATCCTCCTTTATATGCAAGAAAAACATATGCCTGCAAGAGAATGCGTTAGGTTTTAATAGGTGAAGAGTATGGTAAATTTGACAATCAAGAAAAACTCTGGGCTAAAACAAAAGCTGTTTTGTAATTCTTATTAGCTTTAGAGCACCAAAGATTTTGCTAAAGAAGGTGCAAAATATTACATTTTAAAGGCCAGAACTAAAAAAGTTTCTTCAACAACTTCATTTTAATATTGTGCTGCCCATAACTACCAAAAATGTTTGAAGATCTTGACACCATTTATATTTTTAATGAAGAGTCTTAGATATTGAGTTCATCAAGTGAGAACTGAAGGAAATTAAATTAGCAAGATACTTTAGTATTGAATATATATACATATGTAGTTACCCTGATAGTGTAATTTTCAAAATACAGCTGCAGAATCCTTCAGTCTGCAATGTTCTTTCATAAATAGAGAGAATCTAGCAAAAAAGTGACTGCACATAATTCTATGAAGTAATATATGAGAAGTCTGTGTTCTTCACTACAAATTGCTCTTCAGTAGTACTCCTAGTTAAGGATAGTAAACGATTCTTTCCAATTGGACAGCATCCGGTGGCAAACTTGTAAAAGTAATACAGGGTTTTTGTGAATGGAAAACAGTGCAAATATTTTGTTTACAGTTTAGCATGTTTGACCAGTCACTTCTTGCTAATCCAGGATTAACCTTTGGCCTTTGTGTTTAAGATGAGTCATGTTTGCCAAATAGCCAAAATATTCCTAAAGCTATTTTCTTTCAGTAGTTTTTAAATGAAATAATCACTTATTAAACTGTTACGTTTGAGGTGTCAAGGCAGATGAACATTCAACCTTAATATTGAGATTTATGCTACTGTACACATGATCTCTAAGAATCTGAAAGAATATATTTTGGAACACTAATAAACTTTGACATGAGCATGGAAAGCATCTTGCTAAGCAATGCTTGACTGTGTTCACTACCTGCATTACTTCAGTCATTTACTCACTACAGTTTTAACATTAGGGATGATGGGTCAAAATCAGTGTTGGGTATTCAGTAAAATATTTATCAACTGGTAGTACAGATGAACATTTTCATATATACTGCAATTAAAGTGAAAAAAATCACCTAGTGAATCAAATATTGAAGACTAAAATAAAAGAGAGAATTACTCAGGACATAAGTGGCAGTATTAATCCAGAGCTGCTGCTCTCTCGCCTTGCTGCCTCCTGCTCCAATGAGGGAAGAGCAAGGATGCCAGGGACTTCACTTTGCTTACACATTACTTTATTTTTTAATATATAAAAGCTAACAAAAAGAACACTTTATGAAACAACTCCTATGCATCCTAAGAAAGGAACGGTTAGTTTGTTTCTGCTTTGAAGTTCACCTCTAGGCAAAACTAAATGTGAAAAAAGTTGCAAGATACTAGTAAAAATGAGGGTAAGATCTAGTGGTCTAACAGGCCATTTCATAAATTGATTCACTGAAAAAAAATAAAGATAGTGGCAGCAGTGGGCATATTCCTTCTTCCAGAAATTGCTGCCACCCGGTGGGGTGGGAGTGGAATGGAAGTGAGCAGAGGGCAAGAACAAGCACTGGAATGAGGAAACTGCCCTCAGCCAAGCCTAGTACCACAGTGTAGAAGAAGCAGGTCTGAAGCTTTCCCCAGTGGTGGCCTTAGGGCTGTTGGAGCCATGGGCAAGAGAGTCATGTGGGGCCCCTTACAGACTTAATTTTGACGACCTATAAGCAAGTCGGACATTTTCAATTTAATTTCACTTTTCCCTATCCATGAAACTGCAGTGAAAGTATCTTAATACAAAATGGATAATACACATATTCACTGTAATTCATTTTTATTTATATAAAGTGTAGGACCCCAGCTGATTGCCAGGTTTGCTTTCCCCTAACACCACTACTGCTACCCAGATCAGCTGGGGAGAGGAACTCTCCAGGCAGTTACCCCACTTCATATCTCTGGTTTCCCTGGGGTCCACTGCCAGCTCAGGGGCTCCAGCCACACCTTGCCCCCTATCTTTTCCATGGTCTGAGGGTCGGTGTGCTCCACTTCTCTTTAGGCAAACTTAGCTCTAACCATGACTCAAACGGGTTGTTTATAGAGTTTTCTGGGAGAGAAGCAGCCTAGACATGCCCTGCCTGGAGCCATGGTTTCCTATGACTGTGCATGCTGTGCTCCCCTCCTTCTTTCACTCCCATTCAGCATATGCCAAATCCCAGAAATGAGGCAGAATAACTACCTCACAGCAGCCCTGAGCACATTTCAAGAAGCACACCAAGACAGCCTGAGGGGCAATAGGGTACCTGCTGAGCCTTGCTCTAAACTGGGTACACAATTCCTTATTTTAGGGCTTTACTGCACACTGTGGACCAGACATGGAGGAGCAACAGTAGTCTCCAGCATAGTATAGCAGCTGGCAAGGCTACACAAACTTACAGTTTATTAAGAAGCTCATAGCTAGCAAGAAGTATTTGTCCAAGTTATACAAGCCACTTCAGAGTTTTAAGCACAAAGCTTTCATATAAGTATCTTGGCTGGCCAATAAACAGAAGACAAATTCTATAATCATGAATTCCCTGAACAGAAAGATGGGAATTTATTTATTAGATTTATATACCACCCCCCCAAACAGATGGAATTCCAAGGTAAAAAGTGTAATTCTTCAAATCCTGACATTCACTGCCAGGACATTTTGTCCAATGAAGCAAAGACAGAGCACATTTTAAAACAATGAATTCAAAGCCAAGATAAAAAAAAAAATAAAGCAGCAGAAAGAGGGACATTCTTGTAATTGTTCACTAATTCGAAAACCTAAATCTCTATAAGCTGATTTCAACTGGGTGTTTTGAAACAATTCTGTTCCATTTCTGGTAAACTGCTTCAGTTTGACTCGTGTGAAAAGTGAATTTGGTTGCTACAGTTTCACAGCTACAGCCTGTTCAACCATTTCGGTTACAAATGGGATCTGTTGAGAAAAATATGGTATTACTCTAATCCTTGCTTGAGTCATCTTAAGTTAGCACTGTTTATACAGCCAAAACAAACTGGAAGCAGTACACTTATTTCAATATTGCACTGCATCTAAGCAAACGCGCTTCAATAAGCTGTATTATAGCTGCACTGCTTCTGGTTGATAACTAGCATACTGTTTTACCAAGGCAATGGCCTGATCTGGATGGAGTGTTAGGAGTGTTGAGATCCCATGAGATTTTCATGTCAGCTGTACTATACCTGAAGGCCAAGTACTTTGAATTTGCCTAAGATTAACAAACGTCTACTGACAGGAGATTCTTATTCTCTCATCATCCTGCCCGGTCATGTCATTAGTTACAATTCCAAGGAATCAAGCAACATAAATGGCTTTGGACAATGTAGCTCATAATCAGACTTTTTGTTTTTGAAAATGGTCTCTCATATGCAAGTTATCATCATAATCAGTGGCACAAGCCTAGCTGTTGCATTCACTGCCTTTCCTGTGGCTACCTGAGTGACAACTGCTCCTAACAGAGAAGACACTTTCTGATAGTCCCAGTGCAATTTAGATAGGATGCAAACTATTAAATAAACATTAGTAACACTGCAAGAGGGCTAAAAACTACCAACTACAGAAAACTTGACTGTACACATGCTACATTTTAACTTCTAGAACTTTTTTTCAAGGAAAAAATCATTATGGTACATAGAAGTTCAATCCAAATTTTGACCTCCTCCTACATCCATAAGGCACTTTTTATTCTAGTAAGGGAAAGAGGACAAAGTGTTGAAGAAGTAACACAACTGTATTTGGAGGTTTTATTTTTAAATTCTAGACTCCTAGTATTCTATGGAGAATGTGGCATAAAGGAAAAGGAGTCTCAACTCCAGGAGGGGTGGGAAGCAGCAATAGATGGCTAACCCTTCCTTGAGAGCTAGGTAGCACAGTAGCCAAAATATTTATCCTGAACAGCCTCCACCGACAGAATTCCTGGTAGAAATCACAAAGGAGAGAAATTGGTAGGAACAAAACCAAACATCTTGCTCTCTTCAGGGATGTGAAACCTCTGAGTTCAGAGCCCGCTGTTCCCCCCCCGGCACACAAATGCCATCTGTCATTCCCTGATAGTAGGCAATCTGGAATACAGCGTATAATTTTTCTTCCATCACAAATTTATAATATTGAAAAGATCACCACAAAATCAGTGAAATGGGACTCACCTCTAGAAAACACTCCCTCTCTCTCTCTCTTAACCAATATAAAAAAAAAGCAGACTGCACCTGACTCCATATAATTATATTCCCACAAGCTTTATCTTCAATTGCTTTCAGTGAAGTAAGTGAAAGGTTACCAACGGATGTTCAACTCCACTTTAGATAAACAATAAGATGCATTCAGTTCCCACTGGTCTCAATTACAACAGTTAGCTTTTCTTGTATTTAAAGAGCACACTATCTCCTCCAAAGCCATAAAAAAGCAGGCCCCACAGTGCAAGTCGGTCATGCAATAATAAAGCAATTCACTATGTAGACTTTCAAACCAAGATGCTTGCTATGCATTTTCCTTCAATAATCATGGCATGTTGCAGTAATTCTGTTTTAAAAAAATTAAGTACAATGATGCCAATTTTTTTAAATAGAGCTTTTCCAGGCAGGCAAGAAACTCATTTAAAAGCTACTTTGAGGTCCTTTTTATTGCAACATTTTGAAATTTGAAAGCCTGCATTAAATTATAGTAGGGTTGGAGCACGGCCTTAGCCATAACGATTCAGGAAATGTTCAAAGGATGGGGTGGGGGAAAGGGTTGAAACAACCCATACCTCTTTATCTCCAAGATCTGTATATGAATGTTTAATTTTCAATCTAGTCATACAAGCAGCAACTTACTTTGCTCAACCTACCTGGCCAAGTTAAAGCTTGCCGTATGTTATTCTAAATGGTTTCTCTTAATTCTAGAATTAATTTTATGAGCCACTTCAAGGATGCAGGTTGTAGCTGTATTGGTCTCCAAGCTAAAGGATTCGCGGCACAAATTCATGGCAGCATACGTAATATTTGCAAGCTTTTGGGCACGCTCACCCTTCCTCGGGCATTGTAACATTTTTACAATCTTTACATTCTCCTATGCCTCAGGAAGGGTGTGTGCGCCTGAAAGCTGTCAAATAAAGTCTTTTTTTTTTTTTCTTTTTTGCAAATATATAGTTGGTCTAATACAAGATATCGCCTCTGCCATAAGCTCTGATTCCTATGAGCTACTCCATGCATTTGGGATATTAGCTCAAAGACTTAAAAGAGTATATAAACACACTTGCTTTTAAGATATGCTGCTTTATTATTTTAAATAACTATTTACTGTAATTCGCCCTTCTGTACAATTTGGCAAACACTGGTCATTGTTCCAAAGGTGTAAACAAGTTTCTAGATTTCTTTGCTACTTGTTTCACAATGAAACCTATTAACCATAAAAGCAGAACTTTCTGCCTCGAGACAACTACAGACCAATCAGGAGTTGAATTTCTTCAGATACTGGGCGCCGTTCCAGCGCAGCAGTCACCAATTTGCTAGGCAGGGTGAGTAGTTAGCTATTAGTAAGAGGTTACTCTCAGTCAATGACCTGAAGTTGCATTGTTACTACTCAACCAATAGTGGGGACTTTCACATCCTCCTTTGGAGCTTTATAGTGCTAAAACATGTAGAAGAGACTCACCCAATTACACCTCATCAAATTATAACGAACCATTCCGTGAGCACAAAGCTAAAACTACTTCAGAAGTCTCCCAGGCCTCACAGACCACAACTTCAAACTAGTTCTCCTCCCCACTCTTAAATCCCACTTCATTCTTTTTACAGAATACCAGATGTAACAAATTCTCATAATGCAAAATTAAGCTGGCAAAAATCAGTGGTTCTGAAACTTTGTAGGCTCAAGGCACCCCTCCAAAAGTACCAGCTCGAAATTTTCACTTGCTTTTGACTACAGAAATATAACAGAGCAAGTCTTCTGTAGCAAAGACTGCTAAAAGACCACAACAGGTCAGAACGTTTTTTACTATGAATTCCTATTTGAAATCTCTGGGTTTATCTTATGGATCATGTTTGTATACCTAACAGTACAAACACTTCATGTTACCCCAACAGCACCCTTGAATGGCTCTCAAGGCAGCCAAGGGTATCATGATATCCTGGCTGGGAATAACTGCCTTAAAATCCTGATTCCTTCTACTGTATATTCAGTATGTTAAAATGACCACTTGGAAGCAGAGGTTATTGGAATGGACAAACTGTTTTAAATTAAACCTTGACCATATGCTACACTTTCCATTTGGAAACGAAGAGGAAAAACCACAAAAACAAGTTTTTTTGTGGGAAAGTGGGTTTTTTTGTGGAAAACCACAAAAGTAGTTTTCCAATTAAAAAAATACAATGTATATTTCATACACTCCCCTATATATACACCCCCCCATATATACACACACACGCATATGGAACTGTATATACACTGTATATTTCATACGTATTAGATGTATACTAATATATATACATATTCCCAAATGGAATCCATTTTCAATCTAAAAAAAGAACACAGTAGAAGCCTCAAAGTGCAGGATATTTAAATACTTCCTAAACAGGCCTATCCTTTTTACATGTTAGGGAAGCCTATCTGAATTTAGCTGAGTACACAAATGACAATAGATCTAATTTTATGGACATGGATCTATTTTTAATGACATGGATCTATTTTTATGACATGGATCTATTTTTAATTTTTATTCCAGTAGAAGCCAATCTAAACTAGCAAAATCTGGAATCATAATGCATTGAAGTGAAAAAAAAACCCAAAAGAAGTCAATCCATGAATTGATATCCAAATATGCAACATAAAAGCCATTATCCTCCGAATCTTGAAAGGAAGAAGGAAAAAAAAGAGAGACCCTGAAGACTATTTTATAGAAATTTGAACATTTGAGAATGGATACAAATCCCAGAACATACAGTAAACAGTATCTTAAGTTTTCAAGGATAAACATATGCTTTTAATTAAGTGGAAAGTCATATTCTAAATGTTTTCAAAAGTATGCAAGAAACTGCCTGAAAACAACTGTGTGTTATTCAGGATCTTAAATATAATACTTTAGTAGTTTACAATTAACATGGTTTTGTAATACTGATTTTGTAAAACTTAAAGAAATTTTTTACATTTCCCAAAGTGGAACAGCTTATTTAAGGAAAAAAAATAACTCAAGGTGATCTGCACATCATAGCGTTAAGGGTGAAGAATATGGACTAACTTCAGAGACAACCTGGAAAATGATTCATGTAATTATAATCTTTGGCCCTTATCTACATAGAATAAGTGGTCTTGTTAATTAATCACTATATCATTAGATGCACATAAAATTGATAAGCAGCAGACACAATCACACGCACCCCCTAAGTGGGGCTGATTATCACATCACCTATTCCTCTGTTAATCTGCATGGTTGCAATGCCAGTAAATATGAAAAACAAGACATCAGCTGCAACTGAACAGATAGTCCCAAGGCTATTCTCCAGGATACCTGCTTATTGCTCAGGGTGCCTGCCTTTCCTCCTTTTTTGTGTCCTTCCATTGTGTACACTTCTAAGAAAAGGCATGGCACCCACAAAGTGTAAATGCATGTTACAGATTGTAACTGCTTGGCTTGTGGCCAACACCCAGATTTTCTATGCAAGGCAAATATTGGAATTATTCACTGAATAAAATCTAACACATGACACAAAAAAAAATATCTTAACCAGAAACATTATGAAGCTCCTGGCTTGTACATACAGATTTGATATGCAGTGAGCATCTTGAAGAGGTCCACTAGCACAACCTGTAGTATAATCACAGCCTACCTCATTATAACAGTACCCATCAGCTCAGTAATAATTTAACTCAGCTGTCCAACTTCAAAGCAACCAGAAGCCACCTACCCCAACAGGAGCAGCACTAGCACAGGCCACAGACACTCCAGACTGTATACCCCCCCACATCTTCCCCCATGGCTCGGCACCACACCTCAACTTCAGGTCCCTGCAGGCTCCTCTGCGGTACCATGCTGCAAGGGTATTTTGGGCTGCTGGCTCCTCCAGCAATACGGACTGCACCATGCCACCCCACCAGCTGTGGAGGGGAATGCAGCAGCAGCCAGGATCCCTCCTGAGCCTAGAAGCCCCAGCTGTTGCTGCCTCTCTTGCTCTGTGCTGTAGCAGCAACAGCTGGGTGGGAGCCTAGGGGCCACATGTTAACAAAGCATGGGCTGCATAGACCACTGGTCCGACAGCATTGGTTTAAGCTAACTCCAGAATGTAAACATAGCTCCTTAAGTCTATTTTCAGCTACACAGTAATACAAGCAAGTCTGTACAAGCTACACATGAAAGAGATATGGGGGTCAAAGTAAACTGGGCTTCCCCTTTTATTTCTTTGTAAGAGACCTACAGAAGTTTTTTCTGCATTCTTAAAATGAAAATATCAAGAAAAATAAAAAAGTGCCAAAGCCAGGTCTTCTGTGGCACAAAAAATAGGCTACCCAACCATAGCAAAGCCTCATAGGTACTCAATTTTAGAAAAAAGGCACTCTCCTAAATGAAAGAGACAAGGATATTTTGGGCAATTTCTTTTACTGGACCAACTGTAGAGTTGGAATTAAGTCAGACATGCTTCCAAAAGCAAAGCATTCCTCTAGAAGCCCAAAAGACACACTTCTTTCAGTAAATTGTGATAATAATTTCACTACTTTCTTCATTTCAAAAAACTCCTCCAGGGCAATAAAAGTATTGAAAAATTAAGGTTTTGTATTATGAAACGTAAAAATAAAAATTGTGTTTTCTTCATATAGCCAAGAACCAAGAGCCCCAACTTTCTTTCTCTCTCCCTTTGTAGATAGGCTTGTAGTATGTAGCACATGTTCTCCATGATTTCTTGCGTATTTGTTTCTTGGCTCTTCAAGGTGAATTTCACACTTAAGACATACTTGCTCAAATATGCCATGTTTTGTGATTATATATTAAAAGTACTCAAGTAACAAGGTTACTGGGAGAGTTTAGAAAAGCTTCAAATGCATACACTGCCCTGTCAGCCACACTGTAAACTGCACCAATGTAAACTCCATCATGGTTCACTCTATCTGCTGGAAACCAATTTAGGATACTCAAGAAAATGTCTTCTGACTTACTGCACAAATTCCACTGTAATCTATTTGCAAGTATTAAAAAAAGAGTGACTATTTGGCTCTACTTTATTGTTTTTCACACAATAAGATTAAATAGGAAGACATTTCTCCTATTTACTCTCAAAGACATGCTTGAGGAAGAAAAACGTGAGAGCAATGTTTTGCATCATTTTGGGTTAGACACAAACTGTCATTTTTGCTATAATTTCTATTCTTAAACTAAATTGCTGAGTAGGTTATAGAAAACTGCAAGATACTTCACATGATCCAGAAGATTGCAACAATCTGACCCATGTACTGACTGTATCATGGCTGTACAGATAACTTACAATGGGCCTATTTGAAAACTCACTTGTAATGTTTTCAAGTCACACTGCCGACCATATTGGACAAATGTATTAGCTGAATATTTCAGTCAAAATGGGCTGTGAAATTTCTGGCAATCATTTTGAAGTGAACAGCACATTAAGATAAATGGCATTAGATCATGCTTTCATACTATTTTCCAGAGACAAGCGTTCACAGTTCCTACTGGACCTGAAGTTTGCAGAAAAGTTAACAAAATGTTAGCAAACATGCAAAAATGCTCAGTGGTGCTTGTCCAAGAGGCGAAAAGCTAGGGCTCATGGGGTCAGTGAGGTGCATGAATTAAAACCAATAAAATGCCAAATTAAAGGCATGTGGAATTCAAAAGATGAACACTACCACATAGGAGAAAAACATTTAATATGTCAGTTTAGTTACTGGGTTTGGTTAGCACGTTTTTCAGAGAACACAAAACAGCTGTTCCTTTCGCAGCAAGAGGGCCCACTGCTGTTTGAAAAATACTGTAATATGACACTAGAGTAGAAGGAATTCAACAAGTTTAAGCATTGGGGGAGGAATGTTTCCGGCTTTTCTGTAGAAGCAGCTGAGAATGACCTATAGTAACACTGCTGAACCAGGGGTTACTATCGGGCATACAAATGATATACATATTTATTTGTGAATGTGCCAAGATCTTTACTTTCACTTCTCGTGTTATGCCACGTTTTTAGCTACCTACTTAAAATGAGTTTGAGTTTGCTTTCATTCTCCAAATGTATGGAGGCAACTACCACCAGACATGAGCAAAACCAAAGCCTATAAGAGATGCGTAATACAACAGGCCCCAAAACAGGTGGTGAAAGGGCAACTGTCCGGTCACAAGAAAACGGAAAGGAGAAGCAAACGTTGCTGGAGACCATGTTCCTCTCACCTGGTCTGCTCCTGTAGGATGAGGTGCGGCTCCACGAAGAACTTGACACGCAGTCTGAAGCGGTACGGTGCCAGCCCATCCATCTGCTGCGAGATCCTGTTGCGCAGATTCAGCCAAAGGTTCTCGCCTTTGCTGCCAGTGAACTGGAGCCCAAAGTAATCCACCTCGATGATCCCCAGCCGACGGCACACCTGACGCAGACACACGCGCACCAAAAGAAAGAGGGCTGAGCGGCCTTCCTCCCACAGTGCCCACCAGCCCCAGGCTACAACACAACCACAGCCTCCTGCCGCTGCCTGGGGAGCAGGTGCCACCAGCCAACAAAGCATCACAGAAACGAAGGCGGGACGGCACCTCATCTGGTCGGACCGGACCTCCTGCTCGAAGCAGAGCCATCTCCACCTAGACCACCCCAGGCAGGGCTTTGTCTCTTCACAGTCACCTTCAATACCCAGCAGCAGCGGAGGCGTGAGGCTGCCCCATCGCACCCTGCACGTGTGGGGGGGGGGGGCAGCCAATAACATTGCACTGCGGGGCACTGACGGGATGGGGACCGGGCGGGGAGCTCCCCTGCGCCCCCCGCACGCACACGCGCAGCGGGCATCACCCCGGGAGGTAGAGGGGAGGGGGCAGGGCGGGCACGGACGACCGCCGCAGCCTCCGCATCCAACATGGAGGGCAGGCGCGGGGGAGGGAGAGCTCACCTGGTTGAGGCAGTCCTCGCCGTTGGCTTTGGCCTCCACCTCCACCTCCATCACCACCGCGTCCGGCCTGGTCACATAACACAGCATGGCTGGGGCCTGGGGCCGGGCGCCGCCGCCACTTCTGCTACCCCCGCCGCACAACCCGCCGGCTGCTTACTGCCGGCGCCCGTCCGCTCTCCCCTCTTTTATAGCCTCGGCCGTGCGCCGTCCCGCCTCCGACCGGCAGCGGCTGGCTAATCGCGGCGCGCCGCTCCCGACTGCTGACAGCCGCAACCGCCAATCAGAGGCGGGGTCGGCAGAGCCCGTTTGTCATGGTTGCTCCGCGGCTCCCCCTGCCGGTGCAAGGTGGGGAGAGGGGGAGCTGCGCCGCACGCGGGGGAGGGGCTGGCTCTGCAGTGGGCAAAGCGCCCCTGGGGGGTTTCTTTGAGCCTTGTCCAGTGTTGCCGGGGGTACAGTGAGTGTTGTCTTTATACAGTGCTTTCAACCCTTGTATGAAATGCAAGAATCTAGAACTCTTAGTTCTAAAATGATACTTTTTATTAGACCAACTAAGAAATTGCAAAAAAATGTGTTTTTTTCTGCAAGCTCTCAGGCTCATGCGCCTTATTTCGATTTTTTTTTTCTCTCTCTCTCTTTTTTTTTTGCAATTTCTCTGTTGGTCTAATAAAAGCCATCGTTTTGGAACCAAGAGTTCTAGATTTTCACTTCTCTTTTTGTCTCGGACTGACATGGCAACACATACATCCCTGAACCCTTGTATGATGTATCCTCAATAATAATAAAAGTCTTCAAAATGTACAAGAATTTTTGAGGCAGTTAATCAGTGCAGCATTTTTTATTATTATTAATATATTTTGTGTCCCAGGTCAAATCAAATCCATATCAACTGAGCCAGCAGAACTCAATCGTCCTGAACACCACATATGGCACTACAACCTGCGAGCATCCTCTGTCCCAGGCTCTCGCCCTGGGTCTTCAGATGCTCCCAAATCTATTGTCAGGCATCCTAGGTGCAGGCGCAAACCCAGAGGTCTTGAGATTCGGATGCCCCCAGTTGATCTTAGCCCACAAGAGGCCGAGAAGGTGAAAGATTTATGCAATCTGAAAAGAAACCAGAGTAACTGATGAAGCATATACAAAACACAACTCAATCCCAGGGAGTCTACTGACTTTGCAGGGTTTTTTTAAGGACTTTTTTTTGTGTTCCAGGCCACGTCAGCCAAATCAATTCCAAATCTGTGAGTCATTCAAGAACCAAATTCAAGTACGGCAAACATCCTCCACTCCTGCCTGGGGCTTCAGATGCTTCCGAATCCTTTGGCAGGTACCATATGTGTAGGCCCAACCCCAAAAGCTTGGGTTTTGGATGCCTCCAAGTTTGGCTTGTCTTTGGCTACAGGAGCAAGCTAGGGAGGAATCTCCCATGTCCATAAAGTCGGCATGTAGCCTAGATTCTCCCACTGGAAGCTGGCTAGTAGGATGCTAACTGTGGAGACTCTCATAGGGAGCTCTGTCTCCAAGCGAACAAGGGTGTAGTCCTCCACTACACAGTGCCATTTTAATTGCTTTACCTTAGTCATGGTATTTCCTTTACTGGTTTTTGGGGTTGCTGTCAGCACTTTCTTATGGCTGCTTGTCTCAAAATAAAGACATGCTTAAACTTTGACACCCACTAACTGAGGATTTACAGAAAGCAAGATAAAGTAAGTGAGAAGATGACTTATTTGCATATATTTTCAGTGTACAGTAATTTTTTCAGCAAATAGAATAATTATGAGCGTCCAATACAATAATTCCGTATTTAAGACCTGGCAACGCTGGCCTCATCTTTGGAGTTGGGCATCTGTCTGCCTAGAGATGTCCAAGGAGAATTATCACTGGATTAACCCCATGGATGTGGACACATGTACCAAGGAATAACAGTGCCACTAGCATGGAAAGGCACTGAGCCCTGGTAGTCTGAAACCAAGCAGGAGGAAGGGCCCAGGGGCACCTGGGAGCAGTGATTCCCTACCCCCTGGATTAGAGCAATCTGGGGTGCCGGAAGATCCTTTGAAGAGGGCAGCCGGAAGCACAGGAGAAAAATGAGGTGTGAGGAGATGAACAGGTTCAGGTTCTGGGTGTGAGGAGATAACTTCAGAGAGGCGTTAGCCTCAAAGACTAACCGGTTCATTGTATCGCCTAGGAAAGCTCATGCCTCTCCCAACCAGTTAGTCTCTTAATGTGCCACTCTGCCCTGCCTGCTGCCTGAATTACCTTCGTCCACCTTGCATTCTCTGTTGGAGAGGTCTTCTCCACAAATGTGCTGTGTTATTTGGTAGGCATTGCCACTCTGCCCCTGGGGTTTTGAAGCAGCACAATGTGTTTGAACCTGCTGCTAGCTGGCAAGATAAGGTTGCTCAAAGTGAAATGGCAAGTGAATTGAGCTGCAGTGCAACAAGACTTCTCAATTTGAAAATAAGAGTGACCATGCATGGGTTTACTTATGAAAAATAACTCAGGTATACATAAGCCGATGCAGATTAGCTTCTACCTAGAAGAAGCCTAGGACAGCCCAGAGGGAAATGGCACAATTATTGGCAGAGTTTCTCTAGGTTAGAATAACAAGGCATATCTGAGCATGTCCTTATGTGGAAAGGTAAGTTTCCATTGTTAGCATGACCTTGCTTGGTTTCCAGCAGCTGCTCTAATGTTGGAAGCAGCTTTAGTGGTCGGAATCTAACTGCAGCCATGCTGACTTATGTGATCAGGCCAGACACATTTGTGATGGTGGTGAAGGCCAAAGCTAATCTCAAGCCTGTCTCAAGTCTATTAATTTCAGGTTGTGTTAGTGAGCTATTAAAAACATTTTGCTGTTTCTTGTCTAGATTTAATGGCGCATTTCATTCTATAAGAGGAAAATAATCAATCCATTTGTTGCACAGCTTGAAAAGCAAAGGAGATGAAGGACACTGGAAAAAGAAATGGCCAATGATTATAACAATATCCATGCATTGTGATGCTGCTTCTGCTTATATATTTGAGTTAGGAGCTTTGTAAAAAGGGTATGATCTGGCTGGAGGAAAAACACCTGCATGGACTAGTTCTCTAAAAGCATGTGCTTGACAAGTGCATAAAACGTGTATGAAGTGGCATAGCCTCTGGCTGCGTTACCCTATATAGGGAGCGGTATAACCCAGAAATAGTGAAGAATAAATACAGCAGCATATAAAATAAGATCCAAAATAATAATAATAACAGATGTAGAGCAAAATCTGAACAGTTTACAGTCTAAACAGACAAGGCTGTTCCTTGAGGGAAAGGGATACAAAATACATGCAGAGTGATCAGGGTTGCAAACTATATACTAATTTAATGATCTGATGAAGTGAAGAGGGGTTTTGTCGAGAGGTTAATAAATCCTCATGTAGTTACATAAGCTTGAAAGCATTCATAAAAGCAGAATTATTCATCCTGTCTAATAAGCTGCTTGGATGGGCATTTGAAATTCTGGGGGATTTTTATATGTGTAGGGTTTAAATAGTTGATTTAAATAGTATATCCTGCCCTGCCTAAAAGGGTCAGAGCGGCTGTACCATCTCTATATATACACTAGGGATCTACCTAAGTTGTGGTGAGAGAAAAGGATTTTTGCATGCCACTTACAGTGCTCAGAGTCAATTTCGTGGTCTTTTCATGGTGAACTCACCCCCCCGCCAAGAGTGCTGTCTGCAATGTAGCCCCACCTCTCATCACTGATTAAGAGAGAGAGGCAGGGCCATGTGACAGGCAGCTTTCTCAGCCAATCAGTGGCCAGGGGCAGAGCCTATTCCACCCCCTGTGCTGGCAGCTCCCATGCAAAAGGGCTGCAAGGCCGGGACTGAGAGGCCAGGAGGACCTGGCTCTCCTGGGGGAGCCACCATTTTATTTTTAGTTAGTTGTTTTTTGGGGGGGGGGGTAATTTTGTGGATCTCGTGGACAATTCCTGATTTTGTGGTTTCCATGAAATACATGAAACCGAATCCCTATAAATACTTCATCATCTCTGTGGTTTATGTGATTTCTGTATGTCTGGCTAAGTCAAGCATTCCTGGAAGCGCTATAGATAGGGCCTCATTTAAATTGTGGGCCAAGCTTCCAGCTCTAATCTTGCAGTTCCCCCTACATGATTGGCATAGGGGCCCAGTCGCTTGCTGCTCACTCCTGATAGCTGAGAGGCAAAAACCACAGTTTTAAATATGCCATGGTTTTTGCCTCCCATCTGGCCAGCAGCAAGGGCCTGGGATTTAAACCAGGCCCTGGTTATAAGCAGTTGTTTTCAAGCTGAGGCCTGCAAACCGTTGGGGGCGGGTTTATAGACTATGTCTAAGGGACCACGAAAGATGACTATGATCAGTGAAAAGTATGTGAATACCCACATTTACAATTCAAAGCGGTCTGCACCTCCATTCAGAATTTCCAAAGGGGTCTGCACTGCCATTCAACATTTTTAAGGTTCACAAATGAAAAATGGTTGAAAACCACTGCTATAGAGAGAATGTTGTTAGCTAAGAAAATTACATTTGCCAGCATGAATCAGACCAGTGGCATCTTGGTATCCTGGGAAATATGTACCTGAGAAGTATGAGATAAAAATACTCAGATGGGAACTTTCCTTCTTGCTTATACCCAAAACATAGCCATTCATTATTATTTATTTGCATTATTGATAGCTCTGTTATCAGGGTGATATTGCATTAGGCATTGCCCATATGCATATCACACGTTGGTGTTTGCTTACAGTCCAAGGAAATGTTCCGTTTTTTTTCTTTTTTATTCTATCGAATGAAATAATAAATGTTTTTAATGGGTCTATTAATGTCAAAATATTTTTTTTAATTGTGCTAAACTCTTGACCTCAAAAATAGTTTATGGCAATAAGCTACAACAGTTAATTAAATACTGTGTAAAACAGATATTTCTTTTTATGGCTGTTATCTGTATACTACTAGCTTGGAAACACATTTCAGTTCATAACTCCACCCATCAAGTTTATTCCTATTGACCAAAAGAAAGTACAAGTTTGAGTCCTGCAGTGCTGTTTTGATGACACTTCTCATCACAGGATATAGTTGCTACCTGCAACCCTCTGTGATCTTTCTGAGAGGAACAACTAGAATTTGCTCACTGCAACGGAGGTCTCCTTTCAGGTCTCCAGTGAGTCAGCAGCCCTTCATGTTCTATGGTGTCAAATGTTGCTGATTTATCCAGCTTCCTGAGCTTAGGTATTTAGTCCTTGTCTGTAGCAAGTATTCACTAGTACAAATAGTGTTATCTCAATGCTGCTTCTAGGCCCAAAGCCTGAAGGCAACGGGTCTGGGATGGTGACAGCACTCAGTCTTTCTGTCTTCAAAATCTCCTCTTGGGAAATTGAGTGATGACTCCAATTTCCTTGCCTAAATCCATGGACAACCATGTTTTCTACAGCATTTTGCTTGTGTAGGAATTTTGTGTCGCTGAAGACCTGTGTCACTGACAGGTCCTAAATCCCATCCTACTTCACGGTCCAGCTACTACTGGAATTTTTTTAGATTCTGCCATTCATTGTGCAGCATTGAAACCCATGGCCATACCAGTTGTTTTTTTAAAACTCCTTCTAAGACTGCTTGTTCCCTATAGCTGTCAAACTCAATATTCTTTTTCCTATAATAAACTACATGTTTTGTCAATAGGGATAAGCGCTAAGTCTCAATACCTCTCTCAGGTGGAATATGTTATACCTTTGCCCTGAACAGGGCTTTATTGAGCATCTAAGGTTCAATTCCTTATGCTCACTATTATTTGTTCTCACTGTCCAATCCTGACTTGGTGGCTATTATCCTAGAGGCACGAGCAGAACAACTCCTGAGATCTGTGCTCTCCTAGTTATTGTTCTGCAATGAAACAGGGCATTGGCCATGGAGTCCAGACTCCTGCATTCACAGACAACTATAACCCCCCAATTTTTCCAAATTACTACTCCAAATCTTCCAAATTCTGATTGAAATGAGACAATCAAGTTCACCCTAAATCCTGTCATAGATAAAAGCAGGGGAGATGAGATACTGTCAGTGTTCTGCCACTGCAATGACAAGAACATACCTGGTTAATGCATGGTGAAAAAATCCTAGAATAAAGTCCATGAGCCATGAGAAGAAGGCAAAAACTCAAAGGGGGAACATTTCATCCTAATCCCAAATTTAGTAATTAGTGGTTGCATCTGCATGAGACACCTTAATGCACAGTAGACTGTTCTACTGAGCATCAGTGCGTCATAGCAAAAATTATGCTAATATGCTAATGTGCAGTAGAATTAGTCACATTAAGTGTCACAAAAAAAGTTTGCTTTTGCTATTGCACATTAGCACAGCTGCTGTGCCTTTATCTAGTACCTCATATTAGAGGTGCTAAATTTAATGAGCAGTAGGAAAGGCACATTAATGAATGTGTAGATGCATCCAGTTTGACCTTGAATGGAAGAGAATGACCCTCTATCCAGCAAGCCCTGAGTTTTCTACATACTGAGAAAAACATCATCATACTACAGTAAAAATCTTTAGCCTTAGTGGTGGCCAACATCCCAATTCAAAGTAACATTGAGAATCCAGGAATGAAATTCCTTCCTGACCCTTGCAGGTAAACCAGCACAAGCCCTGAAGCATAGGATTACTAGATGCACACAGCAAGAGACAAATCTCTATATGCCAATGTGAGGATTACAAGTACATGATTCCACATACTGCCCACATGGCTTGTTGAACAAGAATTTCCTGTCTTATTGTCCCTTCCATAAAATTACTATGGCCAGTTTTAATGTGATACAAGTTCTTTGTGCCACAATTTGACTCAGAAGACCATTCTAAAACTTAATTTCTCTGCTAATTAGAGATCTTCTAATTTCCAATCTAAATTAGTTCATAGTCAGTTTGTAGCCACTGGATTTTGTGCTGGCATTGTTTTTCCTTCTCTCTCTGCCCATGCTATATTTTATGATTGTAGGAGCACAGCAAAATAAGGCTGGAAGGGACCCCACAAAATCCTCTAGTACAGACCCCTGTGCAAGTTAGGAGCATCCCTGACTAAACCAGCCATTTTGCCTGTCTCCAACTCAACACTTCTCCAGTTATTTTTTTCTCTCTCTCAGTTATCTTAAAAAAGTCACATTAGGAAGGTATATGTAAGGATGTGTATAGTTATTCTTAGAAAGAGGCAACACAGAGATCCAAAATACCAACATGATTACTTTAACTCTCTGTTCTTTCTCTCCTCTTCATCTCCTATGTCTGTCTCTCTATATTCTGGATTAGGCATCTACCAGCAGTCAAGGATTAGTACTGCACAAAGGCACTTTAATATTAGATTTGATTTAATGAAACTGACTAGATTCACATGATTCAAGTCAGTTCCTTTTGGCAATTTTTCTTTAGGTAAAAGTCCTTTAAGTGTGAGCCCAACCACTGTGCCTGGCTGTTTCTTGTTATTGCCAGGCTGCTGGTCACGTTTCAGATGCACATCACACTTTCAGTGGTAGTCTGTGACTGGGAAGCAGAACGGGAGGTATACAGTGAACATCTACATAAACATAAGCAGGTATTGTGAGGTAAATGCTGTCATCCAACCTAAATATACATGCACTCTCTTGACATGAAAGGCTTTTTAAGTATTCTCATAGACCTCTATTCTCTGTTTCATTTTATTAAAAAATATGTATATTTGCCTGCTTTGCATTGCCCTACTATACAAAATTAGCTTTTCTCTGAGAAAAATGTATGTTAGAACCCCTCTACACATGCAGGTAAAGGCAAAATGGGATTGTACCTCTTCATGTGCATGGCAGGAGGAGTGATTGTGGGATTCTGTATTAATCATGCCTTATTGCTAGTGCAGGGGAAGCCTGATCCCGGGCTCCCTATGCGTTGGCAAGAAGCAAACTCCTGTGGCTGGAAGCCCTGTCAGGTGGACTGTTCCATCCATGGGAGAGCTCTATACATCCCCAGGGCTGCGAGATTACTGATGCACCCCACAGCTGCTGGGACTCACTTGGGTCCTCGCACTGAGAAGTGCACTGCCAGGACCCAGCATCTGTAGCTGTATGACTCTAGGTCCTAGCAGTTGTCGGGTGCCGCTGAGACCCAGAATTGGCAGTTGCTGGGACTCACAGTCCCCTCAGTTGTGGGCTTCCAGCCTTTGGTGAGATGCTGCTACATGTGCAAATTGCAGCTTGTTAGCAACTAGCTATAAAGTTAGTACATGTCTTTGAGATCTAATTGTATAGCCAGTTGGAGCTTTTAAAGGTGTGATACGTACTTTGCACATGTAGCTGATCTCAAGGTAATTGCACAATTACCCAGTTAACTGTGCAATACCTGTAATGTGTAAAGGAGGCTTCAGTGACTGACAAAGCATTGCTTCTGCCCCAGTGTTGATTTATTATGACCAATGTAATGATTGCTCTATAGTGAAAACAGAATATCAAACACTATTTTACCTAGAGATCATCTATGCAGCTACTTGGCTACCACTTTTCTTTTTTACTAAGCTCTACCACCTTTGACAACATTGGGTCAAAATGTCTGTTGCTATTGGATGGTTCAGGTCTTTTGTAAAGGTCCAGGAGTTCTTAATTATGTCTTCTTCTCCATAATCTGTTTTCTTGTACTGCACTAAATACTTTTCTTTCAAACACTTGCAATCTTTTCCTATTTGCCTTAGTCACTCCAACTCTATGCTTATTTTGTTCACTCCCATTGAAGACCATGTTTCATGACTCCATCAGTTCTATATAAAAGAGACTGGTCACCAGATTTACATTCCAGGTATTAAAGTATTAAATTTTTCCAGGTATACATTCTTTCCTATGAAAGTTTTTATCAGAACTCTTATAGTTTCTGTCTGATCCCTGTATTTATTATATCACTTACTTTATCTAAGTGGCATAGTATACCCTTCAGCAACATCCTTAGTTTGAACCTAGACCCATTCATTCCAGATGCTCTGTTTATGATGTTGTGACATACAGTCAGTTACAACATGCAGAATCTACTGACTCTATTTCATCCTTGGTTCCTTTAAACTCCATTGCAGAAAATGTATCTATTTCACTCCTTATTCTGTACTTTCTTCAAGAATCCTGAGCAGCATGTCACCTTTTAATTTGAACTTGTTTTCTAGGTCATTGATTCAATTTGAGCATTTTACTTTCTTTGGAGTTCTCAGAATACAGTCTTCATTGATTATTCTTATGTCTTTAAAATGTACTCTCAGGCTCTACCACAGCTGAATCTAAGATTTCAGGCAAAAAAAAAATCTTTCTTAATATTGGTCCTTACAACTCATGTGCAACCATTTAAGTCAAATTTGTATTCCCTCTTTCCCCTACACCCTGTTGGAATTTTGAAAACAATTTGTTAAAACTTAAACAGATCAACATTTATTTTTAAGCATGGTACAATATAAATTTTCATCTTCCCAGGCAACTAAAATATTCTACTTGGAAAAACAAAGAATAAATAAATGAAAGTATTAAGTTGCTAAAATAATAAAAAATGGACATTCATAATAAACAAGCAAATATCAAAAGCCTTCTGTGACCATATCTTATTAATGTCATAAGCAGTAGACTCGATTCTAATCACAATGGTCTAAATTAAAAGGAATTCCACTGAGGGGTATAGCTTGTTTCAGAAGACTAGGCACATGGATATTAGTCAGCAGGACCTGGTGAAACTCACTCTTGGGTACTGAAGAAACTTACTGAAGAAAGCTCAGAACCATTGGTAATACTACTTATTTATTAACTTTTAGATGACAGCAAGGTCCCAGAGGGATGGAGAAGGGCTAATATAGTTTTAATCTTTAAAAAGTTAAAGAAAGAAGACCGGAGAATTACAGACCAATCTGTTAGACTTTAATACTCGTGTCCTAGCACAAATGATAAAAACAGTCAATTTGTAAACATCTGGAGGTGAAGGAGTGATCACTAGCAGCCAAAATCGATTTTTTAAAGAACAAATTATGTTAAATCAAGTTTTCTGTTTTTGCCACGGTAACCAGTTTGATAGATAAGGCCATGTGGTGAACATAATGTTCTTGAACTTCAGTAAAGCATTTAAAACAGTATTACATGCTATTCCCACAGGCCGGTGGGAAAATGTGGGCTAGACAGAATAACCATTCGGTGGATACATACTGTATTTGAATACCAGCCTCCCCAAATACAGTAAGTCACACAGCTTTTTTGGGGAACTATCTACTGTCAGTAAACTTATGGCTGTTATTCCTTGTTACTACTAGTAGTGCTGGGGGAAACAGAGACTCTCCCACTGCCTGCTGGTCTCTCTTGGCAAGTTTATAGATGGCCACCAGATCACCTCGCAGCCTCCTCTTGTGAAGGCTGAACAGGATCAGGTCCTGTAGCCTCTCCTCGTAGGGCCTGCCCTGTTGCCCCCGATCATGTGAGTGGCCCTCCTCTGGACCCTCTTAGTGCTGTCCACATCCTTCCTGAAGTGCAGTGCTCAGAACTGGACACAGTACTCCAACTGCAGCCTGACCAGTGACACATAGAGGGGGAGGATCACTTCCTTGGACCTGCTTGTGATGCATCTGTGGATGCATGGCAAGGTACTGTTGGCCTTACTGACCGCATCCTCACATTGGTGACCCATGCTCATCTTGGAATCAGCAGTGACTCCAAGATCCTTTTCTGTCTCTGTGCTGACAAGAAGGGAGCTCCCCAGCTTGTAAGTATGCTGCTGCTTCGTCAAGTATACCTTGCACTTTTCAGTATTGAAACCCATTCTATTCTCATCTGCCCACCCCTATAACCTGTCCAGATCCAATTGTAGCCTGTCCCTCTCTTTTAGCATGCCCACTTCTCCTCACATCTTAGCATCATCTGATAATTTGAACAAGGTGCTTTTCACTCCCTCGTCAAAGTTGCTGATGAAGATGTTCAACAGTGCGGGCCCAAGGACCAAGCCCTGGGGGACCCCACTGCCCACATTCCTCCAGGCTGAAAATGACCCATCTACTGCCACTCTCTGGGTATAGCCCTCTAGCCAATTTGCGACCCATCTGACTGTGTAGGCATCAACACCACAGTTGCCTAATTTTTTAATGAGAATGGGGTGAGAGACAATGTCAAAGGCCTTCCTTAAGTCCAGAAAGACTACGTCCACTGCGACACCTGCATCCAAGGATTTTGTTACCTGGTTGTAGAAGGCCACCAGATTGGTCTGACAGGACCTGCCTCTAAAGAACCCATGTTGGTTGCCACCAAGCATAATCTTCACTGCTGGTCCCTCACACATGTGCTCCTGGGTAAGTTTCTCAAAGAGCTTTCCCAGGACCGAGGTAAGACTAATGGGCCTATAGTTTCCTGGGTCCTCCTTCCTCCCCTTTTTTTGGAAAATGGAGACCACACTGTCCCTTTTCCAGTTTTCTAGCACCTCACCAGAGCACCACAAGTGCTCGTAAATCTGTGCCGGGGTCCCGCAAGGTCCCCTGCCAATTCCCTCAGCACCCAGGGGTAGAGATCATCTGGACTTGCTGATTTAAATGTCTAGTTCCACCAGAAGTTCCCTGACTAGGTTATTGCTGACCCTGGGCCTGGCTGCTCCTCTCCTGAGTCTGTCCCAAATCTCGGTTGGGGGAATGTCCTGGTCCCTGCTCAGAAAAATGTAGGCAAAGAATTTGTTAAAGAGGTTAGCTTTGTTGTCTGGTGTGGCCACCAGATTTCCAAGCATGTCCTGCAGAGGCCCCATGTTACCTGGTACCTTCTTTTTACTTCCTATGCATTTAAAAAAGGTCTTCTTGTTATCTTTGATCCAGGTCACTAATCCCAGTGCTGTCTCTGCCTTAGCCTTCCTAACAGCCCCCCTACTGTCTTGAGCAATGGAGGTATAATCCTCGTTGGTGATGGCCCCTCCGTTCCATTGGGTGTACACCTCCTTTTTAGCTTTGAGACGTTCCTGAATGCCTTTGGTGAGCCACGGGGGCTTTTGAGCACTTTTGCCCACTTTGATCCATGCTGGAACTGTCACCCTTTGGACTTGGAGGATCATCTCCTTAAGGAACAATCACTCATCTTGGACTCCCAACTCCCCTCTGGGACCTCAGTGCCTCCCCGACTAAACTCCTTAACCCATTAAAATTGGCCCTTCTGAAGTCCAGGGCTGCTGCATTGCTGCAGGCCTTTGACACCCTGCACTGGATGGTGAATTCCAATAGGCAATGACCGCTATTGCTCAGGTGGTTGAGCACCCGCAGTCCCCTCACCAGGTCATCGCCTGTGGCCAGGACCAGGTTCAACAAGGCATTTCCCTTGGTGGGACTGTGCACCTCCTGAGTTAAGTGGAGGTCCTGTATCTTGGCTAGGAACCTACATGAGCGGTCAGACCTGGCTGACTACTCCTTCTAGTAGATGTCCGGATAGTTTAGATCACCCATGATAACCACATCCCTTTACTTAACTGCCTCCATGTGCTGACCTGAGAATTTCCGGTCCAGCTCTTCCCCTTGGTTGGGTGGTCTGTAGTTGTTTTCTGAAGTTGTTTTTCCTCTTTTCCTCCTGTGTTAGGATGATTTTGGTTCTGGGGTGGATTTTTTTGGCTCTGGGTCCTGCAGTCTTCAGTCTTTGGAACAGGGTGTGGTTTTGCAACTGTTTCGCAGCCTTTAGCCTTGTCACAACAGGAGGTTATTGCAACCTTTGGCAGTTGAAGGATTACAGTACAGTTGTAAACCTTGCTGCTTCTGCTTATCTTCATTCTTCGCCTGGCACAGGCTGCTTTTTCAGCCTTTTCTGAGCATAGGTCATTAAATGATAGCACACAACACACAATGCTTTTCCAGTTACTCCATACTCATTCATCCATACATTCTAAATATTACAAAGAAATTTTCACTTTGCTACATATATGTATATATAATAGCATTAAGCTATTATAAAATAGGATTTGGCCCAAGCTAAGTCATACAAAAGCTAAGCTAAATAATACAACAATAAAATGGTTATAATTAATATAAAATGGATACGAGTTAGCTTAAAAGAAAATCAGTCCAGGCCTGACATTGTCACTTTCTTTAACTGTTTTAATAGAAATATTATATGCAAGACACAGGAAATGATAGGACCACTACTCGTGATTCTCAGTAGGTCTCAGCTGAAGTTTGGTGTGCAGTTCTGGACATTACATTTGAAAAAAGTATAAAGAAAAAGTAGTATAAAGAGGATGCAAAGGTGAATAACAAAGAAGGGTTGTAAACCATGCTATGAGTAAAGACTGAAGAAACTCAGTATGTTTTGTCTAGATAAAGAAGAGATATCAGAACAGTTTTCAAATGTTTGAAAGGCTGCCATAAAGGATATAGAGGCTGGAAATAGATGGTGCCTTTGTGCCTCCTGAAAAAAGAAATATGGCAGTATAAAGGTCAAGCAAATGTATGTCCACATGCTTTGTCACACCACAAATGCCAAAAATCTAAGGCTGCAACAAAGGTGGTAATATTTTCTGCTATTTTATTGTGGCAGACGTCTGTTTGTTTTATGGTGCACGAACATGGGCAGCCTGGAGCTGTCTGTACCCTCCAGCTACCACAGGCAGGCACTTCTAGGGCTTGCGGGGCCCCATCCAGTGTGTCTCATGAACTCCTGTGCAGGACTGAGCCCCTCAAGCTTCAGAAGCACCTGCCCGACATTCTACTCTTGCAGAAGTGCAACCTTGGCAGTTTCCAGAGTATGTGTCTGTAAGTAGGGAACCCCAGCTTTCTCCACTTATAGAGAGATGCGCTGGAGAATCTCTGAGGTAAGTCTCTGTAAGCAGGGAAATATGGCATTTCCTGCTTACAGAGATGCATCCTGGAGATTGCCCTGGCTTTTCCACTTGCAAAGACATACCCTGGGGAATCTTTGAGGCTTGGCTGTAAGTGGGGAACATGTCACTTGTTAGTCTGCTGGATCTGGTCCCTGCCCATGCAGGACAATGGGAAATGTGTGTTTCACCAATGAAGAGGATCAGCTGCAGCAGGACATACTGCACCACAGCTGATCTGCTTCATATGGTGATGTCTATAGCCACAGATACATTGTTCTCTGCTACAGAAGGCAGGTATGTGGGTTTTAACTGCTATAAAGCAAATTTAGAACAAATTTCAAGTATATAATTTGAAACTATAAGAAAAAGCAGGACAATGGAACAGGTTGCCCAGAGAAGTTGGGGGAAATCCTTCAGTGGAGGTTTTCATGAAGAGGCTAATAGATAGTGAAGAGTAAACGCTCCATTTGTACAGAGAATTGGATACTATAACTTTTGAGATCTCTTCCAACCTTAATGTTCTATGCAGAGCTGACCTGAGCAGGGTGTGGGACACAGAGCAAATCAGCCCATGCGGGGCCTGGCCCCCACTCCAATCCCATGGGCCCTGGAGCCAAAGAAGCTGCCACTGCCTCCACACCACTGCTGCTCTGCCCCCAAAGCACAGGGCCCAGGGCAGTCGCCCCGATTCACCTCCACCCTAGGGACAGCCCTGGTTCTATGATTAGAGAGTAAAACCAGCCCAGTAGAAAATTCCTATGAGACAAGAATCGGAGCCTGGGTCTCACAAAGATTTATACTAATGACTTACTATAAAACAAAACATTATAGGAAACAAACCAAAACAAACCATTACAGAACTCTAATGTACAACTGGGGAGCTACCAAAATCGATCAAATATCCTAGAAAGTGGGGGGTTTTTTTAAATGTAAAAAATAAGAGAAAGGAAGTAATGAGGTCTCAGGGCTGCATCTACATATGCGCTGTACTCTACTAATTAGCTTCACAGTAAAGCATCAAGGTCTACACATGCATTGGTATAAGGTACAGTAAATTAATGAACTCTACCGTAAGATAGCAATATCTTATGGCAGAATAATTTACTGCATTGTATACTAAATGCACATGTGGTCACTGACTGCAGGCATAAATTGCACCCAGTCAGCCTAGTCTGGTCCTCCCTGACTCATATTGCTGCTGTCCCAGATGCACATGTACATGATGTGCCCAAGACCAGTGTACTCTGGCTCAAGCAACTTTGGAATTTATCATGTTGCATTTAATTGCACATTGCATCCTGAGGCTGTGCCTAGATAAGAGCGCTCATGCGGTACATGGTGCCACAGGCAGGTCTGCACATACACTGCACCTTCAGGTGTTCTCTGCACTGGAAGGAAGCAGTGGAAGGGTTCTTTTGACCCCAGGAGAAGAAAAAGTGGCAACGCACGCGGGGCCAGAGCACGCCATCCAAAACCAGAGCCTGGCCAGCTAGAGCCACTCTGGCTGCTGACCAGGCTCCAAGAGGCAGGATTGCTGTGGCTGCAGCTCCTTGAGGCCCCCAGAGCCCCAGATAAGACTGTTGGAGCCAACACACCTGGGGTAGCCTGCCATGTGCTAGAGGACATGTGGCATAGGCATTTCCTGGGGACAAATAGCAGCTGCACAAGGTGTGCTGCTGTGTCCTCTCTCTGGGGAAACGAACGTCCACACTCATGTGGAAGCAGCCTGAAAGTACTAAAACAAGACTAAAACTTAAGATTGTTTTACATACAAGCTGGCAAATATCAATTTTTACAAAAGATTTTCCTGTCTTATATTTTAAACTCTCATTAGTCAATCAGTACAGTCTTTTCAATGCACTGGTATAATAAATTGCACCTAATAAAGGGATTAGCTAAAATATGTTTCTATGATATTTTCCAGTTCATTTGCTTGTGCATTTGACCTTATTTCATCTCTAATAGATTTTACAGTTTCCGCTGTGCAGTTAGCTCCCCATTTTGTCTGGGGGGAAAAAAATCAAATAGCTTTCACTGATGAAAAGTGGGAAAAAAAACCCTTCAAGAATCTGGTAGGAGAGAAAGCTTTGTATAAAGTTGATGTAATAGTGGGTATCTGTTTAATAAAAAGTTAAATAAACTTTTAGGAACTGCTTTCAGTGGGGCACATTTTGAACCTAAGCTTTCTATTAACGAAGAAGTAGATGTTCCATTTCAATGACACAAGTTCTATTATACCATCTGATGTTGCTAAATGGTAACTTGGTTGTTTTTAGTGTTGACTAGTTTGCATCCCTAAACTTGTAAATAATCTGGCTTCTGCTATATATAAAGAATGCATATGAAAAGAAAAAACCTTCACTTATTTAAAAGAACACTATGATTGCCAAGTCAAGCACTCAAAAATGAGAGCTGTTTGTGTCTTTGCAACCTTCATTCAGCTCTCTTATGTATATACATTTTGTGTTTCATAAATTTCACAGACATTAAGGCTGGAAGGTAGGGCCATGCGAAATGGGTGCTATTCAATTCAGATGCAGATTCAGCCTGAATTGAAGACACAGATTTGATCTGTTGATTAGGATCACTGTCCCCAATTCAATTCGGCAGAATCCAAATCTGAAGATTTGATGCTGATTTGGTGAATCAGCAATCTGGACACAGGAACAGCTTTAAAAGATTTTTTCTACATACTTTGAGGTAGCAGTGCAGGTTGTGATCGCTGCGATGCTGGGGCACATGGAGAGTCCCACAGCATGGGGGGCTCTCCAGTGTGCTTGGCAGTGAACATGGAAATGGACCAGAAATACTTCTGTTCCACTACCGGGTCTGCCAGGGAGTGTGCAGGGGGACTCCCCCAGCTTGGCAATCAGCTGCAGGGGGACCCCGGCTGCCCCGCCAGACCGAGGAGGCACCAGTCGCTGATGCAGGGGGGCACAGGGAAGACCCCCTGCACATTCCCTGGTAGACCTGGAAGTGAACCAGAAGTGCTTCTGGTCCACTTCTGGGTCTGCTGCTGAGTGTGCTGGAGAGCCCCCTGCGCTTCTGTGGGATGCTGTATCTGCCCCGTCACCACACCGTTCAGAGCCCCAGCTACCTAGAAGTATGTAGAAAAAAATTTAAAGCTGTATCTACATCCAAACTGGATCAATTGAACTTTATTTGGAGGGTTGAATCAATTGAATCAATTCGGAGGGTTCCAAACTGATTTGGAGAGATTAAAGGGTCCCCTGCTTTGATTTGGATTTGGAGATTCAACCACCAAGTTGGGCTGAATCTCCACGAAATTGAATCAGGGACCAAAGCTTCACACAGCCACACTGGAAGGGACCTTGCAAGATCATTGCGTCTAGCCCCCTGCCCCTGTGTTCTTTTTAATGGTGTTATTTCATGGTTTTTGTTTTTTTCACAGGACCCTGTCCAATTCAGTGCACAGACTGGACAATGCTCATTTAGGAAGAAGCCAAAGAACTTTTGTCTTTTCTCCTCTTCGTTCAATGTGTGGTTTACTTTACAGCACCCTATTCAAACCCTTCTCTGAGGGTAGAGTTACTAATTTCCTCCTGGAAATAAAATATATCATTATAGTACCTGAGTGTTTTCAAAACATTATTGAATTTATTTTCATAAGACTTGTGTAAAATAAGATGGTTTTATAGAATAAGAACTGAGACAGTTCTATGGCAGTCAAATATATCCAGAAATGCTTGTCCAGTCCAAAATGAATTCAAGTCCCATTTTTTAGGTTATTATAACACTTTTTATGTTAAAATAGAGCTTCTGTTGACTTCATTTGCAACTGGGTTTGCTCTCTACTTCATAGCCTCAGGAAAGGGAGTGTGAGAATTTCAAAAGCACAGGTGTGGCCCAGTAGGCACCATTGGCCAAGAAAGCCTTGTCTCACACACATGGGATGCACATACACTAAAAAGCAGATGACTCATCTCAAATAATTACTACTAAACTATTTTTGGGGTTTTTTTGGCTTTGTATCTGTGTAGAACAATCCAACTGCCTCCAGCCATATTTCATATGCCATTGAAGAGAATCTGCATTCTCTGTTTAAATAGCAGCAGGTATATTGAGGTAGAATAAAGGATTATGTTGAAACCCTAATACATATTTCCATAGTAAAAACATTAAAGTTCCAGTGAACTTTCCCACTAAAAAAAGTCTTTAATAACTATAGATGATTTTATTGTTAATCTTGGAGCTTTTCCAAAAATGATAACTTATGTAACATTTTAGGTTTTCATTTACATGTATGTCTCTGCATATGGTATTTTCTAATTGCACTGTAATTGATTTTTACTGAATTTTGATTGGATTACTTCAGCCAATGATAAGCTGTTTTAATGATACATGTACTTCATAAAAACAATGTTGCCTACCAAGGATACTTTCTAATTAGTTAATACCTAAAAACAATTAACAATACCATATTTTCATCACAAACCTGTGGAACAAGAAAGTTACAATTTTTGCCATCATTTTTGTAACTGCATAACCACATTTTAATTCTATTTGCAGGACTTCAGAACAGCCAAAGTGATTATGAAGATCAGAGTCCCCTGATAAAAGTTAATTCTATAAAAAAAACCCAAAACATTAAAACACCACAACAGGATGATATTTAAAAGACTTACTTTTACAGTTGCCAAGCCAATCATTCAAAGATCTAAAAATAGCAGGATTAAGCCTGCCCTTGTAACAACAGAGCAGAATGAGCTTGCTCAGATGATTTCCTGGTGAGGGACACAAATGATATATAAACTGGTACAAATGACCAGAAACCAGTTCAAATCTGTAACACAACAGAAGTTCAGTGCACATATACCACTTTCAAAATGGCCAAAACCAGTTTAAGATAAGCCTGGATGGATATAGTATCAGACTTAACTGATTTATGTTAAATCCATTTATTGAACTTCTGTCCCAGATCCCCCCCAGATTCATGTTAACTCACAGTCACCCAGTATCCCAGGATGCTTTGCACCTCACCTGCAACCCACCCTCCTTGCAGGGTGGGTGGGCTAGCCTTGGCCCAAGTCATTTGCTCCAGCTGAGCAGGGAAGCCTGCTTTAGCATTCCGCAGATTCTGGTCTGGGCCACTGCTGGCATGTGGCTGCACTTATGGAATCAAAAGTGAATGTCTGTTCACTTGCTTATCAGTTCTATCTATGCATCCTAGACTAATCTACAAAGACTGAATCAATTAATCCTTAGGCTTTTTGACTATACTAAGCCCATAGTTTCATGTTATTTGTAAACTGCATACATTTAGTACATCGGCTACTGAGATGTAAGTGTGAACCTGATATGTGCCATTTCTGGTCATTTTTCAGTATTTGAGCAGATCTGAGGCAACACATATTGTAAATCAAGATGAGAACAAGACAATACATTGATTCCTGTTGACACAAGGTGTATTTTCCATTTGTATCTGAAAGTACAGGGTTTTGAAGCTATTCAAGAGAGTTCAGATGATGATACACTAATCATTTAACTGTCACTACAGAAAAATGTTTTTACCACTCATTAAAAATGATTTTCATCCTGCACTTCGAATGGAAAAATGGATCCATTTATATTACTTTTGGCAACAATTCCATTACCCTCTGACAAAACTGTATTCTATTGACATTATAGCTACTTATAAGCCTTCACAAGTATATTTTAGGTCAATAATTTTCATCTCAAACAATTCTTATGCCATACACTGTGAACCATCTAGGAATGTTGAATTTTATGGTAGATAAACCAGTGGAGCTCTGGTTAAATGTTAATTCTGAAAAAGATTTTAATTTTTCATAAGTTATACTACTTTTTATCTTTTTAGTTTTTATTTTTGACTGTCATTTCCTAAGGCATGATCATTTTAGTTAACAGCTGAGGCATTTTATCAAGATTTGCTTCTTTCAATTAGCAAGTGGAGCTTAAGTCTTTTTTATTACTTCTACTGTCATTATAATATGTGTTTCTGAATCTATGTCATAAAACTATAATTAAAAACAGTAGAAATTTATTTAGACTATTCTTGGTGCTGGGTTTCAGCATAATACAAGAAAAAAGGAAAAAAGAACAACTAACTGGTTTAAATTCTGTTGCATCTTTCATATGTTTTTCAAATTAAATTGTTTGCAGCAAGTCCACACATGGTTATCTATTATTGAGATTTGTTTGGGAAGACAATACCGAGCAAGCACACCTACATATTCTATTAAAGTGACTGAATAAACTCTGGCACAAACTGTGCCGGAGTTTATTGCTCCTGGGCACAGCACTTACATGTGTACCTGGAACTGCAGCACACTGAGCCAGGGCAAAGCAGCCCCCACCGGCAGGGAGCCCAGGAGGTCAGCCTGCTAGCTTGGGGCTGCTCTGACCCAACTCTACAAGCTGTGGAGGTACTGACTGAGGCACAATAGTGCTTCAGTGCAGGGTTAGCCAGCAAGCAGCCCCTGTACTAAAGAATCCTTGTGCCCCAGCCATCTAGGTCAGCATCTACATGTACACTGTAGTGGAGTAAATAACTCTGCTACAGGACAGTACTGGTGTCTGGCAGTACTATCCTATAGCAGAGTTAAATTAATTTACTCTGGTATAATAGCACTACATGTATAGATGTTGACATTTTACTATGGAGCAAATTAGTCAGCTCTGCAGTAAATACCCCGTGTAGACACACCCAGTGACTACAAGTCTTATCTAACAAAAATACAACATATCAGAAACAAATACCCAAATATTTAGCAAATGAAAAACTGAAACAAACTGAAAATAAACACAGTGGCAAGCTGCTCACACACTTTCATTACAATACTTTGTACAAAGGCATTCTGATCAACTATTATGCATCAAGAGAAATTGTATGTAATGAAAACAATCAAATGAATTATTTTCCACATTGGCTAAAAAAGATTCCAAAAAATAGAAAGAAAAAAGGAAAAAAAAAGAGAAAGAATAGAGAAAATAGTTTCTTATGTGTACTATCATTGTCTCTCATTCTTTGGAGTCTCAGAACAGCAAAGATGCCCTATGCCTGAAGAAGGGTGATTATGCCTGAAAGCTTGCTAAGAACTTTGTTCAACTAGTCAGTGGTCTAATAAAAGATATCACATCTACTCAAAGAACCTTACCTGCTTTTGCCCTTAGGCCAACACAACTACAACCAAAAACCCATCATGAGCTGTCATCAATATCATTTGTGAACAGACTTCTATAAATAAAATAGCCTGATTCTTTTCTCTCACATTATTTCAGATCAGCGTAATAGTAATGACTTCAGTGTAATTATTTTAGAGGAAATGTACAGCATGCAGGCTGGATCTGGCTCTACCAGAAGTTAGGGGTGTGTGGCCAGCAGTAGGTATTACCAACTGTAGAATGGAGGCTGTGCAGCCCTAGTGGACATGGCCCTTAGCAGCAGGTGGGCAAGCAAGGGCTGTGGGAAACTGCATGGCCTGAGGCCACTTATCCCACTGCTGTGGTGACTGCTACTGCAGTGATTATGGTGACTGCCTTGTGCTGTAGTCCAGATCTGGCCCATGAGGAGACCCACAGTCCAGATCCAGCCTGGGGCCCAAAGTGAATTTGACACTCCTGATTTAGAGGGATAAGAAACAAAATCGGCCCAATTTTTCATTTAACTTTAAGACATTCCAATAACCCAGTGTTACATACAGAGAGATTTATTTTTGTATTTTGAAAATATTTTTATGAGTTAATTGTATTTGTACTTGACACATGTATAGAGTATAGGGTAACCAGAAGACCAGTCACTAATTCTTAGAAATTCTACTTGTATAAAGAGGTTTGAGAGGAAACCTTTCAGAAACCTCTTAAACCAAGGCAAAGAAAAAGGAAAGAGATCACATGTCTTTTTACAGGAACTCCTACCTCCTTCTGCGGAAGAGTGTGTTCTGTTATAGCAGAGCTGCTGAAGACAAGATCCACAGGGGAGCCAGTTTGGAGGAGATAATGTAAAAGAGTCAATCCACAGGTTTCATCTATATGATGCTGTGTCACAAAGCCAGGTACAAGATAAGGACCAGGCCCACAGTCTCTAGTTCAGCATGTCATGGCTAGGTACCAGGAAAGAAGCAAGGGCCAAGAGCCATAATCTCTAGCTAAGGGACAGATAACATTTTGCAGATTGCTTCTGCTTTCCTGCAAGTACCTTAAACAGTAGTGGCTTCTTGTATGGTACTGTATTACAGACAGATGTTTAGCAAAAAAAGGGAAGCTACAATATTGATTCTATCACCTAAAGAATAAGAAGGTTATTCTTAAATATGTGCTTTGAATAATATATTCCAGACACAAAGGGCTAGTTATCTTGCAATGTAATCGTTATAGCAAATGGATAGAATTTAATTGTTTCATGAAATCAATGAAAAAAATTGCTGGTTTCATGAGAGCAATAGAGTGCAATTGATTTTTTGAAACATTTATCTTAAATTTACCCAGTTACATGACATGAAACTCTTTTCAGAACTCCTGAATTTGTTATATGTGGAATCAACAGTGTTCTGTGCAAATTAATCTTCCCATACCTATTGGATTTACCAAATTGACTTTCTCTTACTAGATTTGTGAACTTGAATGAGAAAGGAATAGTTACTTTATGAAAGCAAGAAAGATAGTTCTGAGCTGAAATGCAGTGTATTTATTACAAACATTTGGTAATGATGCCACAGAAAAAAATCCATTAGGAGCGTCTATCCCAATGCTTATTTGTGGATGTCTATTAACCAGATAATTAAGTGGACAACAGAACTGACACAAATATCATACCTTGATAAGTCATTTAATTATGGCATAATGATGAGCCATTCAAAAAATTACAAGACTTGTGCATTTAAGGACAAATCTTTTGTTGTTTTATATATTGCATAAGGTTTTCGCCATTTCAAGAAACTGAAGGAGCAGTGGCAGCCCCTCTGGGCTACTTCTCTTACGTGTTGGTGCTACTGGGTCCCATAACTCAGACCAGGGTCCAGCAACTTTCTTCAACCTGCAGGCTAGAATGACCTGGCCCCAGGCTGACACAGACTGGGTAGATTTGGTGGCATGTCAGAGGTGTGAAGGCTTTCCCTGCACCCCTGCTCTAAACACGGAGCTAAAAGCTGCACCGGGGCAGTGCCAGCCTCTTGCTGGTGGGTAGGCTGAGGTGGACTAGACAGACAATTGTGGGGGCTGCGCTATACAAAGGTGGGACACAGGCCCTGTGGGCTGGCTCTGTGGAGCACTGTGCCTCTGCAGGCTGCAGGTGGGAGAGGGGCAAACTCAGCTGTACAAGGTGGGTGGTAGCAGGCCTGGGAGGAGGCAGGCAGCTTGGATGGAGGCTGCACTTGGAGGGGTGGCTACAGCCCCCTGAAGATCCCCCCATCACTGCCCCTGACCTGCGCTCAAACCACTGCTGCTTCTCCCAGCCCATTGCTTTCTGGTTACAGTGCAAGCACCCCTTCCAGCCAGAAGGGAGCAAAGAGACTAGCACTGGCTCTGGAGTACCAGGAATTGAATTTAGTTCTGTAAACAAATCATCTATGTGTTGTTAGTAACTTTACAGTATTTTACAAACAATTCCAAGTACATTTAATTTCCTTGGGAATCTACGGTCCAAAAACTAATAGAACCAAAGAAACCAAGCACAAGACACGGGAGGTCAGCATGGGGTGGGGGAAGGAGCGGGGAGAGGGAGAAGCAGGAAAGAGTCTTGGAAAGAATTGATTTGAAGAAGCAGCAAAGTATTTTGCAAGCAAGAATCAAGAGGATGGTTTGAGTACTCAGCTGCCAATAATGAAGATGTTAAATGCAAACAGTGGGGGAAAAAAAGACAAGGAAACAGAAAGCGTTAGAAAGCATTAGAAGTCGGAGGAAATGAGAACTGAGTTGTGGGTGGAGGAATCCATTAGGATTCCCTAATTTGATTATTTGTGGTCCTGGAACCAAAATGTGTTTTCTTTTGTCCATTTAGATCCTATCTTTTGTCAAAAATTAGTGCCATGTAAAAACTTGTGAAAAAACAGATTTACAGCTCTCATTGCATTGCAACAATGGGAGAGGTCTGTGCATTAGTCCAATATTCTAAATATTTTATGTATTTTTGAGGATAACATAAATTCTTAATTCAGGGTTGTTATTATTTTTTTATTTCCAAAAACAGAGATGGTTTGTGATATCTGTCCTTGCAGATAGGAGCCCTGCTAAAAATGGGAAGAATAAGTGTGATATAACCTTGTATAATCAACTTATTTTTTTAAAGACTTCTCTGCCAAATAAATTAAATGCTTCCAAAAAGGCCAGATAACTTACTTTCTTCTATTTTTCCTCCCCTCAATCTTAATACGAATCAGACTTTGATGCTGAAAGAGTCTTTGAGGATAAAAAGGCATTGGTATCATAATTACCTCGCTAATTATTCCTTTATAGCCAGACTTTGAAATTAATGGGAGGGTGCACAGATTAAGGTACAGCCCAAACTAACATTTAAGAATAAATGTTCAAAGGTGCCTAGAATTTCTCAAAATGACAAAATCTACGTGAAATTGTAGTATTCTTTTAGGTAAATATCTGGAAATAATGGTTGATTTAAGAGTGGTTGTATTTTGAAAGCCCAAACTATGTAAGATATAAGGCATAACTGATCCAAATTCCAAATACTAACATCTATATCTTTCAGCTTTAATTGTATCAATCATTTTAACAGAGCTCAGTTGAGCTTGTAAAGAAACAAGGCATAGCTTAAAAAATTCTTTTCCTGGCCAGTGTGGGTCCTCCATTTTTAGCGCTAGAACAGGGGTTTTCAACCTCTTTTAGTCTAAGTAGCCCTGCATTGTGCCCTAAACCAGCCCCTCTGACACCTGATACTGCTACCCTGAGCCCAGGGCTGACCCTGAGCCCTCTGTCAGCCTAGGGCTGCTCTGCCCCAGCTGTAACTGATGTGGTCCCATGTATACATGTATATGATGCACCTGGGAGCTGTTAACAAATTGTGCTGGAGTTTATTTCTGCATGCTAATTGCACATGCAGATGCACCCAGTTTGTGCTTGTTGTCATAGTACCTTAGCACTCATTAATTAACATCCTCGGTTTCTCATGCCCTTCATTAAGATTTGCATCCCATGTCCTTTCAATGTCTGTGTAGAATTGCTGTCAGGTTGTTTGCTGGGTTCAACTGCTAGATGAGATACAAGTTTCCCTAAACAACTCACCATTACAAGGAAGTTTTGTTCTCTGTCCCTGTCTGTTTGAGCATGTATGTTATTAACTAACATGGTCTCAGGCTCTGACTTAACTTCTCTCTATTAGTGTTATCGTCCATTGAATTTATATTTTTATTCATTTAACATTAGCCCAGAAGTTCTGGGATTTCCTTCCCATATTGGCTTAGAACCTCTGGTCTTTTAAATCATGAACTATACTCCCTTTCCTTTTCCTTGTCTTAAATTGCAAGCCCAGGGGGGTTGGAATAGGTTGCCCTCCCCAGCACCATCTTTTGTGTTACCTGCAACCTATGTGGAGCGACCTTGAAGTCCCCTTAAGGTTTCTTGTGTCTCGCTTTCTACTCACCTGCCACATCTTGATGGAAATATTATACCAATGTTCTTGAAGCGGGAGACTACCTATTGTATTTTGGGCTTCTCTGCCACCGCGGGTCTTGACACCCTGTCTTTCTCTTGCTAGGCCTCCACATCAAAACCCACCAGATAGGGTTCGACTCTGAGGCTCTAGCTCTTTAGTCTTGGGGCTTGGGGCCCTCTTGTTTGCCCCAATCTAGAGCCCTGGCCCAGAGGCCTATCCACTGGCCCCACTGCTAGGGGGTCACAAGTTCAAAGCAGGGGCAACAGCCTTAAGCCTCCAATGACTCCCATTTTAGCCTTTGCCCTAGGACAAGGGTGACTTTTCTTGGGGCACAAATTGAGGGATGGTTGGGTTCCAGTGGGATATGTTCTTTGTTTGCTTTACTTCTGATACCAGGTGTTGTTCAGAAATCACTATGAGCAGAGGAATCAGGCCAAGGTCTCCTTCAGTGTCTGAATTCTTATTGTTCAGTATGACAAAATGAGATTCTCTGCACAACATAACATCTGGTTTCAAGTGACTCATGCCAGGGGAGTTTGAAGGCACAGTTCCCGCACAGACAGTACCACCTCTTCAAAATAGTCATGTTATAAATCTGACTCTCTTCTTTCAATGAACAAATCTTAAAAAAAATCCAAAATAGCAAGCACTTCATCTTTACTTGGATCCAAATGTACTTTCCAATAGCATGTTCCAAATCCAATATGCCAGTCCCTCTTGGGATTAGCTCAAGCTCAACCAGAACAATGCATTTTCTGGTCAAAAAGGAGCAGAGTATTGCACAGATTTGAACATCTTAACACTTGAAGCACTCTGGACTACTATCCTCTTTGAAGACCCATTTGCAAAGTAGGATAAAAGCATTCCAGTGTAAGACACAAAATTCAAGTAAAAACTCGGTATTATTTCTGTTAGAAAAATATGCAGAATGTCCTAGTTCTGCTGAATCACTCTTCATACTATAAGGTAATGGTAAACCCAGATGACTGAAATTACTGAGATGGGTGCAGTTACTTACTGCAATACCACATGTATTTAAACCACTAAAGTTTGAGACCATTCAGGCTTACTGTTATCATTTTAATATTGTAGTAACAGCAAGATTACTGTGAGACTGTTTATGTATTGCAGACATCAGAGCTTATCAGACAGATTAAGGCATTGGTATTTAAAAACAACAACAACAACAAATCTTAACTGGTCTTTTATTTAAATCTTTTATGATATTTTCAAACTTGGAGCATTTGTTAGGAATATGCCAAGCCAAGCACTGCACAGATCAGGAAGTGCTTGATTCTCTGTTGCCAGTTGATTCTTACTTGTTATTTGTATGACCAAAATATCTAGCAGCTTTAGCTAGCAAGCAGGACCCTAATGTTGAGATGCTTAACAAATACAGATCCTGTTGCCATGTGGGTTTTTTTGTTTGATTAAAATTCTGATGGTGATAATGAAACATTGATTTTTTTGCACCTTGTTTGTAACAAAGAGGTTTCATTCCTCATTGAAATGAGCACACATTAGCCTAAGAACAAAAAGTATTTTAAGTGCATCTTCTTAAAATATCAAGCCATCAATTTAAAATAGAAACTCTTAGCTGGAATCACACAGATTTTCTGCCATAAGGTATAAAGCCCATCTACTAGAATCTGGGGCTTAAGCAACGTGGCAGACCATACAATACCAGAATCTCCATCAGTGGATGTTTATAAGCCAGCCCAGACTAATTTTTGTTTAGCCTGCTCTTAGCTAGAAGTGTTGCTGCGGTCAGAATAGCTGACCTCTGGAGGTCTGTTCAAGTCCTATGCTTCTTTGACATTTTTTGGTTTGTCACAACTACCCTTTTTGTTCCTTGAGAATATAGACATGTCTACCATGGATGCAATATTGGAAGGCCTCTGATATGCTCAGCCATGAACAACTGGTGCCTCACAAGACTGGTGGGGGACACCATTTATAGGTGGCAGCATTGGTGGTGAGTGGTGAATAGGGACTGCCTGCAGATGCTGTCAGCGGCAGGTTGGTGGAGGGTAGCAAGTGGCTAGCGGAGACCACCCACAGACGACGGTGGTAGCAACCTCTGAGTGGGGATTGCCTGCAGACAGTAGCAGCGGTGGTGAGTGGAGACTGCCTGCAGAAGCCAGCGGTGATAGCCACCCGCAGAAGTTAGTGTTGGCTGTGGCCAATCTCGGGGGGGGGCATATACCCCCCCATACTCATCCTCTGAGTTGTCCATGTGCTCAGCAGTAGATGTATCAAGCTTGGTCCACTGCTACTGGCTAGTTACTGGTTTAATCAACATTTTATTCTATCGTGGCACTAATTATACAGGTACATGCTTAGGCATGGAGTGATACATCTGATGGAGGAGGATAATGTGTTCACGACAGGAAATGAAAGAAGTATGGACAAATCAACCATATATAAGGCAATCCATAGGACAAAGTGATGTTAGATTTGTCACCAGAATAAGTAAAACTATGTAGTTAATTTAAATACTGAATATACTTAAATCCAAGATAAGCCCCCTCATCATATATTTCCATACAAAGTAGGGCCGGGGGGAAGGGGAGGCAGGCTACTGCAGTTCTGGCTGATCCTGGGCCTGGGCCTGGGCCAGAATCAGACCCACAGTAACCTCCTGCCTCACTATAGCCATGCTAACTCTTGAGGCACAACTCTCCCATCACTCATCCTCACTGGAGAGTACTTTAATTTCCCCAGACACTCACCCGCCATGACTTGATGAAAGATCTAGGTAGAATTCTGCCTAGGGGAAAAGCTATGCTCTGCCGATGGTAGCCATTTGGCAAAGTGGGTTATCCAAATATGCTGTATGGCAAGACCCTTATGGGATTTGGCTTGGGGGCTCCTCCACCCCCAACACAGGCCTCTGTAATAAATTCTAGCTCCAGTTGTTAAATCTCGACAGCTGGAGGCTCTGAATAGTATCTCCCTGGGTATCTCTCACAGCCCATCTGTTACCAAAATAAAGAAAATGTGGGCAGCTTAACTGCTTCTTACCCTCTTTTAGCATGCCTCTCTGGCATCCAGCTACAGTCCTCATGACTTCTGGAGTCCCTTTTGTATCATTCCCAGGCTCATCCAGCCTATCAGCGCCAGTCCTTTCCCTCCAGCTGTGGTTCATTCCTCCAATTTGAAGGTGAGTCACCTGAGGTGAACTGGGGCCAACATTCCCCTGATCCAGGGGCCGAAGAACTGCAGAACATCTTGCGCCAGTGGTCCCTGTTTCGTGGTGGAGCCCTTTGGGCTGCGGCACTGGGGCTGCACTGTTTGCTGTGCTGCACAACGTGTAGCTCATCCTGGGCTTTTTGTCCTCCAACAGATAAGGGAAAGAGGGTGAGTGGAGGATTCTCCTTCCTTGCTCCTTTTGCTCTGCTACACGTCCCCTCCCCCACCTTAAGACACAAGCTCCCCTTTCCATTTAAACTTATCTGGAAGTGATCCTTAACAAGCAAACTTTCTTTGGATTCTTGGGTTTTCAGTCCTACGGGGTAGCCCAACTCATGTTGTCAAGAAAAGAAATCAGCAACAATATTTTTCTTCCTTGGCTGGTACTCAATTTTAAAACAGTAAGACTGTAAGACCAGTGCCCAGCGCATAATTCAGACATTATCCACTTTGTTCGATTGCAACCACTTAAGGGCTGCATGGTTCCTTTATAAGAGTAAATTCTTTCTCTCTCCCATTTGATAGCTAAACACTCTCGTTCTATGGTAGTGTATTGTATTTCATGATCCATAGGTTGACGGCTGGCATAGGCAACTGGCTTTTTTTCTCTGTTAACCTTCTGAGTTAGTTCTGCTCCTAGGACTGTCCTGAAAGCAGTAGTCACCAATATGAATGGTTGTTTGAAATCAGGGGTATGTAGTACTGGTTTATCACATAAGGCATTCTCGACACTTTTGAATGTGCCTTTGGCACATTCTGTCCATCTTATCTCTTGCCCTTGAGCTCCTTTGATTAAATCATTGAGTGGAGCCATCATCTCTGGGGGGAGGGGGAGGGTATTAGTCTCTGATAATAACTGGCCAAGCTCAAAGGACCTGGCCTGCTTCTTGGTCCTGGGTCTACTACATCCTTATAAAGCTTCTACCTTATATAGCACTCGTTGAATCCAGCCTTGATCCATCACAAAGCCTATATTTTAGCCTCCTTCTGACCTATTTAACATTTCTTTGGGTTGGCTGTCAAACCCAGTTTCCTAAGGTCTTGAAGTATGGCTCAGATCTTCCTCAGAAGTTGAGGCCAGCTAGGTGAGATGGAAACATCATCTATATAAGCCACTGCATACACCTGGTGTGGATTCCACATCTTGTTCATAAACTTCACACACCCACACCTACATAACCCCCTACATATACACACCCCCAGCATAACCTATAACTCCCCCCACACGCAGCCACACCCCCCACCATACACACCCCCACCCCAACCACTCCCCACACACAATATACAAGAGTAAGACTTTATTTTTGAGTTATTATGCAATCCCCTCTATAAACAGTATGAAAACACAAATCATGTGATATATTTCTTGTAATAAAATTAAAATATGTTATAGCAGTTATTTGACTTTTAGTGTATGATTTGGGTTTTTTTTATAGTTCTAAGACAACAACCCTCCCCTCCCAAAAGGAGCATTTCTGGCAGGCAACTATCAAGGGCAACAGTCAAGGGACAGGGCTACCCTTGTGACCCTCGAAAGTTCACCAAAACTCATTAAGCAGCCCTCCAGCAGAAAAAAATTGCCCACCCCTGCTTTATACTGAAGTACACCAGAGGCAGAATAGAATAACCCTTACTGTGGACCCCAGGTATTGTCACTCATTAACAGGGTGCAGTGTGTGTCATATTCTACCTGTCAATCTTAAGAACAGGGTAGAGCCATCACTCCACCTCAGCCCTGCTTGCTTGAGAACATCTAGGGCTGTAGGCCAGAAGTCTTTTGCAGCAAGAAGGATTATGATTATACCCAATCTCTGCATACAGATTTGTGGGAGCAAATTCCTTGTGCCAGTCTCTCTGAATATATTCATTTCAAACATAAATTATAAAGGTGAGTCATTAATGCTGCCTTAAGCTGGAGTTCATAATACAGTGTAAGTCAGGCAGATGTAGACAGATGAGTTAAATTAATGTGGATACCAAAAAAACCTGAATGATAAGCACTAGATTGGAGAGAAGTAAAAAGCTACTTGGGAAAAAATGAAGTTTGGGGATACATCTATCTTCAGACAGTGCAGCAAACTGAAAAACCTGCAGTGTCCAGCAGAGAAGTAATTTGGATGTTACACAGAAAGACAGCTACAATCCAGTAAATTGTGGGTGGAAAGAAAGAAAATATCTGAAAAAGAGAAGTAACTAGAGTTATGTCAGGGGAAGAGACAGAACAATCTGACATGAAAAGAGATTAAGACCTGTGGCCACATAAATATCACACAGAGTTAGTTCATATACTGTAGAAAGACTAAGTATGGCATTAAAATAAGGGGAAAATATTCTTTATTACCTTCCTTTTACTAACCTATCAGTCCAAATCAACAACTTTATCATCACCTCAGGATAAAATAACATGTAATCATGCCCAGAAAGAAGCAATTCTTCATTGTATTTTGTCTACAATTTCCACTTTAAACTCTGCAATAGGCTCACATGTTGTGACTGAAAGTGGCTTTTCAAACATATCTTTCAATGGCTAAGAATGGCTTGAGGTTGCTCTGATTATCTGTCATGCTTGAACCAGAGCTGACTCTGATCAGAATTGTCTCGAATTAGAAATGCTTGTGAGCTCTCAGTTATAGTGGTGCAATACCATCTCTCAAAAAGCTAAGACAGAAAGAATGCTTGGCAAGAATGCTTGGTACTATAAGATAAAAGGCACTATCAAAGTCCAAAATTTTCCAGTATTAATTGGTGTCTAGATCCTGCATAGCTCTATTGAAATCAACAGAGGAAATTAAGTGGGGTTAGATCTTCCCAAGCTAAGGATCTTCTCCAAAGTATTTAATTATCATTGGGTATTTTGAAAGAAAAAAAGCACAGCTAAATGTCTCTATTTTTCTTCTCCCTCATCGTTTAAAAATGTCTCCCCTTAAAAAAAGCATAGGAAAATAAATGTGAAAATGAATATGAATTCAGTGTTAATAAATAAATAAATAATCAGATAATAAAAGAAGACATTGTTATATCAACTATATAATATATTGTTTTCCTACTATCATTTGTGGGCTTTTTCGCTACAAATTTTTCTTCCTGATTTCTTGTACCACTATGATATATGCAGCTGTTTTTAGTTATGCAATGGTAGTTTTGAGGTGATATTCAAATGTTCTAACTGAGATCAAAATCTTTCGAACATCTTTAAGGATGCATTACTTCGATTCGGCTCTACAATGTTTATAAAGATCAAGCACTTCAGCAGGGCTTTTTGGTGCATTCAGCTAAGGCTGATTCAATCAGTTACTAGACAGAAGCACCAAAAAAGCCCCACTAAAACACACAATCTTTACAGATGTCATATGAGCTGGGCTGAAGTACCGCATTGCCTTTCCTGGGCATGCACAGGGCTCAGTGCAGGAATGCACTGACTTTAAAGTAAAGAGCCAGGTTTGTGGAGGGAGGGGGTTAATGTCTGCAAGCATCCCTAGTGATAAACTCTTATTATGCTACCACTCTAAACAAGAAAAAAAAAATGTTGGGTTATGTCATACAGGTATTCATAAAAGTAATTTTAGTGTGTGTCTTGTCAAGGAGGAAAAAAAACCATGGTGGACTAACAGCATTAAGGTGTTATGTGGCTGTGTGTGTATATATGAGACGCTGACTGTACAATAGCCTGATACTACTTCACAGTAGCACCACATGACAACAACTGTGACGCAATGCTACTGTGCTATAATATTATCATCACAAAAATGATGCTCAGTGCTACTGTGCATCTCGGGATGATGCGGCCTGTATGTACAATAAAAAATGCTTAGTTAAATGTAAATTTTCATGCATTAGTATTTGTTCAAGCTATAAGGTATTCAGTTTTTGGCTATATAAACTATTTGGAATCCTTTGAATTCTGGAGTGCATCATTTTTTAGAATGAACATTAATTATTTCATTAGCTTCCTTGTTTTTATTCTATTAGAGAAAATTAAAGGCTTCATAGCACAGTGTATCATATTATGGAAAATGTAGTTTATGATGAAGTAGTCTAATATTACAGGATATAACCCTAAGCATTATGTCAAAATGAAAACATTTTTTGATCAGATAGCCTGTCTTTCACACTGTGTAGTGATTACCCTCTAGAAAATACCTGCGGTTGTAAAAAGAACAGATCATGTTTTTGAAATGTAAGTTTCTAAAACAACCATTTAAAATCAGTACACTGCGTTTATGATGTAGATATATTTTCACACAGAACAAATGGTTATATGGTATTACATTATTTCCACCACAATGCAAATTAACTGAAAAAGAGGACTACACAAGATACTGTATTGCCCATTTAGATTAATTTAAATAATCTAATGTACAGTAAAGTGTCACCATCTACATGTGTGTGGGACTTAATGCCTATTAAGTGAGTCTAATGTACCGTTTGCTAGTACCAACATATACTAGTACTACATAAATGGCACATTAGCTAATGTGCCATAGTGCACATGTTGTTGCAGCAGAAGCGTCGACACAGCCATCCTGATCCCCATATGGTAGAGAGATAACTGCTCCTGCAGTGGGTACAGCTTCCCCACCTGGCAGAGATCAGGACTGGCCCTAGTGCCCCCTGCCAGCCTGGAGCACCCCCTGGCTGCTACAGAGGCAGAGCAGGGTAGGAGCAGCCCTGGACTGGGCTGCTCCTGTCAGATGCAATTTGCTCCCAAAAGGGGTGCACATATAGGCATGTGCCCAGGAGCACATTAATGAGCCTGGATTTTATGTGCAGAAAATTCAGGCACATTAATTGCATGTGTAGATGTGCCCAGAGACAGGGAGGATAGAAGAAGAGGTGGGTACAGATTCTGATGTGGTAACAGTGAGCCATGATATGCTCAAGACAGCAAAACAGAGAAGATAGGAGGGGACCAAAGGAAGGATGTCCCTATCCTCTTCTTCAATAGTAAACATAAAGCATCATCAGCAGAAAGTGAAGAGGCAGGAAAAAGGATTGCTTATTCTGCACACTAGTAGCACTTCCCATCCCAAGGATCTTAAAGAGTTTTATATTCTAACTCAGGGGTCAGCAACATTTTTGGGCAGAGTGCCGAAAACACCTGCAACCTCAACTTGTAAGATGTTGGCGTGCCTGGGGCAGATGGCAGGGTAGCCATGAGGTGGTTGATCCTTGTTGAGGCAGTGCAGCCCTGGCCCTTTCCCTACCGTCTGCCTTGAGGTGCATGTGCCAAGCAAAATGCCTTCAAGTGCCATATTCTGGCACCCATGCCGGGGGTTGCCTACCCGTGTTCTAATTCATGGCATCCTTGTGGAACAGGGAATGCAGAGTTATCCAGTTTTTACTAAGGGGAAAACTTAGGCAGCAGGGTTACCTGACACGCCAAACTGACAAAACAAGTTAGTGGCAAAGTTGGGAGACATCCCCCTGCCCTCCCTCTGCAATTAGACCTGTAGTCTAAGCATGAGGAAATGCTCCCTAAAACACCACATTTCTTCCAAAATTAGCTGAAAATCTACTGTTGCTGTTGCAATCATTTCAAGCCTACTGTGGCTAACCAGTCTCTGTTTAAAGCAAAAATATTGAAATTTTTTAAATAAGTGTGCATCTTCCAACCAGATACCTATAGAGATGACTACAAAAGCAAAAATATCTGGCACATCTCTATTGCCCATCACATTGTATAACATTAAAGATTCATTGGCTGATTCACTGGCACCTCAACTCACACACAAGTATTTCATATGTACAACAGAGTAATGAACCCGATACGTGGTGGAAAGGGAGATTTGGAATTAATGTGTTGTATTGGTTGCCATACCAGTTGGACTAGAGTTTTTGGAATGTAAAACCTACCAGGCCAAAATTAGTGATGTGTTCTTTTTATGGATGTTGCTCAGGGAATGACCCACAGTGAAGAAGCAAGATGCAAGTGATGCAGGGATGGGCTTGCTCCCCTGCAACGCTGGCTCAGATGATACAGAATACTTAGTTCTATAGCCCCAAGCCCTCCTATGTCCTTAGCCGCTCTCCTTCAGAAGGATCTGCTTTCACTAGAAGCACAGCTAGGGATGGGTGAGTGGGGCATTCCTGCTGAAGCTGGATCAGCAACAGCAACTAAGGTTGGGTCTCCAGGGCAGTAAGATTGATTCCTCCGCTCCCTGCCTGACCCTGGTTTTGTCCAGGATGCAAAGCCTGCCAGGAATGCCTTGGCCTTCCACAGCATTAGGGAGGCCAATAGGAAAATTCTGGACAGCCCTGTTTACCCCAGTAAATCAGTTACATGGACATCTGCTACTAGTGGGTCAGAAGTGAAGGGTTCAACTCCTCTTTCACTTGTATGCACTTCTGAGACAGAGGTGAAGATCTGATGCAGTATGGCTTAGTATAAATTTTATTCACATCACATAGGAAATAAGTATCTCTTTACTATGGCGGGCGGGGAGGGGGTGGATATGGAGAAACAGTCATCTTCATATTATATTGCATACTCAAAATGATCCACAAATTAGATGGCACCCACCTTCAAAATTCAGTCAGTTATTGGTGAGCTGTGAAAACTGTTTCACAGCATATTACAAGTTTACATGATGGACTGGATGAGCATATTCTTCAGTTACTACTTTTTTCCAACTAAAATTATAAGGAGAAATTAAACAGAGAAAATGTAACTTGGCAAAGATAAAAATTAATATTTTTGTTCTTACAAGAAGTACCACTGGATCTTTGAGCCAAAAGAAGGTGACGATAAATGCAGAAGGTCTTAGCATAGAAGACCACAGTTTTATATAACCCTGGAAATTTTTTATTAAAGACTTGCCCTTACTGCATGAAGTATAGGTACACTTTCAGCACTTACATTTCTAAACAAAATGCAGAGGGTGGGGCATCTGATCAAAATAATGAACATCCTCTGAAATACACTTTGGACATAGTTTGATAAACGAAGAATTTAGGCAAATGGAGTGCCTAGCTGAAAAGCAAAGGTTTATTATTCAAATATGAAAGGTATAAAATCTTCAGAAAGGAGGATGTCAGAATAAGCTGATTTTAATTTAAGAAAAATTATGAGGAATAAAAACGAACTATCACTACAGATGAGCTCACAAAAGGAAATGTTAGAGGAAGTAATTTTTCATTTTGCTTTTTTAGTTTAGGCAGTGTGAAGTTATTCTCTCTCTATTCATATCCTCAAGGCAAAGACGACAGCCTACTTTTCTAGCTTGAAAAAAAGAAGCCCAATGGATTCTTTAAAAAGAAATCACAACTGCTTTTCACATGCTAAAAACCAGAAGGATTAGACATTTGTGGAGACCCAGGGCAGCTGTGCAAAACTTATCTGATGAAAGCCAAAATTAAAGATGGCCTCTAACTCTAGAGGTGATCTTGTAATGCGTGCAAGGGCTTTTATGTACGAAGCTCACCACAGGATTGGAGCATCAGTTACCAAATCCTAACACCCCAATGGCAAGCAGGAACACAGAGATATATTTACACAACACTGGACCTTGCCAAAGAGCATTGTTGTGAAAACACACTTTCCTGTTCAACGTCTACCCCCCCATGCCAACTGCTGAGAAAAATATCATGGCACCAGTTTTTGTGCACATGTAGTGTGTGACCAGTACTGCTGTCAAGCTCAGGGTCAGGTGGGCTCATGGAAGTGATATTGGGCACATCCAGTACCACTCTAATGGCAGCCAGCTGACCTCATTTTGGCATGTGTTAAGGAGGAACAAGTGGTCAGTGTGTGTGTTCATGGTGTCTATTGCTAGGACTGCTACACAGATGGTGAACATGTCCCAGATTAGAGGTATTGTAAATTCCTGTCTCTAAAATGGAGCAGTAACTGGGCAATTCTGCACCCTTGGTGGTGGTCCCACCTGGAGCAATGGTAGCAGCAGGGCTGCAAGTGGGAATGGTGCTCCCCTTGCCCTAGTTATGTTACTGGAATGGACTGAAGCTTTTTGTGCTTTAAAAACAAAAAATAAACAAAAAAACCCCTTACAAGTGCGAAAACACTATTTCCAATTGTGAAATATCAATCAAAGCTTTGCCTACACCGTAGAGAAGTGTTGACAAGCCAGGTAGCAAAATATCTTTACAAAAACCTTCGATTCCAGAAAAAAAATGAATAAGGTATGCGTTAAATGCCACCATTCAATCACATTGCATTTTGCTGCTTCTCAGCACCTTTTTGTATTATGAGCATTATTTGTTCAGGGCTACATTAGTCATTATAGGCATTGGCTTGTTTTGGGGATAGGTCAGAGCTGCTTCACTTCTGTAGGGGAAGTCACAGTTCCCCCTAAAGCTTTTCTGAGCTCAGAAATGTGGTGACTGAACTACCTTCAAAGAAAGTATGGGCAACTCTCCTCAGCATCTGAGGCCTGGTCCAGATCCTATTGAACTCTGAGAAAAGACCCCCATTAACATCAAATGACTTTGGGTTAGGTCTCTGGTTAGCTCACTTAGCTGGTAGCAATAGAGAAAACAGGACAATGGCCCAGCCTCCTCATCTTTCCAGCTTCCCATTGCAGCAGTTAGAATTGCCAAAGGTGCTGGTGTTTGGGATGCAGAGAGGACTTTCAATGCCTTCTCCCTTTCAGTCATTCACAGAGAGCCGAAAAAAATATCTAGCCCCTTGTTAGTAATTTGGGTTGCGAAGTTTGTCTCCATATTCATCTATATAATATTTAGCTATACTCTGGGAGGTGTTCAATAATTACCAAACCCCAGAAACCAAGCAGCATAGAACTTAAAGGCATTTAAAATACAGAGTATTCATTATTTTATTATTATTTTACAGATCCTGAAATTATATTTATAGCACAAATACACTTCTATATCCATCTATGAAATTCCCATTGTGGCCAGAGAGCCTACAGAGGAGAGTCTCAAAAGGCACATAGAAGAGCTGAATGCCCAGCTTCTACTGAAAGTTCATGGGAACTGGCCACCTAAATGCCCTTTGTACCTTTGAAGATCTCCCTCTACAATAATAAGTTAACCTCACTTCCATGTGAGAGCAGTAGGGAGAAATCATTACAGGAATCCAGGGGTCACGTTAGACGTATCCCAATGGTCCAATGAAAAGTTTGGGAACAATTATTAGGCATACTAAAGGGCATTTTATGCGTATGGGTTGAACCCATATTAAATTCACTTCATTAGAACCCCCAAATAGGCAACATTTTATAGTTCTGACTGAATTTTCTGTTCATTCAAACATGAGACTCAGAGTGAAACTTGGAAAGAGTCAAACCTTTGAAAAGAGAACACAAAAATGGATCATGTGGAACAGGACCAATATTTCACCCTTTCACATTTAGAGCTAAATCTCATGAGCCCATTCTGTTTTCAGAGAGATGCAGTAATTACAGATGCCACCTATGTAACTGTGATCAGATTTTTTCTTTGAATAATGATTCTGTACTATAGCATAGTTATATGTGTGGTCTTCTTGTTGATTATTTTAATGAAAGGTTTCAAAGCCAGGTTTCTAAATATATAGACATTTAGAGTTATAAACAGATTCATCATAACAGAAGTCTTCTCTCTTAGTCTAGGAGTTCCATGATGTTCTTGATATACAACCAGGTAACCTGTCTCCAGCAAGTAGTAAACAGAACAGCATAACAGAAAGGACTGGGAACCTGTTTCTTTGTAGAGTGATGATCACTTTGTAAGATTCATGTATATTTTAATATTTTCATTCTGGAGGAAAGGAGAAAAGTCTGTAGCTGACTTCTTTTCCAGAAGTCAAATGAAAGGAATCAGTTCTACCACTGCTAAAATCTGAATGCAACAAAAGAAAAAAGTAACATGAAAATCTGTTAAGCAGTTGCCTAGAAGCCAGAAGCTGCTCAGCTCTGATCACAACAGGCTTTGAACTTATGCCCACCAGTAAAAATTCAGATCTGAATAGACAGAACAGTGCACCCGTCTACACGGGATAACTTGTCAGTAACACTTTTCTTTAAAAAATACTGTATTAGTTATGACAGTTTAAAGATTTCCTATACAACTTAACAACAGAGGGGGAGGGGGAGGAAGGGTCAACCCATCACAGTATAGTTAAGAGTACAGGTGCCACTTTGCTTAAAGTTCACTGTAACTAAAAATTCAAGGAGCTGTTTTGCAAAATTGTGCCTCACTTCACATGACTCAGATTTTTCTATGCAGCAAAGATATTACTTTTTCAAAACACAAAGATGATAAAAGAGTCCAGCAAGACATGTCATCTCTCACTCCATACCAGATTCTGGGTTTACAATAATATATCATCAGAAGGCACCATTCAGTCCTTGGCTTCCTGTCTTCTCTTCGTTAGAGTGACCAAAGAATGGGAACTAGAATGGAAACAGCTGGATCACACAGAAGTTTTTGGCACCCCAAGTTCCAAATTGTTGACTGCTGTGTTGCTAGGCAGCCCATCAAAACTAGAGACAAATACAATGCCCCCTCTCCCACCCACTGCATTATAAAGTACTTTGTGGTGCACATGCTTTGGAAAGGCTGTTAGGATTTTTCTGTTTATTATTGAGACTGTGGGATCCTGAAGCTATACTTAGGATCATAAGTCTGGCTTACACAGTAGACTAAATATCAGATGGATCTAGAACAGCTTCTTCCTTTTGATATTTATGGAAGTGCATCTTTAAGTCACAGCTGACGTAATACCACTAGTTAACAAAGCTAGAAATATTGTGATATATGTACATTGGGAAACAGGAAAAAAAAAGAAATGCAAGTAAACTGGAAAGTAATGAATGAAAATACTTTATAGCTTTAATCTTCATATATAACAACCAACTAAGGTTCTTTATACAGTCTTCATTACCACAGCATCTGAGCATTTCTCTCTCTCCCTGTCTATATATATCTTCCCAATAACCCTGAGAAGTAGAAAAGTACTTGGGTCCCATTTTACAGATGAGGAACAGACTATGGCTAGATGAATAAGCAACCATAGATACCAACTTTTATTTTTGCCTGGGGAGGGGTCCCTAAGATGATGGACATGTGAAACGTTTTATGCATTTCAGGTGACAGTCATCTTCGAGGGCCCAGGGCCCTCGGGCCCCCATGTACACAGCACTTCTGCAAGCAACTATGAGCCTGAAGTAAGTTAGGTTGTGAACTTATAGGACAACACCCACTCCATTGTAATATGTCCATGAACACACTCTTATTCCATAATGAGCATTTTAGCCTTGGGGAAAGCAGAATATGCTACCTCACATTTAAGAGCCTCCAACGAGGCAGTTAATGTGGAGTAGCTGATGTGATATATACTCACGCTCTAGCTTACGTTGTGGTAACTTATTCAAGTAATTGAACTAGCTCTACAGAACCCCAACCTAGTACCCTTACTAGTTTGTTCATGGTCAAATTATACCATCATTCTCCTAGGACTCACTCCTTTTGGTAGCAGGAACTATTGCTACCAGGTAGGATTTGATTTTTGCGGTCGTTTTATAAAAGACAGACTGAAACACTGGAACAGTGACAGAGTCAATACAGCACAGCAGATCTACCTCTCAGATGGGATAGGAGAACCTAGGAAGTAAGTGACAAAAATTGAAAAATATGGACAAGGGTCTAGGTTATGGTTTCAAAACTAGACAGCTAGTTGGACACTGAGCACAGAACCCTGGACAGCAGCCTCTGGTCAGAGTTATCAAAGGAACTGCACTACCCAGAAGCACTAGGCCCTTATGAGTAGATGATAAAAGGGACCTATAATTGTACTTAAACACTCTCTAGCCAGCTTTTGTCTTAAAAAATGAGGAATAGACGTCTGGCTAGCACCAGTAGGAAGCTCATGAAGAAGTCTTGGGACTTTGTGAAGACTACTGCATAAAAGGGACAGGTGTATAGAGGAGAGTAGCCATGTCCTGGACAAGGCAGATAGATTACTGTTGAGGGTTAACGCTGTGCATCACACTGAAAGTGAAGTGGGTCTCAGGGTTATCCATGAACTGTGATATCTATGCCTCTATACTAAAAGGTCTACAGAAAAGTTACTGATTAATGTCCCAGTACAGGACACGGAAATCCACTATTTACCCACAGGATAGACACTGCGTGGCAAGCAGCGATGTACACTTCCTCATACAATCCTACTAATGTGAGAGGATAATTTAGTCTTTCACACTATTCAGTTATTTTGTCCTTTCCAGGGATTTCTGACCACTGTGCCAATTAAGATTATGTCAGTAGCAACTGAACACTTTTCCAAGGTCAGTTGGCTAAGACCAGTGATTTATTTTTTTAAAGGGTATCAGTAACTTACCTCACCAAAATGCTAATTCTTTTGGCTCCAATCCAGCAGAGCACTATGGGCATATCTACACTAGCCCAGTATGGTGCTAGGAAGTACTTCAGTGGTAGGTTTCATGCCCATTTCATATGCACTGCCTCCTTACCTGGGCACAGTGCTGTATAGAGCACATGTCAACAAACTCTCCTCTCCATACACAGAACCACTCATGGCCAGCCATACTACTAGTTGGGGAGGTAGTGTGCATGGCGTGTCCCATTGTAGCCTCCCCTAGCACCATACAGGGGCAGTGCAGACAGATTTACCTAGCTGGAAACATATGAGTAGTCTTGGCTGAGTGCTCGCACTGTACTTGCCTCACTGGCACATGTAAAGCATATGCATGCTGGGTGACTTAAGAAAATAGTTCCAAATACACCAGCTATAGCACATGTCCAGCTTTTTGGACAGTAGAAGAGGGATCAGTTTTTTCTATCGTTTCCCCTCTGCGTGAAGTGCACTAGATTTTCAGTCACCTTAACACCTCTTTGTGCCACTTTGCCATTGTCTTTATCATGTAGTTCAGGTCATGGCACAGTGTCACAGAGCACTAAGGTGCACCGTACCTGACGGGGAGGGGGGGGGGGAACTGCTAGGGAAGGAGCCCTAGCTGTGTCTAAGCGGTGCAGCTGTGGGTTGCTGGGGCAACCAATGAGCGTCAGCTGATCAGAGAGGTCCAGGCTTATTCTTATAAAGCCCAGAAGCTGGGGCCAGGCTGGCAGTTCCTTGCTGGCAGCTGGAGAGGCAGGAGCTCCTGGAGCACTGCAGACTGGAGGATGGTGGCTCTGGGTCCTGGGAGCAATGTTTTTGTAGCTGGGCAGCTTTGAGTTAAGTTATAGCCAAGAGGCTTGTGGTGGTTCTGTTGTTGTTATAGACTGGTGGTTTGGGTGAGGCTATAAGGGGTTGCAGGAGGCCTCATAGGGGCCCACAGAGGCATGGGGCCCTAGTGCCTGGGAGGGCATGATTCAGTGCTAGTAAGGGTGCAACTTGTGGGGTGCATAGACCCCAGCCTGGAGATGGGGATTTGGGAAGGTCCAAGTTGGACACAGTGAGCCCCAGGAAGGGGGCAGCATTGAGGAGCCCTAAAAAGGAGGCCATTTTATTGAGAAGCCCAAGGTCGGGCATGAGGAGTCCCTGACGGGGCTGCATTAGAGAGCCCAAGTTGGGCACAGTGAGCCCCAAGGAGGGGGACCACATTGTGAAGCCCTGGAGAGGGGGCATTCTTATTGGGAAGCCCAGAGTGGGCATAGCAAGCTCCGGACAGGGGGCAGTATTTTAAGGAGCCCTAAGGAGGGGCAGCATTAGCATTTGAGAAGCCTGAGGGGGGGCAACACTGAGAAGCCCAAGGCTGGGCACTGGGAGCCCCTGATAGGGGGCTGTATTTACTGGAGAGCCCAAGTTGGGCACAGTCAGTCCCAGGAGGGGGCAGCATTGAGAAGCCCAAGTTCGGGCATTGGGAGTCCCCGACAGGAGGCCACAGTTATTAGAGAGTCCAAGTTTGGCACAGTGAACCCCAGGAAGGGTGCAACATTGAGAATCCACAGAGGGGGCGTGGGAAGCACCAGATGAAGGAGTGCCAATATTGAGAGGTGAGCCCCGAGAAAGGGCAGCGGGATTGAGGAGCCCAAGTAGGGCAAGGACTAGGAAACCCGGTGGGGGCACAGCAAGCCCCAGAGAGGGGGCAGTACGTGTAAGGAGTCCAAGTTGGACACGGTGAGCTCCAGGAAGGGGGGCCAAGATAGGGAAGACCAAGCTGACATCCACGAGGCTTGGGCTGCAGTACTGGGGAGGAAGGAGCCGCAGATAGCGCCCCCTAGTGGAGGGGGCAGTACAAGGATAAGGGCAGCCTCCTGCTAATTAGTTAGTTAATTAGCTAACATCACAGATGTGGCAGGCGAGACAAGGCAGGAGGTTGCCCAGATACAGGTGTGGGAGCCACATTGAGGGTGGCCCCAAGTGATGACCTGTCACAGAAAGATGACCTGTATACAGAAAGATATAAAGGAGCTTTACTAATACCGAGAAGTGGATTCTCATGTACAGGGTCGTCATAAAGTTCTTGTGCACTTTTAAACTTTAATAACTTAGGTTGTAGGTATGATAGAAACAATCTGTAAATGGCATTTAAAAGCAAATGTATTCTACTTTTAGGACAATTAGAATACATGATGCTAGACTTCATAAGTAATAACAAATTTATTCTTAAATAAGATGGAGCTCTGTGCCACTGGGCTCTGAATGTATGACCGTTCCTAAATGGTGTTTTCCCAGAGAAGTGGATAGGCAGAGGTGGACCAATTGCTTGGCCACCTCATTCACCTGACCTGTTGCCTTTGGACTTCTTTTTATGGGGACATGTTAAAAGTGTATTTTATTTGTCAAAACCACATTCTTTGGTGGAATTTAGGGCTGGAATCACCAATGCAATTAGTGCAGCAACTCAAGAGCAACTGAGAAACATTTTTAAGGAGGTGGAACATCAGATTGAGCACTGCATCATGCTGGATGGTGGTTATGTTGAAGTCTGGCATTATGTAATCTACTTGTCCTAAAATTTTAATAAATTTGCTTTAAAATGCTGTTTACAGATTGTTTCTATCATACCTACAAACTCACTTATTAAAGTTTAAAGTTCTTGTGCATTTTTATGAAGATCCTGTATGTTCACACATACTTTGCCATTTGAAACATTATCAGGATGCAAATATTTTATTATAGCCAGAGGGACAAATGAGATTAATATCTTTACTGATTTTAAACCCTGAAAGAATACTTATTTCACTGTATGTTTTGCTGATGAAATACAGGCAAGCCTACATACAGCAGTTAGTGAGAACTCTAAAAGCTTCCAAACAAAAGGAGAGTTGCACTTCCCTAGAGAAGCTATTCTCATAACCTGTTGACAACAATGTTGTTATTGTGTTACTGCCTGCTTAGAGTTTGCACATCCATTGAGGATTAAAGTTTCAGGCATACTGTACCTCCAGTACAACTCACAACAAGACAATATGCACTGTGTTATTTTTCCATGTGCTAAACTTCCCCATTGGCAGTCATGAGAGCTGCAAGGATGTTTGGGAGCAGGTTTTAGAGCACTATGTCTTTCAATACAAAAGGAAATAGGTTACATATTTTGTAAAGTCAATCATTTTGTTGGTAATGATAGAGCAAACAATAAGAGACTGAAGGGTACTAAAAAGTTAATAGAGCCCTATATAACCTGCAGAGTTAAGAAAAAGATATTGTCAATTTAATAATTGACAACGTTTGCAAAACCTTGAGTGCCAAAAAATGTGTAATGACGACGTACAAAAACCCCCCCACAAAACTTTAGTACTGGTAATTTGCATGGAGGATTCTTTGTTCAGTCAGATTAGGCTATGATACTGGAAGCCTAATGAATAATCCAGGTACATGTATTAGGCATGACTCAGAGAGAATAGTTTATGCCTTAATAACTGATCCACCTAGTGCTTGCATTTAAAAGGTAAGGCAATAAAACAAATTCACTTAAGTTTCCCCTTCATGATGTTATCTTTTCCTTTTTTTTTTTTTAAAACATTAATCATACCACTAACTTGCTAATATACTCCTTGGGCCTGCTCACCTTTCCAGCAAAGCCTTTCTACAAATGTCCAAAGCTAAAAAAAGGTCATATAATGCAGCTGGAAGCTGGCTAAGGCCCTTAAAATGGCTCACTGCAGATCTGTTCTCAGAACAAGGTTGTTATTAAAAAGAACACATCTAAATGGACAGCTGATTCCATTTCCCCTACAATCATTGATCCGATGAGTCAAAAGACCCATAGGAATAGCCAGCTTTGCAAAAATGGGGTAAAGCCAAGGAGCTAGTACCTGCAAGATAATAGTTACATAGCAGCAAAGACAGGTAACTTCCCTTTTTGATAGCTGAACTTTTCTGTTTCTACCTGTGCTATTTACCATCGCTTCCAAATGTGAAGGGGAAATGAATGCTGAATCCTTCTACCCTCCTTTGCTGTCTTCCTGCCACAGAGAGCAATTGTAGGTTTACTAGGCTTAGAAATACTGCTCAGCTCTTTGGAAAGGATCAATAACATGGCAATAGGAAAAACAACCAGAAAGTTTTGCCAACAACCCCCCTCCCCCCCTAGATATTCTTGCTTTTCCTCCATGGTCTAAATAGTGAGCTCTTCTACCACCACAAGAGAGAATTGGAAGAAAAGGTGCCAATGAATCAGCACTATATTTCTGTATTTGCACAGCATTATACACACATTAAGGATAGGATAGCTGAAGCATCTAGAGAGATGAGTAACTTGTCTAAATTCACACTGCAGGATTATGTCCCTAATTCCCAATGACATGGACATAGGGCTACAAGCAACTAGGCTATCTACTGAGAAAACTCCATCTTGAGATAAGTTTAGTTTTTGTGCCTGGTTGGAAGGATGTTCCAGCATCTCATTGCTCTGACTCTTAGAAGCCTTATTTCTAATTTCCAGTTAAAGCAATCCATTCCACTGCAGAAACCTGCTACATGCCAAACACAGTCCTGCTTAAAAGCAAATGAACAAATGAGTCTCTCTGCTGTGCATGGGATCAATCTGAACAGCACTAGCCAGCCTGAGTTTTACGTTACAGAAAAGCAGGTGGCATCTCTTCTAGAAAATATTACCTACAGGTGCAGTGATAATTAATTACAGCTGCTAGTGGGAAAGGCGCTTAGGTAGCACTACCTATGCTGGAAAAACACTGATCAACAATTATGCAATTAAACTGCAGCTTGGCTGGAGCAGGCCCTCAAAGCTATTTCATGGTTGTAGATCGTTACCTAGGAATGAACTTGCAGGTCTCTTGCAGAACATCATACAAAGGGGGCCAAATGGCACAGCAAATTTATGACAAGAACAAATGTCTGCATTTGTAGTGTACTGTATGAGGCTGATGAATTGCTGCAGAATAGCAGGGCTGCAGGATGCATATTTTGAGCAAAAAGAAAAATGTGCAGAGTTGGTTAAAACCTTACAAAGTGCAAAAGGGAACTGGAATTCAAGCTCAAACATGACAGTTACCACATGTCAGTCTTTTATATATTCTTTTCAAGGAAACACAGAAGAGAAACATCTCTTGCAGGGATTTGGTTGTGACCTGCCCTTTTTGGTACATACAAAAGCATGAAAAAAACTTCTTTTCATTTTTGCTCAGCTGTTCCAGGCCCACCTACAGAGCAAACCCTGTACTGCATGGAGTGTAAAGATGGTGTCCTCCTACTATCCATCTCCAAGCCAGAAGGCTGGCAGGCAGTAGTGTAACTAGGGGCAGGTGAGAGAGAGACCTGCCCTAGGTGCCAAGTTAGAAAGGGCCCAAAATAGCCCCAGCCCTGACAGGCTCCCATGCCTGGCAGCAAGAGCAGTCCACCAGCTTACCCATACCAAGAACTCTAAAACAGTCCCCATAGACTGCTGCTGCTTTAAGAACAGCTGGGTCAGTCACAGCACATGGTGGTGGCGGCAGCTCTCAGAAACCGCACTTACACCTTCCCCACCCCAGCTCTTGGAACTCATGCATATCCCCTCTACCATTCTCACAACCTTGCTTCCAGTACCCCAGTTCTCCCAGATTTTGCTGCAGACACCAACTCTGCTGGTAAAGGAGTGGAGGAAAGGTGAGAACGTGGCCCTGCTCCCCATAGCACCAGCCCACAAAGTGGGGCTGATGCATGATAGGAGCAGCTTACCAGTGAAGCAGATCACAGCAGACTAAAGTTAGTCCCAAGTCAGTCTGCACCTGCAAGATTACTGTGCAGTAAGGCATTTACACAAGCCTTACTGTGCAGTAACTACTCAGGCTAACTACTTTACGCCCAAGCGGGTGTAAATCTCCATAGTTACTGTGCAGTATGGGCACACACACGCAGACACATTCCTGTGCTGTGCAGTAACTGTGAGTGTATAAACATGCCCAGTGTAAACTGAAGGGACCAAAAGAGCCCCTGTCTGAGGCATGATCTCCCTTTTCTCATTTAAGGTATGGGGTAACTTGGCCTACTGCTCTGTACTGGTACATATGCCATATAATAATAAAAATATTACAAAATAAGGGTTGGAAGGGAGGTCATCTAGTCCAGGAGGTCATCTAGTCCAACCCCCTGCTCAAAGCAGGACCAGCCCCAACTAGATCGTTCCACCGGAAGCTTTGTGTACCTGGGTCTCAAAAATCTCCAAGGATGGAGAGTCCACAACCTCTCTGTGTAACCTTTTTCAGTGCTTTACTACCCTCTTCATGAGCGTTTTTCCTAATATCTAACCTCAACTTTCCTTTCTGCAACTTGAGACCATTGCTCCTTGTTCTGTCATCTGCCACCACTGAGAACCGTCTAGCTCCATCCTCTTTGGAGCCACCTTCAGGTACTTGAAGGCTGCTGTTATATCCCTTCTCAGTCTCCTCTTGACTAAGTAAGCCCAGTTCCCTCAGCCTTTCCTCATAAGTAAGGTCTTGATTAAATTGTGATTTCATATTTTCTTGTGAAAAAAATCACAAAATTAAGTGATTTTAATGGAAAATGTTATTTGGGGAGGCAGTGGGAAGGAGAGAGGCTAGTGCTGCAAAGTGGGGGTGCAGAGACCTCACTGCAGAGTCCCCAGACTGGGCAGTGGCTACAGCACACTGCAGAGGGAGTGGGACAGCAAGGGGCTGCGGCGCTACAGCACTTTGGCTCCTGTACTGTGGAGGGGCTCCAGGCAGAGTCCTTGGGTAGGCAGGCAGTCACCTGCAGGGCTGCTCTCCAGCTCAGATGTGGCTGGAGCCACCTCTCTCCATGTGTCCACAGCAGGCAGGGCAGGAGGATTCCTTACTGTGCCACAGAGCCATCAGCTGGTGCCTTCTGTGGCTGCATCCTCCTGAGCAGGCTGGAGCCCAGACAAGGCCACATTGCTTCCTCCGTCACTCCTCTCTCCCCACCCCTGCTGTGCTGGAGCCAAGGGGAGGCTTTCGCTTAATAGCTCATGTGGCAGCAGCTGCTCTGGTTTCTGCAGAGCCCTTCCCTCCCTTCCTTTCCCCACCCCTCTCCTCACAGCATAAGGTCTCCAAAAATGGTGCCCCTGGCCATGATCAGGCTATGATATTAGGGAGCTAGGCCTGTGATTTAAACCAGGCCATACTCATAAGTCACATTCCCTAGCCCTCTAACTATTTTTGTTGCCTCCCCCAGGACTCTTTCTTATCTGTCCACATCCTTTCTGTAATGTGGGGCCCCAAACTGGACACAGTACTCCACATGTGGCCTCACAAGTGCCAAATAGAGGGGAATAATCACTTCCCATTGATCTGCTAATGCATCCCACGTTATCCTTCTTCACATGTTCTGCTTACTGTCCATTGTAATCCCCAGTGAGCCACTCTAATTAAGTGCCTGGAGTGTTTCATTTGTCAACATCCTTGCACTTAAAAATGGTGGTGCAGGCACTTTATCATTGAACAAGCTTTAGATAAAGCAACTCTACCCCCATTTTGAAATGCGGGGACACTGATACATGAAACACAGAAGACTGTTAATCGAGTCCAGTTAATCAAGTTTGCTCTAACATGCTGGAATTACAGCATGTTGGAGCAGCCTCTCTGCTTGTGTATAAGTACCCTTTGAGCCCAACAATCCAGCCAGTTTCCTATCAACCTTACATACATCCAACCCATAGTTCCTTAGCTTGCTTGAAATAATGTGGAGGAAAACTGCATCAAAAGACCATAATTTAGGCCTTTGTGCAACATCTTTGAGGGCAACAGTGACATGAAAGAACTTATTTTCTAAGAGGTCTTGACCATCCATTTGGGGACCTAAACAATTTATTTTGTACATGCACAGCTTGGTGAATGCAATCCTTTGAACCTGCAGTTTTGCCCACTGTCAAATGCATCTGATTTACATGCACAGCTGGAGTTTGTACCTTTTAACACTTGTGCGCATAAGGGAGAAGGCATAAAAATGGCTAGCATATAAATGGATGCCATATTTTGAAAGTTTGGCCTAGAAAGATCAGGAATAACTGTGATGGCAAACTAGTGCGAGCTAGAATAAAGAATACTGAAGCAATATGTTAGTTCTGAGTGAAGGTTGAAATTGGTCATGAGCAGTTTTGGAAACAAATGAAGAATTTCTTTGGAAGCAGTGAAGGTTTTACTATTTAGTAGAGCAACCCATACAATAATTTCTGACGATGTCATGAAAATTTACCAAGCCAGTAACAAAATCTATTTGTGCTGTCTTAGTCCCAATAACTCCCGTCAAAAAAAATTACTTATCAAAGAGGAGCAAGTAGAACACGTGTGGCTACATAGAAATACTTGATGGTAGATAGGCATATATCAGGTTTTTGGGCATCCAAACCACCCAAATACCATCAATATATCTCAAGTCCATCAAGGCCAAAATTGCACTTGCAATTACTTGTACTTTGCAAAGTGCGGGTGCAAAAAGAAGCTGTGCTTTAAATGCCTACTCTGTACATCTTGCATTTTAAGAAGATGTGTTATGGGACTTAATTGCTCAAAATTACTTTCACCACCATTGTTTGTGATGGATTTTTCAGTTTTTGCTGACTTTGTAAAGACAAGCATCATTGCTAAGTGCATATTCTTCAAGTATTTGTCACTGTGGTTCCCATTGCAAGTATGCAGGCAACTGAAATGCATCAGATCAGATTCTTGTGAATAGCCATGTCCCTGAGGTCACATGCATGTCCTGTCACTATTTGAGCTATTACTTTCTTTCGAGATTCTAAACCAGTGATTCTCAATGGTGTAAGGGCAAGATAAGAGGAGACAAGCAGATAAAAGGCCGGCTCAGGCAGGGTTAGATTTCAGGTATGAGGATAAGCAGATAAGGACAAGCTTAGGCTCTCCTGACCTAGCTTCTCCTCTGCCCCATTGCAAGTAGGTAAGCCCTGTAATAAACACATTTGTTTTTTAAATGGGGTGTGGCTCAATTCACAAAAGTTATGGAGGGGTGCCTTGAATCTGACAAGGGGGTGCCTTGAGTCTAAAAAGGTTGAGAATGAATGTTCTAAACACTTTTCTTAAGCCAAACGTGTGAAAAATATGTTATCTATATACTCTAGAAGTCTGGAGAACATCCCTGGGGAGAGAACATGATGGAGACAGTGCAATCACTAAACCCACTGCTCAACAGTTTTAGAGAAGGAAGAGGCCTTTTGTGTTAAATACATCTCACAGAATCTCTCAAATTCATATCCTGCCCATCCTCTGATTGAGTCCCATCAAGGATGGGCCTAGCTGAGGGCTCTTCTGCTAAAAGGAGAGAACGCTGGCCTGGGATATGAGTTTGTGCAAATCTTTTTCCTTTGGAATCTGCAAATGCAAGTTTTCAAGTGCAAAACCTGCAAACTCAACTCATGCTATGTCTGCTAGAGCACTACATGTTGGGTCCAGTACACTTTGGATCCAGAGGTGACACTCAGTACCAGAACCATCAGGATAAGTGTGCACACTTCGCACTCCAGGATGGACAGCCAGTAATGAAAATAACATTTCATTCTTGGGTACCTCTGTGGAAGACCTGTGCAAGAAAGGAACCCAGGATTGAATAATCCATTCTGAAGAGGGTGTGAGTCTTGGCTTACTACCAGAGGCATAGTGGTCCAAAGAAATGCTGCTCAAAGAAGTGTTCATGACATGTTCTTAAGTAGGGACCCTCCTCTCTACCCAAGATCCATAGACATTGCTGCAGCTCCTGAATTTAGGATCCTGGGTGGCTGTAGTTAGGGCTTCTGTATTTTATGTAGCAATAGCATAGTCCTAACAAGCACAGCAAGGCTACTCCAACTCTAACCCTGCTTCATCTAGGGTTTAGCTCTCTTGTTTTGCTACAGGATCAGGCAGATGTAACAGTTATGGTGTAGCAGCTCCCACGGGGTCCTAAGCAGCAGCTCCTCCAACCCTTTTGAAGCCACTCCATTCATTTTTCCCACATCAAGTGTCACAGAGCAGACCTGTGTTGTAAAAGTCAAGCTATTGCACCATCTTTCAAAATGAAGATCACACTGCACTAATTGGCTGGTGTGCCTACCCCACCAAGCATCAAGGTTCACTTCTGACTGTTCAGAAGCATACTGCAATCTGAGATCTGAAACAAAGCAAGCCACCAAAGTGTGCAAGCATTACAGAATGGATTTCACTGTTACTCAGATGACAGGTTCAGGAAAGCAATGCTACAATCACTGTTGGACCAATGCAGTTGGAGAGTTCATTCACAGTCAAGAGGAAGATATTACTTGCCAGTTCCTTATGAAGGGGCCCACACTGATGCATTCTCAAAGAAGAAAGAACCATTCCCTCCTGGAGTATAACACCCTCCATCCTGCGATTGCCTCTCTCAGGTTCCACCTCTCCAACCCTGGCCAGGCTGCTCATGTGCTGCTCAGCTCCCTTTTGGTCTCTGACCCTTGCAGGGGTCTGTGCTGAGTGCCTCTCAGGCACCTCTGTGGCCTCCATCTCAGCCTCATACCCATGATCCTGTCCTCCACTGTTAGACTTAAACATAACACAAATATAAGCAACCACTTCCAAATAAAAGTTTCCCCCACTCTTGGTCAATATTATGCCACAAGCTGTACTTCTCCCTTAGCTGTCGCCATCTAGCTCTCTCGGGTGGCTTGGGTGTCCATGAGCTCGTTCCCTAAGCTCCTCTCCCAGGATTTCCTGCAGCTGTAGGGCCAGACTGCCTTTCTTACTCCAGACACTGGTCTTTTATACATCTAAGCACCACCCATTCTACTCAGCTGGCTCCTCAGCCACCCACAGGAATATTCCCTTTGCTTAACAGCAAGCCTGCCCCTGCTGCAGCCCTACACAGCAAGGCTGGCCCACTGCACCCTCCTTGTAAAGTGACAGGAGTCTCTGGCTCCTGTCCCCTCCCCCACCCCGCTTCCCTGTTTTCAGTTGCAAGGCCCAGTGGATGCTGAATCTGGGTACACAAGATTAGCATGGTCTGCAAGGACCCCAGGAGAAGGAAGGGAGGTGGATCCCCCTACACAGATGCTACTGCCACTCAATAAGGCATTGATTTGAGGGTGAAGAGATTGATAGAAGGAAAAGGGAGTGTTTAGGGTGGCAGGGAAGTAATCTGGGAATGCAGGGATCAAGGGGGACAGAGGGAGCAGCAGTCCAGCAGTTCACCAACCACCCACTCTCCTTTTCCTCTTCCAATCTTGCCTCCCTCATCCCTTCCCCATGCCACCCTCTCTTTCACTCTCCCTGCCCTCCTTCACCCCTTTCCCTCCCTCCCTACTCACCCCGTCCTCACCAGGCTGTTACCTGCCTGTTGCCAACCTGTCAGTCCAGGTCCATAAAATCCTAAATGACAGGTAGTCCACTTGGGAGCAGTGCCTCCTACCATACTGGAGGACTGCAAATTGGTGGCTTTATCTGGGTGAAAACCCAGAAGTTAATTAACTCAAGCTAGTTTGCACAGCTCAAAGACAATCCTTGTCATAAAATAGTGTAACTTGAAGACATCTATAGGGCATTCAGCATTTGTTAATAAGCCTTAACATGTGATCATTCTAGTTTTAAGTGCTCTGAACATGGTCTAATTTTAATGTGTAAACTCACCCTTAGAGGCTGCTGCTACCACAAGGTTTGAATCAGAATAGAACTGAGGGATGGGCACGAATACTCTGCCTTTTATGCCATGGCTTGGAAGTAAAAATGCCACTTTCGCATAGATGAGGCATCCCAACATCTTTGAGAGCTGGAATTAAGCAGAGTCAGTGACCATCTTTTTCTATAGGAAATATAAGATTCTCAATTGCCACTGTGCAACGGGCAGAAATTAAGGAAATGAAGGAAGCAAAGGACTAGGAGCAGAAGCAAGATTCACTGGGTTTGGCCTCAAGTCCAGCTAAATTGTTGCCTCAGCTTTTTTCCCTGCTTTCCCAGTTAAATCTTTACACTGAGGGTTATTTCCTCAACAACACACTCTCCTTTGGGGACTATGGTTTGTTGACATCAGTTACAAAGTTTAAAACAACACACATCTTCCACCAAGCCTTCTTAACTTGCTCCTGGCTCCCTCCAGACCCGGTGCCCAGGAGTTAATGAGAGCCTCTCTGGTTGGAGCACCTCACATCACGCTTTTATTCTCTTAAGCCTCTTAGCTCAGATTCTATTTTCTCTCTCTCAGTGGGTCTGGTTGTTAGCCATGCATTCCCATCATGAGCTGGTCTCATTCCTGTTGCCTGGCTACCTACAGCACAGGTGAGCCTGAGCCCCAATACTTTTAAAGAGCCAGCTCAATCTCTGACACGGTCATACCAATGATAGCCTAAGAGGTGTTGAACAAGTAACTGCCACTCTCATTTTTTCAGCAACCTATTTTGTAAATGAATGCATTAGCCTCCTCTGCCCCACCAGGATGTTGCAAGATATAAGACTCCAATTCTTCCATCAGATGAGCATATAATGATTTCTGTGTTATGCGTTAGCATCTTCTAAGGAGCTCTACAGAGGCAGTCTTTTGCTTGCTTGCTGATTCCAAGATTGGAGTCTACATCTGTGCAACACTTTGAGCCCATTGCATGAAAAGTATTACCAAACTGCTGACTAGCATGTTATAGGTACCATAAACTTTCCAGCAGTTTATGGAAATTCAGCACCTGGGACTCATTTTATAAGTGAAACATTCAGGATCAGGCCTGCAGAAAGATCAAGCAATGAAAATGTGGCTTATTCTTTTAGTACTTTCTAAATGAGTTGCGCTTGCTTTTAAAATTCACATTTGATTTTTCTTGCATATGAAGAACTATTCCAAGTCCGGGGTCAGCAGGCTACAGCCCAGGGGTTGGATCCAGCCCTTGAGGAGACTAGATCTGGTTTACAGCAGATCAGGGAATCATAGCATCCTCCAGCTACAGCTGCAGGGGAAGTATTTCTAAAGTCCTACTGACTGCTGTTTTTTCTTTATTCCTTTTGCAGCAACTGCTGATCATTAGGAAAGTGTAGGGGTGCAACCCATGGCAGGGGCTGGCTTGCAAACAGAGGACCAAGGAGGGGCAAAAGTTGTCTCTGTTCTATGTTATTAATGGAATTAGACCAGTGAGTCTCAACCAGAGTGCTGTAGCACCCTGGTGTGTCAAGATCCTTCCAAGGGTGCTACCAAGCGTCACACAATGTCAGCACTGTCAGGTATACACACATGATTCTCAAGATAAACCCAGAGAGTCAAATAGGAATCCATAGTGTTAAAGACATTCTGCCCTGTTGTGATCTTTTTTGGGTGCATCTGCATGTGCACTTAATTGTATAGTAGACTAATTTGCTGCAATGTAAAGCATCGCAGTCTACATGTGCAACACTATTAGACTGCAGCAAACTCATTTTTGCTGCAGTAAGATAGTTCTGTTGGGGACTGTACTATCTTATGATGGCAAAAATAACATGTGTAAATGCTGATCCAGGCATACACTGAGCCACCTAACCACAGGGCTTGTGCCCCAGCCAGCCCCTTCACTGTCTGTTCCTGCCTCCGAGGGCCTGGAGCTGAACCCCCAGGCACCCTAGCTTTACCCCAGCTCAAACTGCTGCAGTCCTGGGAGCAGCATCTGCACATGTACCCTGGACCACAGCAGTTGTGCATCTACATGTGCAACAAAGGCACTGTGATTTGCACCGGAGTTTATCACGTTGCCTTAATGGCATGTGTAGATGCACCCTTTGTGTTCTTTTGCAACAGGAGAATTGCTCTATTGTTTTTCTGTAGTCAGAAAACAAGTGAAAAGTAAGAGCTGGATTTTCTAAGGGGTGCCTTGAGTCTAAAAAGGATGAGAACTACTGGGTTAGGCAGTGAACAATAAAATCCTTTTCTTTCATTACCAAGCTTGCCAGCATAAGCTAAAGGAAACTTTTTTTAAAAGAGATTTGTCTGTAAAATGAGTTTTCCAGATGTGGGGGAGTAATTACATAGTAATCCCACATTTTGTCACCCTAAAAGCTGCTGGAAGCATGTTATACTTGGCAAAATTACTTAGTGAGTAGATTATAGGTAACAAGAAAAACCAGACTCTTCTATGTTGTATCACAACCATATCTACTGGAGACAATGAGGACAAACTAGGCATTTAGGATGTTGCTGTAGTGGACACCGATCATTGGCACAGAGTATGGATAATCACAATTGAAAGGATAGTTTTAAGCATATAGGTAACATTTGATGACATTATGTAACTTTACATGGTTTATATACTGCTATATCATAATTGCACAGTCATGCTAAGGCTTTGATTGTGCTCTGGAGAAGTCTCTCTTTCTATTCTAATGCAGAACCAGAGTCCCAGTTAACTCTCAAGGGTTAGCTAAGTATATGCATATAAGGAGCAAGGAGAATGGAATCTCCTCCCCTGTCCACAGAACCAAATCTTTCTTCAAGTCATAAACCTAATATAACTGATACATCCCAACAACCATGAAAGATTTGATGGTCTAGCAGTGACTAGACCTGGTGGATTAGTTCTCTGAAGTTTAGAGGAGAAGCGAGTTTCTTAAAAATTCTTATGTTTTGGCTTAGCAACACCTTTCTTACAAAACTTATATCTTCAGATACTCACTAGGGAAAAGTACTTTGGAAAGCACAGTTTCAATATGTCACTATTGTACTGGTGACCCCAGGAGGAAAGTGGGAAGACAGTTTGATGAGAAAGTTGTTTTGCACATTAACATATTCCACTTCTTCTGTTACAGTGCTGCGACTATGCTGATAACAGCTATTTGGATTTCCAGAACAACCTCTTAATCATTTAATAAATTGCCTGTTAAAAGAGAGAATTCAATAGGGTATCAATTGATTAATTGGCCAGCAATCAATTAATCTCCCATAGGCAGCACAAATAATGAAAATGTTAAGATATGAGGAAATGTCTTTCCTCTACAAGATAGTAAGAATATGACAAATATAGATTTTTCCTTATCAGTACACATCTGTCTGACAAATCAGATGTTGAAAGAAATACTTGCAAATTCTACACTGATTTTATTTTCTATTTGAGAATTTAATAGTAGTTGGTGCTCAGCTCGACACAGGTGCTGATGCAGACAGACATCTGAATCAACATCCATGTAAGTTGATGGGAGGATTTCTATTGGCTTCAGTGAGTGCTGGGTCAGGCCTGAACTAAGTTTTACTCCTGAGTTTTGGATGCAACAGGTTGGATTCCAGGGCTGGATCCTAATCAGATCTTTGCACCTTGTCCTTATTCTTATTTTATTGGGCCAAAACACAATGCTGGAACCACACACTTTATTTGCAGTGTGAGGCTTGGTCACTAATGAGGTCTGTTGTTTGCTGCTACTGCTATTCTATAATCAGTTCAAATAAAATCTTTATGACACTTCTCCCCAGACATGAAAACAAGTGAGAAGAGATTGGGTAAAATGCATTATTGTTTGATGTAGCTTGTGCTTTTGTAATAAAATCTCTACTGTTACCGCCCTTTAGATGCCTAGCCAGGCATCAAGCCAAAGACTTAGGGTGTTGGGTAAGAGGAAAGAAGCAGAGTTAGTAGATAAAGAGATATATGGTAGCTCATTAGGATTCTCATCTGATAAACTGCATTAATCTATTAGCAAGTGCACGACCAAGTCACAAACCATATTTTGCAGATTTTTGCTGAAAAGGGTCATTGCTTTATGTAATTTTTCCTCCCAGTTTTACCTTATGAAATAGCTGCATTTTACATTAAAAACCTGAAAACATATGAGAAAATATCAATGTGAAATTCACCTCCAGTCACATAAAAAGGAACCTATTTTCTCCCCCCAGTGGACCTATTTTTGCTCAGAAAACGCTTTGCTTCTAAAGGCAATGTAGGGTTCTTTTGGCTGGAAAAAGTTAATATATTTTTTTGACCTTTTCCACATAAAGGCCTATTTTTAGGTCATAATAAAGGGCAAAATACCATGAATTAAAAGTGATTTTGAATTTAGTACAATTGCTTCACTGTTAAAAAAACACTCTGCAAAGGAGCCAGAGGCTCCTGTTACTTTGAAGGGGAAAGAGTGGCAGGCTAAGCTTGCTGTGAGGGCTAGCTGCACTGCAATAAACAGCCAAGGGCAGCCCCCAGCAGAGGTTTCAAGTATGTGGGGGCCCAAGGGCTCTGACCCCCCTCAGGAAGAGGGCTGTTACCTGAAGTGTGTAAGACTTTCAGCAGATCCATCATCTTAGGCTCCCTCTGGCAAAAATAAAAGTTGGTGCCTATGGCCCCCAGGCAGGGCAGGAGTAAAGATTGCAAGGAGCTGGGCTATGCTGCAGCAGAGGAGGGCAGGCTGCCCAACAAGCCAAAGCAGAAATCCCCTATGTGTGGATAGAGAGCCACTTGACAGGAAGGGATGGGGCTTTGAGGCACATAAGATCAGTGCCTGAGATCAAGCAGACAGCCTGATCCTGCATGAGTGCTGCAGGGAGAAGGTCTCCTGAGGGAGGTGGCTGTAGGAGATGAATTGGCAGGCATTCAAGCTGTCCCACAGTGGAAGGGACTCAGGGGAACTTATGGCTTGTGGTGAGGCAATGGCCTGGTATTGGGAGATTTTTATTTGTGAAGCAGTTTACTTGTATTTAGGTTCTGATTAAGCTTGACCAGAGGACTGTGTTGTAGCTACAGGGGAGCATAGGAGGCCGTGCAGGTGAGCCTGGGAAGCCTCCAGGTTCTGAGCCCAGAGGGGACAAGATGGGGCAAGATGGGGCCTGGCTGAAGCCATAAGGGCCAAAGCCTGTTCCCCAACGGCAAGACAGGCGTGGACTAAGGAACAGGAGGGCCAAGGCCTATGCCTTGAGAGCGAGTGAGGCACAACTGAGAAGAACCTGAAGTCAAGAAGTGTGCTGAGGCTTAGGAGCCCATCCCTAGAGCAACCTATGGGCCCAAGCCAAGCGAGCTAAAGCCTATCCAAGTTGATACTTGGATTGAGAGCAATACCTACAAGGCATAGGCAGGCATGGATAGAAAGTAACACCTACAAGGCACAGGAAGACATGAATATCATGTATAAATTCACTGGTACCCTGAGGCACTAATAGGGCCAGGAAAATCACAAATTAGTGCCCAAGGGGCAAGGCTAAAGTGAACTGAGGCTCATTTTGGGACCCTGAGGTAGCCAGCCTAAACGCTAATATAACAATTCCATCTAGGCATGGCAGAATGCTGCCCAGGCACTTCTTGCATCCCTGGCCTGGGGTCACCAGTACAGCCAGGGCCAAAGCACATGGAGCCCTCAGCATGTCTCAGGGTGCCTCTGCCCCTGCCCTTACCGGTCACAAAGATGTCCTTTCTGTTGCTGCCACCCAAATGCTTGGGAAACTTGGCCAGGTAGCCAGGTGGGGCCCATGGTTGTGCCAATCATAGCAGGAAGGCTGGAAGTCATGGGCAGAGTGGGCAGCACAACACCAGTGGCTTGCTCTTCAAGTGCACCATCAGGTGGAAGCAGCACACAAAGGACAGGTGCAAGTGGGCCAGTAGCTGTGGCAAGAGGGGCGCATTTCCTGCAGGGGCACAACACACCTGTTGCCCATATTCTTACCAGGGCCCAGCCCAGCCCAGATTGCTTGTGGCTGCCAGCCTGAGTCCCAGGTGCACAACTGGGTTATCATGCCAGCTGCATGTAGCAGTGCACAGCAGGACCTGTCCCAGCTCAAATCACCTGTGGCTCCCTTCCCCTGAACATGAGTCCCCAGCCCAGAACTGCAATTTGACTCTTGCCAGGGGGCTGAGCAAAGAGCCACGGGATGCCAGGCATGAGCCTTGCCAGGCAAAAGCTTCCTATCTCCAGTGCCCCCTGTCTTAGGGTTGGGGGTCAGGTGGAGCAGGTGGGCCTGGGTGGGGGTTGGCTGTCTAGGAATCAGAACTGGAGTTGCTGCAGCTAGCGCCTACTGCATGGAGGGAAGAAAGGTGCTGGCTTTCAGAGGGGCAGCTGCAGGCCAGAGATAATTCTCCTTCAGAGAGCCACTCACGGGCCAGACAGAATCCTTGGTGGGCTGGATCTGGCCCACGGGCCATATTTTGCCCACCCCTGTGTCACACATGCCACAGATCTCAGGCCTTGTAATTTATCCTGTCTTGGCAGCAGAAGCTGTTCTTCCCTCTAGTTATCCACTCCAGTATACTATCTGGCTATACAGTACATACTGCCTGATTATCTCCTTGATAACTGTTCCCTGCTTGGTCTTCACCGCCTGACAAGTTTGGATGTATTTCTGCACTCTTCCCCTCACCTGGCCTGGTAAGGATTTGCTCTGGTGTCCTCTGTCCAAGGCCTCTTGTACAAAAGGCAGAGGCTGGTTTTTCAGAAGGATGAGCACATGCTGAGTACATTGACCTATTACATTTTATTTTTCCAGCTAGTGCAGGTTTTATTTCTTACTGTCTGAGGAATTGTAGAGTCCTTTGATAGGCACCTGTCAGCATATCTTCTTCCCCTCTCCCATTTGTTTCTTCAGTTAAGGAATAAATTGAGTCCAAAACTTGCTGAGATTTCACGTATGCTTTACTAGGGTGCCAGCAGCCCTTCCAACTGAGGGGACACACAAACCAACTTAACTGCCTAACAGGAGGCTGGCTAAGCATTTGACAGGGATGCTGTAAAGGTATCATTTGGCATTTGTGCAGGGGTGGGAGCAGATGACTTCTGGTCATGACTTCCTGCCCTACATTCACCAAGACACTCCCTTCCAATGATTCTAACCCTACTCTGCCCCCCCTTGTGCCTTTGCATTATGGTATAGTCTTTAATTACAGAATCACATATTATATTGTCCACAGGACTGTGACTCATTTGGTGCACAGAATGGGCAGTGTTACACAGATTACAGGTGGGGTACTGATAAAAGAGACAACTTTGCAGGTTGGGTACTGATAAAAGAGACAGAAACAGGTTCACAGCCCAGCCTTTTATTTGCTTGGACTTCAAAACTCAGAAACAAACATTTATCTCAAAGTCTATCTGGCTACCCACAGCAGCACAACACAGATTCTCACCTACACTGGCTGAGGAGTTCAAGACGTGGGAGGACAGTGGCACGTAAACTGACAGCAGGTCTTCTTGAATTTGCTGAATCCTCCAAATTTCCCTCCAGCCTATGCCCCATATTTACAGATGGGTTATTTTAAATGCTCTAGTAAATATTTGCTGATTGGTTTTATTTACATGTCTTTGTTTCACTGAAACTCTGAAGATTGGACCGAATATATTAAAAATAATAATAATAAAGCAGAAGGGAAGGTTTCTTATCTCCTTTCCTTCCCTATTGTGGAGTGCTTTTCAACACTGTCCAGTGCCTTCTTTACCTTAGTTTATTGGTCTTCTCTGACAAGGCTGTTTTGCTTTTAAAAATTATCTAAGCGTATTAACAAAAATATATCTATTATAGCAAATTGCATCTAAAGTACTTGAGTACATCAATCACTAAACCTATGATGAAGAATATTTAGATTATTCAATGTATGGTCTTCCAATTCACTGTCTCCTTTCAGACCTTTTTTTTGTTTACCTGTTTAATCCTTTACTTTGCTGACGAAGTTAGTTATCACCCCTGCAAAAGTTCACACTATGGTTAGAAATAGGCTTTGGAGACTTATGCTTTAGCTACACTTCTATGGCTTGGCTTAGGCCCCTTGAAAATGGCCAAGGCTGGCAAAAGTAGTGCCCCATTAAAGAGAAGCTAACCACTAATTTATTTTCTCCTCATTGATCAGTGTGTGGCCTCAGGCCTTATTTACAGCCCTCTATTCAAACCTGCCCTGTAGACATTCATTTCCTCAAGGTTTCTCTCTGCTCCTTATGACCCGCCAATGCAAATACAATCATAAGCATCACTGAACTCATTTTTACAGTTGCTCCATGAGAAAATAAGGCATTGTTATTGGTATTTCATATGTCAAAGGGGTTTACTGATTTCAGGTGGCATATGCTGATGGGATGGGGATAACTGAAGGACCAAGACATGGTTGCTCCTGCATTCTGTTGGCAGAGGCTTTTGGAACATGGGAGTGAATCCATATGCTTAGGAAGATAGCATTTAGTGACTTACTTGAAAGGGAAGAAGAGATAAACTAGAGATATGTAACTAAGGACAGAGAAAAGTTGCAAATTAAATCAGAGGGTCAAGATATCCCCCTATTTTATTGCTGTGCTCCCTATACACTTTCAGATTGGAATTAGAGAGCAAGAGAATCTGCCATCTGTGATCAGGTTAGTGCTTTATCACCTCCAATAGGGTGGCATTACTCAACTGGACAGAAATAAACTGTTCTTTCAGAGCTTTTAACAGCCAAGCAATACCTGCAAAAGACTCTTCTAGTTCATAAATATGACCAGCCTCAACAGTGTTATTTAAAGGTCTTTAAAAATACTGCTTATTAGGACTCCCACTTGAGAAATTGCCACCGCTTTAATTATCTTCCATCATATCAATTTAGTTAAATTCTGATCAATATGGCATTGAACTCTGTTTCCCTACTGAGCAAAGAACTCAGTTATATTGCACTTAACCATTGGGGCTCTGAGGAGAAGTACGTTTATTTTCTACATGCTGCACTGAGGTAGTGGATGCAATTAAGCTCATTTTTAGTATCTCCACTCACATCCCTATATCCTTCACATCACTCTGTCTTTGATGAGATGGTGAACCAGGGAGTAAAATTTTACCAGCCAAAAATTTAGGAAAGAGGAAGTTTTGGTAGGAGTTCTGTTTATCCACAGTCCTTCTAGCACTGTTCTGGGCCTGAGGGCACAAACTTCTTTCTCCCAGCCTCCATTGCTGCTGTGAGAGTGAACCAAAACCACCTGCAGGGCTGGGCACGGTGTACAGGCAAATCCGGGGAGGAAAGAGGGCTCCCAGCAGAATACGGACAGTTTGTTGGGATCTGTTCCCTACAGCAGGGCTGCATTCGCTTTAATGCCCAACAGGTCTTTCCTTCCCTCCCGCTCTTCCACTTCACCCCTGACTTCCGTGACTTCTCCCCTGGCTGCCTATGAGAACAGACATCCAGGCCCTACAATAGAGCTATATAGTATAAATGTAGGAGTATCTTCTTGTTCAAGAAAAGATGGCCTCACATACTGAAGGAGAAATGTCCAGATTCACATTCTGGAGAATTTAACAGCAGCAAAAATCACAGGAAGAAAGGGTGGGGGAACTTGTTTTCATCTCCACAATCTTCAAATATTCAGTGGGCGCACCTACACATGATGCTACATGTAGTCTCCGTGGGCAAAAACAGTGATGCTGCAGCTATGTCATCATAGTGACGTGGTCCCTCAGTACAGCACATTGCTACAGTGCTGTAGCAGCTAAAAATAACAGCGTGCAATGTGCACAGTTCAATACAAGCTGTTACTGTGTCATCATTTAGTACTTCCTCTTGGAAAAGTACTTCCAAAAGGAAGTATTAAATGATGGCACAGTAACAACAGCACCATAGGGGCATGGGTAGATGTGCCCAGTATTATCTGTTTGTGAACAAAACCCAGAAAATAAGTGAGGCAACACTGCTAACTAAGCCTCTGTGTAGCTCTGGATGGGGCTGGAGAAAGCATCTGGTCTTGCTCGTGTTGAAGTCATAAGCAATCAAGTCCTTTTTCTTCATTCCAGGATGCAGAGGATCACATATTTCTCTACCTCATTTTAAGAGATATCATAGTCTGGTAGTTAAGCCACTAAACTATGAACTACATAGTACAGATCCTGTCCCAGTTCTGCCATGAATGCATTACTGCATGGGTCAATAGTAAGGAGAAATTCACATATATATATACACATAACATATGGGAGATGGTTACGTATACAGGGATGAGTGGTATAGAAAAGCCTATGGAACAAGTAATCAGTGTCTCATATACCATAAAAGTAGGGCTTGAAGGGACCTCAGGGTCAGGTACAGATATTATACTTTTAGTGGTATAGATGATTGGAAACCCATCTATACCTGTAACAGAACAGAAATTCAGCACACACAGACTGGTTTAAAAATGACGGAATCTGGTCTAAGATTTGCTCCCCCGGATCAAAGAGTGAATGTGTGTTTTGTTCACTACTGATCTAAGCTATGATGCTTGCAGAAAACCATGTACCTTAGACTGATTCTGCCTCAGGGTTTTTGAATGTCTGTACCTAGACTAGGAGGTCATTTAGTCCAATCTCCTGCTCAAGCCAGGATCACCCTTACCTAAACCATCCTATACAGGTGTCTCCTTAGCTTATTCCAAACAAAACTGCATGAACAATCCTGTTATACTAGTGCCAGGTACAACGCTACAAACCATCAGAAACACCGTAACTTGCCACAAGGAAAGCAGGGGGAGGAAGGCCCTGTCAGCATCCTCCCACTGCAAGCACAGGCAGTAGTCTGTTAAAATACATTCAAGAGATCCAAGGAATAGGATCACATTCCCTGCTACAGAAAGCAAAAATCCCCACAGTTTAAGCCAATCTTAAATTTCCTTCCCGATACCAAATGTAACTATCCATTTAACCTTGAGTGGAGCAGCAAGAACCACTAGCCAAGAATGTCTGGGTGTAAGTCCCAGCAGGAGCATCAGCACACTTCAGTCAAAACCCCCAACCTTGCCTACATCCAATACCCAATACTTCTGAAGAATGTAAAACAAAGCTGTAAAAACCTGACACCTGTCAATGGGGAAAAAAATTCCTTCCTGGCCCCATGTGGGAACTAAAGCCTGGAAACACTGGGAAAAACAAACACTGTCCACTATGCACTGCTCTCTGGGAATCATAAACACAACTCCATGTATTGCACACCCTAACTGGGGAGCCAGAACACCTCTTTTTGTCATCTTAGCCCCTGCATATATGTCTCAGCTCTTCAGTCCTCTTTCATAACCAAGCTGGTTGTTGTGTTATGCATCATTCTTCAGTTTCTACTTGCTCTGGGTTGCAGAGCTCTTCTCAGAGATTTTCAAGCAGTGTGTGTGTAGGGGGCCTCTTGGGCTTCCAATTATTGCTCTTCACAGCACACTTCAGATTGCTACTTCGAAATGTCCATAAGCTGTATACATTTTAATCTCTTTTTTCTAAATAAAGTGGCCATCATTTAGTGCAATTTAGCTAATATTAGACTGGAAGTCCTCTGGAAAAAAGTTGTCTTCTATCAAACCATTAGCCTCTTTCTATGGCACATCATCTCTGAATACTGCTGAGAAAACTAAACAGAATCTTTCTATGCCACTTCTGGTTATTGGCCCAGACAGGCACCAGAAGGGAAGCTAGCCAGCTCTTGTGCTTCGTGTCAACTCAAAATGCAGCCAGAGAGTGAGGAGTGTATTCTTACTCCTGGCACTTTCTTGTAGTAGAACAAGATTCACATGATCCTTCTCAGTGCCTCAGAGCAGGAACCTGACTCTTTATTACTTTGCACAAAGTTGAGTTATTTTGAAATGTCTGGGCTAAAAAGGAACTCAGATGATTTTAAAAAGAAAAAAAAAGAGAAAGAGCTAAGTGAAAAATGGTCAGATGAAGAGGCAGCAGCAGCAGTCCCATCACTTTGATATTGATGTTATCTGTGCTGCCCTATATTTCCTTTTATAGCAATTGTTTCAGCACAGGATCCTGCTCAGCAAATAAAGACACATTAATGGTATAAACAATCATATACTCTTATTTTTTTGCTTATGGATAGTACTGTTGAAATTGAAGTCATCCCTATTATTTTTGGTGGATGCTTACTTAAACACTAGAGGCCTCTGTTTATAAAATCCCCTGCAGCCCTGGCAGAGATTGTGGTGGAAGCAACAAGACTTCTTTGTATTCTTCCAACCAGAAACAAAGAAATAAAAGCCACATTCAATCCAATGTTCAATCAGGTTGCGGTTGGGAGACACAATGCTGGAACCTTGTAAAAAACTTTGTGACACCCTATCCAACAGGAAACTGTGCTGGCTACATAAGGAACAAGCTGGTTTATTCATGCTCTCAAGCATCATTCACATTTTTTTCCAGCTCAGTGGTAATGAGCAGCAGGAGGAGACAGGGAAGAACAAGAAAGACATAGGTTTCCCTTAGAGGCTTTTAAGAATAGACACTGTGACCCAGTGATTAGACAAGAGACTTGGGGAGAGGAGTCCTAGGTTATATA
>JAGPOW010000261.1:111119576-111136858 GCA_030014935.1 Caiman crocodilus | reverse complement strand
TCTCTCTCTCTCTCTCTCTCTCTCTCTCTCTCTCTCTCACACTCACACACACACACACACACACACACACACACACACACACACCACTCTCTCTCTCTCTCTCACACACACACACACACACACACACACACACACACACACACACACACACACACACACACACACACACACCCCCCAGGGGGTGATTTTAAAACAGCAGAGCACAGATTGGTCTGGCTGATATATCATTCTTTCCACATCTTAAACAAGTGTCTCAGGAATGCTGAACCATTAATCTCATAAAAAACAGGTACTCAAATGGGATTAGAAAAGAGCACATCAGTATAAACTAGGAAAGGGAAAAAGAAACCCTAAGAATTGTTACTGCCGATACAAGTAAAATGGACACCTCCTACAATGAAAGAATACTTTATTGGCTGAGTTCCAGAACAGAAAGCACACATATCCCTAATACATGCATCACCATAGTATCCCAATGCCAATATAAGGTACATTCCTTCCAAAGCACCCTTTTAGCATACCATAGTACGTTTATTGTTAAAAAGAACATTCTAGCGATGGTTAAAAGTGCAAACGTGTACTTTTTGGCTTTTTTAAACAGTAACTGTTTGTCTCACCCCCACCCCCCCAAAACTGTCCAAAGTCCATACAGCAAACAGCCGAGATGGTCTTGTTGAATAAAGTTAGACCAGCACATGCTTCATCCAGGATCTGAAGGCTTAGATTTCACTTCTTTATGGGAAGGGTTTTCTACCTACTCAAGCCACAAACCCAAAAAAGAAAAGCACAGCAACAGTAATCTGATAGAATTATGGTCTAAAGCAGGGGTCAGCAACGTTTTTGAGCAGAGTACCAAAAACACCTGCAACCTCAACTTGTAAGATTTTGGCATGCCAGAGGCAGACAGCAGGGGATCCATTAGGGGACCATTTTTTGTTATGGCAGTGCAGCCCTGGACCCTTCCCTGGCATCCATGCGTGCGTGTGTGTTGTTGAGGTGTGCATGCACCTGCTGCCAGCAATGAATCAGGCCAGGGCTCCATGGACCCTAGTGCAGCTGCTTGCAGCCTCCTGGCTGCTTGCCACAGCTGGCCTGAGCTCTCGGAGGCCCCTGCCACCCGCCACAGAGCCTAGGCTGCTCGCAACAGGTGGCAGGGAGGCTGCACTGGGGTCCATGGAGCCCTCACCTGGCTCATTGCCAGCAGTGGGTGCACACGTGCATTGAGGTGAACGGTGGGGAAGGGGCTGGGGTTGCATTGCCACAACAAGGATCAGGCCCACAGCTCCCCTACCCCCACCATCTGCCCCAAGGTGTGCATGCCAAGAAAATGCCTTTGCATGCCATGCTCTGGCACATGTGCCAGGGGTGCCTTCTCCTGTTCTACAGCACCTTCAGCCAACTGAAGGTAAAAAAAAAGCAAGTTCTAAACATAGTAAACTTATCCTGTGAGCGCAGGTTAGTTGCAATGACCCACCTACCAAAGCCACACAGGAAATTCATAGTGAGGAATGGAACTTGCAGTTCCTGACCCCTGGACTATAGCACAAAACTGTTCTTTGCCTACTTGTTTCTCTACTGTGCTCTTCAACACTGCATGTAGGTTACTTTAAATGTTAAGAGAAATGAGTGCATAGAAATACACATTGTCTTGCTTCATGTTGGCAGTTGATAAAAGGGCAGTAACCTTTTAAAATCCTGCATTCTGTCTAATGAATAGATCTGAAGTTTGGGGGCCATGAATCCCAGGCTTTATTTCTGCCTTTGCCAATAATGTGTGTGGCCTCAGTCCAGTCAAGACTGAAGGCTTCTCCACAAAGGATTAGTAGCAGGTCTTGTTGGGGACAGAGCTGAGCACATCCCACCCACCCAAGTCTGCCAACCTCCTCCAGAGCTGTAAGTTCACCTTCAAAGTTGCTCTGGACTCATCCCCAGAGGCTGTTTTCTGATTCGCTAGAGACCAAGGGTATTTTTATGTGTGGTGCCACTAACATATACATGCGATGAAAATGTCACTTTGTGTGGCTTATTGGTATCACAGTGTACCCATGCAAGACTTCTGGGGTTTTAAATGACTTTGCACCATTGCAAACTAAACTACAATCAGATGTAGATTAGTTTAAAATGTTGCAAATTGCAATGATGCAGCTGTCAGCTCACCCCCCAATCACAGGAGTGGTGGGTAGGCTCCACAGAAAAAAAAGGATTAGGCCCCTCATTGCTTCTTCCTTCAGCAAGCACCTGAGTGAGAGGCTCAGTCCTTTTATTTTTTAAGTGGAGCCTGCCTGCCTCTTCCATAGCTGGGGGACAACCTGCTGACAGGCCGAGTGGCCCCTGAGCTACAGGGGGCCCAGGTCCTTGCCTCCACAGTGGTGGTGCCCTCTGGGACTCCCCGGGAAGGCTGCTAATGAGCTGGGTACTGTCCCAACTTGGGGTCGTGGAAAAGTTGGATCGGGCCAGGTGCTGCCTCTGAGTAGGGGCAGCACCCAGCATGCTAGCAGCCCACCTAGGCAGCCTCAGGGGACACTGCCACCAGAGACAGAAGGACCAGGGCTCCTTGAAGCTCAGGGACTACTCAGTCTGCTGGCAGCTTGCTGTCCGGCCATGAGCAGGGTCTGGCTCTGACCCCCCCCCCCCCCAAAAAAAAAAAAAAGGATCGGGACCCTTGCTGTAATGTGACAGAAAAATTGAAATGGCTTAAGTCTTCAGGGCTTTTTCTATGCCTCAGCGTTTCAATTTTGGGGACATAGAATAAAACTGTGGGGATTAAACCTCTGTCACGTGTACAAGTGCCCCAAAGGCTCAAAAGCAGGTTCTGGAGAGAAGCCCTGGAGGAGTCTCAGAGGCAAACCTCTGGCTCTAGAGCTCACCAGTAGATTGGAGGGGGATAGGGTAGTGTACTCAGTCCTGCTTTTCCCAGGATCAGTGCCTGACAGTTTAGATAAGCTCTCAGTCATTCTGTAGTAAAGGTCCCACATCTAAGACTATGCATATACATGATTATAGAGCTTAATTATTTAATATTTGGAAGGGGTTTTGATTCCTGAAAGACATTAAATAAGACCAAGGGATTGGGGCTGGTGGAAACATTCTTAATTTTCTAAATTCAGCTGAATTTCCCTACCAGGATTTAAAAAGCATATGCTTTTCCTTTTAGCTTTTTCCTTTTTATCTGTTTATAGAGTAATATACTAAATATATATATATATATTTTTGCAAATATTGTTAATGTGTTACACAAATTGTGAAATCTACATTTTTCCAACTAGCTCAGCAAATGATTATTGGTGTTATGACTGGGAGAGAAGCTCCCCATAGAAGTCCCTTTTAGTCTTCTCCAAACAATAATTGCTACTATGGCAGCTAAAATTTGCCCTTCAGTCCTGCATCTCTTCCTGCAGGGGTAAGTCACACCTTCATGACATGCCAAGCTCTTGGATCCTGAGAAGCAGAACTGAAGTCTCCAAGTTGGATCCACTGACAGAGAAAGACATGGACCTACTGCATCTCACAGTTTTTCATACATTTCTGAATCATTCTGGTTCCAGAAAACTGTGTCTATTTATGGAAATAAGTGTATAGCCAGACACACTGAGAGTGTAAATCTGCCATATTAAGAACATAAGAGATGCCATACAGGGCCTGACCACAGATCCATCTAGCCCAGTATCTCACAGAGGTAAAGGGTGGATACTAAGAGAAAAGAGTATTTATGTAGGGCCTATTCTAGACTGATCTGTGCCCTGCCCTTCTTTCTTTACATCAGGGGTGTCAAAGATATAGCCTTTTCACCTGGACTGCAGGGCTCCTGGAGAGGCCAGGTTGAGCTGGGTTGGGTTTGCCATCAAATTCCCAGGTACAGAACCTTGTTAAAGAAGGCATGTTGGCGGGGAGCAGAAGGGGCAAGCAACAGTTATGTTACACCCTACATCAGTGTTTCTCAACCTGTGGATCATGACCCAAAAATGGGTTGCAAGAATATATGAGGGGATTGTGAAAAAAACTTAAAAATGGATTCCCCTTTAAAGGAGAAAAGCGTGGGAAACTGTGACCTTTTCCTTACAGGCTAGCAGAGTTCCAGGCTGCTTCAGGGCTGCTTGGGGCCTCCATTCCCCACATACACCCCCCTTCCCCACACCCCGCCCCACATGCTGTGGGGCTGAGGCCTGGTAGCAGAGGGCAGTAGGTTGGGAGTGAAGTGCGTTGGGTCGGGACTGGCCATCGATGTTTGGGTACTGGTACAAAAAAGGCCCTGGTACAAAAAAGGTTGAGAACCGCTATCCTATAACACACCTTGCTCTACTACCAACATTGGGTCTGGATCTGGTTCAGGGCCTAGGTACATTTGACACCCCTGCTTTACACCTTCCAGTATTCAAAGGTCTAGAAAGTCCTAATCTGAAGACCACACTCTTTATTAACGTGTTTGATACCCACCCAAACTTTAAAACCAACTGCTTTGGAGGGGCAGCCACATTTCTGTTCAGGCAATGCTGAAAAAGTCAATTGAGTTTATAGCTCATTGTCATCTTCTTCATTCCCATTAATCTCTGCCTACTCCACAGGTATTAACGACCCTCTTTTCTTTTAATAGTCTTAATGTTCCAGTACTCAAACTATTATTTCTTCTGCAATTCTTCTGTTTGTTAGCCATTTCTGTTAATATCTATATTTTATTTCCCAGCCCTACAGACTGTTTCTAGCTCTAGTTAAAAACTTTAACTCATGTGTGATAATATTAACTAAGGTGTAGAAGTGAATTATTGGAAGCATTGTCAAGGCACTCAAGGATAGATTTTGTTTATGAATCTGAATTATAAGGGCTACAGAACTAATGACACAATATCTTTTGACTACTTTGACTATTGTTTGCCTAGTTTCTTGTATTTTTTTAACTTTATACATAATCTAGCAAATTAGTGCATGTTCCAATAGTTATATTAGTTTTTGCTTTGCTCTCAAACCAAATAATATAGCACTAGCCCCCTAGCATATTAGTAAAGCAGATAATTTCTCTTTAACTGGAGAAAAATGCGTTGTGTTAAAAGTGATGATATGACACACAATCAGCACCCCTCTTTTCAAAATTCTAGACCTACCCATGGGTATATCACAGATTATATGTATCCGAGCCAAGAAATCATGTCTATGTAGGGCTTTTCACATAGGTCCCTTAGCAATCTAACCATTGCTGACTCTAAATCTTTTGATTTTCTTTACATCAAAACTGCTGGAGTATTTGATGTGCAGTGTTTTACTTCCACTACAATCTCCTTTCCAAAGTATTTTTTTAATGAACTGTTCCTTAACTCTAAGTGTTCAGTAAACGTCAATATTATGCCTAGCACAATGTGGTACAGTGAACTGGTGCCAGGCTTTCATTGATTACCGCTTATACATGCCAGTTTTAAGGAAGCCTTTTAATAAGCTTCAAACATATTCTTGGGACTGGTCTCAAAACGCCTCTGGTGGAATAATCAAGTTATAAGAGGCTGCTGAGAAAAAAAAACATTTTATTCAAGGCATTCCTGCTCAGACATTCAACCAAAACAATTCCCGGCTTAGACTCATTACATAAGCCTCATTATGTAAACCTGGAATGTCGCAATCACAGAACAGCATCAGAAGGCTATTTGTGACTTTGTCCCTATGAATTGCCTTTATTAAATTAGTTGATGCCACCTAGTGGATAGATGGCAGCTTTGCTGCTCATGGAAACAGGCAAGTTTCTTGGGATGCCCTGGTATCCTGACTTGATTTATAGCAGTGATCCATCCCTTTAATGCTGAAGTTTTATCAGTCATATCTCTGCTCCATCACAGGCCAGTTATATTCTATCCAGTCTATTTATCTATTATACCCATCTTGAACCACAGGTGGCATTTTTGTCTTAGGCTTGGACTACTTTTTGGTCCAAGAAGCAGTATAGCTCCAGAGCTCCTTCCATTTACAGTGATGTTGACACCTTCAGAAATGATGTGGCTGTAGTGGCATTGATACATGGGATTTGCAGAAAATCCTAGTTTAGTCTGGAGCACCAAAATGCCAGCAGATGGCATAAATCCATTGTGGGCAGAGAGGCATGGACAAAGGGGTGAGCAGCACATCAAGAGCAGAAAAAATAGTTTCAGCTGAATTGTACAACTGGCTGGTGCTGGAGATGCTCTGATAAAGGTGCAATCTGAGGATATATTGAAGGCCTACATGGACTCAGGTCACGGTATGTGGGGAGAGTTACTGGCTTGGGATACTTGGTGGGTATGTGACACCTCTCCTTTCCCTCCACAGCCAACCTAAACAGTCCCTCTGATTATTCTTGCCACCCCATTCTGGTTTCACTTGATACTTGTCACGGCTCACTAGCTGTTTGGAGGCAGGGAGTGGATCTATAAAATTATTGTAATTATTTGATTATCTTAATGATGCATGAAGTAAAATATGGAGAGTTTGTTAAACATGAGAAAAAAATATTTCATTAAATTGTAAAAATAGAATGCTCCCAGTACAGCAATAACAGTTATAACTGGCTACAAACTGATTTATTTTTGAAGGCTTTAGATTGCAAATAAATCTCTAGAAGTAACCCTGTCTCACCTGAATTCAGGCCCTAGACTTGGACTTGTCTAGAGATACCCAGTGTTTTTCTTCCATTACATTTCATCATCCATACAGCTCAAACCAAAAACAAATCAAGACATATTTGCAGGTCCCATGCTCTTACAAAAGGTGAGCTCCCACCTGGGGTTCAAAATGCAAACATATTTTCTTGCCTCAGCCTCTATCAGACTTTGAGAGCAAACATTTTCACTCAGCACTCTGCCTACTAAGAAAGACTGAAGGATGGTTCCCATGGGAACATTAATTTGATATGCGGCAAAAGACATTCCCCAATGTAATTTAGATTGGGATAATTCAAATTTAAATGAATTGAATAATCCTTCACCTTCCATTCTAAGAAATGCAAGACATGCAAGAACTTTGCCATTCATCTCACCATACGGTGACTTGATTGTGACAGATTTTATAGGCTTTTTTATAGCTCAATTGCTCTAATATCTAAGCACCATGCTAACAGTGTATTTGCAACCACATCACCCCATTGACATGAGGGAGTGCTATTTTTTTGTATTTTAACTATGGAGAACTGAGACAGAGAGGGATTAGGTAAATTGCCCAACATCACACAGTAGACCTGGTAAATAAACCCAGATTTCCTGAGTCACGAGTTTGTGGTGTTTCAGCCATAAGATAGCCTTTCCTTTCTGCTCTGTGCATGGAAAGCACTAAAGCACTAGGGTTACATGAGGATGACTGAGGACAGAATTTGATGAATCTAAGGGAGTGCCTTACAGAAAAGAAAGATAGTTTCTGGGGAAAGCAATCAGGGGACACAACTCTTTAGGGACTTCACACCTATTCCATTTCACTCCTTTCCAATAGTCTGGAGAAGAGAAGAGTGACAGAGGACTTCATAACAGTCTTCAAATACCTGAAGGGCAATCAGAGAGATGATAGAGATGGGCTTTTCTCTGTGGCTGTAGGAGACAGGACTAAGAACAATGAACTCAAGCTGCAGCAGCAGAAATTTCAGTTAGAGATTAGGAGCAACTTTCTGACTATGAGAGTGGTCAAACATTGGAACAGGTTACCTAGAAATATTGCGGAATCTCAAGTCTTGGAAACTTTCAAAAGCAGGTTAAACAGACATTTGACTGGGATGGCTCACTCTGAGATGGTTTATCTCGAGCAGAGGGCTGGGCTAAATAACCTTGTGAGGTCCGTTCCAGCCCTACTTTCCTATGATTCCTACCAGTTAAGGACCCAATCCTGTCCCATTAATTTCCACACGCATTGTGCCCAAAGTGATAGTTCATTCACATGAGGAAATTCCCCCCTTCTGTTCCCATCAAAACCCTCAACCTACCAAGACAAGTGATCCTGGAACTGGTAAGGTACATCTCAGATCAAGGGGACAAACCTGAACTGTCTTTGTGACTCAAAAAGAAACACTGGTTGGGTGGTTTGTTTTCCTGAACTTTTTGCATTTGTCTGAGACCAAAACTGGGAAGTTCAAATATCATCAACCTTCTGATTTCTGGTGATTCTACATTTTTGGATATTTAACAAACTTTCTAAATTGATTAGGATTTTCCCATTATGCAGAGTGCCCTGGGGTCATTCTTACTTTGCCCTAGAGCTACATGGCAGCTAAGCATGACAACAGTAGAATATTATTTGCTGGCATCAGGAGAAATCAGATCCTGTGATAAGCTGTCTCTTACCTCAAACAAAAGAAAACTCTTCTCTCTGATGTGAAGGAAGGAACGTGCTGTGAATACCACAAACTGCTTGCTGGGATTGTCACAGCATGCAGACTTTTTTGGTCATGCCCTCCCTCCCTTCCCTTTTGAAACCTTTTACTTCAAGGGGGAGGAAAGTCTGTGGACTAAAAATTGTTCCTTGAACTTAATGTGTCCTGTCAGACTATGTGCATCTGCCTCCCTAGATAGCACAAAATAGAAGTCAAACTGAAAAATGTAAGTATTTTTGTGTAGTCTATGTTTTATTTATTAATCTCAGAGGAAAGCAAAAGGATGTGAGGACATTTCTAATGCTTAAATGTTTTCACTTTTAATGAAAGTAAGGGGAAATTTAAAGAGCACTTCTTCCCACCCTGTGTTTTTCTATTCTGTTTTGGGTCATCTATTACACCTGTATCCTTTTTGTATCGTAGTGCCTTGACTGGACACAAGAGCTAAGCACTTTAATAGAACCACTCAAAGCACCTACAGATGCCGAGTGAGCTGGATAACACTTACCATTTGGCATTAATGTCTACACATCCATTACTGCGCTTTTCCTAATGTGTGTTAAACTTAGGACCTCCAATGTGAGGTACTAAGGAAATGTGCATTAGGCTGCATTAAAGCACACTACCAAAAGTTCACATTTTTTAAGTGATGCTTAATGCACAGTAGCCTATTTTATTGCACATCAGCGTAATTGCATTTTTTTTTTAATTTGACGCTTTAATGCACAGTAAAATAGGCATAGGTGTAGATGCGCTCACTATTGCACAATTCATGATTTAGAAAGGACTCACTTTGAGCTGCTCCAGTGCTAGCTCAAGTTTGCAGCAGTCGCACCTTAAGGTTATAAACCAGAGGTGAGGAAAATACAGCCTGCTGGCCAGATCCTGCCCACCAAGGGATTTTGTCTAGTCTGCAATGAGTCCCTTGATCCTGCACAGCCCAGGCACAGGGGGGAGCCCAGGCTGTGTCACATGTGTGGCTGATCCCACTGCCCCTGGGTATGCAGCAGAGCTGGGGTGCCGCAGCATTTGGACTCACTTCCTGGCAGCCCTGGCAGCTCCTTTTGGCTGCTGCTGCTGGACCTGACCCCACTGCCTGGGCAGACGGGCCCACCACCAGGAGTGGGACCCACACAGGCAGGGCCACAGCTGGGCAGGGAGGGGTGTTCAGGAGCATGACGGGGGGTGAGGCCAGGATCATGAGGTGGGATCGCGGTCCAGTAACAACATGGGGCTGGGGCAGAGCTGTGATCTGCTACTCACATGTCCCTGCAATGGGTGCAGGTTCCACAGGCAGGGGTGTCTGGGAAGGAGATCATGGCTCTGCCCCAGCCCCATGCCGTCACTGCCCCAAGATCCCAGACCTGGCCCCAGACACAGTTCCCTGCTTGCCCATGGCCCATCCTATCCACCTGGCCATGCACCCTGCCCGCATAGGTCCCAGCTGATCTCCATGGAGACCCCAGGATCACTAGGCAGTAACAGTGTGAGGCTGTGGCCCAGGGCCAGGGGCCCAGGGCAGAGCTGCAATCCACTCTCTACATGTCCCTGCCTGCAGAACCAGCTCCCATCACAGAGGCACGTGGGCAGCAGATCACAGCTCTGCCCAGACCCCAGCCCTGCATTGTCACTGCACACCGATCCTAACCCCGGCCCTGCCTGCCCATCCCATTCCCACATGCTGCTCCCTGCCTGTCTGCAGCCCCATTCCAGCCAGCTGTCTGAGCGCAGAGCAGGGCCACTTAGCTCAGCTTTTGGTGAGCTGTTGCATGGTGGGGGTGGGATTGTGCTGACTCCGCCCACAACAGCTCACTAAAACTCCCTATGTGGCCCGTGGACTCAAAAAATTGTCCACTCTTCCTATTAACCTTCTCTGACTGTCCCCCACTTTCACAGCTGTGACTTGCCACTAGAGGGCTGGCAAGGAGGGGCTGGACTAGAAGCTACAGCTGTGAGTTTCCACTACCAGGCTGATGAGCCAGGACAGGCTTCTGTCCCTGCTCTAGGTGCAAGGTGGGGATGGGGGGAGAGATGGGTTGTGGGGGCAGGAACATGAGGCTGGGAGGCAGAGAGTTAATAGGACGGGGGTGGGTAATGAAATGGGAGGTGAAAAGGGAATGGGGTGGGGGAAGGGTGGTTGAAGGAAGGAAGTCAGTCACTGAAAGATAAAATAAAAAGAAGTGAAAAAAAAAAAGAAATTTAAAAAGAAATAAAGATATTTCGTTTGGTCAGCAATGATCCTGCTTTGAGTAGGAGTCTGGTCCGGATGACCCATCAGGTCCTATCTTGCTCTACTTTTCTATGATCCCAACTTGGCAAAGGAAAGGCTTTTGGCCCCCCCAAAGGATAGTCCAATTAATGGGACACTATAAGTAGGAGTGGCTGGTAATACTTAAGTCCAAGTCCCCGCTGTACCACAGATTTCTTATGTGAACAAAAACAAATCACCTAATCTCTCTGGGCCTCAGTTCCTATAACATGGAGCGAGTGGCATTTACCTGTCTTGTATGGCCATGGTGAGAAGGAAAACAGGAAAGACCGAGATGATTGAATGTTGTGGTGATGGGGATATAGGTACTTGGGGAATCATAAGTAGCAGAGGAAAACCTTTAACTGGTGAACATTTAGTTTTGTACACATGTAGTTTTGGATATGATCTGAGTTTGTACTATTTTCAAATCAATGTTGAGTACCCCAATAGTACCTGAAAGAACCAAATACCATGAAGCTGTCCTACTTTTTTGAATTAGACTGCAAAAAAAATTTTAAATGTGATTTTTGTTGTTTTTTTGATTAAAAGAAGGACTGAACCTCAAGTACATGCGACCAAAGTTCTTTGTTTTTAGCAGCCACAGTGGCCTATAGTTTTTGAAGTTGCTAGTGATTTGGGGAGTAAGCAATAAGCTAAGAATCTCTGAATATCAGGCCTCATTAAAGTGTCTCAGACTTGGGCCCCAAAGATCACAACTCACTTCCAGAAATGCAGACCATTATTAGAGCCAATGTTTGCTGTTAGCTTATTGACAAATCAGAAGCCCAGCACCAATTGCACTAACTGCTTTGAAGTTTTATTCCAGTGCACAGAGGAAAAAAATAAAAACAGCATTGGAAAAAACATGACACGTGCCTAAACCTTTTAAATGATTCAAATGCATACTTCAGTCTTTTCTCTTCCCTTCCTAATGCACAAAAGACTCAGACCATTTCCTTATTTTGGAAGACTTTTGTCAGAAATTTGTTTTCCCACAATGCACCAGACTTTTGATGATGTAAATAAGATTATGGCAGTTTGGCAGAAGGGATGGTTTTATCTTGATTTATAAACTTCTAAATTCAAAACAGTCCAAACAGTGCTGGCCATTCATACAGTAATCCAAAAAACATTCTGAACTTCCTGTGAAAGTACATTATGAAAGAAAAGTACAGCCACATGGCTCACTTGCATATCTCAGCTCCTTACAATGTCATGTTAACTCAGGATGATTTTGTATTTCTTAGTCAGCGTCAGGTGAAAATACTTAGACTGAACTACGGACATATTGGAAACCTTGAAAAAGGAGAAACTTATTTCACCAGCTTGTTAAAACATAGAGGGATGCTTTAATCACCAGGACAGATAAGATGTAGGGAAAAAAAAAAAAAAGGAAAAGAAAAAGAAAAAAAGGGGGGGGGGAAATGCTAATCAAAGAAAATATTCCTGCTTCTGCTCAATAATATGTGGAGAAAGGCAGACATACACAGTCTGCAAAACATAACAGAAAAGAAGCATTGATGAACCGAGTGCTGATCACAGGTATTAGAACGACTACAGAAGAAACACAAGCCTGACATTTATTCCTAGAAGAGGCCATGGTTACTTAATATGGCTTAGAGGGACCACTTATATGGGTTGATCTTCTGTGCCCATCATGTTTGCTCCTGGATTGGACTGAGCAACCCAAAACATATCACCAGGAATCTGGGTGAAATGTCTATTCATCAGAGCACCCCAAGGGATGACAAGATCGAATGGTCACAAACTTCTCCATGACCGTTTCAGGCTGGACATAAGAAAGAACTTCTTTACTGTCCGAACCCCCAAGGTTTGGAATAGACCGCTGCCAGAAGTGGTTCAAGCACCTACTCTGAACTCCTTTAAGAAACATTTGGACTCCTGTCTTGCTGGGATCCTTTGACCCTAGCTGACTTCCTTCTCCTGGGGCAGGGGGCTGGATTTGATGCTCTTCCAAGGTCCCTTCCAGCCCTAATGTCTATGAAATATGTCTGAGAAAAAGGACAAATGAGGATCTCTCAAGGATACTCCTCAAAGCCAGGAGGTTGTTATGATTTTCCTCTTTGGCTATGTCTACATAAGGATGCTTTACCACTGTAGAAATACTAATATTTTATACCAATAAAGTGCTCCAAACTCCAACTATATTTGCAAAGATCCAAACTTAGATAGTAGAACTATCTTTAGCAACTGATGAAAGCTATAAATTAGGGGTGCACTGATAGAGATTTTTAGGGCCGATACCAATTGCTGATATTTAAAGAGGCATATTGGCCGATGTCCAATACAGCCGTCTCCAGGTAGTAAGTTGGGTGTGGAAGGGGAAGGGGGAAGGAATGGCTGTGGTGGGGGAAGAGCAACACTCTTCATGGTAAGGGAGGGGGCAGGGGCAAGTGCTGCCCAGGTAAGGGGGTGGGGCAGAGCCGTGGCTCATGGCGGGGGCAGGGGGGGCTACTGCTTGAACCCTGGGAGGGCACGGGTGGGGAGGTATGTGTGCCTGGATCAGTGTGGACCGGTCGCTGCAGCCGGAGCTGCGTGGGGCTTTTTTTGGAGCGGGGCTGGGCTTGGAGAAGGCAGCAGCAGCACTGGGATGATGCTGCATCCACCCCAACTTTTGCCACCTCTCCACTCCCAGCCTCTGCTGCCAGCCACCCAGCACAGCCCCGGCTCAATGCCCTGCCTCCACCCATGTGCTGGGAAGAGCCGGGGCAGCACTGGGTGATGGGAGCCATCTCCCTGCCAGGGACCACAGCTCCACCCCACCTGGGCAGCACCTGCCCCTGCCCCCTACCTTACTGCAGGGGGTGTTGATCTGCACCCCCAGCCATGTTCTCCCTTCCCTTCCCCTTCCCTTTCTACCACACTGGACTTACCAGCTGGAGGCAGCTCTCCATGCTGCTGGTCCTGCTCCTCTCTGCCTGTGTGCTGCACTGTGGCTGTGCACAGCACAGGAATTTATTGGCCAAATTATCATCCCCATCAGGCTGATATCTGATGCAGCCTGTTTTCTTTATATTGGTACCAATCCAATTTCAGACCGATGTATTGGTGCACCTCTACTATAAATCAGTGATTCTCATATAGGGTGCTGGAACATCCTGGGGTGCTGCCAGATCCTTTAAAGGCTGCCAGCAGGTGTGAGGAAATGAGCAGATAAAGTGAAAGCTCAGGTGTATCTTGCCTGCCCATTTCCCAACTGCCACTGACTGGTCGCTCTGCAAGGAGATAAGCACTGAAATTAATTAGTTTTTGAAATTGGGTGCCATTCAATTCACAAAAGTTATGAAAAGTGCCTCGAATCCAAAAAAGGTTGGAAACCACTGGTATAAACAATAAGGATGTAGTTTTACTGGTATCATTTTGTCTGAATTATGAGCTTCTACCAGGATAGCAGTGTTATTAAAGACTCGCACTTCATTGTACCTTTGACTGACATAGCTATGCCAGAAGAACTGTACCCTGTAGACCAGGCCCTACTTTAATCTATGGGAAATTCTGCCAGAACTTCCAACATGCAGCAGATAGTCTTAATGAACTTCAGTGGAGAACTACCTTGTCCAGACTTGGCTGTGTTGCAGATTGCTGTCATTTTGGCTATAGCAACATACCTGTGACATAAAGGCTGCTTACTAGATTCACCGTTTAGGGAGACAGGAGTGGTTTGCCACAAAAACAACAGAAGCTAAAGCAGCAAAAACCCTTTTCTGTCAATGTAGCCTTTTCCAGGTTGGGGATTTCCCACCTAAGTTGCAGTTAGGAATGTGATCTTTTCACATCTATAGCTGTCATAGTTAAGCTGGCCAAACTTTGCACGGCAAACCAGACCTAAAAAAGTCAGTGTCATTGTTTTCTTCTATCTCACACAGCTTAGACAGCATTCAAGTCAACAACTTCTATTTGTGACATAGATATACATCACTGCTGGTGAAGTGTCATCCTGCTGATGAAGTGTCACAAGTCTCCTGTGTGTTCTGTACAAAAAGCAGGAGGGAGAAGGTCATCCAGTCATTTCCTTCCTGCTTTGTCTCAAGCTGCTAGTATGCCGCAAAATGTTTCCATGCTCTTAGAGCCTGTTGTATCCTTCAGCTGCGGTCAATTCAGCAGTAAGTTGCTTGTTTACATCATGATTAACACCCTCCATATCAGGGGCGGACAATATTTTGGCTGAAGGGCCACTTAATGAAGTTTGGTGAGTTTTTGAGGGCCGCGTGGGTAGCTCCGCCCCCTGGTTGCTGCCTTGGGACCAGAAGTCCCATCCCTAACCCCTGACTTTTGTCACTGGAAGTCCTTCCCCTTGCCTCCTGGAAATACTCCTTTTGGGATGGGTGGGAGTTGCCATATTAGAACCAGAAAAAAGCCAAATCATACACTAAAAGTCAGGGGTGTACTTTTCCCAGAGCCTGACAAAGGGACTTTGATCTGGAAAGCTTGCAGAAAAAGACAATTTTCTTGCAATTTCCCAGTTGATCTAATAAAAGGTATCATTATGGAACCAAGAGTTCTACTTTTTTGTACACTAAAAGTCAAACACTTACTATAACATATTTTAATTTTATTACAGAAAATATTTTGGTCATGATTTGTGTTTGCATAGCCTATATGAAAGTGATTACATAATAACTCAAAAATACATTTTTAGTCTTGTATATTGTGGGGGGTGTGGTTGGTTGGTACGGTGTGTGTGATGAGTTGTGAGGGGTATATGGTAGGGTGTGGGGGGGTGTTGTGGGTGTGTATATCTATGGTGGGATGTGCAGGTATGGCCGTGTGTCGGGTAGCATAGGGTATGTTCGGAGCTGTGTATATGTGGGAGTTGTGGGGACGGGGTGTGGGTGTGTGGTGTTTGTGGGGTGTGATGGAGGGTGTGGGAGTGTGGGCCCTCCCACACTTTCGCTATGGCATGCAGTACTGCAGGCAAAAGCAGTAGCAGCAGCAGGTGGGGACTCTTTGTTTACTTGTGCCTGATGCAGGCTGTGCAAGAAGCACAGCCTGGTGGGGCTTCCTCTACTGCTGGGGTTCCCCGCCATGCAAATGCAGCTTCCACAGTCATGTGCCACCGGGGGCAAAGCTCCATGTCCTGGAGCCAGCTGTCTATGCTGCTCCCTGCCATGCAGGTACCAGGATTCCACCAGAAGTGGAGGGGAGCTCCAGCCCCCGCTTCCCCGCAGAGTCCCAGGACTGCACAACAGGGGGTGGGAAAGGCAGTTGGCTCCAGTTAATGGAGCTTCCCCCACAGTGGTGTATGAGTTGCATATGTATGGCAGGGAGTGCTGGCAATAGAGGAGGCCTAGCCAGGCTGTGCTCCTCACTGTGATGCGCAGTGCTGGCCAGAGCTGTGCATTGCCAGGCACCAGCACCTGTGCTGGGCACAAGCACCCTAAGTGCCACCACCTGCTGCTGCCATTGGCAGTGCTGCATGCCATGGGGAGAATGGGGGAAAGGGGGGCACCCCACTCAATCTCCCTCACACCTGCACCCTGCACACCGGAGCTCCATGCTACCGCTTCCCCCCTGGGCATGGACTCCATGCTGCCACTAGCCTCAGCCCCTTGCTTTGCTCTCCTGCCCAGCTGCAGCTGCCCCGCTGCCCTTACCCGATCCACTTCCCTAGCAGGTGCCCAGAGTGAGCAGGACACCAGGGAAGCTGCGAAGGTCTCCCAGTGGCTGCTGCAGTGGCAGGAGTAGCCTTGCCTGAAAACTGCATGCTAGCTGGGCTGGGCCCTTACACCCACGAGGGTAGGAGTGAGACATAACAGGGTATGTTGGAGGGCGGGTGTATATGTGGGCCTCTCACTCTCATCCCACTGGGTGAAAGGGCTGGGCAGAGTACTATTAGTTGCTGGGCACCACAGGCTGAATGAAAGTGCCTGGCAGGCCATATGTGCCCCATGGGCCATATTTTGCCCACCCATGGTCCATATAATATATGTTTTTTATACATACATACATATATATATATATTTATGTTCCTTAAGGAGATGATCCTCCGAGCCCAAGGGGTGACCATTCCTGCCCAATGCAAGAAGGGCAAAAGTGCCAGGAAAAAGTGCCCCCGTGGTTTAATAGGGATATTCGGGGGATCCTGAACACTAAGCGGGAGGCATACAATCTTTGGAAGAGAGGAGCAGTCTCCAAAGAGGAGTACTCCTCTTGTGCTCGGGAGTGCAGAAGGGCTACTAGGAAGGCCATGGAGGAAGTAGAGCTCCGCCTGGTGACTAGGATCAAGGACAACAGGAAGTCCTTTTTCAAATATGTGGGGAGCAGAAAGAGAGCCCCAGGCAACGTCAGGCCCCTGATGGACTCGCTGGGCAACCTGGTGCTTGCAGCCGATGGGAAGGCTGAGATCTTCAATGGGTTCTTTGCCTCAGTCTGCCTGAGGGGGGACGGGAACATTCCTCCCATTGGAAGCCTGTATTCCCCCTCGGGAATCACTGCTAGGCCAGGCATGAGGGTTGACCTGGTGGAAGGGCTTCTGGAAGGGCTGGATGTCGAAGTCAGCAGGCCCGGATGACCTACACCCAAGAGTGTTCAGGGAGCTGGCGGTGGTGATTGCTGGGCCCTTGGCTCGGTTATACGAGTGCTCTTGGAGCTCTGGACACGTGTCGGAGGACTGGAAGGTGGCCAATGTGGTTCCCATCTTTAAGAAGGGGAGGAAGGAGGACCTGGAGAACTACAGGCCTGTCAGTCTCACCTCGGTTCCGG
>JAGPOW010000261.1:111094987-111119476 GCA_030014935.1 Caiman crocodilus | reverse complement strand
GGAACCAGCTTCCTAGGGAAGTTGTTCTTGCTCCTACCTTAGGCATCTTTAAGAGTAGATTGGATAGGTACTTGGCTGGGGTCCTGTGACCCTGGCACTCGTTCCTCCCATTGGCAGGGGGTCAGACTAGATGGCCTGGTCTAGGCCCCTTCTGACCCTAGATACTATGATATCTATCTATCTATCTATCTATCTATCTATCTATCTATCTATCTATAGTATTCTCTGTGTGTGTGTATGTTTATATTATATTATATAATTCCTTATCCTTAGAAGGGATACCCTCTCCCTGAATGCCTAAGCAGGACTACATTTGAATGTGTAACAGCTTCTGATTATTTTTTTGCATGTAATGCACATACTGGAGGGGAAGGGAAGAAATAAAGAAAATAATTACACTGTGTTTACCACTCTTCTGTCCTATAAGATCAATGTTTGTACAATATGTGAAACTTTCATTCATCCAGGAAGAAGACTTAATATTTATGAAGCAGCTAAGCTGACAAGTTATATGTTCATATTTGGAAGAAACAGGTCCAATAGAGACTGATGTGAAAGGTAAGTTAAGCATGTGCGTGTGTGAAGATCAGGTCTTTATTCATCTCCCACCTGCAACAATGAATTAATTATATGAGGTCATTGGAGTTATACTACCTGCCTGCATAAATGTGAGGAAAATCAGGCCTTTTGTTTACAGAGGGTTGGTGAATCTTGTCTCGCCCCTGATGGAGCACTGCTACATTTTTCAATCAATCTTATTTTAAACAGGGGTTGGCAATTATTTTTTCTCAAAAGCCACTTTAGAAGTTTTGGTAAGGTGTCACAGACCAAGTCAGTGGATCACAGCTCTGCTTTTTCCCCCCCAGCCTGCAACAACTCACCAAAACTACCCAAGTGGCTCTGCCCCATCCTTAGCTGGGTGGATGGGATGGGGCCGTGGATGGGCAGGGAGTAGCATCCAGGAGTGGGGCGGGCATGTGGGATCAAGGCCAGGGCTGGGACTGGAGTTGCAATAGGAATCACAGAGTGGTGATGGTGCAGAGCTGAGGGCCAAGGCAGACCCATGATCCACTGCCCGCATGCCCCTACCCATGGAACCATGCCATTTCAAGTATGTGTGAGCAGTGGATTGTAGCTCTGCCATGTGCCCTGGGCCCATTTTGTCACTGCCCCATGATCCTGATCCCAGCTCTGGCCCTGCCCATCCACCCTGGTCCCAGATGTTGCTCCCTGGACCCCTGTGGCCAAGCACACCCTGCCCACATGGATCCTGGGCTCTTCTCCATGGAGACCCCACCCACCCACTCCATCTGGTGCTGTTGGAAGTATGTGCAGGGCAGACAGGCCAGGGTGCCTGGGGAGCAAGGCTGGGTCCAGTGGCAGCACCAGAGACTGGCAGTGGGAGCTGGAAGGAACTGCCACTGCAGGGGCTGCCAGGAAGCAAGTCCTGACACTGCACCGTGCTACTCCAGCCCTGCTGCAGGCCTGGCTATGTGGCCCAGGTTGCCCTTGGGCTGGGTGGGATCAAGGGACTTGCTACAGGATGGATAAAATCCCTTGGTGGGTTGGATCTGGGCCTGAGGCCATATTTTATCCATCCATTTTAAGATGATAAATTCCTTATTTTCAAAACACGAGCATATAAATAAAACTAACATTAACACATATACACACAGACTTTTCAAGAAACAACTTCCTTGTCTAGTCACCGCTATCAGGACTACAAAAATTATCTACGAATATGTAGATAATGTGAAGAGGTAGAAGAATGGTTCTAAATGGATTAATGAGATGCAGCTGAGACAAGGAAAATTGAAGCCAGATAATAACAGGAAAGATGTCCTAACAATCTGTTAAACAGAAAAGAAGTCTCTTAATAGCCATGGTGGAAGCCTCATTACTCTGGTCATTTAAAGCAAGACTGGGCAAAGCAATGCATTTTAGAATCACAGGAACAAGCCCTGCCCCCTCCTCTATAGTTCTCGAGGCCCCCATGCTCAGCAGAACTGTGCTGCACACAACTGATAAAACATCACTGCATGGACAAGAATAGGATTTCAGGAACCTGGGCAGATGTCTACCCTCCAGCCATGCCCCAGAATGCATTTATATAGGAATCATCTCAATTTTCATGAATTAAAGCTGGGGGTGAGAAGGCTCGGTTGACTAGAGGAACACCCAGTGTTGCCAACCTAAGCCAGATTACAGACAATCTGTAAAGTTTTTACTAATGACCAAACTTTTTTACTGACACGTTTTACACAATATAAATGTAATCCTTTTGCCAAACCCATATGTGTCACAAGCCTGTGTGCACTGCAGCTCCTGTCCGCCCCTGGTTGCTAAGGATTCCCCACCAGCCCTGCCCAGACTGAGCTGAACCCCATGCTCCCTGGCTCCATGGTGGGGCTGTGCTTCTATGGAGCTGTCATCAGAGCTGGCTGGTGGATGCCCCTGAGTCCACATATGTTAGCCCTTCCTATCCCCATGCAGAACATCCCATGGCAGCCCCAGCCCTGCTGGCCCCAGGCTGTGGACAACTTGTCCTTTCCCAGAGAGAGATCCAGCATCCCAGGGGCAACTCACAGCTCCATAGCAGCCCAGGGCCAGGATGGGCCTTGGGTAAGTCCCTTGAGGGCAATCAAATCAAAGCAGAATTGCTAATTCTCCTCCCACTCCTTCGCTGAGCCCCAACCAGTGGCTGTGAGCAGTGGGTATGTGCTCCCACAAGCAGGGCTGCAAACAGCCTGGGATGGCTGTGACCTGCAGGTGCTATACTGAGCTCAGTCCCTCCAGATCTCCCAATGGGCTGCCCATACTACGTCCCCCACCAGCCCTGCTCTGCTGTGCTCTGCCCCCTTGTGCACTTCTGAGACACCAACTGCCTTGATGTGAATGCCCCACATTCTGTCCCAGTGCTGTAGGGGAGAGGCCAAGCTGCTGCAGGTCACTGCAGCACACATTTTTTTCCAGGCAAACCACAGAGGCCCTGGGAACTTTACTAGAGCTGAGCCCCTACCCACAGCACCAGCAGCTCCTTCATGCAGGCACGGCTTGCACAGCACTTTGGGATCCTTGCCTCTCCTTTCAGTATCTGAGGGATGTGTGTGTGTGTGTCACCCCATGTCCCAGATTTCCTTCAAAATAATATGGTCACCCTAAACAATGGGCAATTAAAATCAAAACCATTTATGAGAGAGGGAGTACCAGATGAGCTACACAGATCACTGTAGACAGGGTTATTTTCAGGCAAACTGCTGTCATGCTAAGAAACCATAAAACTCTAGGGCTACCTTGAGAAGATATATTGCTGAATTAAGTGATTTTTAATACTAACCTTTTCTTTCCAGGAATATGAGTTCATGCCTCAATTCCACTGAACCCAGAAGGAGTTTAACTGCCAGAAGTGGTGTACATTAGAAGCATTTATCCCCTGAGTGGACCTGTAGAAGTCTGTAACAACACAAACAAGAAAGATTTTGCTTTTTTTCTTTCAATCTTTCTGTCAGAGTCAGCATTTGCAGTTACTAGCTTCATGCCTTTCCGGTGCATGCACTGTTCCACACGGAGGGTATCACTTTCTCTTCAATAATCAGTACTAGCTGCTTTCTCTGAAGAAAGCGTACAAGACCCACTCACAGTGCACCTTATTCTAAAAAAAAGTACTTCTCATTTCAGATACCAATGAAATTGGAAATGCTCCCAATCAGTCACCTTTCCTAAATATTAGGGCCAAATGTTCTCAGACTTGGGCAATTGTTCCCCCCCACTACATCCCTCACTTACCTTCTGTCCAGGTTATCCCTTACTGTCCCCTACCCAGCAGTATTGGTTTCATAATTTACAAAGCTAATCCTACAGATGCTTCAAAAATTGTGCTTATTTTTTTCTACGTGAGCCCCCACTTCTGCCCTGAGGTGCCTACTCCTTTGTTTGAGCCTGGGAGACCAGCCCAGACTCTCTTGCCCTCTCTGCTGGTTAAGGGGCAGTTGGGGATTAAACGCCCATATTCTCTGGATTTGTTAAATAAATACAGAGGTTCTTTGTGACTTTATGCCAATTTGGTCCTTATGCCAATTGACTAACTAAAATCTGAGCAAAGATACCAGGATTTGGCTGCATGTGCACAACAGTGTATTACTAATGTCAAGTGCATGCCATTTATTGTGCAGTTGCAACATGAACCTGTACTCAGTAAATTTGACTATAATGGCTGCCTATGGAAATGCTCGTTCACGTTTTAATTTGAACAGATCAGAACAGACTCAATTAATCGAGTCTGCTCCACATTCTAACTAGAAACCTCCAGCATCGCCTGACTGTCACATGTATTAAGCTTCCACATGTTTCAAAATGGCTGCAGAGGCACTTTATCCAGACCTCGTTGAATGAGCTTTACATAAAGCACCCCATGGCCATTTTAAAACATGCAGGGGATTAATACCAGTGCTGGTGAGCTGTTTAATTAGAGAGGCTGTCCAGGAACTGCTCTAGTTAAAACTCCTCCCCAGCCCCACACATGTGTATAGGCAGCCAATGATAGTACTAAGGTGCTTTATGTCTACTGGAAGTCATAAATAGCATGGGACAGCATTAATCTTGGATAGTGGAACTCAGCAGGGCAGTTCGTAGTACCCCTCTATGAATTAACAGCTTTTTATATATATATTATCATATACCTGTGACAGATTTGGAGCTATTGCAATCTATGAAACTACACATTGTCTCTGGGTAGCACCAAGATATATGATGAATGGAGATGTCAAGTTAATTCAGTATAGCATGGTAAGGAAATGAAACTTGCTAAGAGGGTATATCCAGACATATATTTGTTTACCAGTACTCAGGAAACTTGTCATTAATTCAGTCTCTAGGGCTGCGTCCAGACGAGTGCAGCTGTGTGGTATTTGAGTGCTGCAGACATGTTTGCAGCACCACATACTGCACTTTCAGTTGTTCTCCACACTGCAAGGGACCAGCACAGGGTTTTTTTCTTGACTCCTAGATCCCTGACTACAGGGGCAGTGTACGCCACTCAAAACCAGAGACTGGCCAGCTGAAGCCACACTCCGGCTACTGGCCAGGTCCACACAGCAGGACTGCCACTGCTGCAGCTCTGGGAAACCCCCAGGATCCCAGGTAAAGCTGCTGGGGCCAGCCCAGTGCTCCCAGTCCAGCTCTCTCCTGGGAGGTAGCCCACGTGCCCAGGAAAAGACAGAGTGATTTTGACTGCAGCAGACCTTGTTTTATGTAGGCCATTAGTTTTGTTTCTTTCCCTGGATTCTGCTATTACATTAGTGTACAGTGCAGCCCCACTGCCTTTATGTCCATTTCTATCCTTCCCAAACAGTTCATATCCCTAGGTACCTACATTCAAGTCATGGCTAATATTCCACCCAATCTCTGTTACTCCAATGATGTCTAGTTCTGTGTTACACACCAATTCCTCCGTTTATTACCCAGACTCCTTGCATGGATATACACACACTTCTTTCCTGCTAAGTTTACCCAAGTTCCCAACTAGAATATGTATTTCATTCCCATTTACAATTGTTGTTGCCTTCTTTAATCTTTCTATCCTTGGGCTACCTTCTTCAAAATCCACCATAGCAAAAGCCCCTAGCATACATGTAAGCTTCTCCCACCAAATATAAATGCCAAACAAACCCAACACCCCAGTTCAGAACACAGGAGTGAACAGGGACTGCTGCTTTCTCACCAAAGCATTCCCTCTCAAACTCCCTCCTGTTGGCTGGCTCCTAGTAGCAAATGGTCATGCTAAAGTGGTCTTTTTCTGACTCCAGTGTCTAATTCAGTTAGAGTAACTGAATTCAAGTATTGTCCAAGTAGGTTCTCTACTCTTGGGATGAATGGTTACATTGCACCAATCACTACTAGCTGTATAACAGCTATGAGATCATAGTGGTGAAGGAAGTCGTATCTGTGGTATCAGGCTAGAAGCAAATGAAGACCCCTCTGGTCTTTAAAAGCTGAGCAAATCTCAGACTAACCTGGGAAGTTAAATCTGTGACCTTACATCCATTTCACTCTGGTAATTATTCCAGTTTTTCCAAGACATTTCCTATTAGGAACTGATGACATAATAGCTGTTCTGGAGAAAGTTTGTTAAAAGGACAAGTTTTCCAGCATTTTGTTAATTTTTAAAAGAAGCACACCTTCTAGCAACAGTCAAATTTCCAGATCACCATAACTTCCCTTAATTACGAGTTGCAAAACTGTTTATCTTGGTTCAGGGGGTCCTGTAGAAAACAATACTACAGGTTTGTGTAAATAAAAGCTATACCATAATGTACATGTTTGGGGTGAATTAAGGTTGAAAAAAAGTTAATTCTGGAATTTCCTAGTTCTTGAATACTTGGCTCTGAGCTTGTTTAGGTTTAGCATGTTAAAAAAAGTCAGAAGTCTATTGTTCTTGTGGCATGATATTACATTCTTTTCATTCATCTTTCCTGAATTAGACCATAGCATCCCACAGGCATGACATACAGTTAATGAAATGTTGAACTGTGAACTCTATGTCAGGGAAATGTTTATATAGGGCTGCATGATTAGAACTGGTAAAAAAACAAAACCAGAAACAGGTAGAATGGACTTCTGTCAAAGATATGTTATTCCAAGTCCAGAGTATTAAAAACAACCTATTTCTGTACAAGAAGACTGAATGAACCATGTTCAGTTTTCTCAGTCTTTTGCTAACAAATTGTTTCATTCTGAGAAAAAAAACTGTTCCATTAAATTTGGGAATCTGTTTAAAGGTTTTAGTTTATCCTATTGCTATGGTTTGCTATTATCCAGTTCCCCACCATTAACAAACATTCTTTCATTTCCTCTCAGAATTTCTATTGCACAAAAAGTGTTGATATTTCAACCTTTTGTTGCAAATTAAAATATTGGAACTTCCCCACAGGACACAGAGCTCTTGTTCCTATCACCTATACTCCCCAACTCTGATTGTGGTCAATGAAATGCCAAGCTAGTGTAGCCAGAACAAAGCTAACAAATACATTCCCTTAAGGTTTCACAGGAAGAGGCTCCCCAACAAGCATTCAGAAGGCTTTTATCTCTGCAAGTTGGACTACAGTTTCCACTCCATCAGCAAACACATTCTCTGCACACAGCCAAGTTCCAAGCCTCCAAAAGTCCTCACTTCCCTCCTTTTATTTATATAGCCTGGGTACAATCTAAGAAGCACCCTCCCCCACAGATCTTGGGGTGTGGTTGTTTCATCTGACAGCTTCAACATGTTTCTTCAAAGGATTACACACATCTTCAGCGGTCCCATGTTGCATATAAGAAACCACCACCACCTGAAGCATGGTATGCTGCCTGCCCTGCTATGAGAGCAAGAAAAGGTTGATGAAGGACATCAACGTAAACCATTGCTTTTTTAGCAAAAGACTCAAGAGCTGTGATGCACACAGCACCTCATTTTACATAGCTTTGCTTACTTTACCCATTTCTAGAAACACACATGGGCCTCAGTTTATTGAAAGTAATCCATCATAATGGTAGATTGTTCCAGACCTGTTTATGTTTGATTTTGTGTTTTAAGGGGCTCTTTAAACACTCAAAGCCTGACAGTTAGAAAATATGCACTGACATATCACTGACTTGTCCAGAATCAGAGAGGGCAAGTCAGTGTAGCATCCCATCTTTCACTTTACTGAAGACAGGCTCAGGAAGATCTACACTGTCTCCTATGGAAATGCTCTCCGTGAAAACCACAGCGTGTAGCTGTGTGGAGTTTGTAACAGAGCACAAGGTGTGTGTGCTCTTTTTCTCAAAGGGGCATGAGCAAACAGACAAGCAGGTGACTGCAATCCCAATCGAGCACCATGACCTCACTGGGAACAGGGCCCAGATGCTTCTAAGAACAGGGTTCTGAGTAATGGAGCCAGCAGTTTGCCACCAGCAGCAGAGAGAGGGCAACACCCAGCTAGAATTGCAGCTCATAACATATTCATAGATTCATAGATGTTAGGGTCAGAAGGGACCTCAAAAGATCATTGAGTCCGACCCCCTGCATAGGCAGGAAAGTGCTGGGTTTAGATGACCCCAGCTAGATGCCTATCTAACCTCCTCTTGAAGACCCCCCGGGAAGGGGAGAGCACCACCTCCCTTGGGAGCCCGTTCCAGACCTTGGCCACAGTAACTGTGAAGAAGTTCTTCCTAATGTCCACTCTAAATCTGCTCTCTGCTAGCTTGTGGCCATTAATTGTAACCCCTGGGGGCGCCTTGGTGAATAAAACCTCACCAATTCCCTTCTGTGCCCCTGTGATGAACTTATACGCAGCCACAAGGTTGCCTCTCAACTTTATCTTGCAGAGGCTAAAAAGGTCCAGGCTCTCTAGTCTCTCCTCATAGGGCTTGGCCTGCAAGCCCTTAATCATACAAGTGGCCCTTCTCTGGATCCTCTCCAGGTTATCCACATCCCGCTTGAAGTGCGGTGCTCAGAATTGCACGCAATATTCCAACTGCGGTCTAGCCAGCACCCAATAGAGGGGAAGTATCACCTCCTTGGATCTGTTCGTCATGCATCTGCTGATGCACGATAAAGTGCCATTAGCTTTTCTGATGGCTTTATCACACTGCAGACTCATGTCTGCAGAAAGATCCCTTTCTGCTTCCGTGCCACCAAGCGGGTCATTTGCTAAGCAGTAGGTATGCTGGACATTTTTCCTCCCTAGGTGCAGCACTTCACACTTCTCCTTGTTGAACTGCATTCTGTTGTTTTCTGCCCATTTGTCCAACCTGTCCAGGTCTGCTTGTAGCTGTTCCCTGTATTGGAGACACAGGATTGGAGCTGTGGGGAAGATGGAGGCTCCTGGTCCTGGGGAATGACCTGAAGCTATACCCTACTGGGGCTGGTTGGTGTGGTATGACTGTTAGTGGTGGGACAATCTCCAGGAAATGCCACCTCTGTGCCTTCCCAGTGAAGGGCAAGTATGGAGTGCCAGAAAGCCTCATCCCTTGCTGCCTTGCAGGTTACCCTGTGGAAGGGAAAGGCATGGGGAACACACCCTGAAGACAAAGCAAGGGCCCAGGCTCTCAACTAGTCCTGAGGAAGGGCCCAGGGCAGATGAAGGGACCCAAGGCAGTGCCCAGGATCACTGCAAGTCCTGAAGTGTATGAAGGAGCTGGATGTGAGGCTTGAAGGGGGTGAGGCCCTAGGCCTACAAAGGGAGCTAAGTGTGAAGCTCCTGGGGCAAGGGGATTAAGGGGTGTGAGGACCGGGGAGTGAGGACTCCAGTGTGAAGGCAGGGATGCTATCTGTGCGGCCTGGGACACAGTGTAAGGGAAGGTTTGGAGCAGTGTATAGGCCCTTGGTATCAGGCAAGTAAATAGGTAGCCTCCCACCTTGTTATCAAATTCTACTTAACCTCATCAAAGGTGAGTTAGGTGAGCAGGCCAATGACTTGACTGGCGCAGGGATGCCCATTTGTTACAGTGCATGCAGAAACTGGAAATGAACGTGGCTTTGATCTGTTCATCTTGTATGTTAGCAGAAGCCTTTGGATTCCTGGCAAGCTGTTAGGACAGACTTCAGCTGAGGAAATTTGGGTATCTTCCAAGTTTATGAAGGTGTTCCTCAGTATTGAGAGCTGCAGGATAGTCAGCGCTATGTTCAGAATTCCTTACTTTTTTTCTTTAAAAAAAAATGCAAACAATATGTTAATTCAATATTAAGGTTCTGAAATGAAACTTCTCTATATTAGGAAATGACAAGGTTACAGTTCTCAGAGTAGCACAGCCCCTCGTTCAATGATTATGTATGCTAGCTAGATGTGCGTTGAAATACTTTTAGAATGACATGTCCAAAGTGAGCTTGTTAACATTACTACAAACCTTTTAATTTCTTCATTTCCAGACTTGCATATGCTTAAATGGATAACTGTAGCATTGTATTGCTTCAATTATTGAATCTCACCAAGTAACCTTATTCTAAATGGGTTATCAATAAACAATTTCCTTGCAAGGCAATAAGCCATAGTTAACATGAATAATAGCATAGCAGCTCTCCAGATGCCAAGTGCTGAGCATCCTCCACTTTCAGTGGCATTACCAGTCTATGAAAGAGGCTCAGTCTCTGCACAGGATTGGGCCCCTTAATGTCCAACTATGCTGCAAGGTGGACTGAAGAAATAATTCTTCAATTTTAAGCTTTCCACAAACTATTCTTTTTGCCAGTTTACAGATGTGTATACATAGCCTTATGCCTGGTCTGTCCAGATGTTTACGTCTTAATAAGGGCTTAAGAAGTAAAAATTCCCAGCAAGTACCTCCTTAATGTACCTAGCAGATGATTTTAATTGGAATAAAATGGGAAATTACAGTGAATGTGGGGAGGAAAAAATCATACTAACAACCTTTATAAGCAGAAGTGAATGCAGAGGATAGTCATCATTTCTCTTATTTCCATTTATTTAAAAAAAATCCTTTCATTTGATTCAAAGGAGGTCTTGTAATTTAACAGTATTCTTACCAAAGAACAAAAGCTTCATTATAGCCTTAATGGTCCTCCAGAGTCCCTCTGTACCTTATTTTCCCTGCTGAAATGCATTTGATACCGTTATGTTCAGATTACAGCACAACTGGATCACATGAAACAGCAATGTGATGCTGTCACAAGAAAAGCAAATGCAAATTTGGGTTGCATTAACAGAAGTAATATATGTCAGATGCGGGAGACTAGTACAGCTCCACTCAATGCTGGTTAGGCCTCGGGTGGAATACTGTGTCTAGTTTTGGACACTGCTTTTAGCAAGGATGTTGGGGAAAATGGAAAGGATCTGGGGCAAGTGACAGATGATAAAAATCAAGGACTATGAAGAAAGGCTGAAGGAACTAGGTATTTTTTGTTTGGGAAAGGTGAGGTGAAAGGGGAGGATATGATAACATGTCTGGAAGACTTGAAAAGATGCCATAAAGATGGGGAAAAATTGTTCTCCCTTGTCTTCCTCTCATGAGAGAGAATAATGGTGGTGATCAGGTAGCCAGTACAATTCTAGTAGTTTGTCTTTGTTAGATGCAAGAGGTGGAAAATGGATCGGATTCTGCTCCACCTTTTAGGCACACAAGTGAAATCAGTGATTCTATTCCCTACTCAAGTTCTTGCTGAGGTGTAAATGGCCACTCCTTTATGCTGAGTGGTCCCGTCTCCCCCTCCCTCTGTATCTTCCAATTGGTTCTAGTGGCAGGGGAGAGCCGAGCAATATGACTGTGCAAAGCAGCTAGTATTTGCTTCAGATTTGGATTCGGCCAATTTTGGGGGAAAGTGATTTGAATCACTGTCCCAGATCAATTTGGTCAAATCTGATTCAGAGATCTGGCTGCTTCCGAATCACACAGGCCCCATCATCCTGCCCCAGCTCCTGGCTCTCTGAGGGGGGACAGGGAAGCTCCTACTCAGGAGCTTCTGCTTGGTGGGGGGTGATCCCACTGGTCCATACCATGTGGGGGGGCTTTGCCACTAGTCCCCTGACCCCTGCCCACCCCAGCTCCAGCCCTTTACAACCCCCACCAAAAGCCTAGACTCGCTAGCTGCTACCTGGGGGGAGGGGGGCAGTTCCCCATTGCCCCCATTGCATGGGGAGCTCTGCAGAAGCCCCAGAGGCCACTGCTGCAACCAGGGGGTATGTGTGTTCCTTAAAGAGCCAGAGCTGGGGTGGGCAGGGCAGCCATGGGGTGGGGGGGGCTTGTGGCAGAGCCCCACCATGCCATGGGGAGTAGTGGGGATCATCTCCCCCACGAGTGGGAAGCTTTTTTCTTTTTAAAGGGTCAGGAGCTGGGGCCAGGCAGGGCAGCCATTGTGGGGGCTGGCGGAGCAGACAGAGGTCCCCTTCCCATTCCTCCATCCTCCCCTACATGACCCCCTATTTACCAGGACTCCAAACTGGTCCAGCTTCCTACTGCAGCAGGTGAGGACTGCCCAAATAGCCAGAGAGCTTTGAATTGATTCAGACCTTTTAATTGGTCCCCTGATTCAACTCAGATTTGGGGATTCAGCCACCAATCGGGCCAAATCTTTTCTGAATCAGATTTGCACCTGAAGCTTTTCTGAATCAGATTTGCACAGTCCTCCTGAGCGGTGATGGAAGTGCAGCAGGAAAGTGCAGCAGGAAGCATCAATATTTTCCTGGTGCTGTCACCTCTTTTATTGCCAACCACACATTTGCATAGTAACCAAAAAACCCAGCAGGTTTTGGTGGCAAAAAAATGAAGTGAAATCTTTCCCCCAGGAGCAGAAAGCCATGCCTCCCACCCTTCTTCCTGCACTTCCAGAGGTGCTGTGAGGAAGGTGCTAGGGAAGTTACAATGGGGATGGAGGATGGGAGTGTGAGTTGCCCCCTACCTCCATTTTGGGTTTTCAGGATTTGAAAAAGATAAAACAGAATCACACTTAGCTGCTAAGTCCACTTACATGTCCAACAGAATCTGACTCCTTCTGTCTGTAGAGCTGAACCAAACCCCATATTTGCCTGACAGCTACAGGGAGAAAGAAAAGAGTCTGGTCTAATTCTGAATTTTTTGTGTCTGAGAAGCAGCATGTCCATCATTCCACTTGGCACCTTTTGCAAACTATTGTAACCAAATGTTTGGTTTGGTTTGGTTGTGGGGTTTTTTTGTTTTTGTTTTGTTTTGTTTTTTAACAGAATTAATGAAGGCTCTGTCCCACAAGATGCTCAATGCCCATCCAATCCCGTTGATTTCAGTGACTACCGAAGGAACCCAGTGCCTCACAGGTTTGGGAATGAGGGTCTCAATCTGCCTCAGTTGAAGCTGATGGCAAAACTGTCATTGATTTCAGTAGTGCAAATTCAGTTATCTACTGAGGATCTGGAGTTCTCATCAGCACTGCTCATAAGTTGGCACTAAGCTTCATCTACCCCTTCATATCTGTGTCCTGTTGACAATACATGCCATGGAAATCACATGCAGTGCAGGCCTAAGCAAAACTATTTAAGAGTGCATTAAAACAGCACCAAGCTGACATCTTATCTTCTCTTCAGACAAGGGCCACTTACTTACATTTCCTTTGGCTTTTTCTAATTAATTAGGAGATTAAAATCTCAAGCATCTTGCAACTCATTATTAATACATAGTCATCTTCTGCTGTTCACTAGGGAGAGAGAGTCTGACAACAGATCCCTGAGATGGGGGACTTCTGCATAGTCAAAGTGAATTGCTTCTGAATGCAGAGAACTTGCCAATTATTTTTATTACCATTAATGATACAGGAAGCACAAACAATATATTTGGTGCTGAAGCCTCCCTACCCTGAGGAGCACATAGGCCCAAAAACTCTCTAGAGTCTCAAAGAAAATAACAACTCTCAACTTTTTATCCATTTCCCTGGAATCATCCATTTTCTCTTTTTATATTTCAATCTCCTTTAAATAATAATGGACAACTTAAGATAAATAATTGACAGGGCTAACTGTTTCCAAGACTGTGACAAAATCTTGAAGACATTTCAGTGAGGAAGTGTCACACTAAGATTGTGAGATAAGGGTGTAGCCATGGGAGTGGGAGAAGGAAGTGAATAGGGTAGTGGGGTGGGGTGCCATCCGTATATTAGAATCAATATCAAAGCTGTAGCTGGGATAAGACGTTAGAATGAGACAAGTGAACTACCCATATTGTGCAAAGGGGGAGTTAGTGGCAGGCAATGAAGGTAATTTTGGCAGCTGCATTTTTAACAGACCTTGGGGGAATAATGAGGGTACATAAAAGAGGCAGGAAAAACATTTACATTAGTCCATTAAAAAAACCTAGAGACAAAAATGAAGACAAGAGAGCCCATGGGCTTTAGGGGCTTGGGTTGTTGTGGAAGTGACTATAAAGGAATAACACAAATGGGTAGGGATAAAAATTAGAAAAGCTGAAGTACAAAATGAGTTTAACAAGGGATACAGAACATTTTTTTGGTTGCTTTTTGTATCTCATTAGATTGAGACGAAAGTAAAATGAAGTACATATGCAGTCCATAATAAAAGCAAATAAGAGATGATGTGAGAAGGTTAAGGTATTCAGTGCCTCATTTTCTTCTGTCTTTACAAAAAAGATAATTGTGACAAGATACTCAACGAAAGCAATATTTACAGGAAGCTGGGTGTGCAGGTCTGAGTACAGAAATAAAAGGTTAAAGTCTACCTAGATAAGATGGAAATCTTCAAGTCAACAGAGTCTGATGAAATTCACCAAGGAGTGCTTAAGGCAGTAGCACAAGTAGTCTCTGAACTATTAGTGATTCTCCTTGACAACTCATGGAGGACAGGAGAGGTCTCTAAGGACAGGAGAAAGGCTAACTAACACAGTACCTATATTTAAACAAGGGAAAAGAAGGAACTAAGGAATTAAAAACCAGTCAGCTGAACTCCAATCCATAGAGAGATACTGGAAAGAATTATTAAATAATCAATTTGCAAGTCCCAAGAAGTGATAAAAACAGCTATAAAAACAGAAAGGTGATAAATAAGTGATAAAAAGCAGCCAACATAGGCTTGTCGATAACAGATCATGCCAAACCAATTTAATTTCCTTCTTTTAAATGGTAATGAGCCTAGTAGGTAAAGGGGAAGCAGCAGCTGTATATATCTTGACTTTAGTAAGGCTTTTGATATTGGCTTACATAACAGCCCAAACTAAGGATATAGAGTCTATATATAATCACTATCAGATGGGTGTAAAACTGATAGAAAACATCACTTTTTTTAAACAGTGATTATCAATAGTTTCCTGTCAGACCTGGAGGGTATTACAAGTGTCAACTTCAGGGGGATCTGTCCTGAACTGGGTTCAATTCAATATTTGTGTTAACCACTTGGAACATGAAATAAACAGTACTCTTCTAAAAATATGTGGATGACACCAAGCTAGGAGAAAGGGCTGCCAGCACTTCGGAAGCTGGAATCAGAATTCAAAAATATTTTGACTAACTTCATAGACATTAGGGCTGGAAGGGACCTTGGAAGATAATAAAGTCCAGCCCTCAACCCCAGGGGCAGGAAGTCACCTAGGGTCAAAGGATCCCAGCAATTGAAGCAATGGTCTGAAATAAAGAAAATGGAATTCAATAAAGACCAGTGCAAAGGGGTACTCTTAGAAGGAGAAGCCAAATACACACATACAAAGTACGAAATAAATAGCTAGGCGGAAGTAGAGCGGAAAAGTATCTATAGATAACAGTGGATCCCAAACTAAATTTGAGTTATTGCAAAAGAGAAAAAATCTCAATTTGGAAGTCATTATCATCAGTACTGAATATAAGACATGGAAAATAAGTAGTCCATTTTACTTTTGATTGGTGAGGCCTCAAATAGAGTACTCTTAAAGGCATTGCACTAAGATGTATATAGACCACAGGGTGCCAACCGTTTCAGTTGGCATGTCTCTCCAATCCTCTTCCTCTGCTTGATTTGTTGCCCATGTCTCCTCCCCTCTCTGTCTTATCTGTGCTTTGCTGTCTCTGCTCCCTGCCAGATCTACTATATGCCAAACAAAACAACCATGTATGCCACAAGTGGCACATATGCCAAGGGTTGGCCACCCGAAGGTAGGTAATCAGGGGAGAAACCAGAAGAGAGAAACAAGGATAAGAAATTTAGAAAACATGGCCTATGAAGAAAAGTTAAGGAGTGGAATTTGTTTAGTTTAAAAAGAGAGAAGACATAACATTTTATGTATTGAAAGATTGTTAACATAAATTGTTCCTAATAGTTCCTTCCTTGGAAGTTTCCAGGAACAGTGATGATTCTTTCAAGGATGAAGAATGTATACTTGAACCTGCCTCTGAAGGGGGTTAGGCTTTCTCTTGAGTTCCCTTCCAGCTCTGCATTTCTGTGAGTCTATACGGATAGATTGACAGCCATGGTAGCTGTAGGTAAAATGATGATGATGATGGTTAAGCCCATGCAGTCTGATAAGCCTTATTTACCCAGAAAGAATGATAAATCCAATGTTCCATTGCAGCAGCCTTGCTGAGAGGCATGCAACATGATTAAGCTATTCCTTTTCATTGTGTAGTCTGTGCAAAGAGGCAACACTTGTTCTGAATTGGTAAGCACAAGCATTAGAAGCAATCAAGAGAAGTTCATCCATTTGCTTAGATTTCATTCCTTGTTTTACAGTGCAAGATGATTCCTGGCGGTAATTCACAGTACAGTGCTTAGCTGATGCCACTGTGACAACCCTCTGGCTGAAGCATACTATCATTCCCCTGCTGAAGTCAGTGCAGCTCGCTTTCCCAGCCACCCCATGGCCCACGTTCTCACCTGCCACGTGCTGTTCTTTAGGTTATTATGAGCCTTCAGTTTTTGTGGGTACTTTCTTTCCCACTTCCCAAGACATTAACAGTAGGTCTTGTAATACTGTAAGCCCAGCTTAATTGAGGCTAGTGTCATTATAGTTTTTCATGTGTAAGAGCATCACAGGCCCTTGAGGCCTGCTCTAAATTACTTACCACTACTCTCACCGATGCCATTTCCAGGACTCATTCACTTGCACAGCAGTCCCTTGGGCCTGGCTTTCCTGTACAGCTTACCTGAGTCCTATGATAATTATGCTGTCAGGCGTTCAAACCCCTGGCAAAGCTTCTGTCTCTTGTCCAACTGTCCACCCTTTGACATTCCAGAGGGAGACAGAATTATTTTTATCAGTGATTTCAATGCCAGATCCCAAAGAGACTCAAACCTCTGGAACAGAACCATCAGCAAGGAAGGAGTAGGAAAGGTCAACTCCAGTGCCATCCTCCTCTTAATTAAATGAATGGAACATGAGCTCAACATCACCAACACCCTGTTCCACTGAAAAAAGCAGGCTATGTATTCATCCGTGCCCATGATTGCAAAGATATCCACATCACCTGAGCTATGCTAGGAGCTGATGATTGCTGGACTGATCCCTGACTCATCTACTGAGTTTTATGTCACTCAAACTGTCTCCCAAATGACAGCTGCAGCAGAAGCAATGCTAACAGAAGACCTATGTTGAAGAAATTAGGGACCCAAGCCAGTGAGACCTCTTCCATCAGTGCCTCAATAAAAACAACTGGTAAATTCCAATCACAACAATGGGGGAATGTCAGCAGCATGTCAGGTCCCCTCAAGGCCACTGTCAGCAGTGCCTGTGAAGAGGCACTTGGATTCTCTACCAGGAAACATCAAGATGAATTTGATGAGAATGACTGGGAAATCCAAGAGGTGATTACTCACAAGCACAAGGCCTTCTGTGCTTGGCAAAATGACACCAACTTCAAGCAAAAGAAACTGAATCTCCAACAAGCCAAGGCAGAGGTACAAAGGAGTACTTGTCTTTCCACCTTTTCTCTTTCATATCACAGGGCTACGGAGAGTCAACATCTCACTAACATCCACAATATGCGCAGCTTCTTCAGTGCCATCTACAGTCCAAGCACTCGGGGATCAACCCACTTGAGACCTAAGGACGAAGGAGATCTGATCAAGGAAAGAGGAGCAATCAATGCCTGTTGGAAGGAACATTCTGAAGACTTTTTCAATTGATACTCTGGCAAGAGTGTTCTCAACTCCATCCTGCAACACCCAGTAAAAGATGATCTCAGAATCCCTCCAACCCTGGATGAGGTGAGGATAGCTATCAAGCAGATGAAGAATGATGAGGCATCTGGAGTGGATGGAATCCCCATGGAAATCTTCAAGCAGGGGGGAGAGGAGCTGGAATGAATAGGAAATCCCAGATGACATCAGGAACACCATAATTGTCACAATCTTCAAGAAAGCAGACTAGTTAAAACATGGAAACTACAGACGGATTGCCTTGCTGTCCACCACAGGAAAGATCACTGTAAGAACCTTCCTGAACCATCTTCCATTTGCTGAAGAGCTCCTCCCAGAATCTCAGTGTTGTGTGAACTTAGCACCATCTAATAAACAAGTTGCTCATGGCCCAGGCAAAGAGTCTTCCTTATATGGAAGTGAAAACAAACAAACAATTTAATTGGTCGTAAACATGTCACTGAGGACATAAAAGGGCAACAAACTTCCACCCGAGCAGCAGCAGCAGCAGCAGTAGCACGAAGAGGTTTTTTTGAGTAACAAGCCAGTTACTTATGTACCTCAATTCAGCTGCACAAAGGACCCCGTACGATTTATAGCGCTCTGCGACCCTCTGTGACCTGCCATCTCCTCGCCCGCTCTCCTCCAATTACATCTTCTTAACGACTCTTCCACGTTGTAACCATCGTAAATTTAATAAATGTAACCTGCTTCACTACACAGCAGAGTCTGAGTAAGTAACTGCAACAATTACGCTTATTTTACCGTCAGCTGGGTACGCGGGTAACGAAGCTAAGTCGCGCACGACCTTGCACCTAGCTGCTTCACTAAAAAAAAAAAAAAAAAAAAAATCCCAGCCAGGCACGACAAGTGTGGACTTAGGGCATCAAGATGCACAACTGACATGATCTTCGCATCTCACCAGCTGCAGGAGAAATGCCAGGAACAACATTAAGTCTGTCTACATGGCTTTCTTTGACTTCATGAACGTTTTTGACTCTGTCAGCCAAGAAGTGTAATGGAAGATCCTTCTGAAGTATGAATGCCTGCTGAAACTTGTTGCCATTCTCTGCCTTCTCCATGATGGTACGTGAGCAGTGGTTCTTAGTAATGGATATATCACAGATTCTTTTGAAGTTAAAACAGGAGTTAAGCAAGGCTGTCATTAATCCAACACTCTTCTCCATAGTTCTTGCTGTAATGCTACATATGACCACTAACAGGTTTCCAGCTGGACTGGAGCTAAAGTACTGAATAGTTAAATTGTTAAATTTAAATGTAGTTAAATGGTAAATTGTTTAATCTCTGTCAGCTCCAAGCCAAAACCAAGACCACGCCAACCTCAATCATAAAGCTCTAGTACGCTGATGGTGCTCTAGTGCAGGGGTTGGCAACCCCTGGCATGCATACTGAGCATGGGACACGAGGTCATTTTTGCTCAGCATGCCACACCATGTCACAGCCAGCTCTGGCTCTGGATAGCTGCTGGAGCTCGGGCTGCTCCCAACAGGGCTTGCAGCATCCCAGCTGCCTGCTGGGAGCAGCTACCCAGAGCCAGGCCTGGCTGCAGCCGGGAGGCTCCAAGCAGTTGTGCCAAGCTCCAGAGCCCCAGCATCAGCTCCATACCAGCGCGTGCACTCATGCATCGGAGCAGGTGGTGGGGGACGGACCTGAGGCAGTGGAACCCTGGTCTCTCCCTTGCCCATGACACAGAGCTGGTAACTGGGCTCCGGAGCCCACTGCAGCTGTTTGTAGCCAGCCTGGGCTCTGGGCAGCTGCAGCAGGCAGGCTGCAAACATCTATTCTGAGCACCACAGCTCTGGCATCAGCTCTGTGCTGGCAGCGACTGTGTGTGCACCTCAGGACAGACAGCAGGGTAGTGGAGCCCACCCCGAGGTGCACATGCAGTTGCTGCCAGCATGGAGCTGACCCTGGAGCTGCAGTGCCTGGCGCAGCTGTTTGCAACCTGCCTGCTGCTTGCTGCAGCTGCCCAGAGCCCAGGCTGGCTACAAACAGCTGAACTGAGCTCCGGAGCCAAGTCACCAACTCTGTTCCAGCAGCGGGGGAGAGACCAGGGCTGCACTGCCTCTGAGATGATGCCTGGGCTCTGGAGCCTGGCGTAGCTGTTTGGAGCCTCCTAGCTTCAGCTGGGCCCAACTCTGGGTAGCTGCTGTCAGCCAGGAGCCCAGGCTGTGGGGCAGGGGCTTTGGCTGGGAGGCACAGGGCTTTGGGTGCAGGGCATGGGGCACACATAGGGATGAGGGGCAAGGGGCACACGCAGGGCATCCTGCTACGTACCCCCTGCCCTCATTTTGTTGTTCTAGCATGCTGGCACTCCAGCACCTTCCAAGCTACCTATGGTGATTTTTGGCATTCTGATCGAAAAATGTTGCCTATCCTGCTCTAGTGTGTGTTCACTCAGAAGCAGATTTTCAGGCAATCATCAACATCTTTACATAGGCAAAAAAGAAAATGGGACTAACATTTAACATTCAGAAGACTAAGGTCCTCCACCAACAAGCTCCTAGTGAGCAGTCATCTGCTCCGGTAATCCAGATCCACTGTGAGACTCTGGAGAATGTTGAGTATTTCCTGTACCTTAGAAGCCATCTCTTGCAAAAGAATGACATTGATGAAGAAATCCAACATCACCTCAAATGTGCAAATGCAACCTTTGGATGCCTGAAGAGATGGGTGTTCAAAGATTGTGACATCAGATCTGAAACCATGCTCATGGTTTATCAAGCAGTCATGATCCCCAACTTGCTGTATGGAGCTGAGGCATGAACAATGTACAGGAAACATCTAAACTTGTTGAAGACATACCATCAATACTGCCTGTGGAAGGTCCTTTGAATCCAGTGGGAAGACAGACGCATCACTATCAGCATCCTCCTGCAAGCAAACACCATGACTATGAGGCAATGATCATCTGACCTCAATTTTGTTAATCTAGCCAAATCATTTGGATGTCTAACTCCAGACTCACAAAGAAAGTTTTTGGGTTTTTTTTATTCTCCCAGCTCAGCTATGGCATATGCTCAAGAGGAGGACAGAGAAAACACTTCAGGGACATCCTCAAGGCCAGCTTAAAAAACTGCAACCTTGATGTCAACTCATGGGAGATTATCACCCAGGACCACCCCAAATGGAGAATGATTCTCCTGCCGGGATCTCAGTACTTTGAAAAGTCATGACGACAACAACAGGAGACAGAAAAGCAGGAGCAGCAGAAACAGTGTCGCAGACCAAATCAAGAGTCCAGTGCTACCTACCCCACACGGAAACATGGGTCTACGCTGCAATAGAGTCTCTTGATCCTGGATAGGCCTCATCAGCCATCTTCAGACACACAAATAAGACAATCATGGAAGACAATCATCCTCCACCACAAGGGATTGCCAAAGATGTAATAGGGGTAGAGGGTCCCCTACTATAGTCACCTTGTCTGAAACCAGGTATTGGAGATCCAATAATTATGCTACCCCAAAGGAAAATGTAGGACAGTTCTCTAGTTTATATACTATCTGCTAAAGCAAACATTTAGCAAGGCTTCTAGATGTCACAGTCGCTTTCTTCTGAACTTTTATAGAAATTTGTTTCTTTTTTTGTCAATAGCAAACAAATGCATTCTAACTTCATGCTAAGGCTAGAAATAGATGCTGTTTGTCCCAGAACAGAAATATCCCAGGACTGGCATATACACGCACCACCTTTCTAATCAGGGTTTAGTGAGCAGCTGAATGCACTGCTGCTTTTCTGCCATTGAATCAATGATGCAATAATAATAAGTGGGATAACTGCTCAGACAACCTCTCTGGCTCTCAACTCCTTCCTATCTCTGTCCATTCTCTATCCCTTGCTAATGCAGCCAGAAAGGAAACTACCAGAACATCTACAATAATGTAAATATATCTTTCTGGAAGGAAGAGCACTGGAATATTGTGTCTGTTTCAGGGAATAGCCAAGCATAGTATCTAAATGGCAAAATGCAGTGGGATGTTATTGGCAAACAATGGTTGTGAGTCAAGAGTTGAAAGAAAAAGTGGATGGGGAGGGAGACTGTGTGTGGCAACATTATAAATATAGTAATTGGAATAAAATGAATGAAAATAGAACAGTAGTCTTGTTACTGACAAGACTTATACCCACATTTCTAATAATATTATTAGTCAGCTGTTGCCAAGAACAAGTGTAAGAAGTGTCCCATTTTGCATATTTGTGTCAGCTGTAAGATGGGTATTATGTCTATGGAGAGGAAAGTAGACAAGGAGTGCTGTGTATTTCAAGAGAAATGGAGGCTCTTGTACCTCTTCACAAGAAAATGGAAAACCTGTGTTTGATTTGTAAGCAAGCAGTGGCCATTTCCAAAGAACACCACATTCAGAGACTTTATGAGTCATGCCATGGCATCAAGCATAAGAAATTTACTGGGAAGCTGTGCAAAAACCAAATAAGTGAATTAGAAGACCTGTAGGAAAATTAACAATTTATCTTCAAACAAGTGCATCACATAAGCAATGGAGCAGTGAGAGCTAGCCATGTCCTTTCTCAAGAAATAGCTGCTTCTTCAAAGTCCTTTGAGGGAGAATCCAGGAAAAAATATATTATGAAGACTGTAGACAGTGTGTCCAGAGAAATGGCAAGTTTTTGCATATACCAGTTATTCCAGAAATAGTGGACTGAATCTGTGACTTATCTGGTAATCTGCAGAGTCATCTCTGGAACAAAGCATAGGCGTTTGCTTCTTTTTTTCAACAGCATTTAATGGAGCGCAGATATGAATGACATTGTACAACTAGCTGTGTTTGTTCTGAATGTCAATCAAGATTGAATATAACAGGAATTTGTGCAGTTAGTGCCAATACAATTACAGGAGAGGACATTTTCAACAGCCTGACCACAGCTTTGGACAAATTAGATGTGCACTGAAAAAGGACAGTGTGTACTGCAACATAACAGTCTCATTCCAGGGTGGAGAGCAAAGCAGGATTTATGGAGAAAGCGGGCATGTCTACATTTTAATTAATATGCCCTAATTACAGCACACTAAGTTTTTTTTAGTACCTGTAATCACAGGTACTGAACTTAATGCACCATAATTGGTGCTACTGCACATGAGCACTGGCACACACCTGATGGAAGTGACAATTTTCACCCGATCTGGCCCCAGAAAGCAGTTTATAGCTGTGACCAAATACAAGTGCACAGATGCAGATGGCTTCAGAAATGGCGGATTGGGTAAAAATCTGACCCCCTCATTGCATGAGGTATCAGATGAAAACCTTTCAAAATGTAGCACCTTCTGCAACTTGTGTCTGCAGAGCTTCCAGCCTTTCACTGTTTTCAGAATTGGAGGGAGTTCAGTTTGGGGGGGTGAGTTCTGCCTCCCTCTCGGGCAGGTGTATTGGAGCCTCCCAAGGTAGAGGGGCTCCAGTTCACCCACCCAACTCTTCAGCACCAGCTAGGGAGCCCCAGGCATGAGCTCCTTCTGTTGCCTTTCCCCACTGCCATTCTGAAAATAGCGAGCACTAGCAGAGCGCAGTGGCCATTGCTGTGGGAACCTGGCTGCAGGCTCCCAGCCTACAGTTAGATTTCTTTACCCTCTGGAATCAACGCTTTCTAGAACATGTTCTGAATTATAGCTGGGAGCTACATTTCTGTCTATACCCAATATGTGATGCTAATGCACAGTAGACTAATTCATTAGCACCATTTTTCTGTGCTGCACTAATGTGCAGTAGAATTAATGTACTGCACCATTAGCATCTCATGTGGATATGCCTACTTAAGAGCAAACTTCAGATTTTTTCAATCCAGAACATGCACTTTGCATTTTTCATTGCATTATGCATCAGGAAGTTCTCTGCCAAATATCTGGGTACAGACCATATGACGAATGTTGTTGTAAAAACAGTTAATTTTATCCAAGTGAGGACTTTCAACAATCAGCAGTTCAATCAGCTCTTGGAGGAAGGTAACCTGGAATGTTGCATTATGCTAAAGTGTGCTGGGTGTCACAGGGCTGCTGTGATAAGATTGAAGTATTTATGATTTAAGAAAGGAAAACCTGTAGTGGAACTGCAGGATGAAAAATAGTTGTAGAACCTAGCTGTGTCTTCTAGAGAAACAGCTCTCTCAGTGCAATGTATCACATTTTCCCTCCTTTAAAGCCACTGCTCCATGCCATTGAGATCAAAGGTGGTGCTGCTTGGAGAAATATGTGGTCTAGATGGCTGATCTCTGTCACAAATCCCAAGAGAAGTTCTTTGGCTGACTTTTTTTCAGAGCCATGAAGAGCTGTTCAGACTTTTCAGCATCCTGTCCTCCATTCCTGTGGAAGATGGCCCTCAGGAGGTGCAAATGGAACTTACTGATCTTCAGTGTAACGCTACACCAAAGGATAAGGTCTCAAAAATAAGGAATCGTGGATCCATGAATTTTACCAATACCTGGGAGAAAACTATCTAGCATCCTTGATGTGGAGGATTTTATTGCTATCTATTAGGGCTGTGCGGCGCTTTGGTTGCTGATTCAATTCAGAGGAGATTCAGCGGCCAGATCTCTGAATCTGAGTTGAATCAGGAGACCCATTAATCTCTCCGAACTGATTTGGAGAAATTCAATGATTGATTCAGCCACAGACACGGCTTTTATACGTTTTCTCTACCTCCCTCAAGGTACCAGGCATGGTTTGTGAATACGGAGATGTTGGCGCTTGTGGGGCATCCCATGGGAGCACGGGGGAATCCCCCCACGTGTTTGGCAACAGACCCAGAAGTGGACCAGATGTACTTCCAGTCCACTCCCTGGTCTACCACCAAGTGCTGGGGGGACTTTCCTCTCCAGCTCAGTGACTGGTGCCTCCTGAATCTGGGAGGCATCTGGAGTCTGCCCATGAGAGATTGCTGAGCTGGGCGGGGGGGGGGGGGGG
>JAGPOW010000261.1:111042950-111094887 GCA_030014935.1 Caiman crocodilus | reverse complement strand
CCCCCCCCCCCCCCCCCCCCCCCCCCCCCCCCCCCCCCCCCCCCCCCCCCCCCCCCCCCCCCCCCCCCCCCCCCCCCCCCCCCCCCCCCCCCCCCAGTTCCCCGTGCATGCTCAGAAGTAGATTGGAAGTACTTCCAGTCCACTTTCGGGTCTGCTGCTGAGCATGTGGGGAGGGGACCCCCCCTGCACTCCCCTGGAACACTCCATCCACCCCATTATCTCAGTGTTCATGAGCTGCATCTGGTACCTTGAGGTACGTAGAAAAAACATATAAAGCTGTGTCTGTGGCTGAATCACTGATTCTCCAAATCAGAACCGAATCTTCAGATCTGGCCGAATCAAATCAGGACAGTGATCCCTGAATTGGGCTGAATCCGAATCGAATACTGCCCACTTCGCACACCCCTACTACCTATGTATGAAAGCTCGTATGTGTATGAACAAAACTTCTCGGTGATGAACATCACCAAGTCAAAACTACACCCAAGACTCAGTGACAAGCACTTGAACACCATCCTGAAAGTGACCTCAGCACAGTCCTTGGAACCAAACTTTAAGGAGCTGGTTGCACTAAAAATGCACCAGGTATCTAGGAACAGTACTAGCAGTTAATGAGATATTAGTGTATGCAAAAGACTTTTCATTTTGAATTCATCTTACTTCTTCTTCATTTTCCTTAAATACTTTTTAAAAATAAATCCATGTTTTAATGTATTTGGAAGTCTGTTTGTAACAAATCTGTATATAGCTATAATTTTTTTTAAGAAAAAATATGCTGAAAACTGCTATTGATTGAAAAAATGGTTCATTGTAAAGTGTAAACTGAGCTGAGTGAATAACAAACTTTGGTCAAAAAATGTGCTTGTGGCACATGGACACCTGGAAGTCAGGGAATATGTCCCACCAACCAATTTTAGTTTGACACCCCTGATTTTATATCACTGTTCATCATTGTAAATGATGTACTAGTAAGTCTACAGTTTTCATGCTACTTTCTACATAAAGCAGTAAACCTTGCTCCCATTGAAGTCAATATTAGTTGTCCAATTGGCTTCAGCTGGAGACAGGTCAGATTTTTTTAAGCGAAACATTGTTCCCCATCCTGAAGAGCTTTACAAATTGAATAAATGTAAGATGTAAGACAATGGCTCAGGCAAAGAAAACTGGAGACTACTCAGGACAAATTATATTCCACATACCAGACAAAACTCAACGCTAAGTTGTACCCTTGTAGCGAAGAGATTGTTTATAGGCTTCAAGCATGAGAGGTATGTGAAAACAAGCCAGAAAATATCGGTGCCATTCCATCCTCCATATTATCCATAACTTTCTTCTCTTCAGTGAGAGGTCTAACAATGAGAACACTGGAAGCAAAATGATGAGAATCTAAAACATGCTTACTGCGTGTCTGAAAGAACCTGTGTCAGACATACTGTCCTAACCTGAAAAACGTTCCTAATTACCATTGGTAGAAAGTCAGTCAGCTAGCACAGTGCACTACAGTTTTCTCCACATCCAGCAAAGAAGCTACTCGTACAAGCAAAATTTATGTAGGATGCTAAACTTATGAAAATATATACAGGCAAATCAAGCGCAGCCCCTGCACTTCTGGCTGGTGGCTACTATAACCATCTGTTTACAGGTTTGGCTATTTCTGTATTAAGTGCTTATCATTATATTTCTCTCCTAGACTGAACAAGCTTTTGAAATACATGGTAATGATGCCCCTTTGCTGTATGCATCTCTGCATGTGACACGGAATAATAATGGGGCTACATTTATACGTAATAGAATATGTAAATAGCATGGACTGCAATTAAATAAATATTCATTCCCTGGAGTGTGGTTCATTTAAAGGCAGCCCCATGACTATAGAAAAGGTCTGCAACAAATAAGGTTCTTGCTGGCTGTTTGCAGAATCGTACTGATTTTCTTTTTTGTTAGGACAAAGCTGACCATTCAGAACAGATGGAAAAGAGTGATTGAAGGCCTGCTAAGCAGTTATTATCATGTCAAAATATTGCAAAGGGGCATGATAGATCTTATTCTGTGATATTGTTGCTGTAGATGATTTCACACAGTCTGTTCCTGGTGTTTGAGACTGCATCTGCTCTGCCTTATATCGAAGGAAGGAACATGATGCATGCTATCTTTCTACAGATAAATGATAAACTGATTAAGTGACGATACATATGGATACAGAAAATGTAGTACAGTAAAAGCTGTGTTATCCAGCAACTTACAAGCCAGCATGCTCTGTTAAATGGCATGTCGGCTTGTAAGGTAAAAGCACAACCGGAAATGCCCACTGTGGCACTTCTGGTTTCATTGAGCCCCCACGGCCCAGGGCAAAGCAGCCTGAGCTGCCAAGCCCCCATGGCCCAGGGCATAGCAGCATGCGTGGGGCTCACCTTCCTGTCCCTCAGGGCCCATGGGAGGGGTGGCGATGCAGCGGGAGGGGTGGCAGACTGAGCAGGAAAAGACACCTGCTTGGAACTCCCAGTTAATTGGCATATTTTGTTATCTGGCATCCCCCATTTCCCCATTAGCACTTTGAAAAGACCCAGTTAAATATGCATACAATAAAGGCAAACTGGGTAGGCTGAGATGCACTACTGCAGTTTGCCTTAATTAAACCTTGTTATATGTGTTTTAAATGTAAGGTGCCTTCCACCATTTTTAAAACATTCTAAAGTCACCCACGTGTATTAAGTGAAAGCTTTAGAATGCTTTAAACTGTGAAAACTGTCGCATGTACAGGCACGCAATATTTCTGTTCCCCCAGCTTTGTTTAAGCATTTCCACAAGTGTCCATCCCAGCTGGCCTGGTTTCATTCAAATATTACCAAATTCAGTCAGTCCATCAAATTACACCCTTTTCTGCAAATAGGTAAGTTCGGCTCACTAGGAAGTTGCAAGCTTTTCTTTTGCCACCACTCAAACTTGAATGAGTAAATTCTGGTGAAGACCTGGGTAGAGGTATTTGCTAACAATCAGTGAAGATCAGTAAGCAGTTAGTCACTTCAGAGGTGAAAGAAAGGATCTGGCAAGATCCTATCTTCAAGTTGGTTGCATAATATATGTCAAATAAGAGGAAGAGCCTTTCATTTACAGGATAGAATATCCCTGGATACTCAGCTGCCAGCAAAGAAAGTAAAATCAAAATTAAACAAATATGGCTTAGCTATCAAATATCCAGGGATATCCAGGACTACCCCCGTGAGAGATGCAAGAAAAATAAACTCTGAATCAAAAAGCAAGGAGCCAGGCCATCAGTGAAAGCCATCAGCTGCAATATTTTGGAATTTAAAATGCACAGGATACATCAATAAAAGAAACTATGTCTAAAAACTGTCACCTTGATGCAATAATCTTGGAGCATATCTGTTGTCCTAAGCTCCAAGGATTCTCAGAAAAACTAAAATAAACATCTCTACATTCACAAAGGGTATGTGTAGGGTTACCTTACAAAACCTTTGAAAATGTAGCTCTAAAATCCATGGTCATAGATCAGGTTCCACTTGTGCAGACAGTCACCAGTGCTGGGAACCATGCCAGGAATGCGATCTAAAGAATATAGGGTGGGGGGAGAGATGGATAGGATCAGGACAGGGCGATAGGATCAGGGGGGGCTGGCAAGTCCATGATGGTGGAAGTTGGTGTGTCTGCAGAGGAGAGTTGTCCATTCAGGGGCTGAGTGGGTTTGTGGAGCTAAAAATAGTCTGTTCATGGTAGGGGGCTAGGAAAAGTGCAGCCCTGGAGCTGGGGTGAGTGACTAAGTTTTCACAGCCCCAGGGTTGTATTCTGTACATGTACAGACATTTGGTAGATCAAGCTAAATTATGCCTGATATAACTTAGTGCACCTCCTCTGGAGTTGCACACACTGCCTGGATGTGGGAGCTGAGGCTGATGTCATCTTCTTGGACTTTAGGAAGGCCTTCAACAGTCTCGCACCCTATCCTCATTGGGAAGCTAGCAGACTGTGGGGTGAACACCTACACGGTCAAGTGGGTGGCCAACTGGCTTAGGGACCGCACCCAGAGAGTGGTGGTAGATGGTTCCTTCTTGGCCTGGAGGGAGGTGGGCAGTGGGGTCCTGCAAGGTTCAGATTGGTATTATTTAATATCTTCATCAGCGATTTGGATGAGGACATGGAGAGCCCCCTCTCCAAATTCATTGATGATATCAAGTTATGGGGCAAAGTTAGTACACCGGAGGGCAGGGAGCAGATTCAGGCCAATCTGGACAGGTTGGATCAATGGGCAGAGTGAAATAGGGTGCAATTTAATAAAGATAAATGCAAGGTACTCCACCTGAGAAGGAGGAACCCCCAGCACACCTATAGGTTGAGGAGTGTCCTTCTCAGCAGCTTGAATGCAGAGAGGGATGACTCTGAGATGAACATGAGCCAGCAGTGTAACAAAGCCATCAACAAGGCCAACTGCACCTTGTTGTGTATTAGCAGGTGCATGACTAATAGATCAAAGGAGGCGATGCTCCCCCTCTATGCGGCGCTGGTCAGGCTGCAGCTGGAGTACTGTGTCAAGTTTTAGGCGCCACACTTCAAGAGGGACACAGGGAATCTGGAGAGGGTCCAGAGGAGGGCCACTAGCATGATTAGTGGCCTTCGGGAAAGACCCTACGGGGGGAGGTTGAGAGAGCTGAATCTCTTCAGCCTTCACAAGAGACGGCTGAGGGGAGATCTTGTGGCTGCCTATACATTTATTAGGGACGGTCAAAAGGGAATAAGGGAAGTGCTGTTTACTAAGGTGTCCCAGGGAGTGACTAGGAATAACGGGTGTCAACTAGTTGAGAGTGGATTTAGGTTAGATACTGGGAAGAAATTTTTCACAGTAAGGGTGGCCAGGATCTGGAATGGGCTTCCAAGAGAGGTGGTGCTATCACCTAGCTTGGAGGTCTTCAAGAAAAGGCTAGTTAGTCACCTGGCTGGGGTCATCTGACCTTGGTCCTCTTTCCTACCAGGGGCAGGGGGTTGGACATGAAGATCCATTGGAGTCCCTTCTGACTCTACAATCTATGAATCCTCAGGTGAACTAAGTTAGATTGAGCCAGCCATTTTTTGCCTGATCAAACCTACTAAATGTCTGTACAGACTGGCATTTAGATTGTCCTAAGTCTACTTAGGTTGATCTAAGTGTAGTGTCTGCACATATCCTTAGTTTTAAGAGTGGAACACTTAGGGCTGCCATGTATTCTCACTGCTATTCATTGGATTTGCATATTTATTCCAAACTATAAATAAAAGCTTGACATGGCATTGTGAAAACCCTTTGCTTTCTTTAGCTAACCATTGCACCATCAGACCATTTTGGGAAAACATCATTAAAGATGGGCCAGGATGACTTTCAGAGCAATTTAAGATGGCATTGCCTTTAAAATGAAAGTGTTGTCTATTGCAGATCCTGGTAATAGCACCCTGAAGCACCATCTCCGTTTGTAAAAGTTCTGTTAAATGTTTTGAATTCCAAAATAGATATTTCTTACACTACAAAATCATTAAGTTGAGTAGCCTGGCTTAATTAGACTGAAATGTCTTCAGTGATTCATTATGCTTTAATAAACTCATCTGTTTTCATTGTCACTTCTGTAAATTATTCCATAAAAACCTAGTTATGTTGCTCTGTTGCCTCAGGAGCACAGTTAGAAACTATCTTGGAATGTTTTAGTCTGGCTTTTAGGGCTATATTTTCAAAGGTTTTGTGACACTGTGTAAGGCATTTGCATCTGCAGTGACAGATGCCACTGGCTTTTTGTGCCATGAGAGAAATTTCAGAGGAAAGGCAACAGTTATATACCACAAAATCCTCAGATCCTGCTATGCCACTTAGGGAGGGCATGATTTTCAAAACAGCATGCTATGTTGGATGCTGAGCTCTTTAAAAATCTGTCCTAGTATAATGCTGTAAGAACTGACAGAATAAGACTTGGTTACTCACAAATCTGGGACCACTCAGTCTTCAAAGAGAGAAGATAACAGCTCGTCTATGAGCAGGACCTCTTTGGCAAGCTTAAACACAGAATTAAGGTACAGGTACAATTTCCTTAATGATTACCCTATTTTATGCACCATATTAAGATGCAGTTACATTTCTCAATGATCCTTTGTTCATTGTTAGCAGTTATAGTATCACTAACTTCTAAGTCAGATTTAGAGACAGGTCTATAGAACAATTTTTTATTGTTTGCTCCCCAAAGTGCAAGAATAAGCACTTGTCTGCCCTATCTAGTTACCACCACAGCACAACAGAGATTCTCATCTGTGCCAGCTGGGGAGACTCAAGAGCGAGGAAGAGGGTGACCAGAAACAAGACATTTTGATTTGCTGAGGTTGCCAACATGCCCCCTTTCTGCATCCAATATTTATATATGTAGCTTATTTTTAATAAATGTCCTCTGATTGGTTTTCTTCAAAACTTTTTGTTTCAGTGAGGCTCTGGGAACTAGACAGAACTGTGTTTTCTGCAGACTTGGAGGATGCCAATTAGCTGGGATTTATGTTCTTGTGAAAATTGCAGTTCTGGAAGGGAGGATTTCTTATAGCTTTCCCTCACCATCTGGGAACACTACTTACCACATCTTTTTTATTTTTTATTTTGCTGACCAGGCTAGTTGTAATGTCCGTAAAAGTTAACTCTGAAACAGGCACTGGAGCCTTCAAGAGGCATAAGCCCCTTGAAAGTGGAACAGCAGGTGGTTTCATTGGTAGATGACTTTTCCTCTGTGTTCCTGGATTCACACCCCCAAAGTACCTTCAACTCTCCCTTCATTTCCTTTTTTACATATTAACATACATTTCAGCATTAACATATCAGCTAACAAAGACACATTATGATTTCAATGAGATTCTAGCTGATTACATACAAATCAATTCTTATCAAAAGGCAAAACATTATTGTTACTTTTAACTATTATTAAGTGCTTTTCAAAAAGCAGTCATTTGCACTTGACTTAGCCTAATATTCGTGGCCTTGATGAACAGCATCTTATTCTACTTTCCCACACTACTGCATAAGGCTTAAATACAATCTCATCAATTATTGGACAAATATATACTTAACCACATACAGGCAGTCCTCAGACTTATGATGCAATTGGTTCCTGAAAACCGCACCTTAAGACAAAACATTGTAACTCAGAACTCATTTTCGCATAGGAACAATGGTATAAATGTGGGATTGGTACCTTTACCATGCTCAACACAGATGCCTCCAGTTGGTAAGTCTGTTTTGGGGAGGGGGCAGATAGACTCCCTTGCAGTGTGGGAGGGACTAGGGTTGGGGCTAGGACAGGGGCTATGGCAAAGCCTACCCAGCTGGGGCAGGGGGGGCATGGGGAGGTGGTAGGCAGCTCCAGGGCCATCCCTGGTGGTGTGGGGGGTGAATTGGGGCAACCTCCTGGGCCCCGTGCTTTGGGAGGCCCCATGGAGCCAGGTGGAGCAGCCACAGCCCATCCTGCAGGGCCTGCCTAGTGCTGGAGACTCCGTGCTGCCACCGGCTATTCTGCATCCAAGCCCCACACCCTGTTAGGATCATCTCTGGATGGCATACGGAGGGAGTGTGCCCCCAGACTGAGGCAGGCTGGGTGGTGCAGCAGTAGCTATAGGAGGGCTGCAGCTGCCCTAAAATTCCCCATAGCCCCTGCCACCCACCCAGAGTGCAGCCCAGTGCAGCCCCAGCCCTGCCTGCCCCACGCAAATCCAGGGGCACACACCCTCTCCCATGCCCTGCTGCTGCTCACTCAGCTAGGATGGGCTGGGGTGGGGCTGGGAGGTATGGGGAGACTAGGGCAGTTCTTGCTGCTGTGCACTGCTTGTCTGAAGGCAGTGCACCTGCCTTGTCTGGGTGAGTGGCAGGAGGGCAAAGCCCCCACTCTCAGCACTGTCCAACACCCACCCAGAGCGCAACCCAGTGCAGCCCTGGCTCTGCCTACCCTGCACAAATTCAGGAGCACATACCCCCTGCTCATGCCCTCCCAGGCTGGCAGCACACACCCACCCACTCCCTGCACCTCTTTCCTGCCTGCTGGGCAGCCCCTGTCCCAGCCCCAATCCTTCCCTTGCTACAGGGGTGTTGATCTGCCCCACCCATGCCCCACCACAACAGACTTACCAACTGAAGGCAGCTGTGTCCAGCATTGTAAAGTTGAAACCCCATTGGAACTTCAAAACAGTATCATAATTTACAAAGGTTTTAAGTACCATTTGTCGTAACTCGAACAGTTGTAAGTTGAGGACTGCCTGTATTATTCGTGATTTAGGCTTTCGCTAGGTTTTCACTCTGCACCTGTCAGCATGGTCTGTCAGTCCTTGACCACATCTGCATCCTACAGTGAGATAAAGGGGAAATAGTGGCATATAAAGACATTGTTTGCACTGGATTTATGACCGAGATACCTGGTTCCAGGCAAACTCTCAGGCTGACAACCTCTCCTTTCAATAACAGGCAAATGTTATTGATACACGGCGATAGCAGATAAGAATGAGGCAAACAATTCTATTTCTAGAGGTACTAGCGCTATCACAGAGGGAAGGTAGAGCTGGCCAGTACACAAGCTTCACCCTGAAGTTCTTTCTTGAATGTCAGATTGTCAGCAGCCTGAAGATCAAAGGTCAAGGCCCATCCCCTGCAATGGGGTGGGTGAGACGGGCTGGTTGTATGTCCTCTGTTCATGGCGACATTTGGTTCCCGCGTCAGGTATCCCTTTTCTGCCCTGAAATCCCTCCTTTTGTATGCCTTCTCCCCTCTGATGACTCTTCATTCCTGGCCATCACTGATTGGTTTCCATATGGTTGTCATACTGTTCATATTGTGTCCTGTCAGCCTGTTTCTTTGTTTCCCACAAATCCATCACATGCACACATCTTAATTTGGTCATTTATTGGGCCTCCTAATTTGGTCTGTTCGCCAAAGCTGGACCTAAAGTCACCTTATCTCATGTTATGGAACAGTGTGGTACATATCTTTGATTTCCCAGCCTGTGTCTTCTGGCTTCAGACACAGTGGGCCTTGAAGGAAATTTTATCACAAACAGGCTTTTAGAAACCATTTACCCCTTGCCATTCCCCTGGACCATTGTTCTAATGAATATCTACTTTACCTACAAGCCAATTCCCAAAAGCAAACTTCTAAATATCACCTTCTAGCCAGCAGACATGGATGATGGAGTGAGAGAACTGGTACAGGATGTGAAGGTTATGTCAAAATGATACATCATGGATTTTGCCCTCTAGGTAAACAGGTTCATCATCAAAATGTTCCACAGCTGCAGACCAGTCACTCAGAAGCTTTGTTCTCCTGCTTCCCTCATTCTTTTCATGTCTATTGAGCGCTGAAGTCTGGGTCAGAGTGGTCTTTTAGATATGCTTCTGCTTCAGCCCTTTAAGAATTCAAGGCTTCATGCTCAGACTGGTCCCTTCTCTGTGTCCCAAAAGTGCACCTCCTCCTAAAGAGGAAGGGAAAATAGAAGCCTCTCCCACACACCCAGCTAGCAGGAAAGACACCACTACCCTAATGCAAGAGTCAACTTCAGCACTTCCTATGCAACAGGTAGAGTAACACATAAGGCACTATCTCTTTTCAGTGAGCCCCTGGTAGGATACCAAGCCATTAGAACATGCACCCAGGATCACAGCATGTTGAGCTGGGTCAGAGCAGTCCCAGCTGGCAGGGGGCCCAGGGGCTCAGCCTGCCAGCCCAGGTCTTCTCTGACCTGACTCAACATGTTGCAGAAGGGCTGGCTGAGGCACGAGCCTGCTCCAGTATGGGGCTAGCTGGCAGGCAGCCACCACACTGAAACACCTTCATGCCCCACGCAGGTGCATCAGCATCTATACATGTGATGCTACAGAGTAAAAAACTCCACAGCAAGATAGTACTTGTATTTACAAGTTTTATCCTGCTGCAGAGTTTATTAGTTTCCTGATTAGTTTAGGCTAATAGGACCACACATGTAGATACAAGACACTTATTGCAAAACTAATTAGTCTACCCCTCAGTAAACATCTCATGTAGATGCGCCCACTGTTCCTATCCTTTGCTTCTGTGTGGGGGATGGGGAAATGGAAAATCAGCTTTTTGCACAGGCTGTTCATCAAGATTATTTGATTTTGGTAAAGTACTCCGGCGCCATGGTGATAAGCACACTGCAAAGACCAAAGGCCTGGCCTTGGCCACATTTGAAGGTGCTATTGGTCATGAACATGTTGCTAATGAGAAAACTGGACTTACTGTTTCAGTGCCCATGATTATGCAGAGCTTCTAGCAGTGGAAGACAATTAAATTTCTTGTATCTGATGCAGTGAGGAAGCCTGGTGATTAAACACACTTGTAGTTACAATGAGAAGTTCCATGCAGGGAGTCATTGGTGGCTGAAATCCAGGCAAAATGAATGGGAATGCACCTACTATCCAGATTAGCAAGGCCTGCATAGTAAGTGTCTATCAGTCTGCTCAGAGTTCCCTGATGGCATTTTATCACAGAAGATATGAAACAACTGGGCCAAATCCCAAGGTGCTTTCTATGAGGCTCCTGAGTATGTGCCAATGCTGAGCATGTTTGTTTCTCATTTCATGTCTGAAAGCTCCCATATGGAGCCATGTTTGTGATTTATCCAATGACTGACAAATTGTTTCTGACACTGAGGTATACGAGCTTATGCTGAAATTGCATATTAGAAAATCCACTCTGCTAATTGTTGCTATCAGCAGGACTACATTGGAGATGCTATTGCCTCAGGGCTACTCCATCTGGGCCTGGCATTGACTATGTTCTATTAACAACTCTAGGACTGGGCTCATTCTGATATTTTCCCCCTACCTTTCCATTAAAATTATGCATTTAAAGGAATATTCTGATCTTAATGACCTCTCAAAATATATCTCGGGGCTAATCAGAGGCTTGCTGTGTTTTTCTCACTATATATATCACTATACTGAATAATTCACAGCCTGCCTTAAAGGGTCTAAAGAAGGTGATTTGCTTAATGTTAATGTGATGCATTTGCATTTTAATAGGTTTATGTTAATGCTTAAAAATGATAAAACATGATTTTGAACTCTTGGGTTACAGGGGATGATGGCATGAACCTCATATTTGCTGAAAAGGGCAGTCAAGAATACAGAATTCATAAGTGTGGCTACAGCATCTGTCATATACTTATCCCAGACTAATCTGTTATGGTGAGGATAACCCCCTACTTTTATTTACAAAATGGAGTTTTCCAACATATCTGGTATTGCATAGAAACATAGGTGAAACACAGGACCTGGTAGGATGTTCTGAAACTAGTGGGTTTTTTAAAAAGCAAAACAAAGTTTCTGTAAAATGACTTTACTGGAGATGCTCATTATTTAAAAAACTGAAAATTTCTTTACCTATCTATGTGGAATATAAGAAAACAAACATGTTTCTTCAGCTCTAGGGCTGGAATTTTCAGAAAGGCCTCCGAACCCACTGTTGCATCAGTTTTTCAGAAGGGCAGATTAGCCAAATAGTTCAATATGGTAGGTATACCGGGTGCTTATTTATCAAACATCTAGCCCCAGGGTGTGTGCTGAGTGTCTGGTCCTCCATCTCTTTGAATACTTCAGTCACAGAATTCTGATCCTATTTCAGAAGAACAAATGAATAGGGTTTATAATTGTACTTTAAATTGAAGAAGGAGGGAGAGCTGCAATACCTCGGTTAGCAGTTCACAACCTTTTTAGACACAAGGCATAGTAGGCCCACAGCACCCCTTGGAAAATGCCATCTCTTAGTTTCCACTTTTTTTTTGGCTACACAATAATAATAGAGCATTTTTTTCTGTTGTAAATAACTCAGAAAGACCACAACTATCTCAAATCTCTGGGTTTATCTTGCAAATCACATTTGTACACCTAACAATGCTGACATTGTATGGTACCCCACGGCACGCCACAGTGTCATGACACCGTAGTTGAGAATCACTGATCTAGCTGCTGGTCTTTTTTTCCACTTGTCACTGAAGCCTTGTGTCCTTCCCTGCATGTTTGATGAAAACTAAATGCACATTTTTCGAACATGGGTACTGTGGAGTAGGGGGCAACACAATAGCAAATGGAGATCTGTATCAATAACTGCAAAATATTGTATATTTCAGGGAGGGAAATAAAATTCTTTAAATACTAAATACTTCATAAGGCTCTAAATTAACCAGATTAAATTAAGAAGAACACAGGCAGCACTGTACACAGATTGATGAAGACCTTGGTTCAAGGTGCATCTGTAGTCACAGTAGTAAATAAAAAGTTAATTTATGCCTACTCCTGCCGATGTTGGATACAGGCTATGCAGCTAGATGGACCATTGGTCTAACTCAGTATAACACTTCTTGTGTTCTTATATTTTTTATTTAACCATAAGGGATAAGATAGTGAATAATGCAGAAGATACTATAATACCACAACATAAACAATGGGATGATATTGTTGGGAATGCTGTATACAGTATTATTCACTGTGGTGGTCTGGAAATCAACCACTTTGTTTTGTGAATTATGTGTTAAAGAAAAAGTGACCAAACGCCAAACACAAGAGCAAATTATGCTCATAGCGTAAGGGGGTGGTGAACATGGTCTGATAGCCGCGTGATCAATAGTCCCAGCCTGCGCAAAAAAGCCTCTGACGCAAAGTCAGCAGATGTACAGGACATAATCTAATTGGCTACCCAATCAATAAAGGGCTCAGGCAATCCGGAAAAAAGTTGGGGATCCACATGACATCGGAGAGAGGTCTGATCACCCTTTCTGGAGATCCTATGTCCACAAAATCCCTTCCCCCTGGATGCCCCATCACGGCCGAATATATTGCTTAGACGTAACGGGCTCTCGAGTTAATTGCAAGCTTCGCTTAGACATAACAAGCTTTCGAGTTACTTGCAAGCTTAATCTTGGAACTGCTATAAAGAAACCGCCTACACGAAAGTGTAAGTAAAGCATTTATTTGTTATATCACCAACTTGATTGTTTCCACCCAACGGAAAGTAAGATAAAGAAAGGAAGGAGTAAGGTTCCGCAACTCTTTCATCCCCAGCCTGTTCGTGCAGCACCTCTTAGGGCTTAACCGCCCGCCATCAGGTTGGTCAAATTATATGATATGAGGTGGTCACTGACCTCTGTCCCCAATAAACAGAAGTTATAACACTTAGAATCATAGAATCATACAATGGGAGGGTTGGAACTGACCTCAGGAGGTCACCTAGTCTGAGCCCCTGCTTAAAGCAGAACCAGCCTCAACCAGGTCATCCCAGCCAAGGCGTTCTCTACCCAGGTCTTAAAAACCTCCAAAGATAACAATTCCACAGCTTTCCTAAGCAGCTTGTTCCAGTGCTTTACTACCTGCCTTGTGAGAGTTTTTTCCTAATATCTAACCTAACCTTCCCTTGCTGCAACTTGAGACAGTTGCTCCTTATTCTATTATCTGCCACCACTGAAAACAGTCTAGACCCATCCTCTTTGTAATCACCCTTCAGGTAGTTGAGGCTGCTATTAAATCCCCCCTCCATCTTCTTTTCTTCATACTAAATAAGCCCAGTTCCCTCAGCCTCCCCTCAGAAGTGACATGCAATCTTGGGCAAAGATGAAATTTGCCTCAGTGGTCTGTAATTAGTGTACTTTGTGCTATATGCTAAAGCATATCTGCCAAAAGTGCAAGCCAGTCAGATCCCAGTATAAAGACTCAAGTCTATCATGACTTGGAAGAAAAACTGCCCATCAAAAACAAATCAGAAATTGGATCTGATACTTCACTGGTCTGAGAAGAAAGTGAAACCTCCTGAAAGAATCACAGAGACTTGTTAAAAGAGTTGTAGAAAAGAGGCAATAGAAAAATGAGCAGTAAAGACCCGCTCCAGAGTGAAGTGCAGCTAGCCTCTCCTCTGTAGATGGGTGTCAATTGATTTTTGTGTTGATCGATTTTGTATGTTAAGATGGAAGACATACCGGTAGAACTGATATGTTAAAGATACTCACTTTCTTAGGAGCTTACAGAAATTGGGGGTTGGGAGATGGTGCCTCAGTCAGGCTAATTAGTCTCGTCTCCAGACTAAATAAGCCCAGTTCCTTCAGCTTCACCCCAGAAATCAAGTGCCCAAGACCCCTCACCATTTTTGTTGCCCTCCACTGGACTCTCTCCAATTTGTCCACATCCTTTCTGCAGTTGGGGGCCCAAAACTGGACATAGTACTCCATATGTGGCCAAATCAATGCTGAACAGAGAAGAATAATCACTTCCCTTGCCCTGCTGGCAACACTTCTACCAATGCAGCCCAGTATGCCGTTAGCCTTCTTGGCAAAAATGGCATACTGTTGACCCATATTCAGCTTATTGTCCACTGTAACTCCCAGGTCCCTTTCTGCAGATCCATTGCGCAGCCTGTCAGCCCCCAGCCTGTACTGGTGAATGAGATTGTTCCATCCTAAGTGCAGGACTTTGCACTTGTCCTTGTTAAACTTCATGTGATTTCTTTTGGTCCAATCCTCCAATTTGTCTAGGTCACTCTGAATCATAGCCCTACCTACCAGCATAACTACTACTCCCCCCAGCTTGGTGTCATCTGCAAATTTGTTTAGGGTGCATTCTATGCCACCTTCCAGGTCATTGATGAAGATAGTGAACCAAGTCCTAGCCACAGGGCTGACCCCTGGAGCATTCCACTTGATACCAGCTGCCAACTAGACATAGAGCCATTGATTACTACCTCTGAGCTCAATGCTCCAGCCAATTTTCTATCCACTTTACAGTCCATTCTTCCAGTTTGTATTTCCTTGGCTTGCCTGCAAGAATGTTGTGAGAGACCATATCAAAAGCCTTGCTAAAATCAAGGTATACCACATCTGCTATTTTCTCCACATCTACAGAGCCAGTCATCTCATCATAGAAGGCAATCAGGTTGGTCAAGCCTGACTTGCCTTTGGTGACTCTATACTGACTGTTCCTAATCTCTTTCTTTTCTTCCTATACCACTGCTGTCTAACCATGTTACCTAATGCAGAAACACCACTGGGAACAGAAGCTGGAGCCAGAACACAACACACAGACCTCTCCCTGGTAGGTCACTGCCCTTTTCCCTAAGCCATACTCTCTCAAGTCACCTCTTTGTCTAGTCCCACATGTCTTCCCCTCATGATTGCCCAGCAGGCCAACATCAACAGCAGAGATGGAAGGTACTCTTAGTAATGAAAGGCCTTAGTCTTGTGGTTATGGTTCCTTGTTATTACAGAGTATGAGATACAGCCTCAGTCCCACTCCAATGGGTGAGGAGAAACCTAGAACCTGGATCTCCCAGTTCAGTACCCTAACCACTGTTCTAGTCTACTGAATTTTTAAAAGGGTCAAGAGGTTATTCTCTCACACACTTTTTTTCAAACTTAAGAGTTATACATCTCTGAAGTTACCTACATAAGTACTAGTTACATAGCATTTAAAGCTAGAGTTGGATTTCATAGACATTAGGGCTGGAAGGGACCTAGCAAGATCATCGGGTCCAGCCTCCTGTCCAATGGGCAGGATATCAGCTGGGGTCAGATCACCCCATCAAGATAAGCATTCAAGTGTTTCTTAAAGGTATCCAGAGTATGTGTGTGCACCACTTCTGCAGGAAATCTATTCCAGACTCTGGAGATTTGGATGGTAAAGAAGTTTTTCCTTATGTTCAGTCTAAAACAGTCTTACATTAGCACTAGACCTTGTGTTCCCTTGGGGTGCCCTGGTGAACAGACATTCTTCCAGTTCCTGATGCACACCCCTTCTTTATTTATAGGCTGACACCAGGTTCCTTATGAGCTTCTCCAGGCTGAAGAGTAACGTGCCCCTCAGCTTTTCCTCATAAGGCCTGTTCTCATGACCTCTAATCATTCATGTGGCTCTCTTCTGGACTCTCTTAAGCTTCTCCACATCCTTTCTAAAGAATGGAGCCCAGAATTGGATGCAGTACTCCAGCTGCAACCTCACCAAGGCCGAGCAAAGTGGGAAGATGACTTCTTGGGTCTTGCTTGACATGCATCAGTAGATGCAAGCCAGGGTTTTATTTTCTTTGCTGGCTGCTGCATCAAATTGGTGGCTCATGTTCATCTTGTGGTCAATCATGACCCCTAAGTCACTTTTAGTCATGGTGCTAATGAGGGTAGCACTGCTGAGCCTTTAAGTATGATGTGGGATTTTTTTCCCCCCGAGGTAGAGCACTTTGCATTTCTCCATGTTGAACATCACCAGGTTTTGATTCACCCACATTGCAAGCCTGTCCAGGTCAGCTTGAATTGCCAACCTATCATCTAGCATGACTGCACTTCCCATAATTCGGTGTCATTTATGAACTCAGACAGTCTGCTTCTGACACCCAAAACCAGATCATTTATGTATATATTAAAAAGAACTGGTCTGAGTACTGAACCCTGGGGGATGTCACTGGTCACCATGCACCATGTTGACTCTATTTCATCTCCTATCACTCTCTGGGTCCGACATTTGGCAAAGGCAGTCATGGTGACCAAAGAGTCAGATTCAAGTCCCTGCTCTACCTGATTAGGGTGAGTCCCCGAGCCTCTTCACTATCTTAGGTGGCTTGTTCTCCACAGAAATCTAACTGCAACCAGGAAATATTCATCAAAATTGAAATAGTTTGCTACTGCTTGGGAATCTGGGTCAAGTTTGTCATATAATTTTGCCCAGCCACCTAAAAAATAGGGAAAATAATTAAAACCCCATATTTTTAAATAAAACATTTTAAGTACTTGTTTTGAAATAATCTGAGACAACATTTTAGTAAATTTAACTTTTAAAAGAAGAAAAGAAACTCAAAACTAAATAAGTCAGGGTGGTTTGAATAAAATATTTTGTTCAAATGTAAACATTGAAAAATGTTGTTTTGACTAAACTATTGAAATTTTTATTTCAAGTTTATCCAAAACAATTCTGTTTTAGCGATGTATTTTTTTCATGGACCAGAAATATCACTGGAAAAAATCAAATTGATATTAGTAAAGAGATGATATATGTACTTCTCTCTCAGCAGTTGTTGCATATTCAAAAATCAATTATATAAGAAGAGTTTTATAACTTAAATGAGTTTCCGTTTTCACATAAATGAGTAGACAGCCTGCTGTTTTCTCATCTATTCTGTTACATGTACTGTATATATGCCAAGGATAACCCATATTTTTCAGAGTTTGGAAAACATAAATACATTCAGTCTTAAAATGAAATCTCAGCATACTCAAACTATAGTAGAGTATGAGGTATGTTGCTTTTCACAACATTTCTATTGGCTAGGCAGGAATATTTTAGATACTAGCAAACATCAGTAGATAATAATACAAGGGTAATGGATTTTATTGAATAGGAAAAAACCTTCTCTTTCTATTCAAACATACAACTATATGTAACCTGCTGCTCTTATGGCTCTTCTCTTCATAGGAATGACACTGTTCAATGGTCACACTTAACAATGGTCTTTCAATTTGAATGGTTCTACCTGTTATTCTATGCAAAGAATGGAGAAATCCAAAATAATTACTAATCTCCCTGAAAACAGTAACATCTTTTTGGACTGAAAGCATTTTACTTGCTCAGTTCTTGCCCATAATAGCTTTAATTCAGTTAGTTAGACGTCCTTGTTAACATGTTGCAATTTAGAAGTTGTCTGTATGCAAATAGGGTCCAGCTTACTCAATTGCAGCATGAATCATGTCTGAAAATACAGATACCCATAAAAACTCTAGCCTCCAAAAGAAATGAAAAACATGTGGAGAAAAGTACTTAACACAGGCTGTGCTCTCTGTTGATCAAAATGGGCAAGAGAACCTGGCTTTTGAAATGGAACTGTTCTCATCAGTAGGCTGCAATTAGCTCAGGACATAGATGCCAAAATTTCCAAACTTGGGTGCCTACCATTGTGTTTTTTAAACTATGCTGAGACCCCTAAATGAAAGTGATCTGGTATTCTGGTATTCAACACTCACAGTTACCAACAGCCATCAGTGTAAGCTGTGCATACTTAATCCCTTGTGTGAACAAGCTGCTTTTGTATTCAAATGCCTGCTTGTTGGTTTAGGTGCCTAACTGCATCATCCTAGATGGAAATAAATTGTCTTTAACCTCTGTGACTCCATTCACTTATCTATAATATGAGAAACCTGTAATACTTACCTGCTTCACATGGACATTGTGGGTTTATTGCTGCTTAACACTTTGCAATGCTCAGATGAGAAGCTGTATGTAAGATTAAAGCATGAGTTTAAAAGAAATCTTTGGCCTATGGTTTCTTGCCATGCACTTGGATATGTCTATGATAAGTAATCCAGCAATATGCTAAGTTGTCTTCTCTGCTCATCACTTAAGCAGCATTACATTCTGAATGTAGAAAAACAGAAGCTATTAAAAAGGTACAATTGACTTCCTTTAGTCCCTTCAGCAAATACAACTGAAAGTCATTTCACATGAATAATTAACATCCACTGCGAAAATAACTGAATACGAAGACACAAAAAAATGCGACAATGGGGTGAGTGCTATCACTTGTAGAAGAACACCTTTCATGCATGATGCCTTGCTCCCCTTTCCTAGGGACAGACCTGGAGGATAATAAGCTTCTCTTGTCTACTCCAAAAGGCACAGTCAAGAAGAGGTTTGAACCCTGGGCCTGCATATTAGGTGACAACAAAGTACCCACAGGAACCAGGACTTTGTTGAGGGAATGGCCAACATAGGTCATGCTCTTCAAGTGGTGCTGATTGGAGCTCAGGTCCCTCCACAGTTCCCTGGAAATAGCTCTAGCCCACAAGGACCATAGTGCTGCCTAATGGATCAAGTGCTGGCCTGCAAATGCTGAACCTAGGGGTTTGAGACTTCCTTCAATTAAGTTTTCTTCCTGTGCTGAGAAAGCTGCACTCTTCCCATCCTTTCCATTTGTTCACTTCTTGAAAAGAAAACAAAAGAACCCCAACTTTCAGCCTTTCACTGCTCTGTCACCTATATGCCTGGGATGGGGAAGGCTTGAGATGAACCCTCTCCTGCTCCACCTGATGTGGGGTTGAGTCACTTAGCTCTCGCCTCACTGCACCTCACTGGCCAGGTTGGAAAGCTTCTCTTTTTTAGATGCAGCCAGCTCTCTAGCCCACTGCATTAAGGGTGACAACATAGAAGACCTGTCTTCCACCTCAACTCTCCATAAGGAGGACTGAGATGAGAAGCCTTCCTTCCCCTGAACAAAGCCAGGACAACAGGGCCAAAGCCTTGACTGGAACTGTGCAGCCTACCACAAATGTTTTTGGAAGGTCTCTCCTTAGGGCAGGGATTGCTTTCATGTTTGTATAGCAAACAGCACAAAGGTGCCACAATACTGACTGAGAACACAGCGTACAATCAAATGCAAATCTAGACACAGGGGCAGATCCAGGGGGTGCACTGGTACACTTGCACCTCCCTCACTTTGATGTCTGGTCCACTCAAAATTTAAAACCAGCTGCCTGGAAGTGGCGGCAACATTTCACATCAAATAGTGCTGAAGGAGTCACTGGATGAGTCACTTGACTTCATGGCTGATTATAAGATCCCTTCTAAACTCTTCACTCTACAGGCTTTAATTACCCTCTTTTCTTTTTAATAGTCCTGATGTTCCACCATCCTTTGTTCTGCAATTCTTCTGTCTGTTAGCTGCTTCTGGTAATGAAGCTCCCATTTCGTAGCCCTACAGATTCATTCCAATAAAATTATTAGTTTTTGCTTCAAGCTTAAACTGTGTGATCTATTCCTAGGCCCCTAGCTATTAATAAAACTTCTAGTTTACTTTTTAACTGGAGAAAAATATGTGTTGTTTCATATGTGATGATGCACCTCACCATCTGTACCCCGCTTTTAAAATTCTAGATTTGTCTATGCTTAGAAATAATATACTCCGTGTTATGACTGAGCCTGCAGCCCTCTACCATCAGGCCAAAACAGCATGGATATAGCAAACTGATGATCACTACTCCTCAGGAGCAATGAAGAAGCAGAGAGGGAATGTGACTCAGCTGTCTCTGAGAAACAGCACCCTTGGGCCATTACTGGAGCAGTGCAGTTTACACTAGAATCTCAATCTGAGCGACACTACATAGACCTTTGTCTGTGATTTATTTAGAGATAGGTAAAGAGAGACAGTTAGCTGTGTTAGTCTGAAGTCTAGTAGATGGTAGGATAGAGATGTACCTTATAGACCAGAAGTGGGCAAAATATGGCCCACGAGCCACATCTGACCCGCCAGGCATTTTTATCCAGCCCACAGGAACCCACAAATGAATTGTATCCTGCCCAGCCCTTCCGCCCATGGGGGTGGAAATCAAGCATCCATGTATACACCCCCGGCAACATACCCTATTGCGGCTTGCTCCCACCCTCATGAGCAGAAAGGCCTGGCCCAGCCATCAGCAGCTTCAAGGCAGGACTGCTGCTGTGCTGCTGCAGCCATCCCAAGGGACCTGCTCAGCTTCCCCAACATCCTACTCTCACTCCAGGTTACAGATAGAGAGGTGGTGGGGGCAGGGGTAGGGACGAAAAGGGAGCTGCAGCTGTGCGGGACCACAGAGCTTGGGGCTGGGGCTGGCGGCAAATTAGAGCCTGTTCCTGGGACATGGGGGGAACATGGAGCTCAGCTAGGCAGGGTGTGGGTGTGAGGCTGTAGGGACCCCCCCCCCACACTCCCCCATATGGCACAAAGACCCCGCTCCTAGAAGCAGCAGCACTTAAAGGGCACTGGTGCCCAGTAGTGAACAGCTCTGGCCAGCAATGCATATGGAAGTGAGGAGCTCAGGCTGCCCAGCCCACCCCTATCACAGGGGCTCTGCGAAGCACGCCTGCGGCTCCTACACTCACACAGCACCAGGGGAAGCCCCACGCTGAAGCCAGTCACCTTCCCAACCTCTTGCAGTGCAGGTCCCAGGATGCTGAGGGGAAGCAGGGACTGGGGCTCCCCTCCACTCCCAATGGCGAGCTATGTGCTGCTGGGTGCCAGTGCCTGGGTGGGGTAGAAGTGCTCTGAGTCCCCCTGCCTGTGGCTACAGCCAGCAACAGGGGCTGCACGCCGTGTGGGGGAGTGCGGGGAGGGTCCCCATGCCCCCTCCCTCACACCCACACACTGCCCACATAACCCTCCCACATATATACCCCCAACATACCCTATGCCCTCCACACACAGCCACACCCCCTCACAACTCTCCCATATACCCCCCATACACACCCCTACAACACTACACATGCACACACTCACACACCATCATACACACACACACACACACCATCCACACCTCCCACACACTATATACAAGAAAAAGACTTTATTTTTGAGTAATTATGCAATCTCCTCTTATACAATATGCAAACACAAATCATGACACATATTTTTGTAATAAAATTAAAATATGTTATACTATACCTTATAATAGGTGTTTGACTTTTAGTGTATGATCTGGTTTTTTTCTAGTTCCAAGATGGCAACTCTCCCCTCCCAAAAGGTGTATTTGGGGGGGCACTTCTGGTAGCAAAGCTCAGGGGTTAGAGGGTGGGACTTCCAGTCAAAATATGGCAATCAGGGGGCGGGGCAACTGCTAAGGAGTGGGACTACTCATGCAGCCCTCAGCAGCTTACCAAAACTCATTAAGCAGCCCTCCAGCCAAAATAATTGCCCGCTCCTATTGTAAACTAACTGAAAGAGATGTATAATCTTTCATGAACAAGGGCTCACTTCACTAGATGCTATAAAAGAACATAACTTAGGGATTTGTTCATCAAATATTTATCAGATGTATGTGGTTAGCATTTATCAAATTTATTCATCATGTATTTAGGTATGTTTCTTTTAAGTGGGTATGTTTATATATACTGAGTGTATATGTGTGCACACATGTGTATACATTTGTATGCATGTATGTACATGTGCATGTGTGGAGGGGTGTATAACAAATGTATTTTGTTTTTCACATATAAACAATGCCACCTGTTTCTATTATGAAGCATAACAAGCTGTTCTAGTAACTTAAGTTCAGAGTACCAAACCATAATGTACCCATTTGTTGATCTTTTAAAAACAGGATTCAAAATTTTCATATGTTTACAAGAGTCACTTTTGCATTATACTGCAGTATTATATTTACAGGTGAGAGCTTTTTCATTTATTAAAGGGCTTTTGAAAAGTGCTAGCACAAAAGCCATTGAGAATGAAGTCCTTTATTTATCTACAGTTAGAACATAGGTATTGCCAGCTCTCTCACTTGCTGTACAAAAGTGCTTGCACCCTGTATAGATTAGGACATTTAGAGGGATGAGAGTGCTCTTCAGTCTCTAAGCACCTTCAGTTCTTTTTCTCTCTGTCTCTGAGGAAACTCTTACAGGGTGTCAGTTTGTGCCAGCTGCAAGGACAGCACTTGTGAAACGGACACCTGCTCACAAGGGAAGGGACTTCAATTCTCAAGTTGTTTCAAACAGAGATGACTGAACAGTAGATTGCTTTTAGTCACCGTTGACCTGCCCCTCATTGAGACTGGCTGAACTGGTGGCAAATTTCTCCAGATTTCATTTTTAATCCTGTAAATTGTTGGATCAACAAACATTTAGAATTTACCCAGGTATTAGGTACTTTTATAGGCAGTGTTATAATTGCTTTATCAATAACTTTTGGTGGAAACCAAGATAACTGCAAAAATCAAATCCAATTAAAGCATATATTTATCTCATTCATGGAGATGGGATGGTCACACATTTCAAGAACAGTCTTTGATGACTGAGACTACATTCCATAGGAAAAGTGTGTCAAAATAAGTGCTGTTTTTGAAGTGAGTATGCTGGTAAGAACACTGCAGCACACTGTACTTTCCAACATGACACAGATTGCACCAACTTGAAGGACTTCTTCTTGACAATGCATATATTTGACAGGTCACATCTACATGTTCCCCAACTGCGCAGTTGGTACTGTACAGTCCTGGCAGGGTATGGTTAGCTTCCAACCATACTGTGCAATAGCAATGAGCTACTGCATAGTAGCTGTGGCATTATGGTTAGTGCCTGCCGACACTTTGGTGACGTAGCGTCTCATGTAGATGAGTCCACAGAGTAGCATAGGAAGAGCTGGAAGTAGGTGAAATTACATTGTGAAGGAAGACTGTAGCAGCCAGGGCAAACACAGTCATGCCTAGTGGTTATGGGTGTCAAGGAGCTGGGTTTCTGGAGGAGCCTGGCATCAGAATTGGATTCAGAAGTCATAACCAAAAATCATGACATGCCAGGGGCAGAAGCCAGAACTGGAGATAGGGTAAGCTGGGAGTTAATCAACCAGAAGCCAAAAGCCAAAGCCAAACATCAATCCAGAATCAAGAGCAGAAAGCCAGAATCAGTAATTGCCAAGCACCCTGTCAGGAGCAGAAACTGGAGTCAGAGCCACGAGAATAACAAAAGAACACACAGATGATCAGGAGCAAGAATTTTTGCTTTTGTCCACACAAGGTGATTGCGGGCCTTGCTTTTAAGGAAGGCTGGAGTGGGTGGAGCCTCTTGCCTGTGGATTCAGGGGACTGACTGCCCTGATTGCCTCACTCAGCACACCTGGGACCAGGGTTTTGCTCTGGACTGGCTGCAAGTTGAGCTTGTTCAGGGGATGACTTGCCCTGATCTCTTGATTGGGATTGGCTGGGTCCAGGGTTCTGGCCTGGCCTAATCATAATGATAGAAAAAGCTTGTGAAACTGCCTGTGTGTGTTACTGTTAGTATAACACTAAGACCACAGGTATGTGAGTGTTTGCAGATATTAAAGTACTTCACACCATGAGCACTTAGAAGTACAGCAACTGTAGAAACAGAACACATACCTCCCAGCACAGGCCTGAGCCCCAGCCCCATGAGCTGAAAGAAAATCAATCTGTTGGCACCTTCCGATCTGAGACACAGCTAAGCAGTTTTCATTTTATGCAGTAGATGGCAGTGCTACACATTTCCACCAACCAGTTCATTACAGCTGTTCTTTTGCTTCTTCTCATGATTTTGTCCTAAACTAGATGTTTTTTTCCAGAATTGTGCACTAGCAATGTCTCTTTCTGTGACTGCAGTGAGGTCTTTGTTTGTACAGGGCTCAAAAAGCGGGCAAACAAGTAGGTGCTACATAGTCTTCACTTTACTGCACTCATGTATATTTGTGCTGTTAGAGTAGCCCCATTTGATGATCGTGTTTGTTTTTGATCTTCCAGTTTGCATGCGCAGGTCAGGCATTGCCTTGTTGGCCAGTCTAGATCAGCCCCTCTGGAAAGGTCCTCCTGGGGTTCCAGGTCCATTTCAGAGCACCTGATTGCATGTAATCTTTCCTTCTATAACCCTCAGTCACGCCCTGTCAGCCATCATGTACAGTGGTGCAACACTGGTCACAAAACTCATTCATGCTTTAAGCCATTTAGTTACTTTTGTATAACCATAGAGTGGATACTGGGGTCTTCCATATGCCTTAATCATTCTTTTTGGCTCACTACCTTTCTTCCGATGCCAGCCAGTAAGTACAGGCCATCCGTTGCTGTTAGCTTTAGACATCCTGTTATTTCATGCCAGCTGTCATTTAGAACTAGGTCTAGTTTCTTGGCATGAACTGATCATCCCCATATTGGACATGCATACTTTGAAGTGGTTCATAATGTAGCTAGGTTTGCTCCCCACTTTGAGCTGACCAACTTTTGAATTATGTTGTTGTGGGTGCTGACTTTCCTTTTCATCTTCTCCAGATGTGCTTTGAAGGTAAGTGTTCGATCCAGTGTAACCCCCACGTACACAGGGTTTGGGTGATTAGTCAGTCGGATTCCATCCTAGGTGATGTTTAATTTCTGCTTGGCTTCTGTTACAGCTGTAACAGAGATTCTCTATAATGTTCCTTCTGTCTTCAGGGAGGAACCTGATTTGTCTTCCTATAAAGCACTTTGAAGGTCTGTTTGTCCAAAGGCGACCACAGGACAGTACTCATCCCAGTCTTAACTATAGGTAGCTCCAACTTAGTTCAATGAAGGGTGGCTGTACAGAGAGAGTCACTGGCAATGCGTAGGGGTACATGTGCACCCCGAGTGTGGTAGTGCACTCCCTGCAAAAAGGGGCCGCCAACACTGCCGTTGACATCTGTGGGCCGTCCGCGATTGCCACTGGCCGATGCCGATGCTGCCGGCAGCATCTGTGGTGGTTGCTGACCACCAGTCAGCACTCGCCACCCTGCTACCCCCCACCACCGCCAGCGCTGTGGCTGCCAGTGGGAGCTCCCCACTTGCTGCCACCATGATTCCCACCAATGACAGTGCCACAATCACTGCCTGTGGGAGCTTGCTGTGCCCCCCCAGCCTCTGGGAGCACACTGTGTTCATGGGGAGAGTGATACAAAGATGGAAACTAGTAGGGTGCAAGTTTGAGAAAGATGGTAATGTAATTTTTTTAAAGTGGTATGGTGGCCCGCTTTTCATATATTTAATCAATACATGTTGCTTTGTTGAAGACAGAGAAACAAGCCAGTAGAAAAGTTCAGATCAGCCCAAGTGACTGTGAAGTGATTAATACTTAAGATACCTGAAGTACAAAAATCTGGAAGTACAAAATAAAATCAAGAAGATAAAGAACATGAATAGCAATGCTCCTTGCACCTGGCAAGAAGTTAGCAAGCTGATGAAGAGTAATGATATCTGAAAGGAAAATTAGGAAGTGTATGAGATATAGGGATGAAATGCAGGAGTTTGTAGGACTGCTCTGAAGACAACACATATATATTGATTTTCAAAGTAAGTTTACAGATGTGATGGTGAAAACCCTCACAGTCAACCAGAAATGATGGTAGATCAAATGTCTTTGGCCAAACCTGAAGAAGTAGATGGTAGTGGGTATCAATTTAGTAGTTGTTGGGCATGGCTACATGTGAAATTAATTTGACTGAATAAACTGAAGTTCATGATGGAGTTTATTGTTCCTGGGCACAGTATTTACACATGGGCAGGGGAACCCTGGGTAAACATGCCAGCCTGGAGCTGCTCCAACCCAGCAAATCATGCTGTGGAGGGGCTGGCTGGGGCATGAGGATGCTTCAGTGCAGGGCTAGCCAGCAGGCAGTGCCCACACTGAAGCACTCTCCTGTCCCAGCCAGCCCCGTCAGCATCTACATATGTATTGCAGCTCACTAAATAATGCTGCCATAGGATAGAACTTGTGTTGGGCAGTACTATCCTATGGCAGTAGTTATTAGTTTACTGAGGCCTAATAGGACCACATGTGTAGACGCTGAAGTTTTACCGTGGAGCTGATTAGGCAACTCCACAGCAAATCTCTCTTGAAGACATGCACATCTCTTATAGAAATGTGTTCCACTGCCCAAGGGCTTATGGTAAGAATATGATTGCAGTAGTTCCCTATCTTAAATGGCACAATTCAGTAAAACTTTTGACGTCTTCTGTCTCCTGTTTTATCTAACTGTTTAAGCAGATATGAATACTAGATTATGAAAAAGCTAGAACAAAACACATCCCTGATTTGAAGTATAGTTCAGGTGAAAAATTACATTCTAGATGACATAGATCAGATGAGAAAATAGGAAACCATTCATATTGGAGAAACTACTCAAGAATTACTTTAGAACTAGCAATTAGCATTAGAGTTCCATGTTTGTGTCTCCATGAATCCACATCCATTTTGCTGGGATTGCAATTAAGTGTTTTCAAGTTGTATACTCCATTACCCCTTTGTCAAAATGAAAAAGGTACAAATATTGACTGCTTCAGGGTGTTGTGCCTGCCTGGGATTTTTTTTTCTTTTTTTTTAGTGAAGCAGCTAGGCACAAGGTCGTGCGCGGCTCAGCTTCGTTACCCGCGTACCCAGCTGACGGTAAAATAAGCGTAAGGGTTGTGGTTACTTACTTAGAGCTCTGCTGTGTAGTGAAGCAGGTGACATTTATTGAATTACGATGGTTACAACATGGGAGAGTCGTTAGGAAGATGTAATCGGAGGAGAGCGGGCGAGAAGACGGCGGGTCGAAGGTGACGAAAGGTTGCGGAGCGCTATAAATCATACGGGGACCCTTCAGCAGCTGATAGGTCGAGGTACATAAATAACTGGCTTGTTATTTAAGAAAACCTCTTCCCGTTTCTTTGTTACTGCTGTTGCTGCTGCTGCTACTTGGGCAGAAGTTTGTTGCCTTTTTATGTCCTCGGTGACACGTTTCATGGACAATTAAATTGTTTGTCTATTTTCACTTCCATATAAGGAAGACTCTCTGTCTGAACCATGAGCACTTGTTCATTTAGATGGTGCTAAATTTACACACAGGGAAAGAACGAACAATGAAATAATTAACGACACATGCCACCATAACCACCCCTCCCTCTCACAGAAAAGGGCAACATAGTCTCTAAGATCTAACCATTAAATAGTAATAAAGCCAGCAGATAAAGGAGGATCTATTAGTTATCCTTAACCATGAAGACTACATAAGAGAAACCAAGAAACAACTCTCTGACACCACCTACTAGAAAAAGCTAGAGGAAGTAGAGGAAGACCCTATTCCCCTTTTCCCCAGAGTAATCATGGTGGGCAACTCCCTCCTGAGGGGGACTGAGGGAGTGATCTGTCGCCCCAACCCCTTAGCCCGTGAGGTCTGCTGCCTCCCAGGGGTCTCTGTCTGGGATGTAACTGAGAGGATCCTCAAACTCATCCAGACTTTCAACCACCACCCCATGCTCCTTATCCATGTGAGCATGAATGACACGGCTCAGAACAATCCTGGCTGGATCAAGAGTGACTACAGGGCTCTGGGGGCTGGGCTTAAGGGTCTGGAGGCACAGGTAGTTTTTTTCTTCAATCCTCCCGGTCACAGGCCTCAAAGCACAAGATATATTGGACAGGTCAACAGAAGACTCCAGCGATGGTGCCATCATGAGGGATTTGGCTTCTTCGACCATGGTCTGCACTTTAGGGAGACAGGCAGTGGCTTGCTGGGGAGGGATAGCCTCCACCTCACCCTAAAAGGAAAGAAGCTCTTCTCAGCCAGGATGGCTGACCTACTTGACAGGGCTTTAAACTAGGATCGCTGTGGGACGCATGATCAATTAGCAGTTCTAGCTCAGGTCACAACAGCCACAGTATTAACTAGACTAAGTAGCCCAAGGGAACCCACTCCAAACACAGCTCAAGGAAAGGTCATGGCTTCCCACAGCAGGCTCAGCTGCCTTTATGCAAATGCCAAGAGTTTGGGGAACAAGCCCTCCTTCTGAATGACAATGATTATGATCTCATAGGGATAATGGAGACCTGGTAGGACTCCACCTATGACTGGTCTGAATGTATAGAAGCCTATACCTTGTACAAGAGAGACTACGTTGGGAAGAGGAGTGGAGGTATAGCTCTCTATGTGAAGAAGCAATACACTTCCATTCAAACCAATTCTAGCAACCAAGGAAGGTGTCTCAAGACCCTTGCAGTTAAAATACAGGGAGAGCATGGGGAAGGAGACATAACTGTAGGAGTCTATTGCAGACCTCCCAACCAAGAGGAATAACTAGACTGAGAATTCAGTAGGGTACTGGCTGAGGCTGCATACTCCCGATGCCTGGTTGTCATGGGGGACTTCAACCTCCTTGACATCTCATGGGAAGCGCACACAGCCTAATCTGACACGTGCATTGATAACCTCTACCTAACACAAGAAGTCTATGGGCCAACTGGGGGAGAAGCATTGCTGAATCTGGTTCTGGCCGAAGGGGATGATCTGGTGAGTGATCTAAGGGTTGGGGTAAGCTTGGTGACAGTGACCATGAACTGATTACTTTCTCTGTCCAATGCAGGGCAGACAAGTGTCTCAGTAAAACACAAATCATCAACTTTGGGAAGGCCGACTCTCAAAAACTCGGGAGACTGGTCAACTGGGCACTCAGAGACCATGGCCCCATGGAAAGAGGAGCCCATGAGGAATGGTTATTCCTTAAGAACACAGTCCTTGAAGCACAAAGAAAGTCCATTCCATCCCAGAGGAAGTGCAGTCAGCGGGCTGGGGTGCCCCCTTGTCTCAATAGGGAACTTTTGGACCTCCTGAAGCTAAAAAAGAGAAGCCTATACCAGATGGAAAATGGCAGTCATCACCAAGGAAGACTACCCAAAACCAGACCGCACCTGTAGAGAGCAGACTGGAAAAGTCAAGGCAGACACTGAACTCAGGCTAGCCACAGGAATCAAGGACAACAAAAAGCCCTTCTTCAGATATGTGGGAAGTTGGAGGAAGAACAAAGACAAACAAATCAAATAGGGAAGCTGATGTCTGACGCTCAGGAAAAAGCGAATCTCCTAAACGATTACTTTGCGTTGGGCTTCCACCCATCTAAAGGGGATGATGCAAAGCATCCAGGGGGAGGGAGACGGGCCCACAATTGATGTAGATCAAGTGAGGGAACACCTCGAGAGACTCGACATCCACAAGTCTGTGGGCCTAAATAGTATGCAACTGAGAGCCCTGAAGGAGCTGGTGGACATCATCGCACGCCCTATAGCAAAGGTATTTGAGAACTCATGGCACTCAGGAGAGGTACTGGAGAACTGGAAAAGAGCCAATATGGTCCCAATCTTCAAGAAAGGAAGATCCAGGGAATGACAGACCAATCAGTCTGACATCTATCCCTGGAAAGATCCTGAAAGATCCTGGAGAGAATTATCAAGGGTTCCATCTGCAGCAGGCTAATGGAAGGCAACTTTCTGAGTGCTAGCCAACATGGCTTTGTTGCTGGAAGGTCTTGCCTGACTAACCTTGTCTCCTTCTATGACCAGGTGGCGGATTGCCTGGACAAGGGAGGCAAGGTTGATGTCATATATCTGGATTTCAAGAAGGCCTTTGACTTGGTCTCCCATGATGTTCTCATGGCTAAGCTGGAAAACGGCAGCCTCAACTGTCTCATGGTCTGATGGCTGGGGAACTGGCTCTGGGGTCAAACTCAAAGAGTACTGCTTGATGGGAGCAAATCCACATGGAACAAGGTGACTAGTGGTGTCCGTCAGGGCTCAGTACTCAGGCCAGTACTCTTCAACATTTTCATTAATGATCTGGATTTGGGTGTCAGATGCGGACTGGCAAAGTTTGCAGATGACAGTAAATTATGAGGGAAGACTGTCACACTAGAGAACAGGCTGGGGATACAGGCTGACCTGGACAGGCTCACAAGGTGGGCAGACCAAAACCTGATGGCATTTAATGTAGAGAAGTCCAGGGTGCTCCGCCATGGGAGAAAAAACCAGCATCATACTTATAGACTCAGCAGTGCTACACTCACTAGCATGATGACAGAAAAAGACTTGTGGGTCTTGATTGACCACAAGATGAGCATGAGCCACCAATGTGATGCTGTAGCCGGCAAAGCAAACCAAACTCTGGCATGCATCCACCAATGCATCTCAAGCAAAACCAGGGACATCATCCTCCCACTCTACTCGCCCTTAGTGAAGCCACAGCTGGAGTACTGCATCCAGTTTTGCCCCCTCTCCCCTGCTTCAGGAGAGATGTGGATAACCTTGAGAGAGTCCAGAGGAAAGCCACTCACATGATCAAAGGCCAAGAGAACAAGTCTTACGAGGAGAGGCTGAGGGACATGGGACTATTCAGCCTGGAGAAGACAAGGCTCAGGGGGTACTTGGCAGCAGCCTTTAAGTACATAAGCTGAGTGCACCAGGATCCTGGGAGAATAGTTGTTCACCAGGGCTCCCCAAGGGATAACAAGATATAACAGCTAAACAATTCTGGAAGGCCAATTTAGACTGAACATAAGGAAATACTTCTTTACAGTCCAAGTGTCCAGAGTCTGGAACAGGCTTCCCCTTGAGATGGTGCAAGCACCTACTCTGGATTCAATCACATGGCATTTGAATGCTTATCTTGCAGGGATCATTTGACCCCAGGGGACTTCCTGCCTATGGCAGGGGGGGCTGGACTCAATCTTGTGAGGCCCCTTTCAGTCCCTAATGTCTATGAATGTATGAATCTTTTTACCTTAAAACTACCATCAAATCATTTCCATCTGTAGTACAAGAAAACATACAGAACCTGATCTCCCCACTACCTACCCCAGGTACTTTTTACATGCTCCCTAAAATCCACAAACAAGGGAGCATATCATATCCAACCATGGAACCCTCACTGAGGAAATAGTAGGTTTCATCAAATTAATCCTAAAAATTCTTGTCACCCAAAGGGTGAGTTTTGTCCAAGACACAACAGACTTTCTACAAAAATTAAAAACCATAGACCAGCTTCCCAGCAACATCCTCCTAGCCACCATGGATGTTATCAGCTTATATACCAACCTTCCACACCAGGATGGCATTCAAGCCTGTGTTACAAATCTATAAGAGCAAGATGACAACTCAAAGTACAGACCTAAAGATATTCTTGAACCTACACACTTCATCCTCATACACACAACTTCACTTTCAATAACCAACACTTTCTCCAGACCAAAGGCACAGCTATTGGCACCAAAATGGCCTCACAACACGTCAACCTTTTTATGAGCCACCTGGAAGAATAATTCCTCAAGGACTATACCATCAAACCCTTGCTATACTTAATGTATATGAATGACATCACCATTTGAACTGAAAACCTGCAATCTCTGATTGATTTCCATCTGAAATTCAATAATCATTACCCCTCCATCAGACTATCTCTTGAATACTCCAGCACCAGCATTTCCTTTTGAGACTTTAGGACCAATATTCAGAATGGTAAAATACAAACCAGCATATACAAAAAACCCACAAACCAATATACATATCTGCACAGAACCAGTAATCACTCTAAATACACCAAGAAAACTGTAATATACAGACAAGCCCTCCGATACCACTGAATTTGCATTGAGAAGAACACCCATGATCGTCACCTCACAAATCTCAAAAGGGCTTTCACTTAACAAGGACACTCCTCCAGAGAGACCACACTTTTGAAAGAGCCTCCTGGATACCACATGAAGAATTGCTGCAGTACAGAAAGAAAACCCCCATGAAATGCACACCACTAGTTAGTGACAGATCATCCTTCTCTCAAACCTATACAGAAAATCTTCAAACAGTTGCAACCCTGAGTAGAAGAAGACCCAGTTTTTTAAAGAGATCTTTCCAGAACCACCCATCCTAGCCTTTAAACAAGCACTAAGCCTCACCAACTTCATCACAAGAAGAAAACTTCCTACGGCCCAAAACACACCAAATGGATCCAGACCATGCCATGACAAGAAATGTAAAATTTGCAACACATCTCTACAACTCCCATAATAACTGTACCCCACAAGAAAACCATCAACATTCCTGGATCTTACACCTGCACCTTCAGAAATGTAATACATCTCATCCAGTGCACTAAATGTCCTGATGGAAAATAGGTGGCTTTTGCATCTTTATTGTCCGCGTCCCCAAGGCCTGGAATAGACTCCCTCCAGATGTGGTGCAAGCACCCGCTCTGGACTCCTTTAAGAACCGTTTGGAAACTTATCTTGCTGGGATCCTTTGACCCTAGCTGACCCAAACAAACACACCAGAATGAACACACATCGAAAATCTATCAAAGACAAGAATACTCAACTACCTGTGGGGGCACGCTTCTTATAGGACAATCACTCCCTCTCCAATCTCTCAGTTCTAACCCTCAAAGGGGGTTACAAGACACCTTTCGCAGATGAACCTATGAACTTCACTTCATCAACCTACTGAATACAAAAAATCATAGACTAAATATAAATATTGGATTGATGGCACATTATAACCTGCCTAACATATGATACTCTAGGTAACCTCTCTACTATTTATCAGCGATACCTTATCCCCAATCTACATTTTCATTTCCCCTCCCTCCGCCCCCACCTGTCTCTCTCCCATTGACTACCTCACTTTGCATTTTCACTGACTGGCATTCTCACACACTGGCTTCTATTCTATTCCAGCCAGGAAGAGGAGCACAGAACTGCAGACTTCCTAAGCCTGAAGAAGGGTGTCAGTACCCAAAAGCTTGGAGAAAATAATTTCTCCAACTATCTTAGTTGGTCTAATACAAGAGATCAGATTTACCCAAAAAACTTTGTCTGCAAAGGCACAAAAAGCAGTCGAATGCTCTGCATCTGAAGGAAATGACTGATGTACTCCTGCCAGATATAAAGGAGTAGTGGCAACCACCACTACCTATATATGCAGCAGCAGTCGAGGATCTAACCAGATCTCATGGCAGAAAACCCAAATGAAAAAAAGTGCTGACTGTAATTTGCCCAGCTCCAGCATTGCTTCCACCAGCATTAAAGCAGTACCACAGTCATATTTGTACTTAGCCTCAGCCATTTAGCTTTCATCCACCCTTCAGACCCTGGGTACATCATTCAGATGTACTGGAGCCACAATCTGCCTGTAAGACAAATCACAGCTTATATTTTCCTTTCCTGGCCTTCTTAATTGTCTCTTATTCACATTAAACAAGAGATGTAACAAGAGACAGAGATCCTTTTCTCTATACTAACCTCTGTGAATCCTCAAAGAGAATGGAGAGGCCATGTAACCCATGTTTGCATTTCACATAACAAACTAAAAGAATTCAGTTGTGTTTATAATGCATTATTCATAATGGAAATGTACACATTAAAAGGTACATTATGTATCTGTTAAGACAAAAGGTACTTTCTGTTGGTTCTGCAAAGTCACACAGCAAGAATGTGCCCACTTGCCCTTATTTCAAAGTAAGAGACCAAATTTTTATGGAATTCTTGACAAATTCTATGATGTTTTATCCTGCCACAGAAGTAGCTCTTTTTTCCTTAAATGTAGAATTTCCTCTCTCAAGTCACACTGGGTTGAGGTACAGGGATAGGCAATGGCTGAAGACTATCTGTCTGCTGTACCAATTTACTTGCCCTTTCTCTGAACATATTAAATGTACAATTAAATAGTGTGAAAAGCTCACTAACAAGAAAAATGTGCTCCTGTGATCAGTTCCATTCTCATTCCTTCTCCTTTGTCTCTTACTACTGTGTTGACAAATTGAGAACAAATTATTTTTCATTTACTCTGAAAACATGCAGGAAAGATGTGGATCTTTCCTGCAAAGAATCAAAGATGTGGAATATTGATTAAGGGAGTGTGTACATGAAAGAAGGGGCATGTGTGCACGACACTTTAAAGCAGTTAAACGCTTTTGCATCTTTATTGTCCGCGTCCCCAAGGCCTGGAATAGACTCCCTCCAGATATGGTGCAAGCACCCACTCTGGACTCCTATAAGAAGCATTTGGACACTTATCTTGCTGGGATCCTTTGACCCTAGATGACTTCCTGCCCCTGGGGCAAGGGATTGGACTCAGTGAGCTTCCATGGTCCCTTCCAGCCCTAATGTCTATGAAATCTATGAAATAATGGTGTTGGTGTTTGTACACCTCGGCAGTTTATTATGCATTAATGCTAGCACATTTGGCAGCATAATATGCCTTAAATGACTTTGGGGCACAGCAAACTAAAACACCTCTGAGGAGTTTTAGTTTGTTGCCCTAATGCCACGGAGCGAAGCACGGGGCTCCATGCAGCTCAGGGACCGCACAGGCAGCTCTGTAGGCAGCCTGGCAGCAACCTGGAAGGTAAGCTCCACTGGAAAAAAAAAAAAGTGCCGAGCCTGATCTTTATTTTTCCCCTGGAGCTTGCCCATCTGCATGAGCTGCACAGGTACTTGGTCCTTCCCTCCATGGCTGTGGTACCCCCCGGGACAGCCCAAGCCAGGTGCCTGCAGGTGGGTGCCACTGGGAGGGAAGGCTACCACTGTTGTGGAAAGGAAGCACCAGCCCCCACAACCATAGCCCAGAGACCACTCCACCTACTAGCAGCTCACCCTCCCCTCCCCATCACCAGAGAGGCAGGTGTGTACACAACACGTGTATACACAACACAGGGGTTTACTTTGCCCTAAATTGAAGCAGTGTTTTTAAAAACTCACTGTTTCAATTTAGGACCCCTGTTTCATCTACACACAAGCCAGGACTACATTTTACAGTAGGAACAATCCTGTTCTGAAAATAGGTGAGAGTGATTTGCTGGAAGGGCTGAATACAAAGGACATTTTTTACACATTTGCAGTGTAATCCTGCAGAAAGTTTGTCTTTGCTGCTAAGCTTCAGTAGAAAGACATGCTGAGCTATTCATACAAGGACACACATTTTCTTGAATAGTAGATTTAAACTAACTAGTAATGCCAGAAGTCACTAATCTTGAAATATACCCTGGGTCTTGTGAAATGTACTGTATATAATCTCCTTTATCTGAGATCCAGGGTGGAAGAGCATAACCAGAGAATAACATGGGGAAGGGAAATTAAAATGAATGTCACTGTGTGGATGGGGAAATCTGATAGACCGTGTGCTAATAATTCATTTCCCACCTTGGATTCTGAGACTAATCCATCAAGAAATTGTTTTAATTCCATTGCTTTCCAGCAAAATGGCAAAAATGATTAGCTAATGTGATATGTTGGAGAAGTAGGACTGATAATGGTAATATGGTGCACACATTCCAAGTCTGAAGTGCCCAATTATCATAAAAAAATATGAATAACATTCATCTTGGCCCAGACTATTCCCTTCTGAGTCTTGTGCCCAGAGTTGGAGAAAGGTGCAGGTGGGGAGGAGGGGAGGAAGGGGGATATATTATTAATCAATTTTCAACTCATAGAAATCCTGACACTTGTTTTTCCCCAGGCAAAATATTTAGCAACCTCAGAAAAAGAGCAAAGGATCCACAGGAAATTCTCAAGCTTGAAGCTCTACAGTGAATTTTGGCCTCAAATATTTGCTGTTAACCCCCTCCCTTCTTACTCCTCTATCCCTGACAATATAGCCAGTAACAGGGCTTTCATTTCTTCCCAGCAGTAAAATAAAGATAGGAGAAGGAAAATACCCACAGCCTCTCTGAATAGACCCTATTTGGGGGGAAACACAGAGGATGGGCTGCTCTCTTAGCACTGACCACTGAGCTCTTTTGTTAGTCCACGAGAGAAGAGGACCTCCGCACCTCAGTCTGGGACAGGCATTGCATAAACCGATCTGAGCTCAACCAGTTACGTTTTATACAATATTCAACCAGGTTTATCTCGAATCAGTTTTGGCCATTCTGAAACTGGTTTATGTACACTGAATGTCTGTTCTCTTACAGGTTTAAACCAGTTTCCAATCATCTAAACTGGTTTATGTGTAATGTCTGTTCCTAGCCCATGTACACAAGTGGAGCTTAGGACAGAAATGAGTCCTTCCAACCACTTCAGCTTGTGCATACTTACAACCAAATGGCACCATTCCTCTCTCACAAGCTCCTGTGAGGGGTGAGGATACAGCAAACTTGAGTAAGGTTGATGGAGGGGGAAGGTGAAGGATATTCTTTCAAATCTCAATGCCTGTGAGGTTATAGGTGGGGGAGGGCTTCAGAAAATGAAGGGTAAGATAAAGATAGTCAAATAGAAAATTATATTCCATAAGTCTCTGTTTTGCTTAAATTGGGGAATTTAAAAATCGATGACTTCCTGGCCTGCAGATAAAAAGATTACAAAGGATACAATTAATCCATCCAGAGGAGCATGCTGGGCGGCTGGGATGCACACAGCGTGCTTTCTGACCCAGCAGTTTAATCTTCATGGTAACTCCTGGGAATCATCCTGACAAAAGGTAGACAAACAGCTTTTCTTAAGTGAGTTGTTAAATGCCAATTTGCCCATGACTTTAAGTTTGTGTGGAAGGCTGGCTATTTACAGTGTGGCATGCAACATTCCCAGAATGAGACAGTATAGAGGATTTAAGCAGATGTTAGTGAAAGGAAATAAACCATTTCAGTTGGGAAATTAATTACATGAGTTTGGTCCAGTCAGAAAACTCTTTCTTTATTCCAGTCATGTACTGGTATATTTGATTTTCTCTTTGCCTCTTCTACACTTGTCCATTCTCAGACCCCAGCAGTATAAACAGATACTGTATTATTACTGTGTACATCTTCCTTTTCATTTTGAAAGCATCAAATCATTTGCCCCATAGCTTTAAAAGTCATTCTGTCTAAGCAAATATTTGCTTCATTTAAAATAGACACTCAAATATTTGAGTATGACTTTTTTTATAACTGAAGTCAGCCAGTGGGAACATCCTGTCAGTTTTAATATTTTCTGAGGAAAAAAAAAAGTATCCCTCCAGTATCATTTTTTCCAGTATCATTTGTAATATCAGAGTGTTCAGGTAGGACCTACAATGTTAGATTGGGCTATACTCAAGCTCAATAAAATAAATTAAAAAGCTATCTGCAAGCTATAATCCTACTGCCATCATGGATGGTAATGAGGCATAAACCATGCAGCAAATATGATGGGGGTCAGATTGATTTCTTTTCCATAAAAAACAGAGGAAAATATCAATTTACTAAATTATTATTAGTTATAATAGTGCCACAGACATACAGATGGCCTTATATAACTAATCATACATCCTGTAAAGATCAACATCTGTATGTAAGGTAAAAGCATAGGTCCATGTTTTTTCAGGCCTTTCCATGTGGAATTAAGCATCTTTAAATAAAATTCTTCAAGCTGATCTATGTTGTCTTCTACTGCCCTTTACTGATTTCAGTTATTACTAATAAAACATATAAGACAATTTCTCTGGTTGTGCTATTCCAGTAGCTTTTCAGAAGAACTCTTAAAGATGCAGAGTAGCCCTTAGTTGAACAGTAGGATTGAAACAGTAGGATTTTTGCATAGGGTTTCTCAGGGAGAATTCCCATTCCCTTCAGAGGGATCAAGGTCATATATACAAGGACAACAATAAGGAAAAACATTTTTATTTTCATGTTCCTGAAAGCTGGTGATTTTAGTGACTGAATAATACTGAACACTTTTAAGATTGCTTCTATATGCATAAGCAGCAAAAATAATAGCTGTTTTATTTATGTTGCTTACTTTCTATTATTTATCCAAATTAAGTAGTGTATATTAGTCCCATTCTAAATCATTCAAAACAGGAGGTTCTGGTGTTGGAAAGCAACCAAATACCCTTCTCTCCCTTGTGAGAGATGCAAGGCTTCAAAAGAAATGAGGTTTAAAAATACAAACAGAAAGAAAGTTAAGAGAACAGGGTGGAAAAGAAAAGAAGTAATAAATATGGTTAGCATTCTCTCTTTCAATGCTGGCTGTGAAGCAGTCTTCCGATGGAAATCCCAGCCTTGCAGACAGAACATGAAAATATTGTTTTATCCCGTGAGATTCTCAGAAAGACAAATCTGTCATGAGGAAGAGAAATAGGTCACATGAAAGTTAATAGAAAGCAATATATGAAATGATACATTGTGCCACAATGCATCATCTCAATTAAAAAAAATCACATACCAAATGCCATTTAAACTGATAGATATCTCAGCTCTTATAAGCTTTGGTTGTCTTTGGTTGTCTGCATTTACAGAGGTGGTTGTTTAATTCCTAGAGCAACTTCTAGCATCCTCCTGTTACATGTGTCAGTCTAGAATAATTAAGGTGTGAAAGAACTAAATGCCAGGGTTCATAGAGATATGTTTCATGGGAGGATGTTTTCTTTCTCAGGTGTTTCATGCATCATGTTTATTTTCAAACACCTGGACTTCTTTTTAAATGAAAGTAACAGATCTCTACAGCTGGACTGATGTGTCCTAAACTGCTCTGCAGATCAAAGCAGTGCTGTAATTCTACAGAAGACAATCCAGTCTCTTTCCTCAACAGACAACAGGATTGTTCAACAAAAAAAAGAGGGAGGGAGGGGAGGGCACATAGGGAACATCAGAGGCATAACAGGGCATCTTGGTGCCAAAGGCAGCAATGAGGCAAAAGGGCAGGGGTGACTTCCAGCTACCAGTGTCATTGGCTTGGTCACACAGCTGTAGCTGTTATTGTTCCACGCTCTCCCCAAAGTCAGTGCCCAGGGTTGCTGTCTTGGTTGCCCTGCCCTAGTTATGCAACTGGGGAACACACATTGACTCAATGTCAGTGGCGCTCAATGTTTTGGCCTTGCAGACCAGGTGAATGGTGCAGGATAAGTCCATGGGCTGGACTGGACCCCATGTGCCAGAATCCAGCCCACACAGCCTCAGGGCCCCATGCTGTCCCTGTTCACTGGGATCATGGTTCCATGCCACCTTCACCTGGCCCCACAAGCCAGGATCAGATCCTGCCCTACCCTGTGCACCCTTTCAAGGGTATTGCTCTTGTGCCTGGAATCCTGAGTCTGAATCATTACTATTGTGGCGTGCACTCGACAGTATTAAACTAAAATAGTTTCTGCCATGAAAAGCTTTAAACCAGGATGCAGCCCCGGGTATAACAACCTGGAAAGAGAAGGCAAAGGGCAGAAGAGGGAAAAGATTGAGTCAGATGATATAGACTAGCTACCTGCATCACTGAATAATCTGCACTTATGTATAATGTTATAAAGCTGCAGTGTACATTTAATGTGCCAGAGAGGATGCTAGCTACATCCCTCCCTTATATAACAGGTTACAGAGACTACCACACTAGCCAGGTGAGTTGCCTTGGCTTTAGACAGACCTTAGGCTTGCGTGGGCCTGATCCTGTTCATATTTGGTCTCAATGGTAAAATTACCACTCACTTGAATGGGAGTAGGACCAAATACAAGAGGCCTGATGTTTATACCAGTTCATATCTAACCCTAGTAATGTAACTCCTGCTTTACAAGAGAGAAAAATAAAGACCCATCCTTTCAGGAAAGTTGGTCATTTTAACTTCTTCCCTTAGGAAAGCTGTTTTTATTCCTAGGTACCAAAGGGCACATCTACACAAGACGCTATCTGTGCACTAACCTAACAATACTGTGCAGTAGTGTATTACAGCACAAACAGTGCTAATACGCTACTGTGCACTATTACTAGGCTACTTGCATAATAGTGTCACTAAAAAGGCATGTGCCAGTGCTACTGTACATTTATTTAGTACTCAATTATACAAATACTATATTTAATGTGCGATAACTATGGCGCATTAATGAACCTGTAGACATGCTCAAAGTGTTATAGTTTTAGACCCTGGACTATCCTTCCTTAGGTTAGTTTACAGTTATGCATTATATGAAAGAGAACAGGAATGGCTTCTTCACACTTCCTTACAAAACAAGCCTACACATACACAGGGACATATAGTGCACAATTACATCTGAGGCTATGCTGGCAGGAGACTTGTTTAATATCTGCTCTGGGTGGAAACTGTGATTCAGAACTTCAATGGCAGAGCAAAAGAAAAAAAATCCATATCATTCTTCAGCTCGCATTGTCAGAAGTTCTAAGATCTGCCCAGCTCTGACAGTCATGCTGGCAATTATCAAAGACAGGAAGAAAAAAATATCCCATATCCCACTTCTGTCATAATTCTACACAACTATAAATGTCATTTCCTACAGATTATAAAAGGAAAGTAGAGAGCTGCACAGTCCTGGCATGTGAATGTGTTACTGGCATCCTGCAAATTAAAGTTTCTACATTTCCAAGTTAAAAATAGGGCACCTGTGTGTTAAGGTCTGATCCTGCCGCAGCCCCTTACACCAAGCTCCTGGTGACTGTCCTAGGTTCTGTGTATCGTTGGGGATTGAGCTGCTCCTTGCACTGAATTCCTAATAAGTCTCCTAGGTCTGGCACAGCTAAAGAACTGGGCACTTTGTTTATGGACGCTCCTGCTCCCTTTGACTTATTTCTACTGTTGAAAGCCTGAGAAAGAATATAGCAAAGACTCATGTTAAAAACACTTCCAAGTGTGTTTGTAGTCTGTTTAATATTAAATTACTGCCTATAGCACATGTACCAGTAATTAAATGTGTGCACTCTGCGGAAAGCCCTAAATAAGCTTAAGTGAGGCAGAGTGCCCTTCCAGCCTAATGGAATTTGTTCTCCATGGAAAGCAGTAGCTAAAACATCATGGTAAAAACCTCTGCTTTAACAATGGAAGCACCAACTTAACAGGCTTTCTGCCACTGAAAGCAATGCATTCTCTCTCTCTCTCTTTCTCTGCACACACTCACTATGGGTAGACCTGAAGGAATATCAAACTTTATGGCATAAAACCTAAGTGAGGCTGCTGTGTCTTTAAAACAGAAGGGCCAAATCTTGCTCTTTCCACTCTATGCTTCACCACAGGTCAGTCTCTCATAAAATCATGACAAAATTTGACAAAATATCAGATGGAGAATGGGATGAAGTCACCAAGGTCATACTGATGAGTGACTCAGGTCTTGAATATAGGTCTCTGTGGTAAAAGCTAATGCATTAACTTCTTGTGCCTCGTTATGCAGTAATTAATGCTAATTAATGCTAATACATAGCCTTGTTAATATGAATCTGATGCCTCGGTGGCCTTTTTTCCATGCTAGTTATTAGCTGTGCCCCTTCATCTATTTTAACACAGGGCTACTTGACACACAGTTTACATGTATAGGATTCAGCATCAGACTTTAATAAAATTACGGACCTATAGAAAACTTGCCAAGCAAGCATTGGAGAGGGCAGTAATGGTGTTTCCAAGGTGCAGCAAATATGAATAAATGGGTACCACATACTGAGCCAACCAGTATATTCATATTCAGTCCTAGTGAAAGAGGAGGACATCCTCTTGTTTGAGGTTCACCTGAATGTTTCTATGTGCCTTTTCCCCTGCCGTGTGATCAGGCACCATCTCTCAACCCTGGCCTTATGTGTCACCATGGGAGTTCAAAGGGAGCAATAAAGGCTTCCAACACATACCCTGCACATACAGAGCAGAATGGTTCTGTGCCACTCCACTCTCAGAGCTCTTTGTCTTTGTCTTTGTCTTTGTCTTTGTAATGGGACATGTCCACAGACCTAGCTGAAGCATGTTGTGCTGCATCTGTCCCTTCCCAGTTGGTCCAACAGCCACCTCAGAGGGGAGAAAGATATTTCCTGCTTTCTTACCCTCACAGGGCCAGCACTCAGCCACCCAAAAAAAAAGTTTCAGGGAAATCCATCACTGACACCAAACTTAGTGATTACTTTGTACACAAACAAGAGAAGTTGATGCTTCAGCAGAGACAGGACACGAGTAGAAATTCATGAAAAAGAGGCAAAGTTAAAGACTCCAAGCCAAAATTTCAGTCAGCCTCTTTAGTGTAACTCTTTTGGAGGGTCTATGAATATAGACACAGTCATTCACGCCATGCCTTAACCCTTTAAATGCAGAGTGGTTTTCCTGACATCTACAAAAAGTAGGTGTACGTCAGCTGCTATTTTATGGGGAAGAGTTGAAGCAGCTTGGTATGTATATGAGATGCACTGCTGGGCTCTCACCTGGAAAAGAAGATAGAGTTAAAGACTACAAGCCAAATTTTCAGTACTTCCAGAAGGAAGCAATAAATGACGGTGCAGTAACATGATTTACTGCACCACGTGTGCTGCGCAGTTATTTTTAGGTACTGCATCAACATAGTGATGTGCTATAATGGAGGAGTGCATTGCTACAGCGACATAGCTGTAGCATCATGGTTTATAATTGCCAGTGCTATGTCACCGCAATGTGTTGCTACAGCAACATAGTATCATGTGTACACCTGTCCACAATCTCTACCAATCTTTGTGCACAGGTGCACTTTTTTCCCCATTTCCAAATTCCTTTGCTAGTCCCAAGGGCCTCCAGCCACGGTCGATTTGGTTTAATACATCTGACCATAAGAGCTGAAGGTAGAATTCTAGCAGTGCTCATTGTATTGTCAATTATAGAGCAGCAATCGATTTAAAGTCATTGTTGGCTTTCTTCCACGGCAATAACCTTTCTCTATAATAAATTAATTCTTTATATCCCTATAACAGTTAACATGACAATAATCCTAGACACAGAAGAATACTTAATTTTTTATTCTAAAAAAATAACTCCACTATATCCCATATTCTTAAAACTGCCATAGCTACACTTGCAAACGTGGCTAGTTATGGATGTACATATACCAAAATACTTACAGTGGTATAGCTTCAGCTGATTTCTTGAAAGGACAAGTGCTATATCAGTAAAAAAATATTTGTAATGATATAACTGTGTTCAAACTAGAAGGCTTTGCTGATTTAACTACAATGGTAGTCGCAATGTTGGCTAGACTAGAGGGCTTGTTCACCAAAGTAGTTATGCTGGAATAATTATTATTTCAGAAATTTGATATCAGTATAATTCCCATTTAGCAAGTCTTGTTCTATAATAACTGTGCCCTTTTCTGATTATGCTTAATCAAGAGTAGATTAAGCAAAATTAGAAAAACAGTACATTTATTCCAGAGTAAGAATGTCCACCTGGGAACTTCTACTGAAATAACTAGACCAGAACAGTTACTGTACTGTTCGAATAATTAAAGTAGACAAGGCCTCAGAGGACAGGCACCCCTCAGCGGCAGAGCTGCTTCAATCTATGACTGAAAAGGGAAAGGTTGAAGGTTCTCTGTCTTACTATCACATTATTGATTTCCTGAACCATCCATCCCTCAGTTAACTTTGTCCCCTTTTTTCTGATCTTAGTTTAGTGCCAGTCTCATAGGCATAATATGTATCATAATAGTTTGTACTGAAATTCATTAGGAGGTTTAACAGTTATTGCAAAGTATATCTCTCTGAGGCTGGCTTTAGATGTAACACAGGAGCATCAGTGAAGCACTTTTAGGTCTTATCTCCACTGATGCAAAGGTGTGGTTTTTCTACCAATGAGCTGTCTAACATGGAATAGTTACCTACTGAGTCAGCCTTAGGGGTGGGTGATGTGAGCAACTGTGCAGGGCACCTTAGTCAGGGAGGCACCAAACACAGACGCACACATAAGCGAGCAACCAATGCTCACAGCAGTGCTGTTCCCCTGCTCTGCCCTGCCTCACTGTGGCTGATCCCTGCCAATGGCAGGAGGAGTAGTGCCCAGTCCAGCCCACCCTCTTCCTGCAGCCACTGCTCAGGAGAAGCTGAGGTGGGCATGTGCCAGTGGCATGGTGGTTACTCCAGTCAACCCTCCTTGCTTCTCCACAGCAGCAGTGGTATCTGCCTGCCCACCTGACTGTGTCCTGTGCCCCTGCCCACGTGCCTCTGCAGCAATGCTACAGACTTGGGGATGGGGGAGCACCAAAATGCAGTTCACCCAGGGCACCATTTTCCCTAAGGCCGGCTCTGGTTACCATGCTGTGAAGTTCTAAGTGGACACACAAAGCATCTTAAGTTTTTACCATGCAATAAACAGACAAGGCCAGCACTACATCTCATCAAAGGTATAGGTAAGGTAGTTGACTTCACCTGGTTTACCTGCTGTACAACTACAAGACCCCGTCTTCAGCTTGTTCTTAGAGCAAGAGTTCTAATGTGCGTTATTTAACCTATGGTAAAAGAAAACATCCTTTTTTGTCAGTAAAGACACAGCGTAATAGTTGTTTGAGGGATGTAATGGAACATAAATTACTAATACTGTTTTGCTAGTGGAAAGTTTTCTTAAAAGCATATTTACATTAAAAAATCTGGCAGTGATTGCAATGTGTTATTTTAGCTCTTATAGATTTATCTTTACAACTGTTAGATCACTATGGTGTGGTGAAGAGATGTTGAAAGTCCATTTTAGTCCACTGCAAATAAAAGGGGATATTATCTTTCATCACAACGTACAGGTATTCATGAACACAACTCCCATTAATGTTGACAGATGTTAAAGATACAACTTTGCACACATCAAGATGAGAGAATACACCTTGTAAGTCTTTATATTTTTTAACCTGAAAGGCTCAGTTGGAAAGCTTTTTGGTGTAGTATATGAATGAATATAGTATTTCTCCTTTCTTTCTCCCTATCAGTAGTAATTTAAGTCACTATCTGAAGTTAATCCTATTACACTGTGAAATTCTGGAGGAAAAGATATTGATATTATAAGTAATGCTTTCCTTACGTGGTTCTTTTCTGGCCTGTCAAGTTATCTTTCTCAGTGACAACAGGATACAAGTGACTTTTTATATTTAAGGAACCAAGATACAGCATTAAAAATTCAGTATTAGTTCCTAGCTATTGAAGATCACAGTCAATTTGATGCACGCAGAGATTGTTACACATGCAAGTAAATCAAAACTGAAAAGACAGTGACAAAAACAAATAGCACATAGCTACATGCTTAAGGATTTTTCTGCCAGTGTATTAAGTAAAATATTGTCCTTGAATTACCAAGAAAATAATTTATCCTGATTTCTTTAAGCTTATTCAGGCTCTTAACATAATTTCATGAGCTTTGAACTCATTGAGTCTTCTAATAATGTCCTTAAATGAGGGAAGGAGGTAATTTGCTCTCACTGCCTTTAGGGGATCAATCCATCATGCATCAGTCATAAGCATTAACATTATACTATGGCTGCCTCCTTTTTTAAGTAACCTAATCTGGCATGGAGACAGTGCTGTAGAGTAAAACTTGGAAATCACTCTGTTATTTTGCGCAGAATTGCTGTGCCTCCTGCAAGAACATTTTGCTATAAAACATACTGCAATGATTTAGAGTTCTCACTGTACTAAATTCCTTTATAACCTATCTTCTACCCCCTGCCAGGACACTTTTCTGCAACAAGCAAATTCCACGGATGCTGAGGCCAGATTATAGAGGAGCTGTGCGGTGTTATTACTACAGATGTGCTCATTAAGCCAATGGGAGATGCAGGCACTCAGCATTTCTAAAAAGTCAAGTCATTTTTATTCAAGTCTCAAAGTCTAGGCATCTAAATGTGAATAGTTTAGCTTATTTCAATGTTCAATTAAACTGAAAAAATTTATCCAAAATTAATTTTTAAAAAGGCTACATATTGTAGCACTGTGGGTTCATGTACTGCCCTTTCCCTTGAGTTCAAGTCTGATTATATCACAAAAATGAACCAAATGCAGTGGTCTATTGAGGACTAGAATTTAAGACATTTGGTCAATCAAAAAAAAAATCAACATTTTTCTATTCAAAAAGAGAATATAATCAGTAGTATATGATCAGACATGTCCAAGACTAAATTAATCAAGATATTGTACAGGAAAAAGTGTATACGAGAAATACAGCATCTTTACCTTACATAACAGAAAATGATGTCATTGACTAATTTCTCAAATTTACCATGAGTTGAAAGGCTGCAACTGAACTCCAACTGGCTACAAGTATCAAGGACAATAAAAAGTCCATTTTTTAGATATGTGGGGAACCAGAGGAAAAACAAGGACCCCTAATAACCCAGATGGGACAACTGACAACCAACGACCAGGAAAAAGCCAACTTGCTAAATGCGTACTTTGCGTCGGTTTTCCACCAGTCTCACAGGACACCCCTGCCCATTACAGGATGGGAAGGCCTGGATGAGGGAGATTCCTTAACTCTCCATCAATGCTGACTTTTTGAAGGAACACCTTGAGAGGCTGGATACCTTCAAGTCAGTTGGCCCTGACAGCTTATAACCTGGGTACTCAAGGAGCTGGCTAGTATCATAGCTCAGCTCCTGGCACGAATCTTTAAGAACTCCTGGTGCTCTGGTGAAGTACCCAATGACTGGAAGAAGGCCAATGTGGTGCCTATCTTCAAGAAAGGGAGGAAAGTGGATCCGATAAACTACAGGCCCATCAGCCTGACCTCTATCCTAGGGAAGATCCTAGAAAAGATTATCAAAGAGACTATTCTCAACAGACTGGCCAATGGTAAAATCCTGAGGGATACCCAGCTCGGGTTTGTTCCAGGTAGGTCTTGCTTGACCAATCTTATTTCCTTTTATGACCTATCACCTGAACAAGGGGGAAGAGACTGATGTCATATATCTTGACTTTAAAAAAGCCTTTGATCTGGTATCCCATTATCACCTCTTAGCAAAACTTGCCAACTGCAGCCTCAGCTTCACCATGGTCTGCTGGTTGGGGAATTGGCTCCATGGTCAGACTCAGAGAGTGATGGTTGATGGAAGTCAATCGTCATGGTGCCCTGTGACCAGTGGGGTCCCTCAAGGCTCTGTCCTTGGGCCTATATTATTCAACATCTTCATTAACGATGTGGACACTGGCATCAGAAGCAGACTGGCCAAGTCTGCCAATGACACCAAGCTTTGAGGTAAAGCATTCACACCTGAGGACAAGAGGGTGATCCAGGCTGACCTTGAAAGGCTCAGGAAGTGGGTGGATGAGAGCCTGATGGTGTTTAAACACTAAAAAACACAATGTTCTCCACCTTGGGAGGAAAAATCTGCAGCGTACTTATAGGCTCGGCAGTGCTACACTGGCTAGCACTACAGATGAAAGGGACTTGGGGCTCGTGCTTGACCACAAGATGAACATGAGCTTTCAATGTGATGCTGCAGCTAGTAAAGTGAGCAAAACACTGGCTTGCAACCATAGATGCTTCTCAGGCAAATCCCAGGACGTCATTCTCTCCTTGTACTTGGCCTTGGTGAGGCTGCAGCTGGAGTACTGCGTCCAGTTTCGGGCTCCACAATCAAAAAGGATGGGGAGAAGCTTGAGAGAGTCCAGAGGAGAGCCATACACATGATTAGAGGTCAGGAAAACAGATCTTATGATGAGAAGCTGAGAGCTATGGGACTCAGCCTGGAAAACCGCAGGCTCAGTGGTGATGTGGTGGCCGCCTATAAGTTTACAGGGATGTTCACCAGGATCTGGGGGAACATCTGCTCACCAGAGCACCCCAAGGGATGACAAGATCGAACAGTTACAAACTCCTCCATGACCGTTTCAGGCTGGACATAAGGAAGTACTTCTTTACTGTCTGAGCGCCCAAGGTTTGGAATAGACTGCTGCTGGAGGTGGTTCAAGTACCTACTTTGCCTTCAAGAGACATATGGATATTTATCTTGCTGGGATCCTATGACCCCTGCTGACTTCCTGTTTCTGGGCAGGGGGCTGGACTCAAAGTCCCTTCCAGTCCTAATGCCTATAAAATCTATGAAAATAAGGACTAAGAATCACTATGTTCCATTAGTCACTGCACAAGATTTTTACCAAGTTGTTTGGACTTAAGCAGTTAACCAAAAGTTCTGGGTCCTGTAAGTTGTTTCCATTAGGGTGAGATTGATGACAGAGGGCGCATCTACACAAGACGCTGGAACGCGTATCACAGCAAAAGCTGTATTAATGTGTTCATGCACAGGAGAATTAGTCTACTGCACATTAGCATCACATAAAAAAAATATACCAGCACTACCGCATAATAGCACTGATTATGGCGCATTAAGTACCTGTTATTACAGGTACTAAATTTATTACAAGTGTAGACATGCCCAGAGCCAGGTATCTTTCATTCAATCCTGATTACCTGAACAAGCAGGAACTAATACTGAACAAACAGAAATCAGTCAACAAGACAATGTCCATCCACAGCTCCATGCCCCTTTCTTCCAGTCTGCACTTAGCCCAAAACTCTCTCTCTCAGGCCTTTTCTCAGGGCAACACCTTCAACTCTTGTCAAGACATATCCTTGGATCCTTCCCTACATTCCTTTCCATGGTGGATTCTGCTTCCTGCACTCCGAAATACAGCCTTCTACTCAAACAAAACCAAGCAAAGCTCTTCACCCACACAGTTCACATCTCCAAGCAGCCTTGCATGCGCCTTTGATCATTATTAAAATGGTCACGTGTCTATACTTTGACTTGGGTGCCACTATTCTGTTATCAGAGAATGTTAACAATTGCTAATATCCTAGATTAGGATGGTGATCAAACCTCCTCTCCTCCCAAGTTTCACTGAAATTTAACCAGCACATATAGCAGGCAAAGTTCATTGGTTGTCTAAACTATGCTAGCATTCTTGCAACTGTTTCATGGACAGAATCAATAATTCCAATGCTGAATCAGGCCCTCACCCTTTTACTCTCATTTGATTCAAGAAGTTGAAATTGTCTAATGATAATCAAAAGACCTGTCAGTAAATCTATTTTGTTCAGACAGAAAAAAGAAATGGAACACTTCATAAAATGCAGATGCTCACCATGTCTCGTCTCTCACCTTTAGAACTTCAGAGCAGGCTTTGAAAACAATTAGCTGCAAGCATGAATGGTACCCTACTATCACCTAGCCTCGACTCCCAGGGTATCTGGTTGTGAAGTATTATTTATTTATCTCTCTCAGGATGGAAATAAGCATTAAACATGGAAAAGTTATTATACTTTAAAACAATAAACCAGGGGTTTAAATGAGCATGAAAATGTGCTGAGGCAAAACCTTTACAGTGCTTCTGAAGCTCTAATAAGATCCCTAGCATGTGTTTGAAATACATATACACTCCAAGCACTGACCCAGGATCTTGTTGTTGCTTCCTCTATTATCATTATGACTTTGCAAGACGTGTCTTATTAATGAAGCTTTTGAGGAGGGGTTATGTTTTATAAGAAATGTTGCATCTTTCACTTGTTCCTCATTTGTCTTTAAATGATCCATTAATAGAGGTACAACCTTTAAAAGTGTGGGTATTCAATAGGGGAAAAAAACACAGTGCAAACTCAGTAAAGAACATGTGGGGTGCAGGGTACAACTTAGGGTTACCATATGTTTGGGTTTTCCCAGACATGTTCTCTTTTTTGGTCCTCTGTCCTCGGTACACGTAGGTTTTTGAAATGCAAGCAAATGTCCGGGATTTTCTCTGCCTCTGCTTTTCCCTGGCACTTCTGGCTTGCCCAAGCAAGGAGCTGCTTGGGGTTGGGAGTAACTGGAGCCCAGGGCATCACGTGCTTAGAGCGCAGGCTCCAGCAGCTGCAGGCAGATGACAGCGTGAGAGCAAGCAAGAGAGAGCATGCTATCATGGACAGCAGGTTGCGTGTGGGGCACCAGCATTGTCTTGGGGGCAGGGTACAGTGGATCAGGAGTAAGGGGCACCAGCAGGGCTGGGAGGGCTGTGGCTGTGAGTGAGGGGCAGGGGCAGGGCACAGGCATATCATTGCATCCTTACAATCACATACCCTTTCTCCCTCCCCCCACAGGTGTCCCCCTTTTTGAAACTGTAACTATGGTAACTCTAATACAGCTACCCAAGGTACCTTTAAACTAGCTGTCTAGCCTTAGCAGTGTCTATCTTGGTACATGTTAATTCACCTTGTCAAGAAGAGAAGTCTTTGAATTCTACCTGCCAGAATCAATTAAGATTCGCTGTGTGAGACAAAAAAGCAGTAGAAAAGAATATTACATTTCATTTTTAAACAAATGCAGATGATGGCTGATCTTGCATGGGCACATGAAAGAAAAGAACACATGACACAGCCCTACCTTGGGCATGCTCCCACCACACTGCAGTTTGGTTACACAAACCCTGAACTAAGGTAAAACTACTGGAAGCACTGGCCTGTCCAGCCCACCAAGAAGTCATAGTTCCTTTGCAGGCACACACTGTCACAGAGGTGTGTGGGCACAATGGTGATGGTGCCTGGTTCAGGCCTGTGGGAGACCGTGCTGTATGAATGTTGTATGGAATTTGGGCTGAGTCAGCTTACTACTGCCTGGTGGACCCTATCGCAGAGCAGCTGCATTGGGCTCCTCCTCTTTGATCCTGGCCCCTGGACATACATATGGCAGAGCTACATCTTACAAGAATATACTGGGCTAAATTGAGTATGCATGCTGCATTAGTAGCTCAACAACGCTTTAAATTAATAAGTGTTTTCACTGTAAGGTTGCTTCTAAGGCACAAGGTGGAGAAAGTGTCTTGATACCCATGTGTGGCAGTGCAGGACCAAACATTATCTGGCCTGATGTGAGCTGCCTTCTCTACTTCTCAAGTCAAGATGCCTTAAGTAATCCCAGTAGCTGGAGTTCCAATAAGTCAGGGTTTTTCTTTTCTCTGCAGAGTTTCTTTGGCCTTGTGTTCATCTTTTAGGCTATAAGACATGCAAAACACCATGTGATTTCTAAGTAGTGAACTCTGCCTATAGAAGAATTTTCAGATGGTTACTAAAATTCCATCTTAAATTATTTTTTAGGTAAAGAGGCAGGCTGTATGAGACAACAGTCACATTTCATATTCACCCAGCAGATTCCCTCCCGTTCTAATTAGGACTTTAAGCATGGCAAAAAAAAAACAAATAATTAGATGTGTACATATGGGCTTATGTGCCTATATATATAATTTAGACATACTGACAGACCGTGAGGGTTCATCCAAGATATAGGCAGCAGGGCCTGCAGGTAGGCGCTGAAAGACAACCAGAAGGTCAACTAGGTGCAGGTACAGGTTTCTGGGATGTCAGATCAAGGTCTAAAACAATGGAGTGGGGAATGCGGGACTAGGTTCCAGGATAGTCAAGAGGGAGATCTGAGAGACATAGTCGAGGGTGCAAGCCAAGGTCAGAAGCCAGGAGAATCAGACACTCAAATGCTGAGTTCCAGGGAATTTCCAAGAGCAGAGTCAGGAAAAGACAAAGCTGAATTAGGAGTCAAAAGAGCCAGAGAGCAGTGAATGCAAGGCTTGCCAGAGCAGACTAAAGCTCTTGTCAAGGCCTGCCAGCAGCCTGAGGCTGCAAGTGTGGTACAGCCAGATCTTATCCAAACAACCATTCTTGTTATTTGCTGAGAGCCCACAGTGTAGTTAGCATTATGCAACATGGAGTCTCAGGACTCTGCCTAAAATATAAAACTTGTGATCTCTCTTGTTACGCACAGCTGAAAGCCAGTCTCCAGGCCTGCATGTGACTGTTCTTCCTGGAGGCCCTCCTCAGATATAACCCACTTTTCCCCATCTCTCTCCTTGTTCTTTCATAAAATATGTTTCTTTCCAAAGGCCTAGAAACTAAGGCTGTGTGAAGCTTTGGTAGCCAATTTGATTAGGAGGAGATTCAGCCCGATTTGGGGACCAAATCCAAAACAAATTGGGAAACCAATTAAAAGCTCCAAATCGATTCAGAA
>JAGPOW010000261.1:111031952-111042850 GCA_030014935.1 Caiman crocodilus | reverse complement strand
ATAGACTAAACAGGCAGCTGGCACAGCTGCCCCTAGCTGGTTACCTAGCTGGTTACCCTAGCTGGTAAGTCTGTTGGGGTTGGAGGAGGAGGGAAGGGAAGGGGCATGGGGGAGGGAGGAATTGGGGCTGGGACAAGCTGCCCAGCTGGGACAGCGAGGCTTGTTACTTGGGGGGGCGGGGCAGGATGCAGGCATGGCAGCACTCAGACTAGGGGCTCTGCCCTGCTGCTGCTTGCCCGGGCGGGATGTGGGCATGGCTCACTCCAGGTAGAAGGCGCAAGTGGCAGCAGGGCATAGATCCTCCTCGCAGCCCTGCTGTGACTGCATCCCACCCCCACCCCTGCACCAGCTGGCAAGCAGCGGCAGGGCAGAGTTCCCATTCCCAGTGCTATGTGGGCGCAGCAGTGCTGGGAGCAGGGGCTATGCCCTGCTGCAGCTTGCCCAGCCCACGTTGGGTAGGGGAGCGTGATGTGGGTGCGGCTCACTCCAGGCAGAGGGCAAGCAGCAGCAGGGCATAAACCCTGCTACCAGTGCTGCCGCACCTGCATACTGCCCTGCCCCCTTTCCCCCCCCCAGGCTGGGCAAGCAGCAGCAAAGCAGTGCCCCTGCTCCCAGTGCTGTTGCTACTGCATCCCGCACCCCCCTCCTGCCCTCTCCTCTCTGAGTAACATGCCCCTCTGCTCCAGCTAGGCAGCTTGTTCCAGCCCTAATCCCCCCCTCCTCCATGCTCCTTCCATCCCCTCTCCCGCAACACCAGCACATTTACCAGATGAAGGCAGCTGTCAGCTGCCTGTTTAGTCTATGGCCAAATCTCCAAAGTGGTGTCGAATCTCTTGGCTCTGATTCAGCCAAATTGAATCAAGACAGTGATTCGAATCTCCAAATAGAATCACTGTCTTCCAAAATCGGCTGAATCCGAATCTGAAGCACTTCACACAGGCCTACTAGAAACATGCAGTGTTACTAGATTCCTAAGCCAACATTTAGACTCCAATGCAAAGATTCCCGTTGACTTCACTGAATGATTGATGAGATCACTGGTGACTAAAAAGTCCCCCAAAAGCTATACTATGCCTGTTTCCTATGATCAGAGACCTAATAAAGAATGTCTTGCATTTGAAAATGTGCCTAACATTATACAAACTACAGTTGGTCCAATAAAAGATATCACCATAATAAACCCTTGCCTCCCCAAAATAGACTAGTTTGAGAACCATGACTTACAGTGAAAGAAGCTTAAATATTTTTGCCAGAAGAAATTATCACTGAGTTTGCCAAAAGAAAGTTGTTGCAATTAAAAGCTTTTTTAAAAAAAAAGCTGAAGACTCAGCCTATTCAATCTATTTGCCTTTGGGCAAAAAACATTCTGAGAATGTAGTAATGCCATTTGCTAATGCCAACGGGAGAAAACTTTTCTTCTAAAGCACCACCACATTTTTAAAATAAATTGTTCCCTTTGAAGATGACAGATATTGTCTGAATATCTTCCCATGAATATGATAATCACCAAGAAATATAAGCCATCATGCTAACCACTTTCTTTGAAAGGTTCACAATGGGCAGGATGATAGCTTTACAGCTCTATTTGTTAGCCACTAGCTTAACAATGTGCTAGGTTGATAGAAGCCACAATTACTTACCTGCCAATCTGCAAACCATTTCTTCTTAGAAAAGGAAGTAAATGAAAAAGGCTGATTGCATAGCTAACCAGGACCTGCAGATACAGAAGTCCCTAAGAGCATGAATATTTAGTATGTGAGGCTCGGCAAAAAGATGCTGTTTCCTTCCTGTGAAAAGACAGCAGTTGGGCGAACTGTTTTTGTTCCCTAATGTAGTTAAAAGGCACCTGGGTGTGACAGGGCCACTGGAACTAATTTGATTTGTGTTTCTTATTGCTTTTTGGAGTTGTGAAGTTGCAGGATCCTGCAGGCGCTAAGTTTTCTTTTTAACTCCCCCCTGGCTGCTATCATTTGCTATGGAGGTTGATATTAAAGAAAACACAGGGAACTGTGGGCACTGGCGGAAGTGACATCTGTTGTTCAATCAGAGCCCTGAAAGCTCTCCATAGCCATGCTGTGACACATGTGCATGGCTGCAGAACACTTTAAATGTGGCCAGTTGTATGACAATTTGATCCCTCATTAGATGAAGGTTAATGAAGGCACTCCAAAGTGGAGTTCCCTAGGTAACTTTTGCAATCCTTACATGCAATTGGGACTGGGTGGCATTAGCCCAGCCCTGCCCCTTGTGCTGTCTGCAGGAAAGGGGAGTGAGAGTGGAAGGGAAGGTAGCTGTGGGCTCAGTTTTGCCCAGCCTGAGCGGGAGGGATGGGAATTAAAACTCCCTCTCACCTTGTGCCCCCCCCAACCACTTCCCCTCCAGTCCAGGCTAAGCAAACCCCAGCACCAGAGCTTGAGGGGTAAGGGAGACTAGGGGAGAGGAGGAAATGTGCCATAGGTACCTGGCACACATTACATTTATTGTAATATATAACCTGTTAATCACACCATAAATAGTCCCACTGCCACATGTTCACTTGATTTATGGCACAATAACATTGCAAACCAGCTACAAAGGTATGCCACAAAAGATGTGGAAATTATTTGTGTCTGGTTTGTAAGGCATCATAATTTGAACATACAGCATGCCCCCATGCCTATGCTGATAATCACCTCGTTGTCACTGGGACCTGGGTTGGCATTGGGACCAATAAGATGCTGGGGAAACAGGTTGCAGCCTTGTAATCATCACACTTGGCAACCTTTCCTATTTTGCCATGTATGCAAGGGCTGCAGGACAAGGCACTTTAAAATAGCAGCTCATTGTGACCTGGCATTTTAAAGTGCCTTGCTCTGTAGTTCCTGCAGAGCTATGGAGCAAAACAATCAACTTGTTGGGTGGGCTTCTCCCTGCATCTCAAGTTCAGACCCATGCCTTAACCCTGGATGTGGGCCTGCAGACATGAGGCTATAGAAATGTCATGTTGGGACTTGAGATGATCACATTCCCCTCTCGTGACAAGTTAATAGCTGCATCCACAGCCTCTCTGTGCTCCTCACACAAGTTTTAAAAGTCCTGGCATGCCAGGAGCCCAAGATGGGGAAGCTTTCCCTGATCCCAGATTCCCTGTATTGGAAGGTCTAAAACCTATGCATATAGCCCAACTGGGATGCGCACGTAGTTTTTAGGCATCCTGGCACACCAGAATCACAGGTTGTAGAAGAGACTCCCTGATCCAGTAGTTCCAACAGGGAGCCTGTGTATTTGCAGCTGTCAGGCCCTGGCCCTGGGTTCCCTGCACTGGCAATCATGTTGTTGGGTTCTGAGCCTTGATCCCAACAATTGTGCCTCCTGGCATGCCTCTTGCCATACCACACATGTATGAATGTTGGAACTGGGGATCAGATCCAATCATACCATTAAAGGAGCATCTGCCAGTGTGCACAGATAAGAAAAGCCATATTGGAATAAAAATGGGACTTCTCTTTATGTGTGCACTCATTCCACAATAAGTTAATGACTACTTGCACATACAGATACCACAACAGAAACCACTTTTTACATGTGCACTCTGCACTTTTGCTATTGATTACTAATGGACCAACCGGTACTGCTTGATCTCCTTTATTCCACTAAATTTTATTCTCCTATCATCACAATGAAAAGACTCTTCACCAAAGTCCCTTTCTCTAAATAGTACATTCAGTTGATTATCAGAGTAACAATTAGATGATAAGTCTACATCATATTCAAACATGAGCAATATATCTTGTTGAAATATCTTATCAACTCCATTCTGGCTAGTCACTGTTAGTGAGATTTTTTTGTGCATATAAAAACAAAAACCATTTTCTTTTATGTAGCTCAAAATTAAAACAAAGTGTGTGTATGTGTGTTTCCTTTGGCTTTGTTTTAAAAGGAAACCACAGTCTAGCACACTCCAGAAAAAGCTATCTATTATTTGGACTTTTCTTTAAAGTCTATATCAGTTACAAGGGATACAAATGAAACATCTTCAAACACTCTCACCTATGTCCCTGTGGAACTCAGACTTCCCATTTGCCTCCATTGTCTGGAGGTTTAGAATCACCTTGCATAATGAATTCACTCTCGTAGCTCAAATTGTACCCTAGATGGGGTGTTGGGAATCCTAACAGGCAGTCTGGGCTAACTGCCTAATTGGCTACACCTGCCTGAGGCTACTACTGGCAGCCCTACCCCAATTAAGGAGCCATTTGAACCTCAGGAATAGCTGCTAAGGAAAGTAGCCTACCCATTAGTTCCACCATTGGCAACAGATTGCAGGTCAGCCAACAGCTCCTCTAGACTAGGATTCTGCCCCTGTGATCCTGTATTCCCTGGTTTCCTAGCCCTACTCAGCTCTGATTTCTGAACTTCAACTTGGCTTGTGACTCAGACCTGCCCCTGAATTTTTCCTTGGATCTGGTAACCTAGCATCTGAACTTTTGATTCTACCCATTTTGATTTTATAGTCACCTATTGTTTGGGTAGAATCAGAAGGCAAATGCACTGTCCTGTAAGAAGGATGTCCCAGCATCATATCCACCACCTCTTTCTACTGTCTTCCAGCCTAAGAACTTTATTCAAGTCATCACTCAGAAAAGTCTCTCTTCAATCCAAGCATCCCTCACTAATGACCCCCTGGCTAAAAAACTACATCAGGTCACAGTTTCACCCAAACATGACTTCTAGTGTCAGGATGGTTTCCTATTCTTCCAGCATCACCTCTATATTCCCAAAGGACCCTTATAATCAGAAATGCTAAAGTTCTGCCATGATATGCCACCTGCCAGACACTTTGGGTGATTTAAAATGCAGCATTACTAATTCTGGTAGATGCAGATGACTACACTAGTGGCTTCCAACCTTTTTTTTGCTGCAACCTTAAATCCGGGTTGCGACCCCCACCTCCGCCACCAACTCACTTATGCCCAGCAATGCCAGCAGAGCCTGCGCCAGGTTGGGATCATGGGGGGGCAGTGATGGCAAGAGCCATGTGAACCGTGAGCCAGGACAGCCCCGCAGGCGGGATGGGCGGAACTAGGGGAGGACCCTCCATGACCCTGATTTGGGTCGTGACCTGAGGTTGGGAGCCACTGCTCTAGACATTAAGCAACGTCTCCTTAGTTAGGGAGCATTTTTAAATTAGAACTTTGCTGAGTTAACTGGCACCATCATTCAGCAAAGAGCAGCACCAGGTGTCTGAGAAGGCTGATATCAGGTTCAGTAAGAAACTATGTTGGTATGGTATCCAGCTTGGACTAACAAATTGGTATGGTGTCCAGACTTCCGTATCAAGCATTCTTTTTGAGTAGGTTCCAATTAAAATCTGCCTTCTTGTCCTGATTGCTTTCCAAACCCTCCATGGACTTTCTTGAATCTACTATACAGCTCTTAGTTCTCTCTCCTCCTTTGTTTCTTTTTCCAAGCTCCAGAGCTAGGTTTTTTACAGTTTCCTCACATAATCTGGCTTTTGTTGATTTAAACATCCTCTGATGCCATCTGGAACAACTGGCTTCTGTGTCTCTGCCCCATCCACTCTCCATCTCTTTGCAACTTGTGATCAAAAACATATATATTTTCCCTGGACTTATACCTTTTAATTTTAATCTTTCCTCTCTTTATTGGTTTTATGTCTGACTGCTTTAATTCATTCACCATAGAATGTCCTTACAAAACTGCTTGCTGTAATTTATAACCCAAATTCTCTAGTACTGTTTAGCGCCAAAAAGTCTTTTAGGGTAGGGTCTATGTGACAGCTGCTGTACGAGATAAATCTGCGTTGTATTGTTTTTGCTTTCCAATAAATCAGTATATAACAGAATATTTATAACAGAAGCTCGGCTTAAAGAGAAAACATATATGTCATGTTTATACAGGAACCTTGACGAATAAACTGCCTAGGGGTACACTGAATTAGTCTATGTAATGAAAGTTTCAGACAATCTTTGGAATTTCCAGGGTTGCTAATACACACTGAGGGACACAACTCTGTTTCAGATTAACATAAAGACTTTCAGCTAAATTGGGTTTAGATCATTCGGGCTGTGTACTTACTCTTATGAGATGTGGGTGAATATTGAAAACAGCATGCTTGTGAGCTACCTTAATTGATGTTGTCATTCTAGGTCCTAATAGAAAGATGTTCAGATCTTTGCTAACACAGAGTAGGGGCCTTTGTTGAAAATATATCCAAAAGACTGAGCAACAGTGGAAACCCATACTCAGAGGTGGTATTCCCAAGCCAAAACTGACATGGAAGTATGATATAAGGAAGCTCACATTACTGAACCACTGGGCCCGACATGTGGACAAGGATTTTATTATTCATCTCATTCAATAGCACTAATCCCACAAAAAGCCACCTAAAAGCAAATTAAAACACCTTTGCATATCCTTAATTGGGTTCAATTATAACCTTATATCAATAATCTATTAAATAAATTCTGCTTTGCTGAGAACCACATCATTAACCCCTGAAAGTACTTTGTTGGGGATGGAAGGAGACCTAGAGCTAAGAAAGCAAGTGGAGGGGGAAAGGAACCAGCCAGCAATTTATCTAATGAAGAAGGGGACAATGGGATCAACTGGCTCAGAAGGGTCTCTAGGGGGATGAGAACAATTATCTATTAAAGCATGTGACAAGGAAAATGACAGATGGGAGAAGGAAATCACATAAAGCTCAGACCTATCTGAGGCCTAATGTTGTAAGCCATGCTACAAATGTCACTTGGATTCTGAATGTTTGTAAATGGGAAACAGTCTCACTAAGACATGGTTCATGCCCCAAAATGAGGTGGGGGATATTATTAATATACCAAAAAAAAAAAAAAGGTTGTTAAGAGGATGGCAATTAACTGTTATGTGTGTCCACTGGTGACAGGAAAAGACATAATGGCCATAAATTGCAGCAAGAGAGACTTGGGTTGTAAAATAAGAACTTTGTAACTATGAACATAGTTAAGCACTGGAACATATTACCTAGAGAGGCAGTGGAGTCTCCATTTCTAATTCTAGCCTGAAGATCCCTGGAATCCACAACCATAACCCTAGCCTGCTGTTCTGTATCAGTTCCACCCCAAAATCTAACTTTGCCATTTCTTGCATTTATATTCCGAAACATAGCTGCAACCCTAACCCTAGGTCCCAGTCAGAAACATGCACATGGCAGCATACAGACCCCTAGCAGCTGCAGCCCAATTCCTAGAGTGCCTATTAGCCTTACCCCTATCCCTGGGTCTACTACTCCTAACTACTCAACCCTAACCTTAACTCCAACCTCATGAGCCAAGCAGCTATAGCCCTAACCCCAAATGGGGCAGCCTTACCCAAGTATGTGCTAGACAAACTACTGTCTGGCATGTGTTAGACATGGATGATCCTGCCTTGAGCAGGGGGAGTCTAAACTTGATTAAACATACAGCTTGTGGACAGGATCCAACCTGCAGAACTGTGTTACCAGGCCCATGGGGCTCCTGGAGGGACCAGAACTTGGGGGTTGGAGGGAGGATAGAGTGAGCAGGGGCAAGGCTCAACTCAATATCTGGTGTACAGAAGTCCATTGGCGACAAGTGGCAGTGGCAGGGGGTAAATGACAGCTGTATTAAACCCTGTGACTCCTTGAAGCCACTTGTTCTACCCCTACTACCATTTGCTACGCTCCCACTGCAGCATCTAGATACAGCATACAAGAAGCCCCATGGCCTGGATTGAGGCTAGAGAGATTGGGAGGCCAGGTAAATTTGACACTCTTGGACTAGATGATCCCCTGAAGTCACTTTCAGATCTATTTTTCAATGAATATATGAGAAAGAACCTCAGTCTATTTACACCTTCATGTTTTTTACTTCCTCGCCTTCAGAAAATAATGTATTTCCCATAAAGCAAAGAGTTTTGCATGATTTGAAGGAAATAGGCTAGTCTGGTCCCTAGCATGTGATATTCCTTTGAAAGCTGTTAATGTGGCATTTGAATGCTTTACCCTATTATTTATTGTATTGTGTGTCACCATCAAAATAAAAAATGACACAAAGCCAGCTATTACATAACATTTTAATATGCCAATCCAAAACTGAAATAGATGTAGTCTTCAGAGGCTGTCTATTCCCTGAAGCCTTCTGGGCAATTTTTTTTTCCTTTTTGATCCTAGGTCATTTCATGCTGCCTATGCCCTGACTATAAAAATAACGCAAATGAACCACCCTGCTCAGAATTTTCTAAGGCCACAAAATCACATGTATTGTTAAATTTTCTGCTATAAGATCATTATGTGCCTTGACCAGAATTCTGACATACGTTATTGCCCATCACAAGGGAAAATATATTTTGCTCTCAGCAGTGCTTCACATTCATAATCTATAGCTCAGTGTACTTACTGCACTGTTCATAGCAAGAAGAGTGACAGATATGAACTGACAGAAGAAGTGACTGTAAATGTAAGCAGAATCCAGTTGGCAACTAAGAGGGGCTTGTCCCAACTGGTCTTACTTATATATTATTTTACAGTTGATTTTTATTTAGTTGTCATGGAAAGGAAAAGATTAATTTGAGATGAACCAATCTTAAAGTCATCTTGGTCATTTTAAAACTGTGCTTTAAATAGGATGAATACACCTTTGCCTTTTCGATGGAGACTACAGCTTCTGAATTTTAAAACAAAGCACCCCTGGACCAAGAAGAATGACTGGCCACCACACAGTTCCAAGTTGGTTACAAGCATTCACATTTTATTCTTTTCATTATAATGCAATAAAGAAGGGAACTGGAGGAATAAATATGTGCAATACACATCAAGATAATTATCTGAAGGCATGTACACACTTGGTAATTTGAGAGAGACATCTTCCAGAGTGGGGAAGAAACAGATACATGGAGTCCCATAATTCTGTGGTCAGCAAAGTTTCAGACTAAGGCTGAGAAGCAGCCAGTAAAGGATGCACACTGTTCAAGTGACAGAAGCTATAATTTAGAGATCCTCCCTAACTCAGGAAACTGATGAAGTTGGTAAGTGGGAGGTGGTCCCCCAGTTAGAGAGTAGTTAGTAAGAAAGACAAAGTGTCTTCAGAAGCTTATCTACTACTCCACAGTAAAATTTGTTGTTCAGGTCATTTCATTCAGTGCCATCTGTATTAAAGCCAGTGATCACTACCCACATATTGCATTTACTTAGAAGTCATCCTGCTATTTCCTGTGTAAAAAAAAATAATCAAGAGTACAAAGTAAAGAAGCCAATAGTAGAAGTGCCTGGTAAGAGAATGCATACTACAATGCTCTTGCTTATAATAACTAGTTAAATTAATCTGCGTTGCTTATTTGCTCATTAGGTTATCTTTTAGCACTTTTGCTTTAGCTAATATCCCTAGAAGACAACTGCTACACAATAACCTACATTCACTACATTAATGATGGCAAGTTACAAAACACAGAAGCAGTCTATCACCCAGGTCATGCTTATTGATAAGGTAAATCAGTAGCTCCTTTACAGAGAGCAGTGTCCAATGCGAAGTTTTTACCTATCCAAGCAAAAGAAGTCACACGAGATACAGGTGTTCTAAAATACCTGTCATTTACCCCTCTAGCACCTATGCCAAAGATAACTATTTTTTGTGTTTCCATCATAAGTAAATTATGATATGCTTTAAGGAAGCTATATAAACCGAAAATCCAATCCTTCTGTGGGCTCCGGGCTCACTCTGTGAGCACAGACTACCTGTCTGATAACCCTTCTCAGAATGGGACCCCGGAGTCCAACAATACAGAGACAAGTGATAGAGATTTTTGTTTAATGGAAACACATGTCTGATCTACAATACAAAGTTGTATTGGAAACACTACATCTTCATACATTCCTTAGATAATATAGCTAATACCAGCAAACTTTCTGTCTCTTGGTCTGCACCTATGGAAGTAAGAAAAAAACCCCTCTACTAATGACATATGTTGTGGTTCCCATAGGGGGCTCTGCTAACAAAACTATAGTGAAAGCAGTTCTGTAGTTGGAGATAAACCTATAGAGCAGTGATTTTCAATCTGATTACACTCAAGGCACCTCTCATTCAGTTCAAGAGAACCATTGGAAAATACCAGCTCTTCCTTCTCACTCAGTTTTTGATTATAGAAAAATATAGAGCAATTCCTGTGTTGCAAAGAACTCAGAAAGAGCACAGCAGGTTAGAACATAACACTCTAGATTCCTATGTGAAATCTCTAAGTTTATCTTGTGAACTATGTTTGCACACCCAACAGTGCTAACACTGCATGGCACCCTGCAGCATCCTCAAAAGGATCTCAAGGCACCCAAGGATGCTGTAACGCCCTAGTTGAAATTCGCTGCTATATAGCCTAGTAGACAGAACTGTTACATCTAGAAGAAAAACAGCTGACTTGACAGTCATTTTGACCTGCCCAACTAAACTTCTGAATCCATGCCTCAAATGTCCTTTGAATGCTCAATATCCTTACATCTACCCTGGTAAGATTTTCCCCTCCTCTGCTAGTGAAGTAAGGAAAACAACTGTAGGCATTTTTACACTGGGTGTGTCTACACGTGCACCCCACTGTGCAGTTGGTACTGTGCAGTCATTTGGTACTTGCTAAAGCAACTATTAAAAGACTGTGCAGTACCCACTGGTACTGGGCAGTCTCAGCAGCGCACAAGTCATTTCTGACCCTACTGCACAGTAGCAACAAGTAGCTCATTGCTACTGTGTAGTAGTGGCGGCGTCATGATTACTGCCTGCTGATGCTATGTCACCATAGTGACGAGCTGCATCACCATAACTTCATAGTTTCATAGTAGCTAGGGTCAGGAGGGACCTGAACAGATCATCTAGCCTGACCCCCTGCCACAGGCAGGAATGAATGCTGGGTTCACAAGA
>JAGPOW010000261.1:111007166-111031852 GCA_030014935.1 Caiman crocodilus | reverse complement strand
AGTTTCATAGTAGCTAGGGTCAGGAGGGACCTGAACAGATCATCTAGCCTGACCCCCTGCCACAGGCAGGAATGAATGCTGGGTTCACAAGACCCCAGAGAAGTGATCATCCAACCTCCTCTTGAATATGCCCAAGGTAGGGGCAAGGACCACTTCCCTGGGAAGCTGGTTCCAGATTTTGGCCACCCAACTGAAAAATATTACCTTCTGATCTCCGACCTAAACCTATTTTCCATCAGCTTATGACCATTGTTCCTCATCACCCCACGTGGTGCTGGTGAGAAAAGAGCTCTGCCAATTTGCTGTTGATCCCCCTTGATGAGCTTGTAGGCAGCCACCAGGTCCCCCCTCAGGCCCTTCTTGCTGAGGCTGAACAGGTTCAGGTCCTTCAGTCTCTCCTTGTAGGACCTGTCCTGCTGCCCTCGCACCAAGTGGGTGGCCCTCCTCTGAACCCTCTCCAGGCTGGCCACATCCCTTTTGAAGTGTGGCGCCCAGTACTGGATGCAGTACTCCAACTGCGGCCTGCCCAAAGTCACATAGAGGGGAGTATCACCTCTCTGGACCGGCTTGAGATGCACCTTTGGATGCACGACAAGGTATGGCTGGCCTTGCGGGCTGCGGTCTGGCATTGGCGGCTCATGTTCATCTTGGAGTCAATAATGACTCCGAGATCCCTTTCCGCCTCTGTGCTTTCAAGAGGGGAACTCCCCAGCCTGTATGTATGCTGTGGATTCCTTCTACCCCAGTGCAGCACCTGCATTTGTCTACTCTGAACCCCATCCTATTCCTATTCTCATCTGCCCACTTTTGTAGTCTGTCTCGCTAGGGTGACGTAGCACCTCATGTAGATGCGCCCACAGGGTTATCTTCCTGTGTAAAAATCCCTACAATTGCTTTCCTTATTTCCTATTGCCTGATGCAACAGGACCTCACTCCCAGCGCTCCAGATGTTCAACATTCATAAAATGGCTGTTGCAGCTGAAAACTGAAACACACAATATAACACACACACAGAAATTACAAGATAAACATGAAAAAATACAATTTTTTTAGATCAGACGATGCTTTTAGTAGAGCATTAGCCTCACGTAATTCTCTCTACAGGATAGGAGCCTGGCTCTAATGACTCAAAATACTGGGTGACAGGTGAGGGGAAGTGGGGGAAGAAGGGGGTTAATAATAAAATGAGGAGTTCTCTGACTAGGCTTGCTAATTTCTGAGCTTTCAGTATATATCCAAGATACATTTTTTTCAAGTTTTTCTCTGCAACCACAAGGGCTAGAAATATTTTTTTCCCAGAAAATAATCTAGAAACTCTAGTTCAATAATAATAGGAGAATGTAAAAAGCAAAGCTTTTTGAAAAAACACAAGAGTGTCAATAAAATCTAGCCACACTGCATGATCTTCTTGACCTGCTGCTTACAAAGAGGGGATAACTGGTGGGGGATGTAGAAACAGAAGGCAACTTGGGCAGCAATGACCATGAGATGATTGAGTTCAGGATCCTGACAAAAGGAAGGAAGGAGAGCAGCAGAGTAAGGACCCTGTATTTAAAAAAAACAGACTTGACTCCCTCAGGGAACTGATGGGCAGGATCCCCTGGGAGGCCAGCCTGAGGGTAAAACAAGTCCAGGAGTTGTATTTTAAAGAACCTTTACTGAAGGTGTAGGAACAAACCATCTTAATGTCCAAAAACTCTAGCAAGTATGGCAGGTATAGCTTCAGTGAGTTAAAAGTATAGCTTCAGTGAGCTAAAATGCAAAAAGGAGTATAAGAGTATTGCTCAGGCATGCAAGAATTAAATCAGGAAGGCCACAGTGCATTTTAAGTTGCAGCTAGCAAAGGACATGAAGGGTAACAAGAAGGGTTTTTGCAAGTATGCCAGCAGCAAGAGGAAGATCAGGGAACGTATAAGTCCCTTACTGAATGGACGAGGTAAATTAGTGATATGGTGTGGAAAAAATTGGTCAGACATGACTCAATGCCTTTTTACCTCAGTCATCACAGGCAAGGACAGCTACCAGACCACTATGCCTGGCAGCACAATTTGGGGAGGAGGTGAGCAACCAAGAGTTGCAAAGGAACAGGTTAGGGACTATTTAGAAAAGCTGGACATGTACCGGTCCATAGGACTGGATGCAATGCACCTGAAGATGCTGAAGTCCTGGGCCAATGTGATTGCAGAGTCGCTGGCCATAATCTTGGAAAATTTGTGGCAATTGGGAGAGGTCCCAGATGATTGGAAAAAGGCAAATATAGAGCTCATATTTAACAAAGAAAAGAAGGAGGATCCAAGGAGCTATAGACCAGTAAGCCTCAACTGAGTTCCCTCAAAAATAATGGAGCAGATCCTCAAAGACCCTATTTCTAATCACTCAGAGGAGAAGGTGATTAGGAACAATCACCATGGATTCACCAAGGGTAAGTCATGCCTCACCAAGCTGATTGTGTTCTATAATGAGATGACTGGATCCGTGGATGCAGGGAAATTAGTGGACATAATAAACTTGACTTTAGCAAGGCTTTTAATACAGTCTCTCACAGCATTCTTGCAAGCAAGCTGAGAAAATATGGGTTGGATGAATGGACTGTAAGGCAGACTGGAAGTTGGCTGGGTTGTCAGGCTCAATGGGTAATGATCAGTAGATCAATGTCTACATCACAGCCAGCATCAAGTGGAGTGCCCTGGGCATTCGTCATGGGGCCTGTCTTGTTCAATGTCTTGATCACCAATCTGGAATATGGGATGGAGCACACCCTCAGCAAGTTTGCAGATGACACCAAGCTGGGAGGAGTAGCAGATACATTAGAGTGTAGGGCTAGGATTCAGAAAGACCTTGACAAGATGGAGGACTGAGCCAAAAGAAATCTCATGAGCTTCAATAATGACAAGTGCAAAGTCCTGCACTTACAATGGAACGATCCCATGCACCACTACAGGCTGGGGGCTGACTGCCTAAGAAGCAGCTCTGCGTAAAAGGACATGGGGGTTACAATGGAGAATTTGAATGAAACTGAATATGAGCCAAGAGTATGCCCTTGTTCTGAAGAAGACCAATGGCGTGCTGAGGTACATTAATAGAAGCATTACCAGCCGATCAAGGGAAGTGATTTTTCTCTTCTATTTGGCACTGTTGAGACCACATCTGAAGTACTGTGTCCAGTTTTGGGGCCCCTACTACAGAAAGGATGTGGACAAATTGGAGAGAGTCCGTTGAGGCCAACGAAAATGGGTAGGGGACTAAGATGGCATGACTTCCGAGAGGCTGAGGGAACTGGGCTTATTTCATCTGGAGATAGAAGACTGAGGGGGGATTTAGTACCATCCTTCAACTACCTGAATGGTGGTTCCAAAGAGGATGGAGCTGGACTGTTTTCAGTGGTGGCAGATGACAGAACAAGGAGCAATGATTTCAAGTTGCAGCAAGGGAAGTTTAGGTTAGGTATTAGGAAAAACTGTCACAAGGAAGGTAGTAAAGCACTGGAACAGGCTGCTCAGAGAGCCTGTGAATGCTCCATCCTTGGAGGTTTTTAAGACCCAGGTAGACAAAGCTTGGGTGGGATAATATATTTGGAGCTGGTCCTACTTTGAGCAGGGGGTTGGACTAGATGATCCCCTGAGGTCTCTTCCAACCCTAATTTTCTATGATTCTATGACACATATCAAAACACAAGGCCTTCAGGCCTGTTTTTGAGGCATCTCTGAACCTAATTAGATGAGAGAATCCCATTGTAGCAGAGAGGAGAGAGGCTCTGTGTCCTCCTTCAGCCCGGTTTGCTCCCCACACCATGGCAGGGAATGAGTAGACTGCTGGTTGCTGTGTTTTCTCCTCACTCTGGCTTAGAGCGAGGCTCAAAAATGCTCTAGGGTGTGGCGCTTACTGAAGGGGCAGCTGAGTGGCAAGTGGCAGTGAAGCTGGCAGACTGGCTGCTGGGAGCACCAGTGGGGAAATGGGAAGCAGCCATGCCTGGAAGGAGAGAGAGGTAGGGAGCGAGCAAAGACTCTCAGCTGCAACACTCCCAGATGAGGGTAAGAGGAGTGACGGGCTCCTGTTCTTTTGTTACTTCTATTTCTATTGGATAAGAGTGGATGTGGAGGGAGCGTAGGGGTGGGGAAGTCTCAGCCAACAGTATCCTGCTTTAAACATACAGGGCAACCAAACTGGCCAGCCCTTGAAGGGACAGGCTCCAATTTAAATTGTGACTACTGAGAGTGATATAATCTTCCCACAGGCAGGATTTATGTCATAACAGTGAACTGCCTCCTGTTACATGAATTCAAACTTAACAACAAGTCATGGCTGGCGAGACAGACAACAGGCCATGGCACCAACAGGACAATTTAGGTCAGGAGAGTACCCAGCCTCAGGCACCTACTCTTGACACATCCACACACGATATGCTTCTTTCGATGCTTTCCCACCCTAGCCTGGATAGCATCTAGTTTAATGAAAAAGTAGCAGTTCAATCCTTTGGTTTTAAATGAACTCTATGAAATAATAATATTGCAGCACAAGCCTGCACCTTCACCATCAGTGATGTACCAAGACTCCTGGCAGCCCCCGGCAAACTTTTAGTATTGGGCCCCCATTTGCCAGAGATAATGATGATAACAAATTGGACAGCAGAAAAAAAATTACCATTTTCAGGCCCCCTTTCTGTCCGGGCCCTGAGAGACCACCCAGTTCACCCATGTTGTGTCCAGGTCTGTTCACCATGGCCATACTAGGACATTCCTAAAGCAACATCAAGTTCTCTGAGTTGTTCCTCAGAAGAGGCTGGTACTCCTATTCCTTTCATCTCCTACTTCTGCTTGTAGCAAAAGGTGATGATTTTTCTATTCATGCCAAAAAATGCAATACTGTATTCCAAAGATTTTCTCAGTCACATGTCTATTTGCTACTGTTGGAAGAGAGGTGATTTAATATGCTAGTTTGACCAGCAAATGGGGCAATGTCCTTTTGGTACCTTGAATTATTGATACACATTTTGTTTCTAATCCCAGGGCACTTTCACATGTGCATATTGCAGTTAGAACACTGGAGCAGATGCAATGGAGTCTGCTGGACTAGCATGCTGCAGTATCTTATGTATTCAACATCCCTGTGTTTCAAAATGGTGATGGGGCACTTTAACTAAAGCTTGTTGAACAAGATTCAGTTAAAGCACCACTGCCACCATTTTGAAATGTGAGATGTTAAATACTCAAGATGCTGTTGGTATTTTAATTAGAGAGAGGCTCTAATTAAAATGTGTTCCCCCTTCCTCACCCGAAAACATACAGACACCCTACTCTCATAGCCCAAGAATTAGTTGGGAAACAACTGTAGGAGCTTCATTAAGCTTCCTATATTTCATCTTAAATTACCTGGTGTCCTGATACACAATAACAAATGGGCTTGTTTTGGCTTGGCACAGCCAGCAGATACATAACATTCCTAGAAGGCTACTTTTATCATCTCGTCCTTTTTATTGTGTAACAATAGATCACCATTGACAATGAAGCTACAGGTTACACTGCATTAAGCAAATGGGTTGCCAGAAGGTAAAGTGTGGCCAAAAGGCCTGGCATGTGAGATTTGTGATATTGGTCAACCCTGTACAAGGAACGCATTTGTGTTTTAAGCAGCTATATTAAGTGGTTTGTGCTAAATAGTCCTTTGAATGCAACCATTAACAGCTACCACAGGTGCCAGACATCTCTGTTCTGATTCATAATCCTCTAGCTGTGAAATGTAGGGCAGTTCCAATGTTTTCTTAACAGCACTGGAGGTACATGTTCTAGACTAATTTTCCTCAATCTGAAGTAGCAGAAATACAGAAGGGCCAAAGAAGATTTAGTGGCTATATAAAGAATCAATCAAAATTAAGTGCTGATAATTTTCAGAAGTGTGCCTTTTCCTTAAGAACAAAATGATCCAGACTCTTTAGCTTAACATGTAGGGCTTAATTTGAAACAGGCCTTCATAATTACATCCACAAAATTGCTGATCTTATCTAATTTATATGCATAAAACAAGAAACTATCTGCATAAATCAGTATTTGCACACATACAAACACACACACGTATATATACTCCCACATATACACAACCCTAATTGTCATTTACACTAAGGCCTTTTACATTGCCAGAATAGCATAAAGAGGCAATGGAAATGACAAAAGCCCCCAATTACCCATTTCACTCATGCAAATCAGATGAGCTCACAAATGCTGTGGACGCAATTAAAGAGAAATGTTCAGATTCTGGTCAATAATCAGATATTATTTTCCATTTTACTCACAATGAAATAAAATATGTTGCGGTTTGATCCTAGAATCCTAATTGTTTCCTAAATGGAAATAATTTGCATCCTTACTCATTCTATATGCTGGTGTTTTTCTGAAGCATCAGTATTGTGCAATAGTATTGGTTATACATCACTCATATCCACGGCAAAATAAAAACATTTAGAAATGGTTCTGAGCCTTAAGACTTGACACTTCCTCTACACAAATCAGGATTATCTCACCTGAAGTGAGGGAAAAGTCAGATCAGCAGAGCTTAGATCCAAAATCAAATTTTCTCAGGGCCTGGAAGCAGTTACATGTGAAGCTTTGCTCTTGGCCCTCTCTAGTCAACCTAAGATGAATGCTTAGATTCCAGAAAGCACATAGAAATATTGTGCAGACTACACGACAAAGTGCACTGAAGAACAGGCTCCCCCTGCACTAGCAATAAAAGCAATAAAGGTATGATGGGATCTGATTCACGATCCCAAAGTCATGCCACCTGCCATAGTAAGAGGCATGATTGTGTGGATCACACATTAGATCCTATTGTGTTTTTACCTCCACATGTAGAGGGGCGCTTAAATGTTCTTTCCTATTCTTTTTTTTTTCCAAAGTAGATGTTATACAAGTCTATCAATGGCAGTGCCAATACTTGAAAACAGTATTTTATGGGTTTTTTTCTTTTAGGAGTTGCCTATAAGTCATTTTTAAACTCTGATATGGATTACTCTTCCCAATCTGTTCTAGTGTGGAGGTAATATCCAAGCAGAAGGCATTTACAAAATTAGTTAAGGGGTTTACTGACCAGCTTCAAGCCTAAAATCTACAAGAGTTGATCTGTCTCTATTTTTTGTCTACTTGTGCCTAAATGACCCATTGGGTTCACATGGTCGATGCATACCAGCTTCTGTAGTCAATGGCACACTAGAGATTGAAGTGGCCAGCATTCGTTTTCAACCATGTTTGGCTCCTGAGGCCAAAATGGAAGGTACCCATTTAAAGAGCAAGGCTCAAGGTCATGTTGCCAGAGGGGTAGCAAGGTACGTTACAACCCCACCAGTGCACCATACTGATCTGTATAAGTCAACTTATTTTGCTCCTCTTTGACTGTGGATGAGTAGGTAAAGGTGGGGAAAACTCTGGGATGTTGGAGATGTTTACTAGATAGGACTGTGGAGCGTCTTCAACAAGACTTATTTAATATCTTTGCAAACATATGAAGTCAACCCTGACAGCAACAAGACATAATACCCCAACCTGCCACAGCTAAAGGAGGGGGAAATATGGCAGCTAATATCCTGTTGCTACAAGGATTATTAAAATACAACCCATAGCTCCAAGGAAGAGAGCCATGCCCTCTGCTATAGAGGAAGGCAAAAACTCATACAGTTGGTACAAATCTGACCATGGGGTATAAAATTCCTTGCTGCCCACAAATATGGTGACTGTTCTGATCCTGAGTAGAGGGGAAAGGCAAAACATCTCTCTTCCTCCCCACACCATCTTAATCCATGTAACAGCAAGAGGGTGAGAGGGTGGGATTCCTTCCCAGGCCCATGTGGCAACCAATAAAATCAAGACGCATGGGAAATACCTATAACAGAGCATAGGCATTGTTACTCCTATAGCATCCCGATCAATGTTGTCCAGCATCTTCTTAAATGCCTCCGGTGATGGAGATTCCACAACTTCCCTGGGCAGTCTCTTCAACTGCCTCACTGCTTCAACAGTGAAGAAATGTTTCCTGCTATTCATCCTAAACTTACAATGCTGCAACTTCAAGCTATTGGTCTGTGTCTTGTTCTCCACAGCAAGAGAGGAAAAAAATGCATTTTGCCATAAATGCTTTCTGTGGTAAGTGGACAAGTTGACTGCATGTCCAGGATTTTTATTCAGAGATCACTGAAGCCAGTTCTTTCTATATGTTTTCTCATTACCATGTGAGCCAGGCACATGGTTTTCCAGAATCCTAGAAATAACCTAGTGTAACCTGCTTGACAAGCTACCTCATTTATGCTAGTATTTTTGTCCCTTTGGAGAGAATAAAGGAATGCATTATCTTTCTAGATCTATGTCTTTCTTCTCCTGTGTACATGGTGTGTCTTCATCTATCTGAGTCTGAAGAGGTTTTCCTTGGCCCTTTCATTTTATAGTGTTTCTTAATCCCTTAAACTCTCCAGCCCAAGGAATGAATTTTTGCTAATGTTCATTTTACCCACTTACTTTTCTCTGTGAAGTCAGGCAGGGTCTCCATGAATACTTCAGGGACAGAGACTGCCACACTGCTGCTGAAGCTCATTTTGGCTCATCTGCGCAGCAGGGTAGATTTTTGTTGGCAGTGTACCCGGTAACCATCATTTTGAAGAATTCAGCTCTGCTCATCAACAAGAGTTAATGAACATAACAGGATCCAGCTGAAGGTTTCAGGTGTAAGGTCCCCAGTAATTCTTTCAAGCATTTGACTGTAGGAACTGAAAAATCATGGTGCTAGCCTTTTGTGTGGGAGAATGACCATTTCCCTTGTAAAAAACAAAACAAAAACCAAACTCTCATTCTCTGTGATAAATTCCTGATATGAAATGCCAGCTTAGTTGCTGCTTACAGAAGTGTGAATTTACATTGGTCTTGCAGGGAACATAAACTTTTTCAAAAGGGTCTAGCACCCATGCTTTGCAACCGATCAAGAGGAGAAGAGATTAAAAGTAAACAAAACATTTACCAACATAAACAATGATGAACACCCCTTGTTAGACTGGAGGCATCCCCCAGAAAAGACCAGCTCATGAATGACTGGTGCCTCCTGAATCGGGGCGGGGGCACTTGCAGAAGCCGCTGATGGTGGTGGCCCTGTCTGGGGAACACCAGCCCTACCAACAGCATCAGTGTCAGCCATTGCGGGGGGCATCAGCCCCACTGCGGGGGCACATGCAGTCCTGTGTACCCCCTACCAGTCGCCTGTGGACCAGCTCTTAGTTTTCACTCAATTTTCTACTACAAAAAAGTAATAGAGCAATTCTTCTACTGCAAAGAACTCAAAAAGACCAAAATAGATCAGCATGTTTTTAACACTATGACTTTCTATTTGAAATCTCTGGGTTTATTTTGTGAATCATGTCTTCATGCCTAATCATGCTAATGTTGTGCAACACCCCAGAGCGCCTTTGAAAAGATGTCAAGGCACCAAGTTGAGAATCACTGTCCTGGGCACAGGCAAGCAGAATGCCTCTGTTGCAGCTAGGAAAGTATTGCACTAACTATACTAAATATTCCAGTATCTTATCATACTGAAAAATGGAGAACATAAACTATTGAAAAGAGCCAAGACCCAGGCTAAATTGTATAAACAAAGTGAGGCTCCCATCTCAAGACAAATGTCATAGAGAATACACCAGAAACCTGCTACATAACAGGATTTCTTTTCCCTTACGATCTTTTCTTTATTGATAGGTAGGCTTTCCAATAGGTAGTAAAGTTGTCAAAGAAAAATCAAATGGGAGTTCTGCTGCTTTATTCAGTCCTTGAATTTTGTATACTACATGGCTTTTAGGCACTAACAAAATTTGCCAAACCTCCACGTACTAATGACAGAGCAAATTCAGAGAAGAGTTTAAAGTGGTGTAATACTTACCTTCTTCTGGCCCTTCAACCTATAATTTATACTGCTTGAGATTGGCATAAGATTATTCACTAGCATGTCACTGGCACCTCTGAAATTTGTCTCCCCCCACAAAAAAAATAAGACCTAGAACTTTATTGCCAGTAACCTCAAGGCAACTGGCACCCATATTTCATCAGTGAATAAAGAGGTAAAAGACTGAGTTAATAGAATACAGATAGAATTTGTATGAACAATATGTACCTCTCTATGATTCTATACATTTCCAAGAACGTAGGATTTTTTTGGCTTCCTCTGTAGCTCAAGGCATTAATCTCTTTCTAGGAGCATCTGAGCATATTTTAATCTAACAACATTCTCTGTCATTGTCAATGCCCATCTTCCCCCTGCTCCTTACACATGACACATTATAAGTATTTTCCACCCTCTTTTTTCCTTTTTATGGGTGCTTTGGTACGTGAGAGGATCTAGAATAAATATTTCTGGGACTCCCTTTTGGACAACTGGTTGCTTGCTCATACCGGGGACAGGAGTCTATGGGCCAGAATGCCCCTTCCAGACCTACGTTCCTATTCTTCTCTACATAATTCCTCACAGAAATAAATATCAGCATCCAATATTGCATTATAACAGCTCACACTAATTCTACTACTACTGGAGAGTAGGTTTAGGTTGGATATTAGGAAACACTACTTTATAGGGTGGCTAGGATGTGGAACCAGCTTCCTAGGGAAGTTGTTCTTGCTCCTACCTTGAGCACCTTCAGGAATAGATTGGATGGGTACTTGGCTGGGGTTCTGTGACCCTGATACTCGCTCCTGCCATTGGCGGGGGGTCAGACTAGATGGCCTGCTCTAGACTCCTTCTGACCCTAGATACTATGATGCTATGATACTATGATCTTCTCTGAAATGAAGTGATATTATCTTGCTCTGTTCAGTTAGAAGAAGAAATATTTCCCCTAATATGTTTTCAAGCACAGAAATAGGGGTATGAAGCACTATCACAGTAAGATTATGTAGCTTTGTGATGCCCAGAATAGTATTAACAATGCATGTACTAGAAATATCTCAAGTAGTCAGACAAATACCACAGACTTGACTTACAGCTCATTTTCTAATTGATAAATATGCATTTCCAACATGCTTGTGATTGGTTTAATAATCTTTAATTAATCCGGTATTTATTTGCATTGTAGGGGACAGTGAGTCCTCAGTGAAATTGTATTGACACCATATAGTACCTTTAAAGATGGACAACAAAGATGTAATCAAGCCCCTTAAAGAACCTGGTCCAGCATAGGAAGGGCACTCGTAGAAACCCTTGTGGTTTAATTCTTATAAGCATGAACAAAAGAGCAAATTAAAGTTATCAGAAGCTAGGACTTTTTCCAGAAAAAAGGATACATAGTAACTGTTTTTGAGCCTGCAATTAAGTAAATGAAGTAAATGAAATTTAAATCATGGCAACTTAGCTGACCCAGTTTAGCTTTCACTTACTGCTGGGCAATTGCAGGTGTAAGAACACTTTTCCTAGGTCAATTGTTTCACAAAAACTTACTTTAATTTGAAAATTTGTCCATCTCATACATTCAACAGTGTAAGACATTCATACTGGACTAAAACATGGAAAACTTTTAGTCCTTAACTAAGGGAAAAACCTTTTGAAATTGTTGGGAAGTATTTCTGGAATAAAAGCATGATGTTCAAAGGGATTCAGATGTGGGACACCTCAACATTCCTACATCTAAACTTTAGACCGATGGTTCTCAAATTTTTTAGACTCAAGACTCCTCTCCAAAACTTTTCAAAATTTAGCAACATGTCAGTTCAAAACCTAATATAAATATGTTATGAATATTGCAATATAAACATAATAATATTTATTGATATGCTATTAATTTATTTGAGCATTATCATTGACCTACTGCCACACCACTGTAGCCAGGTGGAACTGTGCTGAATACTTCTTGCAGAAAACTGCTGTGGCAGGAGAGCACATACTGTAGTTGCAACTCTCCCATCCAGTCCTGCATAGTGTGTTACAGAAACAGATGTGCATGTGACATGTGGAACTGTCCTGCACACCTATCTTCAAGAGGGATGTCCTGCACACCTGTCTTCAAGGGGCTGTAGTAGAAAGTCATGCCTGCCTGCCGTACCACTTCCATTATGCAGGCAGGTGCAACATTTCTGCTGCAGTTCTTGTTTCGGTTATGTGTCTTGAAAATGGAGGCGCGTGGGACGGTCTGGCGATAAATGCTACCACCTCATGCACCACTGTTCTAGTTTTAGTCCTGCTCACAATGCTGTTTATGCATTTTGGCCAATGACTTTATAAACCAATCTAGGAGCTGGAACTGGAACCCAAAACTCCCTTCCTCCCAGCAAGTGCCCTCTGCATGGGACTGCAAAGGCAGGCTCCCTCTTGGTTGCTTTTCTCCTGACTCCAGGAGTTTTGCAGTCTTGCAGTTAGGTACTAACATTTTGTATCAGTCCCATTTTAGGTGTTGAAGAACATTACCCTAAAATATAGCAATCATATGGGTCTACATGTGATCACCTGCTACACTGCCATAGTGGCCCGCTCCACACTTAGACCATGCTGCTACAGCAATATAGCAGGGAAATCAAAGCATGCATCGCCCATGCAGCACAGTACCTGCTCATACTGCACCATGCTTTAGTACTTCTGAAAGGAAGTACTAAAGCACATCACCATATAGTGACATGTAGACACATCCAGTGAGAACTTCAGGATTTGGCCATTAATATATTTCAGACACTCATGGAAAACACATATGTGCCCCTGTATAGCATGCTATGAAAGGCCCCTGCCCAACACACCTTGGTGCCACAATCAAGGCATTTGGGAAAAACCCAGACACGTGGCTTATGACCCACCAGAGGCTGGTTGCTTTCCCCAGGGCAGAAATACCAAGGAAAACCCAGAAAACATCTGTAGCTGATGCAGCACTGGAGATCCATCCAGCTGTCAGCTCACCCTATGCAGCCTGCGAGCCAGACACAATGCAACACAATACCCCACCTCATGCAGAGGGCTACACAGAAGTACCAGAGTCTGGGAGAGGGCAGCCCAGTGGGCCCTGCAGGTGCCAACCAAGAAGAAACTCCAGTTCAGGGGCCCTGTAATAGGGGGCTTTCTCAGGGCCGGTCTGTCATGGACTCGCCCACCTGGTTCCAGGCCAACCACTCGCCTCCTCGTCTGCCATTCCTTGTTGTTTCTTAATTGGTTCTTATTAAGGCAAGAGGCTGCCCATTCTTGCCCCAATACCAGGGGGCCACTATCTACAGCTCCATTCCTCCACTATACCACAACCCAAGCCTTGTAGATGGCATCCACATTTCTTAATGTCACGGGCCCCATACTGGGCCCCAGAATCCTCTAGTCCAAACCCCACCTTGATCCCTTTAATCAGGCGGCCTACTCCACCATCATTCTGGGCTGCCTAGCTCCCTAAACTCTTCCCCCTCTTGGGAATGGCCCCCCTGGGACCTCCATTTTTGCCAGGCATCAAGTACAGAAGGAAAAGCCTCATCATCATGCCAGAGCACCACCAGGCCTGACTGTAACACTTGAGTGAAAAGGGGTGAGGTGTTGGGAAGGAGGAGCCCCAAAGAAGACACGCCAGTAGAGTCTCCCCTGGGCCCTCAGGGAACCACTGATCAACACATCCAGTGAGTCAGCTAATGTGAATGTGTGTATATTTATTCATTTATTAAGTCATTTATTTTTTCCTTTTCTACCTCCTATGACTGTTAAGATATGCTTGTGTTTTCCTGCTATGACAGGGGCCAAAAAGAATAAATGCATCCTTTGCATATTAATGAAATTTTAATTATTTAGGCAAGAATAAAGTAATAACTGACATTTTCCGTTTGCAAATTGTAACGTTACTAATTACCTCCAGGTTATTGTGCCCTCTGAGAGTAGAGCCCACCACCTTCCTTTTACTTCACAGCTAGCATCTAGGCCATCACTTGAATACATTTTACTTGCCTCTGGCAAGAAGATATGAGGAATATTCTCTTTGAAAGCATCAGACAAGTATGTTTTCCCTGAAATAATTACAGGATATCAGTTTTGGTTTTCTTAAATAAATTAGTCGCTTGGGATCAAGTTAGGCTATACAAAGAAAACATATGAGAAAAAATATACCAGATTTACTTTGTAAAAGGTATGCAAACTCACACATTAAATTGAATTATAGTATAATACTTATCTGAACCTAGAATTAATTGTCTGTCTAAAGGTGTTTGTTGAAGGCTTCATGACCTACATCTTTCATCAGACTCACTAGTGCAGTGGTTCTCAACCTTTTTAGACTCAAGTCATCCTTTGAAAAATTCCAGCTATTAGCTTTTACTCGTTTTTTGAATAGAGAAAAATAATGAAGCAATTCTTCTGTTGCCAAGAACTCACAAAGACCTCAACAGAGCAGAATGTTTGTAATACTATATATTCTTATGTGAAATCTCTGGGTTTATCTTGTGTATCATGGTTGCACCCTTGAAAGGATCTCACAACACTCTGGTTAAGAACCACTGCACTAGTGATTCTATTGTATTTTATTTATACCCCTAGTTACGTCTTTATGTTAAATATGTGATAAATAATTGGTGATGAATAGTGACCAAACGCCAGCAAACTGTGCTCGCTGGAAGGGGAAACAGCAGGTACAGCCCAATCAGCCGCACAAAGCATGCATGCAGCAAAATCCCTGGCTCATGCAGCTTGAAAAGTGCGCGAAAGTAAGACCCGAGCTGATTGGCTGTCGGGGCAGTATAAAAACAAAAGCCTGAGAAAGGAAAGGTGAGACTGCACATAGAATCAGGAGGCTTGATCACCCTCACCAAGGTCCTGCATCCACGGTTTTCCTTTTCCCCCCAGATGCTCCAATCAGATAGTCTGCAGCAGATAAACAATCAAGAGCTCTTGGGTTCCCTATGGTTGAGGTTTTTTGGTTGTGGCGTTTACTACGGAGTTTAAAGGGAACTGCTGGCATGGAGTGGGTACGAGCGTTGGAGTGCCTCGCGGTGGTACAAGGCGTTAGAGTGGCTTGCGGTGGAGTTTGCGGAGTGGGTGCGAGGCGTTGAAGTGCCTCACAGTGGTGTTTGGAGGAGTGTGTCTACAGTGTTCAAGTTGTAAGTAAAGCATTTATTTCCTTACATTGGCTTTGGGATTTCTTATTCAGGACAGGAAAGAAGTAATAGGACGAAATGTTCCTGAATCCTTTCGTCCCCGGCCTGTTTGACTTAGGGATTGATTCCCCCCCCACAATTCCTCCTCACAAAATATAGACCCTCAGTGTTACAGTTGCGTTCTCATTCTAGGGATTATGGAGCAGTTCCTCAGCTGGTATATATTGCCAAAACTCCATAAACTTGAAATCAATATCAGGTCAAAGTAACTATGATAATCTGCAGCAGCGAAGGTGATTTATGATGTATCATACATTACTACACAGTGCTACCAAAGAGGTTTTTCACATAATATTAAATTTCTGGTTATGGTTCTGACAATGCTATGGATGCAGCACTTTTCCTCATTTCTTTCATCACCTACGAAGTCTCTTTTAGTCCATAATATTAACATGGTAACATAGATAACCTCACATTTTCTAGAAATGAGTAATCAATTAAGGTAGGCTACAGATTTTTTTATTTAAATAAACAAGGAATACTGTTGATTTGCAAAACATACCAGCTCATTTCCCAAGCACATACTGAACTCATAACTACATTCAGACAACAGTCAAAATCAAACCATGTGCACACACACACTTAAGTGTTGCAGGTTTGCATACAGTTTGGTGCCAACACTTAATCTCATTTAATCTCTTTTGCTTTCTTTTCTTCTTTTCTTCTTTTTGTTCATTCAGCATCCCATTCCCTGGCATTTCACTTGATCTGGTGTCTAAAATAAACAGCGTCTGTGTCTGAAGGGAAACAAAAAGGCAGGGAGTTGTAGCAATCTTCCTTTTGGGGTGTGTCTACACGTCGTCATACAGTGAGGTGGCGAGGTGCTATGTTGCCATATGATTCACTGTGGTGACGTAGTGATCTCACAGGTCTACATGTGATCGCCTTTGGATTTTGGCATGCCATGCCAAGCCCTGGATTTTAGGTCCGTGCTTCAATCGGAGCAGTTGGAGTGTCTGTGAGGAACAGGAACTCAGTGTGGCCAAAAGGTATTTTTTCATCTTTTTCAATTTTGGTGCTGCTGAGACCGTTGAGGCCTGAGCAGTGAGGAAGCCAGCAGCCCTGGAGGCTTGGATTGTATCTCTGGGGCTGTGCATGATGCTGGCAGGGAAAAGGAGGATATCTGTGGTGGCCTGTGGCATCCTCTTGAGGGTCACAGGGCCATCACTCAGGGCACTGAATTGTTTTTTTTTTATTTTTAAGTGTGGGGTGGTGGGGTGTATGTAGGTGAGTGTGATGGTGCTCTTGGCAAGGACATTGAGAAGGGCTCAGTACTGGTATGGTTGCCTGGCTCAGGGGCTTACCTGTTGATCTACTGATGGGACACTTGTAACTACAACTCTGGGGGCAGACCCAGAAACAAGGCTGAGTTGTGTGACCTTTGGGGCATGAAAAAGTATTTTTTTCACCCTGACACATACCAAACTGAGAAGGACCTCATAACCCACTGGACTAGTACCAGGGCTCCAAGGCTGAAAGATTGAGGAAGGGGACTTCGGTGTGGCCACATTTTTTTTTTTAATTTTTAAATTTTGGGACAGTCCACAGGCAGATGTAAACATCCTCCTTTACCCTGCCAGCATCATGCTCAGCCCCAGAGATACAAGGCAGACCTCCAGGGCTGCTGGCTTCCTTACTGCTCCAGCCTTAATGGTCTCAGCTGCCTCAAAACTGACACACTTCCCAGCTGAGTCTCTGGGTCCACACCCAGATTTGACCTAACAATTTTCCCAACAGGAGCTCAACATGCAGATCTCTGAGTCTGGCAAAAAAAAGCCAACACCAGGCTCTTCCCAACTTTCCAGCCTAAACCAGCACCACACGCACACCAGCACCCTACACTTAATAAAAAAAAAAAAATTCAGTGCCCTAAGGGATGGCTCTGTGCCTCTCAAAAAAAGGCCACATGCATCCACAAACACCACCCTTTTCCCTTGCACCATCATGCTCAGCCCCAAAGATAGAAAGAAAACCTCCAGGTTTGCTGACTTCCTCAGTGGTTGGACCTCAAAGCTCTCAGTTGCCCCAACACTGAAAAAGGAAAAAACAGACAAACTCCTTGTAGCCACCCTTCCTCACAGACACTCTAAGTGCTCCAATTGAAGCACGAGTCTAAAATTTGGGACTCAGCATGGCCCTGCAGCTTTCAAGCCCAGAGCCCTGGCACTGATCCGATGGGTTCTGCAGCCCATCTCAGCTTGCCATGTGTCAGGAAAAAAGACTTCTTGTACCCACCCTTCCTAGCTAAGGCTCTAAGTCAACATCCAGACTTAAACTCACAACCTTCCCATCAGAAACAGTGTACACAAGCCACTAAGCCAAACAACCACTGCAGCATGTGACCCTTCCCAACCTCCCTGCCTATACCAGGCAGCACATACACTCAATTATTTTGGCTATCCCAAAGTTGCAGAAGAAAAAAACCCAACCTTTTGGCCGTACCAAGTTCCCCGTCCTCAGAAATACTCTAAGTGCTCCGACTGAAGTATAGGCCTAAAAAGTGGGGTTTGGCATGGTATGCCTATTGCATGCCACAGCGAGCCCTGTAGCTTTCAGGCCTAGAACCCTGGCACTGGTCTGATGGGTTCTGCAACTCCAACTCAGCTTGTCATGTGTCAGGGTGGAAAAAAATAGGGGCCCCTTTTCTTCGGTAGGTCAATCCCTTTGGCCACAGTTCCAACTTTTGATGGCGTTGCAGTAGGTCAGTCAGACAGATGGAACAGCACTGCCGGCCATGTATAGCCTGCAGGATGCATGTTTGAAATCCCTGGATTTCATCGAGAGGCCTCTACAGCGTGTCACATTTGAAAGATGTCGGTCTAAATTTGTGTAATGGCTTCCACCTGGAATAATCAGTGAAACTTCTTCGAAGTGGATGCTACTTTCCTCACACTTCTGAAAAAAGGTACAGAGGGCTTCTGTGAATACAGCCTCCAGACCAGGGAACTATTTCATCAATATATATCTCTGAAATAATTAATAATTTAAGAGGAATTGGTGTAAACTGGCAACCAGTCATGCGAATCAAATCTGAGTGTAACAAACAAAGAGGTCTAGAGGAAGCTGGAAGTCTATCTAAAAATTAATAATAATTAGTCAATGCATAGTAAATTAGCTTTTAGAGAGGAAATTAATTTTCAAGAAATTTATTGTTAGTTATATTCATTTTAAAAGTGTACTGTTGCTTGCTAACTCTAAAAGTTACTTTGTTTTTTTTATTGTATTGTCCTTTTTCTTTGAAATGGGTTGAGAAATTAGTTAATTGTCACCCCAAAGGCAAGCATAGAAAAGAGAACCATAAGTTCTTTATGCAGATAGAGATATTTGTTATTACTTATGTGCCTTTGTAAAGTTCTCTGTAAAGTAACAGATGGTGATTTTTTTATTCAAGCTAAAAGATTTGATATTTAAGAAAGCACTTCTATTTGACTTTATCAAATGTATTTTCGACTCATGAAGCGATTACAGTGCATTCTAGCCTCCTAAATTTTTGAAAGCTCTTGACAAAAAAATAACCTTTCAATGCTACAGAAGTCCTGAACAGTGTCAAAGCCAGCTGAATAGAATTGAATTATTCGGGAAAATATAAATGGTATGTTAACCTATAACCAAATTTTCTGGATGCTACTGTAAAATGTAATAAAACTGAAATGTAGAAGGAAATTCGAATCAAGACTCTCTCTCCTTTTTTTTTATATTGTAAGAGAAGCAGTTTTTCTTAAAGTAACAAGTACAGCTAACCAAAGCTGCCCTTGAATTACAATTTTAGTTTTATCCCTGATAATATGCAATCTCACAAAGTGAGATCTGGTGCAGATAATGTGATTGCTGTCAAACAGGGGAATGGACTAAATACATCTGTGCCCTTCAGTAGAAATATTGTGTTTTAAAAAATCCCCTTTAAGAGATACGTTAATTTTCTTTTCCTGATGCAATAATCACAATTCTCTATTTTGATTTTATAATACTCTTCCCAGGGAGTTGTTCTTCAAATACAGGCAAACAAGAGGCTTCCAAAAGTGCCAAAGTAATCCATGTACTGGCTTGATCACTTTCCAAAATGCTCTCTGAAGGCTTGGCTGCTTCCAGTGGCCATGATGGTTGACCATGATGAACCCAGAAGTGGCTGGAGGGCTGGGCTTGAGGAGCTCCCAGGTACAGAAACATGTGATGGAGGAACCTGAAGGCGATTGTGCTGCACCAAAGACCAATCTGTTGAAAAGCAACGGAGTAAGGACTCTCTCTTCCCTGGAGAGGGGAGCAGCATTATCATCTCCTGAGTGGTGCAGGCTTGTGCAGAGGCATGGGAACAGCTGTAGCTGTGAGACAGCAGAACAGCTGAGTAAAGGCTTGGAAGCCAGAAGACTAGTAGTGAACTGTGACATGCTGAAGAGGCACAGGGAGACTTCAGTCTGCCAGCAGAAAGAGGCTGGTATAAGAGACACTGATCCAGAGAGTTAGGATTCTGTCCACCTTCAGGGTAAGATTGTTTGTTGCACCTTAACACGACTGCCCTGAGAAGGGGGATGAGGGATGAATGCACATTTACAGGGGGTTGGCTGAGGAGGGGTCACCCTCAGACACCTACTTGAAGTGACAAGTTGAGACCCTGGAGTACTTATAACCAGATAGCTAGGAATTGCTCTGGAGATGAGGAGTAGAAAATGTGAACTACATCAAAAGGGGTGGTAAGGACAGGGTATAGTGGGGGTTGGAGCCCTGAAGAGGATTCATCTGGGAAAAAGAAGATGCAGTTCTCATTGCTTTGGTATCAACCATCAGCTTCCCATTTCTTTTCCACCAAGGTGTGGCAGGAAACTATAAGAAGGTAGACTGCATTCCAGATCCCAAAGATGTGGTTAAGATGCATACTTGACTACGCTGTCCAAATGTGTTTCAATTACGTTCCACAGGGGTCTCAGAGACATCCCAGAATCCTCTATGCTGAATGCTTCAACTCCATCTGTAAGCCAATGAACAACCTTTGATAATTAATAACCCCTTCTGGAGACAAATTAATAAAAAAACAATGTCATAGTACAGGGAGCAGTAAGATAGATGGTGGTGCTGGGTGGGAAAAAAGAAGGGCAGCAGATGGAAGAGAAGAAAATCAAATCACTTAGACGAGCAATGCTCACAAAGCTGTTTCCTTTCATATGTCCATTAATAACTATAATACTGTACTGTGGTGCTTTCATTAATACATGCTTGTCACAGGAGGTCTGCTGCTATGAAACCAGTCAAAAATAATTTCCTTCATGTTTAATTGAAAGCAACATGAAACCAGACAGCTTTATAACATAAACCCAAAAAGAAATTAAAGTACAGAAAAGCTACTCTTAGCCCAGCATCTTCAACTGAACCAATTTTTCCTGATCATCAGGTCAAAGCTCTTAGTAACAGTATTCAGCAAGAGATCACATTTCTGACCCCTCTGCTTTGTTGTGCAGAGAAATAAAGGGAATTATTTTCAGCTAAGCCACATTCCCGCATGGCTACTTTGCTCTGCAAGACTTCACTTAGAATCCTGAACTCCAGTTTTGGCAGATATGATTAGCCTGCTGTACCCAGGGGGGGAATCACAAACACCTAAAGCATTCTAGGGAACACAGTGTAATGTAATGTGAATGTGAACTGTGTGACAGCAGAGGCCCCAAAGCCCTGGCACTGGCCTGATGGGTTCTGGGGCCCATCTCAGCTTGCCATGTGTTGGGGCAAAAAGGCATGTTTACATGTTCACCAGGGGGACATGTCCCAGCTCAGGCTCTATGTTCACACCCAGACTTGAACTGACAACCTTCTCCCAACAGAAGCTCTGAATACAATACCGTGGGCCACACAACAACACCAGCACCTGCCCCTTCCCACCTTCCCTGTCTAAATCAGCTCCACACACACATGCACACACATATGCATACTACCCCACACTTAATAATATTTAAAAAAAAAAAATTCAATGCCCTGAGACACAGCCTTGTGCCCCACAAGAAAAGGTCACAAGCACCCACAAACAACCCCCTTTTCTCTGCCACCATCATGCTCAGCCCAGAGATACAATGCAGACCTCCAGGTTTGCTGATTTCCTCACTGCTTGGGACTCAATGATCTCAGCTGCCCTGAAACTAAAAAAGGAAAAAAAAAACATTTTGGCCACACTGAGTTCCCCTTCCTCAAAGATACTCCAAGTGCTCGGATTGAAGCACAGGCCTAAAATCTAGGACTTAGTTTAGCAAGCCGAAACCCTGCAGCTTTCAGCCCAGGAACCCAGATGCTGGTCTGATGGGTTCTGGGGCCCATCTCAGCTTGCCATGTGTTGGGGTGAAAAAAAAATTATCTCCTGCCCACAAGGGATACTCCTCCCAACAGAGCCTCTGGGTCCACATCCAGACTTGGGTTCCCAACCTTTCTACCAGTGGCGTAGCATGCAAACCCCTGTCCAGACAACAAGGCTGGTTTGAGGCCCTCCCCACTTCTGCTGGTGGGTACAAAACCATATTTTTCATCCATTGAACCAGTGCCAGGCCTGAAAGCTGCAGGGAAACCCAGAGGGCTTCAGCATGCCACATTGAGCCCAATTTTAGGCCCATGCTTTAATCGGAGTACTTGGAGTGTCTCTGAGAAAGGGGAACTCGGCCAAAATGATTTTTTGGGTTTTTTTCAATTTTGGGGCAGCTGAGACCATTGAAGCCTGAGCAGCAAGGAACAACGCAAGCCCTTCAGGGCTTCTGGCTATCTCTGGGGCTAAGCATGATGCTGGCAGGGAAAAGGGGGATGTTTGTGACTGCCTGTGGCCTCTTCTTGAGGGACACAGGGCCATCCTTCAGAGCACTGAATTTTAATTTTTTTTAAGTGTGGGATGGTGGTTTCTGTAAGAAAAGGGGCCTCAATGCAGCCAAAATGTATTTTTTTCAGGCAGCCCAAGCAGTGAGGAAGCCAGTAGCTCTGGAGGCTCACATTATATCTCTAGGCCTGAGTCTCTGGATCTGCACCAAGACTTGAACTCAACCTTTCCAACCATAGCTCACCACACAAATGCCTGAGCCAGACGTCAAGACTAGCACCTATACTTTCCCCAACATCCCTGCAGTCCTACAAAACTGTGCTGATTGTATTTTGGACTACAACCCCAGAAATCCCAGGGGACTGGGACCTAAAGAAGAGGAAGTGACAGAGTAGACAAGAGGCATACATCAGTAGATCATGGCAGGAAGCTGGCAGAGCTCAGGGAGCCAGGGACCTTGCTAGCGGGATTCAGCCAGACAGTGGACGAAAGAAGCAGGACTCAGACTTGGAGATACACGCAGACTGAATCTGAGTACTCTCAGGATTAAAGGCCCACTTGGGAACACCTGTGGAGGTGGAGGGGGCAGAAGGGTGGAACTTAAGATGCTGAGTGTGTGTACCACACTGTCAGTGCCTATTACCTGTGACCTAGTCCCAGGACCTATGCAGGCAGGACACACTTGGCTAGGTGGATGGAATGGGACCATGGATGGGCAGGGAGCAGCACCCAGGGACAGGATGTGCAGGTGGGGCCAGGGCCGGGATCAGGATTGGGATTGCAGAGCAGTGACAGCACAGGGCCAGGGCCTGGGCAGAGCCACAATCCACTGCCCACATGTCCCTACCCCAGACCCACCTACCCATCCCACTCGTAGGCACCATTCCCTGTCCTCCCGGAGCCCCATCCCATCAGTCCTCGCAGGTCCCACCCAGTCTCCATGGAGACCTCAGGATCATGGGACAGTGACAGCATGGGGCCAGGGCAGAACTTCAATCTGCTCCCCACCTGTCCCTGGCTTCAGAACCAGTGCTTGTCACAGGGTGTTCAGGGAGCAAATCGCAGCCATCACTGCCCAGCAGCCCCAGGTCTTTCCACCTAACCTGTTCTCAAATGGCACTCCCTGCATGGCCGAGCATGGGGCAAAGCCATGTAGGGAGTTTTAGTGAGCTGTTGCAGGTGGGAAGCATTATACATCATAGCAGGGGATAGGGTGGGGTGCTGACCCAGCCCACAACATCTCACTAAAACTCCTTAAGTGGCCCTTCAGCCTAAATAATTGCCCACCCCTGCCCTAATCCCTGATTTTCTATATAAAAGTGGGAACCCCTTTTTGGCTTCCTGTGCCCCCTTTCTGAAGCTGCAGGGTTTGGCACAATGGCTTGGTATTCTCTCAGAAGTTTATACTGTAAGCAAGTGTTTCACAAAAGCTAGAATACTGCACAAAGGTAGGTCAAAGCTTCCTAACTAATTAGTTTTACTGTTTAAATATATCTGCCTGTATCTTTAAAGGGGCACTGTTGACCTCAAAGAGCACGTCAGGGCAGCCTCCTGACTCATGTATAGGCACCCAATGAGGCTAGGTAGAGATATTGCATGTGCACTGGTATAAGTGATCAGGAACCCAGTCTAAAACCATAACAGAACACAAGTTCAGGACACTGGAAACCAGTTTCAAAATGTTGGAACCTGGTCTAAGACAGATGTGGATGGATGTAGTATTAAACTTAATCCATTTAGGTTTGAGCGGTAAATCAAACTTCTGTCCTAGATCCTGTAGTGAATCACCCTATTTCGCTGTCCTCTGGCACCCCAGGTGCCCCTTGCACAGCACTAGCCTGAACCTGTGCTCATCAGTTTCAGGCAGCGCTGGGCCAGCCCCACCCCAGGGCTGTAATAGACAGCAGCCAGAAAATCTTGTCTCCTGCCTGCGGCCAAGAAAAAGAGGGTGGGGAGGCAGAGTCCTCTGCCACTGAGTAGACCCAGATAGGAGCAGCAGCTCAGAGCTACATGCTGTGTGCAATGCTGGAAACTGGGGGTGGAGAGTAGGAGAGTGGAACACCCATTCTCAGAGAGCTCAGGAGGCTAGTTGAGGAGACGCTGCGGGACTGTAGGGTTGAGGACATGGGCATCCATGAAGGGTGGGCATTCCTTAAGGAGATGACCCTCCGAGCTCAAGGGGCAACCATTCCTGCCCAATGCAAGATGGGTAAAAGTGCCCGGAAGCCCCCATAGCTTAATAGGGATATTCAGGGGACCCTGGGGGCTAAGTGGGAGGCTCACTATCTTTGGAAGAGAGGAGCAGTCTCCAAAGAGGAGTACTCCTCTTGTGCTCAGGAGTGTAGGAGGGCTATTAGGAAGGCCAAAGCGGGAGCAGAGCTCTGCCTGGTGACTAGGATCAAGGACAACAGGAAGTCCTTTTTCAAGTATGTGGGAAGCAAAAAGGGAGCCCCGGGAAATGTCGGGCCGCTGAGGGACTCGTCGGGCAACCTGGTGCTCGCAGCCGATGGGGAGGCTGAGATCTTCAATGGCTTCTTTGCCTCGGTCTTCCTGAGGGGGGACTGGGACATCCCTCCTGTTGGAAGCCTGTATTCCCCCTCGGAAATCACTGCTAGGCCATGGGTGAGGGTTGACCTGGTGGAGGGGCTTCTGGAAGGGCTGGATGTCTTTAAGTCGGTGGGCCCGGATGACCTACACCCAAGAGTGTTGAGGGAGCTGGCGGGGGTGATTGCTGAGCCCTTGGCTCGGTTATACGAGCTCTCTTGGAGCTCTGGACAAGTGCCGGAGGACTG
>JAGPOW010000261.1:110965167-111007066 GCA_030014935.1 Caiman crocodilus | reverse complement strand
ACCTTGGGCATCTTTAAGAGTAGATTGGATAGGTACTTGGCTGGGGTCCTGTGACCCTGGCACTCGTTCCTGCCATTGGCGGGGAGTCAGACTAGATGGCCTGCTTTAGGCCCCTTCTGACCCTAGATACTATGATACTATGATACTCCACCACACAGGCCCAGCCCCAAGCGCTTCATCCTCTCAGCCCTTCCGTGCCCCCCAGCCACTGCTGACAGCTGCAGCCAGGAGCAGGAGCTCAGAGCCACATGCTATCTGTGGTGCTGGGAACTGGGGGCTGGGAGAGGAGGAAGCCATGTGAACTCAGCCCGGCACCCACCAGCCCCAAATCAACAAACTGCTCCACCTCCGTGTGGCAAGGGGCTCTACTCCCCTTCTCCCCACCCCTGGTTCCCAGCATGGGGGACAGGCACATGGCCCCAGATCCATGAGAAACAGGTATTTTTATTTCAAAAGTGCACCCCCGCCATTTTCTCCGTGCTGATGCACATTTCACCACTCCTACCGCTACACATGGTGCAATACTGGGTGCTTGCTGTGGTGCTTGCACATGTAAAAATGTCCGTTAGTTCCAGTTAAAGTTGGATATTTGTTACCAGAAACATTTTATTCTTCTAATTCTGAAGATCAAAATGAATGCCCAATATATGCAAACAGCAAAAAAAACCAACAAGCTTCTGAGCATTCTAATTTAATAATTTAATCTACCATAAGCATGATTCTTTCAAAATAAAATGTGTAAAAATAGCAGTAGAATGGCTCTAAGCAGAGTATAGCCATTATGAGAGGGATTCATCCCTGGGGGAATTAAAAGCACTTGACTTTGCTTCTTGCCTTATAATCAGCCAATCTCATTATGCCTTCCTGCCTAATAATTATAGATCTTATTAAGGAAGATAGATTTGATAAAAAAAAAAAATAGGCATTACAAATTGCATGGTTTCCAAAGGGAGAGAGGAGTTGCTTAATCTTAGATGCCAATGAGAATATGACTTTATTTAACTCAATCACTATCAACCCTCTTATTGTTAATATTATTAAATTACATGATTTTACAAGAATGCCAAGCAGCACAGGCCATTTCTGAGAACAAGCCATGTGAAAAACTCCAGCTAAGAAGAAATAATTGACCAGATCCTTAACTGGTGTGTCTGACATCTGCTTCAGTAGATCTAAATAGTTTCCATCAGCTCTAGGTAGAGCTGGTCTTTCAAAAGTCAACTGTTAATTGTTTAACTGGTAATTGTTTCTTTGAACAGAGGTAATTTTCAGTATACTTTCTTCTCTAAATATAGACACCAGCCCCTGCCACAGTGTCCCTCCATCCCTCTTCTATCCAGTCATTAAATTACGCTAAACCATTGCTATTTCTGTGTGGAGTTAAAGCTGTCTGCCAGATAGGACTCCCCTGCTTCCCAATAGCCCTCCCACAAGGCTGCAACAAAATCAGCACTCTTGAGTTTCCAAGTGATTAGGCAAGGACAATTTCACCATAAATGTCTGGAAAACATCTAGTACCTCATGAGTGATATAATAAAACAAACACTAAAGAATAATGACAGCTATGAACACAAGCCATTGCATGGGAAAACAGACTAGAGGCAAAATTGAAAGCAGAGTTTTAAAATCTCAAATGTAAATGTCTTCATTAATGATAAGACTCCTGAGAAAGAAGCACTCTGCACCAGGTCTACAACCTGTGACTAAGGTCATATGCCAACTACTCTATTTATGAACTGATGTAACTTTAAAAGTCCCCAGAGAAGGTCTTCTGATATTTTATTAAGTAAATAAAATAAATTTTCTTTTGCTTTGTTGAGTCAAGTTTTATCTTCCTCCAGGTTGGCAAGGAGGTGCTTTAGTAGTCCTTTGAGGCCAAATTCTTTCCCCTTACCCCTTCTCACACCCTGCACACACACTACCCTATTAATTTCAGTAGGTCATCAAAATTTGGCCTTTGGTTATTCTAGTCAAAGCCTTTGCAAAAATTATGAACTACAGTTAATTTCATTAAACCAGGGGTGTTCAACTTCCAGCCTGCAGGCCAGATGTAGTCTGCAAAGCTATAACAAGCAGGGGAACAGGGGAGATTATGCCAGCAGGGGAGATTATGCTTAGGGGCAACAAACATGGGTTCATTAGGGGCAGGTCCTGTCAGACCAACCTGGTGGCCTTTTATGACCAGGTCACAAAATCCTTAGACGTAGGTGTAGCAGTGGACGTAGTCTTCCTGGACTTTAGGAAGGCCTTCAACACTGTCTCTCACCCCATTCTCATTAAAAAACTAGGGGACAGTGGCATTGACACCTACACAGTTGGATGGGTCACTAACTGGCTGGAGGACCACACCCAAGAGTGGTGGTGGACAGGTCATTTTTGACCTGGAGGGATGTGGGCAGTGGGGTTCCCCAGGGCTCAGACCTCAGGCCTGCACTGGTCAACATCTTCATCAGCGAGTTGGACGAGGGGGTAAAAAGCACCCTGTTCAAATTCGCAGATGACACTAAGATGTGGGCAGAAGTGGGCACACTAGAAGGGAGGAATAGGCTGCAATCGGAGCTAGACAGGTTACAGGGGTGGGCAGATGAGAACAGGATGGGTTTCAACACTGACAAGTGCAAGGTGCTGCACCTGGGAAGGAAGAACCAGCAGCATGCCTACAGGCTGGGGAGCTCCCTTCTCATCAGTGCAGAGGCAGAAGAGGATCTTGGAGTCATTATTGATACCAAAATGAACATGGGCCGCCAGTGTGGGGACGCGGTTAGGAAGACCAACTGCACCTTGTCGTGCATCCACAGATGCATCTCAAGCAGTTCTAAAGAGGTGATCCTCCCCCTCTATGCAGTGTGAGTACTGTGTCCAGTTCTGGGCGCCATGCTTCAGGAGGGTTGTGGACAGCATTGGGAGGGTCCAGAGGAGGGCCACTCGCATCATCAGGGAGCAGCAGGGCAGGCCCTATGAGGAAAGGCTACAGGACCTGAACCTGTTCAGCCTCCACAAGAGAAGGCTGAGGGGGGATCTAGTGGCCATTTACAAACTAGTCAGGGGGGACCAGCAGGCCTTGGGGGCAGTCCCTGTTCCCCCGAGCATTCTTAGGAGTGACAAGAAATAACGGTCACAAGCTGGCAGAGTGCAGATTTAGACTACATATCAGGAGGTACTACTTCACTGTCAGGGTGGCTAGGATCAGGAACCAACTTCCAAGAAAAGTGGTGGTGGCTCCTACCCTGGGGGTCTTTAAGAGGAGGCTGGATAAGCACCTTGCTGGGGTCGTTTGACCCCAGTGCTCTCTCCTGCCATGGCAGGGGATTGGACTTGATGATCTGCTCAGGTCCCTTCCGATCTTACAAACTATGAAACTATGACAAAGCCCATGAGACTCACCCTGGATCAAGAAACTTGGCAGTAGGGGAGCAGTGGCAATACTGCCTCTCTCCCATGCTTCCAAATTCCCAAGGCCCATGTGGCAAGTCAGAAGCTGGCCATGCTCTTTCCACCCTGCACTGCCAGGCTGCATACCTCTCCTTTGTGGGGTCAGGTTGGGGTTGGGCCACATCCCCTGCCCTCCTCTATACAGCTGGATAAGGTCCTGCCATGCCTGCCCTTAGTGTTGGATAGGGAGACCAACCACTTGCCCATCTGGACCTCCAAGCAAAAAAAGCTGGGCATCACTGCATTAGACTGAGGAATTTCTACTAAATTAGGTGTAAGGACGAACATTTTTTCACTGTCTCCCACTTGGAGGGAGAGTATTTAATATTTCTGATCATTTCAAGTTTCTATTATTTGATCATTCCCAGTTTCTATAAATGCTAGATTTACACATTTTCCCTTAGATTATAATATGATTTAATTATTTTGTAATATGTAAATGTTAATTTACTAATTTCATTCATTTGACCCAGGATCAAAAAGATATGCCTTGGCATAGAGCAACTCTGTGCTTTCTTCTTTATAACATAAATGATTTTGGTCTTTTTTCTTAGATTTTTTTTTTTATAAGTGATGGATTATTTACAGTAACCAATTTACTGGGGTGAAAAGTTCTACATATCATTTGCTGATGAAATGAAAAGCAATTTGTTCCAATTTACAGGTGATGTATTCTAATACTGATATTGACAGAGTAGACCAGTGATACCATCAATGTAGACATGCACACTGAAGCAGATATACTCTTGATAGAAATATTAAAATGTATTACAGACAGTGCAGACTTTTTTCAATACCCATTCTTTATTTTGTTCTGATATATACAAACCACTAGAAGGTTTAACTTCAAAGCAAGTATCCTTTATGATAAACAGAATTAGCCTCCAAGACAAATTTGTTGGGTAGGATTTTTCAATTTTTTAAAATACTGATGTTGACACATGTGAAAGAGAGTGCAATATGTATATGTCATGTGTCTTGTATAAGAAGCTAAACTATGCATATAACACACCAAACTCTGAGTAGGCAGCAATCTTTTGGACCAATATAAATGTTTAAATCTAAGGCCTTTCACAAAAATCTCATTTCTAGTTATGCAATAAGTGTTAATCAATAACACCAGCTTAGATCTCTTTATGCTCATAGGTATTTTATCTGCATTTGCCAATATCCAGGAAGTACTTCCAAACTCTAGAGAATAATACTAAACATGTTCATTTTGAATTACTACTAGAGATTGGAACTGTATTGGATTGACTAATGCAAGTTATTGGCTAATAAATAATACAAGAATTAACTAATGCACATATGCCAATAAGAAAGCATTAAAAAAACAGAATAGCAAAAAAAGGAATAATAGGAACCATTTGGCACCCTCAGTTATATGTGCTTGCACTGTGTGGGCACTATAAGGAAACTGACGTTCTGAAAACCTGGCCTTCAGCACAAATAAGATTGTAGCAAGGATAGTTTAGTATGTAGCATGGCACACTAAGCAACTGAAAAATTACATGGCCATCTGGAAAGCTACTCAGAAAACATATTTCCGTATAGTTCAACACATTGCTTAAATACATTGAGACTTTCTGCAACAACAAGGCAGATGTAAGCAATATGTTTAATATTATTGACATCACCAGACTGATATTACAAATAGTAGTATAAGACTGTTTACCGTTTTATTTTTCCTGAATAATTACTTGGGTGCAGCTGCTAATTACAGAATATACAAAAGCAAGCAAATAAAAACAGTGTTTGGCATGAAAACATGACAGTAAGGTAGGGAATGAGGCATGAAGACACAAAAGATGTTAGGCCTGACTTCAACAGCTCTGGTGGCTTCAGAAAATAAAAACTAAAATCTAAATTAATTCTCAAGCAGATTTTTTTTATTATTTATTTATTTACTTACTTTTTACACACATGAAATCAGCAGGATTTCAAAGGATCTCAGCTATTAGCCTTCATGACTGAAAAGCAAACAAACAAAAAGAATATCACTCCAACCAGTTAATAAAAAGCTGTCTGCAGATCTCGTTTTTCCTGTTGCTGGAGGCTAGGTCGCTCAAGAAATACAGCTATCCAAAGCTTACTAAAAGTATAGTCCTGTCAATGCAGCTCCTGAAAGAGTGCTACAAAGCTGGCAGCGATTATACTAGAAAAATTTGTGCGTTAATGGCCAGCACACATAGATGCTATTTCTATTTAACTATATAAGATTGGATGGGGAAAAAGAAAGCTAAAGGTTAATGTTTGTTTGCAGCTCTCTCCGATACACATTACCTGTGATTGAACAGCACCTGGGGAACTGGCACAATGCTTTCTAGAGAATCAAAAACCCTTCATCTTTTGGGAACACTCGCCTCATGGTCTAGTAATATTTTTATCACTCTTTCCAAGTAAAAATGATGTTTAACACATCTACAGTTAAGACTGTGATCATTATAGGAAAGTATATCATTTGTAAGGACGCACACATATACAAACACACTTTTTGCTCTCGAGTGACTCTTTCCCCAGCATGAACATACCATCAGCTGCCATCTCTGCTTTTGGGTTAAAGAATATTATCAAATGAATTCCTAAAAAATAACAGAGTTTGTCATTTCATCCTTAGCCTCTCCGCCTCATTGTTCCTATCCTTGTGAAGCATTTTGTGATCCTGAAATGATTGGTGCTACATAAATAAAAGTACTTTAAAAAAATCAAGCAGAGAGCCCTTTAAATCAGACTTGTGTGTATTATTACCTTGCCCCTCTTAAAGATGTCTTTATAACTCCATGTGAGATTCCGGCAGACAACTTTACTTTCATACTAGCTAGCGATGTAATTCTGAATTGTCACAACAACTGTAAACAGAAAGATAAAATAAATTAACCTGACAAAATACACTGTGATAAGAAAGTCACACTGCTGTATTAGAGTTGCTATGCTCAATAAATAAAACATAGCACACTGATAAAAAATAGTCTCCAAGCTTCTTGCAACACAAGTGGACTAGATTCCCTGCATAATGGGAGAGAAAGCAGCAGCCCTGTACTAAATGAGGAAACAAGATTCCATTTTAAATACCAAAACAGTACAAAGTTGACAGTTCCACAATCAGAGATATTTGCAAAATGCCAGGCAGGCAGCCAGATGGGTTCAATAGAAACTCCCTTAAGTAAGAAAATAGCAAATTAAAGGGAGGGGTAAACAGCAAGAAAAGGCAATTAAAATTGTGGGAGCATATGTGTCACTAAAAGACCAAAGTAACAGATGATTGAGGTCTTATTTGAAAAAACTCATCATACACTGAGCTAATGGAAGATGAAGTCAGTAAATTAGCAGCTTAATACCACATACAAACCCACAAAATCCGTGCATTAACATAAAAGGGAGCAGCCAAATTATTCACTTAGTCTGTCACAATCCCCTTTAGAATTCACTTGAATAATGACCTATTAATATCCGTGTATATAAAATTAAAAAGGTGTCCTAACTGCATTTTACTGATGTAATCACCTCAATCAACCAAATTGACATGTAGGGCACTTGTTCTTCAAGATGCTCTATCTGAGCCTAATTTTGCTTCCTTTGAGCCATGCTTTTGATTTCAGTGGGAGAAAGAGGGGCAATTTTAGTAGATTTAAAGTATAAGCAAACAGTTTAAGAGAGAGATTGTTAAATATGTAATTTAATCAACATAAAAACTCTTTGATCTTCATGGCACACCTCACAGTTTTGCCACATTTGCACAGCATTTTTGTAAAATTCTTTGGAGCTTAAGACAACAAAAAGATGTAACATTTTCTCAAGTAATTGCACTCTATAAAATGAATAACAAAATTACCAGATGGAGACAGAAATCAACTAATTACTACTATTTTTATTACTCTTCAGTGCCTCTTGCGAATACACAGTATGACTATATGTCTTTTCCTTCATCTTTTTGGATCTGTGCAGCCCCTGTTTGAGGTGAAAAGATCATTTATATTTGCCCTGCAGACCCATGCAGAAGAATATTCCAGATTAGCAGAACATGATTTCCATGGACAACTGCTCTCTGCAAACCTGACAGTCCTCCTTAACCACAGCAGTGTAGTTCCAGATGCAATCACTTTGCCCCTGGCTGAGTTCTGCTACAGTTGTTTGCCTGTCATCAGAAGGAAGCCTTAAAGAAGTTACTGGAATCTGAAACAGGATAAGCTAGACTTCTACTAGCATACCCATGGGTTCAACACAGTATGGGAACACGCAGTTCCACCCTCTCCCTCAAAAGGTCCACCCATATATTCCATTTAAAGTGCTCTCTCCTATTCCAAGAACTAGGAAAGAATTGTTCAAGGGAGACTTCCCCATTCCCCACAAGCAGAGGAGATCTGATTATACAGGGATAGGGTGTGCATAAGAAGAGAGGATGCTCCAGCCCCAGATTGATTCAGGAGGGTACTACTTGGTGGTTGCTTCTCCACCAGGGTGCCGTGGGGTGTCGCAAATATTAGCACTGTTAGTTGTGCAAACACCTACACACAGTTCACAAGATAAACTTACATATTTCAAGTAGGAATAAAAAGTGTCAAAAGCCATCTGACCTGTTGTGATCCCCGAGTTCTGTAAAACACAAGAATTTCTCTATTATTTTTCTGTAGTCAAAAAGCAAGTTAAAAATACAAGCTGCAGTTTTCCGAGGGATGCCTTGAATCTGGCAAGGTTGAGAACCACTGATGTAGCTATTCCACCATCCTTTATTTTATATACAGTAAGCCTGAAACCACTGCCTTTGGAGCCAATGAGAGTTGTTCTGTGAAGTGCAACAATAAAAAAAGTGTAGCATTTGATATATTGCAGGTAACTTGTAGCTGCTTCCAAAGACATTAAGAATTGGTTTCTTTGATAAGTGCATATATTTTGTTTTTCATCACACTCCTATGCCCTCTAGTGGCCCTGGCTATTATACTTTCGTTTTTGTCAACCTTTAACACTTATGACTACATTCAGCTTTTTCAATTACAGAGTTTTAATTCCTGCTAAGTATTTGTCTTCTCAGTTTAGATTAAATAAATGGGCTCTGTGATCTCAACCCATGGCAGGAGCTGCCACTTAAAACAGAAACAAACAATCCCCCCACCCCCAAAACTTATAAACATTTTGTTCAAGACACAAAACCGGAAAAATTCAGTAAAGGCATTTAAATACACAGTTTTAAATAAGGTGTTTATGTTAATAGTATCCCTTATTTCATTCTGTCTTTGTTTATCAATTCCTGAGTTAGTTTCATTAGACGCTTGTGTTTAGAAAAATCCAGTCTGTCTTGCATAGGTACAAAGTCTTTGATCATGGAAAGTATAACATCTACATAATGCTTAAGAAATTGTGATACAGAAGACAAACTGTCTAACTGCAGCCATTACAAAGTAATAATGAATTAGGGCCTCCAACTCCTGCAGCTGATTTAAAAATCTGATTTTTAAAATATCTAGGTTTCTATTCTTTTGCTTTATAATTTGGGGGGCATTTAGGGATCACAATTTCAAATTTCTCTACAACTGTGAATGTTGTGCGTTAAAAATAAAATTAAAGCCAAGAGACTCATGCAATCAATCTCCTTCAGAAAACAGTGTTTTAAGAAAAACTCCAATATATTTTGACACTTGTTTTCAGCTTGCAAGAGTTATCAGCGTTGGGAAGGTTGTGGCTACTATGGACTGCCATCAGTTCAGTCTTACACATCTAAAATTTGTCTGTATAGCTTTACGAACTAAAAATAGAAAATAAACAGCTATAAAAATATTGGTTAACATAATATTCCTGATAAAAGAATACAGTATGTAATTACTCTTGTACAGAAGAGAGGACAACATACTGTATTTGCTCAAATCTAAGGTGACCCCTCCCACCAATTATTAGATTGTTGAAATGGAAAATTAGACATTTGTTTTAATTTTCCATGTCTGTAATCTAGTTATTGGAGAGTCATTTTAAATGCATCCCTCTGCTGCCACAGAGAAAGTAGGAAAACCAGCAGCTGGGACGAGCAGGGGAATGCTTGTTCGCACAGCCACTTGCTCCCTGTGCCTGCCCACCTGCTGCTAGTCTCATCCCCTCCCAATGCCATCCCCCTCCTACGACTTGTCCCATTCTTGTGCCTGCCATTCTGCCTTTGCATTTGCTCTTGCTCTCTCCACTGGGGGTGTGGAGCACACAGCTGGCCCAGGCAACATCAGCAACTCTGGCTTCAGGTTCCAGTCCTGACAGACTGGGGCTGGAGCCTTAGCAGCTCCCCTGTCACCCTGCACACCCCTTCCCTGTGCTTCCCCTGAAATGTATGCCCGTTTCCCAGGCCTGTTACCTGCACTTCTCTTGCATGCTCCAATTCCCCTGAATCCGTATCCCTTTCCCTATGACTGACGCCCCTTCTTCTGCAGCCTATCCCCACACTCCCCTCACTCTGTGTCCCTTCACCTCTACTCTCCCTACCATACCTTCCCCATGTTTCCCCCAGCAGTGTGTGCCTTTCAGGCCCCCCTCCATGTTCCTTCACGCAATACAAGTAAATACAATATTAATTGAAAATTTGAAATTGAAGTTGTTTATGAGAGTCTCATTTTGTAACCATGGGGCATGATGTTTAATTTTCCACTTTGTTTTTCCTGTAACAGAGCATTAAATGTATGACTGAAGAAAACTGGAATTTCCCCATTCCTTTTAGAAAATGAGAGATATGAACTTGATTGAGAAATGCTGGCCTGCAGCTGCTAACAGAAGAAAAGCATCACAACCCTACCAGCTTTCATTGAAAAGTATATTTTCAGACCAATGACTAGAGAATTACGCAGGCAATTCTCATTACTTTTAGCAATGATTGCACCATATCTCCTTGTCCAGGTTTCTGAAAACTGACCTGTCTTTTTGTAATAGGGTTATTCTTATTTGAATAGAAAAAAGATATTTTGATTTCTATCTCCCTTGGAGAGATATTCATATTATATTGACAAAGCCCAATGAATCAGAATTGATTATAAAAATGGAGATTGAAAATAACTTCTCTTGTTAGGAAGTTCTGAAGAGGTTAATTTGGAAAAGGCAAAGTTTAGAAACTACTAGAAACGGTTTTATGCCTGAAAGATAAATTAACCAGTGAAAAACCTGTCCCAATGAAGTACCATTCTAACTCAGTGTTTCATTGGTATCCTATTATGCCACATGGGCCTACTAGAGAGTATTGGGTGTGGCATTTTGTGATACATACAGGACGTGCCTACATGTTCATTAATGCACCGGAGCTACTGCACTTTAAGTTTAGTACGTAAAACAATAAGTCAATAAGGAGTAACTTGCACTACTGCGCACTTGTGCAGTAGCACCAGCACACACGTTTTTAGTGATGCTTACTGTTCAGTAGCCTAATACTACTGAGTAGTAGCTTATTAGTATGATTTTTGCCCAGCACGCTACTGCCCAGTGTTATTAAGCTACTGTGCAATTAGTGTCTTGTATAGACACATCCACATATGTTTCTTTCTAGCATGTTCAGCCAATTCCTATTAGAAGAAATACTTAAATGTAGCTTGTTCAATTAAAAATAACAGGTAGGTTGGAGGAATGGGATAAGGGGAGTGTCATCAATATCATCATCCACAACGACAGACCAATCATTTTATTTGGCTGTAAACATGTATCTACATTGCTCACGCTGCAATAGTGTTGTGGCCATGACGGTCCAGGAAATATACAAGAAGCAAGACTTGTTTGGTGGTATCTTTTACTAGATGACCTCTACAGTAGGGAAAGATACTACTCAAGCTTGCAGGCACAAAATGCACTAATATTATGGATTTAACACAATAATGGTTTTATGGCTCATTACTATTTACCTGCTCAGGTAATAATGACACTTACATTCTAATGGAGGATTTGGGGTGGGGGGTGTCCCTCATTATTAGGTTTCTTTATCTCAGCTGTATTCACTTGGTCTGTAGCTACTTCTGGTAACTCTTTTTTGCTCCATAGATTTACCACCCTCTTCCTTTCTAGGGAGGAAGAAAATTGTATGTTTTCATTTGTATAATGGGGTTCAACAAAAGTAATTGTTCTACCTGGCATTTAATGTAAGCTGTATCTCTTCTTTTCCAGACCTAAGAAAGAGTGTTTATGCCTAGGAGTTTATTTAATCTCTCTCCTATCTATATAGTTGATCCAATAAAATATATTACCAAACAAATAGTGCTTATCCACACTGTGACCTTTCAATGGAAAGCTGCTCAGTGAAAGAGACTAATAAAAAGCAAAATAATAAGTATAGAGGGGGTGTACATCAGGATCTGGGGAAACACCTGGAATAGACTCTTTCCAGAAATGGTGCAAGCACCTACTCTGGACTCTTTTAAGAAATGTTTGGATGCTTATCTTCCTGGGGTCCTTTGACCCTAGCTGACTTCTTGCACCTGGGGCAGGGCCCGATAATCTTCTGAGGTCCCTTCCAGCCCTTATGTCTATGAAATCCATGACAGTTAGCTAGGTATTTTTCATTCTCTTTCCTGAGAACAATGTTGTTCTCTCACTCAGTTCCTGCACTGTCAGCCTCAAAAGCTCAATAAACACCCCTCCCCCAACCCCCACCCTGCATACACAGAAAGAGGCCAACATTCATTATTTAAAAAAAAATGATTAAATAATATTTTTGTTTTGACTTCTGAATTTTTGACACTCCCTTGCCTATCACCAGCATGTATGCTGTCAGCTCTCACCAGTTTATAGCCAGTAATGTTTTCAGCCCAAGAGCTATTGCTAGAGGATTAGTACCCCAGGGTACTAAGCACTGTACAAATACATACAAAGTTGTCCCTGCCTTCAAGAGCTGGCAATCCAGTGCAAAGCAAAATAGTGAGTTTGTGACGGGGGAAGGTGGAAGGGAGATTTGACCTTATGTCACAGTGGGACTATTTAGAGGAAGAGCAACTTTCAACCCCGGCTGAGCCAGGCAGGATTCAAAGACCAGAACATGAAAGGCTCTGAAGCTCATTAGCAATGCCCTAAAGCATCTCAGCTCCACACAAGTGTTATTGTTAAACCTTCAAGAATCTGGCTCGCTTTCTGGAAAGATAAGTTGATTAAATTAGCTTTTGACCTTTTTGGATTTTCTGCTATATGGTTAAACAGGCAAGAATGTTCCACCACTTACTCTGGGTCTGAAACACTAGCTGTCTGCTGCTCTCTGTTTTCAAAGGGGCAACTCTTATTACCCAAAATATAAACAGTAAAGTGCAGCTGTAAAACAAATATGAACAATGTCCCAGTTCATTTCTAAATACAGTGCTTTGCAACGTAATATCATTCTGACAATCAGAGCTGTCCCTAGGGTATGGCAAATTGAGGCGAGAGCCCTGGGCCCCATACTTTGTGGGGGGGCCCACAGAGCTGGGCGGAGTGGCTGTGGCCCGTTCCGTGGGGCCTGCCTGGAGTTGGCGGCTTAGCTCTGTGCCGTAGAGGAAACACGGAGACCGCCGCTCCCTTGCAGGGGTACTATGGCCCCATGCAGTGTTAAGGGGGTCCTGCATAGGCTAATTTGCCCTGGGCCCCGCATCCCACTAAGGTCGGCTCTGCTGACAGTTATTTAAGTCTTTATGCTGACATGCTTTCTACCTCTTAGGATACCAACTTACAGCACAGATCATATGCAGCGTTTGACTCTACTATCTTCATATCCATATCACTGATTTCTTCTAGTTCCACTGAAAGAGTTATGGAGAATAGGAAAACAGTATGCACTTGCAGTTATCCTCTGCGACTCCACACATACAGGGAGATGTAACAAACCTTTGGGAGGGGCACATTATGGATTTCTTTGCATCAGGATTCTTGGTTTCTATTGTTGGTTTTGGAACTCTGTTGTGGAAAGGCTGTAGGCTGCACAGATATATGCAGCATTGCTCTTTTTGGATTATTTGTAAGGAATGAACCCGGTTCTACCTTTAGGCGTAGAAGCATGTGTATCTAGCACATAATCTAAAACAAGACTGTCCAACTGGTGGCCCACAGGCTACATGTGGCCTGCGAAGGGTTGAATTGCCTCCCCTGTGCTCCTGCCCAGCCACTGCTTCCGCATTGTTCCAGCAGTCAAGGCCCAATTCCCTCCTCTATGCGTCTCACAGGCTATGAGGGTCAAGGGCTTCCAGGTATGCAGTGGGGCACGTGTGCGGGTGTGCAGTGTAACAGCAGAGTTTACAGGTGTGTAGTGGCAGCCTTACAAGGCAAGAGGCCGGACCTCAGGTGCTGCTTAGGACTCTGGCCACAGTTTGCCTGTCCTCATCCATGCTCCCAGTGCTTGAAAGGAAACACAGGCTGGAAGTGGGGGCACAGTATACCCAGTGACCTCCCCAGGGGGATTGGGTAGACGTGCCAAAACCTATAACGTTGTGCCCCGGAGCCCTGCCACTGATCAGGGGGACTCAGAAGGCTTTCTGAGCTATGCTTTCATTAGTGGGTCAAGGTAAAAAAAAACACTTTGACACAGGCCCTCGATGCGGGTTAATTAAGGACTGTTCATAGGTTCATAGATGTAGGGTTGGAAGGGACCTGAGCAGATCATAGGTGTTAATTATCTATTTCCTAACTAAGGGCTGCATGCCCATGGCATGACCTCCAGAGCCATGTAGCTGTGGACCCGAGCCCAATTGCTCCTCTGGTGGCCTCAGAGACCCACCCAAGCTTCACTTGCATCGGGATGCAAAGGAGAAAGGTCTCAGCCATGAACCAGTAGGCACCTCTGCCCTGGCCGAAGAGATGCCAGGCAGTCCTGAACTCATGTCCAGCTACCTCCCATGTACAAAGCCTGGCCCTGGAGCCAGCCAACAGCTGATCTGGGGCCCTGCCTCTCTGAGTCCACGTGGGACATGGGCCGATGGGTCTGGGCAGCCCAAATCTTTTTTTAAAAAAAGAAAACTTTTGTTTTGCCCCAGCCAGCCCTGAACTCACACCTTGCCAGCTGCAATGCCCAGTCCTGGAGCCATTGAGCAAGCCAGTAGAGGCTCCGTTGCCTTCCAAGCCCCCTTGTGTGGAAGGGATACTGGCTGCCCCCAAGTTAAAAACAAACACGTTTGCTAGCCACAGGTCTTGACCCCAGGCCTTTGGACTTAGGCAACCAGAAAGCTAGACCCCAGGCTATTGAGGCAGGGTCTTCAGTGTGCCTTATGTTCTGCCCCATCTGCCTGGCAGGTGTTATGAGTGCACAGTGCAGCAGCAGGGAGACTGCAGGCACATAGTGCAGCTATTGCTAGGAGGATCCTGGGAGAATGGGGGTGGGAATCATAGGCATGTGGTGCATTGTGTGGAGAGGGGTCATAGGTACGTAGTACAGCAGTGGGATCAGGCAGTGTTCATGATATGTGTGGCCTAGAAAGAGCTGTGGATTGCCCTGGGGCAGCCCACAGGGTATATAGCCCCCCAGCATTTGGAAGCTGGACGCCACATTTTAAAAGAACCAGCCTGCTTAGAAAGGAAGCTGCAGATAGACTGAACATTTATAAGTAGCATAGATCCTAAAGTGTGATACATATGTACAGTGGAAGTGTGACTTACACAGCATCTAATTTGGCATGCTTCTGACTGTGTGGTGAAGTAGACAGGAATTGTGTAGCTGTGTTTGGTTATTGTAAAACCCTTCACTCTATTCCCAGCTCTAGATGAGCTGGCATTGTGCAAACTCCTACTTAGTTGTATTACCTGTGATACAGATGAAAAATCTGACTGCGGAATAAGACTATGACTCCTAATCAGTGTTAGGAAGTGCATAAAAATGCTGATCACAATCAATGGAAGAGAATACAAGTCTGAGCTTGAAGTTTAATGCACCTCCCCTAAAGCTAAAAGGCACTGAACAAAGCTAGAAGTGAAATGGCTCTTCAATTTAGCTTATGCAAACACCTTAACCGGTGCTGATATATTTCCACATGATTGTAAGATTGCGTACAAGAGGAATAAAATGGCAGTTCTCACAGTAAATCTGAGAGCGATGGCAAAAATAAAGGTTTTTCATATGTAAGGGACAAGACAGTCTGAATTTTCTTAACAGCATCCACTTCTAGAACAGAATGGACATCAGGGCTAATCACTGAAACTAAGAGATTACAAGTGGCCCATGGAGACTGTAACATAGCTGGATTGGTCTCAACAATCCTCTGGTAACTGCACTTCGAGTAGACCAGACCAGCCACAACATTTCAGCAACTGAAAAGAGATGTCTGAACCTTACATGTTTCTCTCTAAGGAAGAGACACTCTCTAAACACTCATTTAGATTTCTGCAAAGAAATCCATATGGAAGCATGAAGACTGGCAGCTCCTTTTTAAGATATTGGCTGTCTACCATACCCCAGAAAGAACCAAATATAGAAATTCAGTGCAACAGCTTCTGGGCTGGGGTTTACAACATTCACACTCCACCCTTCGGTGCTCATGAACCTGCAATCCCACTGCTTCCTCTCTGCTTCCAGAAGTCAAGACAGAATTTTGCCCAGAAGGAAGAGCAGAAGTAAAACAACAGTAAGTAATTTCCATCTAACAGGTAAAGAGCAAATTAGTTTTTCTTTCAGTGTGAATAATGTGTGTTAATTCTACTATATTTTCAAAAAGACTTGAACTGACAGTATTTTGTTGAGCTCAGTTTGTCTCTTTTTTCCTACCTTACTTTTGAACTTTTTGTTCACTCTTCCTGTCCTGTTTGGAACAACAATCTCAGCTCTGGGGAGACAACATCTACAAACTATGGTCATATCATGCTGGTGTGAAAGTAGACATGCATCCTGGGCCAGATCTTGTAAGGCCTCTGCACTGCATCTGGGTAACTAGGGGTCAGCAACACTCAACCCCCTCAAGCAGCCTGCTGTTTGGGTCTAGGGCTTTTAAGCATCACCTGTCCCCTGTGGTGCAACAAACTGGTTTCAGTCTGTGAAGAGTCTGTGAATGACCCTTGCCCATGCGACTCTGGTGGTGCTTGCTCCAGTATCCCTGTCCACATAACTAATCCCTGAACCTTGGAAATCCAATCTGAACACAGCTTTCCTCCTGACCTCTTTTTGCTAACACTTCTGGTTCAGTGAGTAACTCCTGGTTTGACCTTGACTTTCCTGCTGACTACAGTTGATGGTAATGCCCTTCCCACACCCCCTAGGTCTAACACCTTGGTGGACCCTGATGATTCTTCTTATTTGGGCAAATTGTATTTAACCTTCAGTGTCCTGGAACAGGAGAACAGTGGTGGCTTAAATCACTCTTACCCCTCTCCTAGCCAGGGTAGGTGGCCTGCTCTATCCTTTGCCTGCTGGGCAGGCAATCTCCAGCTGCTGTTCCTGCACTGTGCATCACCACTGACCAGAAAATGGCTGGTTACACCTCTGCTTATCAGGGAAGGCTCAAGAACTGAGTTTCCCTAGAACCATTATATTTGTATATAAAAGAAAAATAAAAAAACTATTATAAAGGGCATAGTATCAATTGTTCTTCATGCATACTGGTGTTAGGACAAAAAGTAACTGGCGTGATTTGCAGCAAAGAAAATTTAAATGAGGTATTAGAAATAATTTTATGTATAATTGAGGCACTGGCACAAGGCTATCAAAGACTTCATGAGGTTTTTAAAAACAGGCTAGATAAACATGTCATAGATTTTTTTTTAATGATTACTTATACTGCTTCAGAGACAAGCAATCAACTAGCTGACCTCTTTAAAGTCCTTGCACCAACCCTATTTTTCAATGATATCCATGCTTTGTATGATGTTTCTCGTTTTCCTCTCCCTTCATATATCAATACAGAATTTTTCTGTAGATTGAACACTGAGGAAATAGTTCGATCATACACTATTGTCTAAGGACATTTTGAACGATGCCACTTTTTAACCTAAGAGAATCTGCTGATTAACTCAGTTATAAGCTAGTAAAGACTGTCAGGAAACTATTAGAGATGCTATTTTTGCTATGGCAACTGCATGCCTCTGCATGTGGGGATACACACCTCATAAGTATAGAATGGTGCACTGTCTACTTAGCTCTGTGAAAAGCTGGGTTTCTTAGCTTATATTGACTAAGAACAGACATCACAATTGTTGTGACTGGATTTGAGAAGAGTTGAGGGATTGATGTGTATACACATTGCCCTACCCACTGGGGTTTAGTGAACAGCTAGAACTGTCTGCACTTCCTATGCAAACTTTTTAGGGTTGGTCCCAGGATAACAGATGGACATGTGAACAATTGCACTTTGTCCTTGGAGAAAATGGTCTGTCCCTTTCCCTGCCCCGCCCCCCCACAAATGTGATATCTGTCTGTAGACACAGTATGCCATATTCACAGACACATTCACACCAGTTTGGAAGTTGGTGCACGCAGAACTAGCGTGGCATCTCTCTGCAGTGCTGCCTTAAGTCTTATGGAACCTAATTCACATCTATAATTGCTTATCTGGAACCAAGAACTAGAGACTCTCATAGAATTTGTAACATGCAGGATTTCACATCAGGTTGCAGACTTTTGAAAATGACCTGACCAGTGGCTCATCTGCCATCTATTTCTTTGAGTGGGGAGAGGCACATGGTTTCAGATAGCATTGATGATAGAGAATGTATTACTCCATGTAGTTTCTCTGTTATAAGGTTCCTTTTCCATTTGCTCTGCCTCAAGCAGGAACAAACGTTGAGAGCTGAAGGGCTATCTCCTTCCCAGTAGGTCGTCTTAAAACCTTAAACTAGGGCTGTTCAATTTCTGAACTTGACAAGGCTTGTTGCCACAGGGCCAGCTGTGACATACCTAGGTGGCCTTGCAGCTCCTGCTCAGCTCCAACCCTAATGTCACCCTCCCTAGATTCCTGGCCTGCTATGTGTTGTTTTTGCTATAAAGTTGATTTGGGTTGGCTGCCAACAGGCCTTAGAATGAGCCCTAATTCCAATACATTTCCACTGGGTTTCTTCAGAGGTCACACTAGGCTCAATGCAGCCATCATATGCCCCTCTCAGTCTGGCTGCCTGGCCCTACTGCAGAGCACCTGTAGCCTTAGGGACAACTTGTATGGCTCCTTTTCCTCCCTTACACCATGCCTCAAGCCTCATGGATGTTCTCTCTCATTGTCATGACTATTTATACGCTTGGACCCCCTTGGGCCCTCAAACCCCTGGGTCCCTTCCTCAGTTTCCCCATGCACTCTCAGGCCCCTGGCCTCAAACACAGCCCCTCCCCCAGGCTCTGGGACCTCCTGGTTTGGATCTCAGCCTTTTTCTAGGCTCCAGGATCCCTTACTGGATTTAATTCTCTGAGTCCCTTCCTCGCATTTAATCTTTTGAGACCTCATGTAAGATTTTATTTGAGGACATCTGCGTTACTAGTTCTCCAAGGAAGTCTTGAGCCTGTCTCAGCAGGGCTCAAGACTAAATTACCTATGTAACTCAAACAAACAAGATGCTTCTCAGCCCTCTGGTAGACACCTCAAGCCCTAAGGGGTTAACATAAAACAAAAGCCATTTCCTGTAAACCCAGTCTTTTCTCAGCCAGTCCCTCCTGCCCCACACACTGGGGGACTGTGGCCTCGGGGCACTCGGGGAGTGAGGGGCAGTGAGTGGGGATTGGACATTTATATTTACAAGTAGGGCCTGGTACAAAAAAGGTTGAGACACACTGGACTAGACAACCTTGAGGTCATTTCTGACTCTCAATTTTCTAAGATTCTGTGATTGTCCCTTGTGAAGAACCCAAGAAGGCAGCAGCAGGTCAGAGCAACCTCTGAAACGTCTGGTGTGATCTTGCGAGTCACAGGCCCCTGCCACACATTACATAGATGATGCAGTCCACGAGCAAACTGCACAATAAACAGAGACCAGACACACGTGCAGTGTAATTATCATGTGCTAAGAACAACTAGGGTACAATTGTCAGGTACAGTTGTTTAATGTTACATGTTACCTATATCATAGAATCATAGCAAATTAGGGTTGGAAGGGACCTCAGAAGGTCATCTAGTCCAACCCCCTGCTCAGAGCAGGACCAGCCCCAACTATGGGGTGTACATATGTGTGTTTGTACACACATATACACTCACTTTGCATGGCAGCTATAAGACAGACACAACCAGCTCTCAAGTTCGCCTTGAAAATGTAGAACAGCCGCAGAACTGGTTTCTACCTGGCTGCTGCAAGGCCCAGGATGGCTCCTGTTACAGCACTCCCATTGCACAGCACCCCTACGAGGCTCCCCAGAGGGCTGTACCCTCGCGCTGATCATCAATGGTTTCACACCCCATGCACGCTACAGCCCAGATCCAGCAGCCTCCTAGCCCTTCAACTCTAGGGAGGGGAGGCGGGGTCAGAACCTAAAGCAGCCAATCCGCGCGCGCGACTCGCACTGCACGCGGGAAGCGAGGTGGGTGGGCTCCAATTTCACACTCGCGCGAGCTCCCTACGCCGTGACGTCACTGCGCGGTCTGTTTTGGCCGGGCGGAACCCCACCCCCTCCGTGGGGAAGGGGGTTGGGCTTGCCTTTTCCCGGTGACAGGTGGGGCGGGGCGTGGGAGCCCGAGGCGGAAGCGAGGGCTAAGATCCCGCCTCCTTTCTCGCGGGGAGTGTTTCGGCTCTCGCGCTCCGGTTAGCTCCGCGGTGGAAGATGTTGGAGACTCTGCGCGAGCGGCTGCTGAGCGTCCAGCAGGACCTCGCTTCCGGGTGCGGCGCGCGCGGGGGGATGGGTGCTGAGACCGTTACTCCCAGGCGGGGGGAAGGGGACAGCTCTCGCCTTGTGCCAGCGCGGGGGCAATGTCTGATAGCGTTACTGCGGGGTGGGGGGTAGGTTTGGCATTAAAAAGGGCCGCAGTCTCTCCGCCAGAAAGGAAAGGGGGGAGGAAAACTCTCCTCCTATGCCCGGGTTTTTAAAGCTGAAAAAACAGGTGTGAGGTCGCCTTCCAGTGCCTGGTCTCTCCCCAGGCAAGGTTCCTGGGGTCAATCCGATCTCTCTTATTAGACCTACTAAAATAGTTGGAAAAATTCTTCTTTGCCAGCTTTCTTCAATTTTTTGCGAGGGTGTTTGTGCCTGAAAGCTGGCAAAGAATTTTTCCAACTATTTTAGTGAGTCTAATAAAAGAGATCGGATTTACCCCATGGACCTTGCCTGCCTATGTCCTTAGACCAGCACGGCTACAACCTACACCCGTGCTCTGGCCCCACACCTTGTGTCCCATCATGCCCTTTGCCTCAGATGCGCTGTGGCTCATTGGACTGTTGTGGCTGTTGGAGTCCAGTGTGTGAACAGCCATCTCAGGAGAGGTGGGGCTGGAAGGGATCTCCCAAGACCATGTTCAGCCCCCTGCCTGGGGCACGGTCAGCCCTGGACAGACCATCCCACACAGCCCTCATCTAAACCAATGTTTTTGAACCCGTGGGTCACAAAAATATATGGAAAGGTCGTGAACAAGCTTTAAAAAAATGAACTGACCAACTTTAAAAAGTGGATGCTCCTTTAAAGGAGAAAAACATGGGAAACAGTGGCTTCTCCCTTGCAGGATGGCAGACTTCCAGCCACTGAGGGGCTGCTTGGGGGCTCCCTCTGTCCCACACACCCGCCCTGTGCCCCATATGCTGGGGGTGTGGGCCAGTGGACCAGGAGTGAGGGGCACCAGCAGGGCCAGGGGACTGTTTTCTACTTTAACTATTTACTGGGTTGGGCCTGGCCATCAGTGTTTACAAATGGGTCCTGGTACAAAAAAGTTTGAGAACCACTGATCTAAACCCTACAATAAGACTACTCTCAGCCCAGACACAACAAGATCTAATGCCTGAATCTGGCACAAGTAAAGCAGGGGAACTACAGCAGACAAAGTCCCACTTCTGTAAAATGTCAATATACACTCGATCATGGGGAGAGGGCCATGTCCCCCGCTACAGAGGAAAGCAAAAACCCCCACAGTCTATAATGGTTCGATCCTGAGGTAAAATTCCTTCTCAACTCCCCTGCAGTGGCCCCTTGGTAGCCTAACTGTTACCCCCCGGGACTGGGATGTCTTGCCTGTGCCCCCATTTACTCCATGCTTCCAAGCCCTTTGGGTGCCTTTGACACCCCTTTCCAGGACCAGCCTGAGTAGAACAATCACTTGTCTCTGTCAGATGGTAGTTAAAAGGCACCCAGAGGTGATGCTCTTTTGAATCGCATTTCTTTTATGTCAGCCAGCAGGAGTCTCATACTTTTGCTTGACCTTATAGGTTGAAGACTTTGGGTGACAAATCGAGAGAAGTCAAAGAAAGCAAACAGAGGTATTTTCACGTGTTTTTATGGAGAGCTCTATCCCATTTATTTATTTTCGTAAAACATGGTTTAACACATCATTTTTGTATGAGTACTATAGGAAGAGTGTCCTAAACTCTTGGATAATCAAACATCCCCATGCTTGGGCAGCGTTTAGCATGATAGCTTTTTTTTACTTTGTGTTTTTGAGATCAGCCAGCCAGCTTCAATGTTGGCCCTCTTAGTTGATGTGTTCTGTTGCACAGCATTAACCATTTCCAGTGCATTTGTATGCCAATAACTGCAGTACTTTTTTGACTATTAAGCACTGTGGACAAATCAGGTGTTGTTTCCTGATTTGTCAGGTTTTAGCTTCAGAACAGAAAGAAGATCCTTGCAGGCTTAAAACAATGTTATACAATGTTGTTATAATAAAAAGTATTTCAGAAGAGAATTCCAGTTTCACCTCCAGGAATCTGGTGAAAGTTGATTGCAGCGTTTCCTAATGCAAAGTTGTATCTGTTTTTTTCCCAACATTATTACTATAATAGCTGTTGATGGAAAGAGACACTCCTCTTGTAGTTACTGCCTAATCTGTTAAGCACATAATTTAACAGATCTAAACTAAGATGGACATTTACCTGGATGTATATGCTTAGTGAACATTGCTTACAATATGTACACAGACCTGTAAATACTGTGGTATTAGCAGCCCTGAACTGACTGTTTCGTTTCATTTTCAAGGCTCTTAATAATCAGCTTAATGCTGCAATCAGAAGCCTTGAGAAAATGAGAGGGAGCAGCCCTGAAAGTACCTAACTCCTTCACCAACCTTCCTTTTCAAGGCTTCAGCCCTTTGACAGCAGCTGCTTCCTATTTTCTGTTTTTGGTGCAGAGAAATGAAGTACAGTCAGTTACAAAGTAGACAGTGGGGCTGAAAGCTGCTTTGTAAATAACCCTCTCTCCCTCTTCCTCCCACCCTTTTTCCAATGTAAATTGGTAATAGCATTGTATTATGAAAATTATGTACCTGTCTGGTGTGAATAACTTGAATACATTGTACATACAGCTTAGTTTGAATGTGTTTTAATGTGCTGAATGTGTTTTATATCACTTCTTTATTAAAGTGAGGAATATATGTATCTATCAGTTACAGTTCACAAACACAATTAAATTGATTTAACGTTAACTTGCTGGAAGTCTTTATATGTATTCTTAAATCATCTTGCAACTAAAAGCTTGGTACATGTTCATCATGTAGGCTAAGGCTAAAATATTTTGATGGGAAGAGATGGAATAATAATTTTAGGAAAGTGCCTTCTTTACATGTGCTTATAACCTACACTAAAACATTACAATTGATTGTTTTGGATGTTGTGGTTTTGATATGATGAGTAACATTTATAGAATTAAAGGACCTAATTTGGTCAAACTCCTTTGAACACTGATAGGATTCACTGTTCCTGAACCATCCCAGATAGATGCATACCCAACCTCATCATTTCTCTAGTTGGTTTGTTTCATTGTCCTGCTTTTATGAGAGTTAGGTTGTTGTTGATGTTTGTTTGGTTTTTTGTGGCCTTCCCCTAATCCCTGGTATTTCATCTAATCTACTTTTGCTGTAGTTAAACACATTGCTGCTGGTTCTGCCCTTTGTGGCAAGGTAGAACGTTTTTTTCCACTATACTGTACTGTAGCCTTTCAAATATTTGAAAACTGTCATTCTCTTATCCCCATCATGACCTCTCTCTTTTTCATACTAACGATTCCTAATTCTGTAAGAAACAATCCTGCACTAACTTGGAGATGATCAGGCAATAGTATTGGTTATTATTTTTTTAACTCCTGTAATTTTCATGATTCCTTTTATAGGAGTGTTGAGTTTTTGCCAAAGTTTTCTGCTGGACTGGAATTACTCAGCAGGTATGTTCCTCTTTTTTCATAATAGTATCTGTCTCTCATGGTTTCTTTTCACAGTCTAAATATTATAGGGGAACTGACAGCAATTAAGATTATGAAAATAATAGTAATTTTCTTATTGAGGTAAGGATCTTTATGAGTGATATCATTTATTGTACCAACTGCACGTTTAGGATAAAGATAGACAAGGTTTTGAATGCAAAGTCTTTTTCACTGGGTCTGAGGTAAGACTCAGACAGGATGATTAAAAACAGCACATAGGGCTTTGAAATTGGAGGGGAGACAGATTCTCAGGGGTAGTCGACAAATGATTAACAGAAGGAGATTTCTGACTAATGGGAGATCAGGATCTATCAAAAGGGAAGAGGGTCACTGTTGCCTGTAGGACAAAAGAAAAAGAATTGGCTAGATTAGGTGTGGCCATGCTGTGGCATACACAGCTGCTGTCTGTGGTATTCATGAGGGCTGGGGCAGGAAGACTGCAAGCAAAATGAAAGAAGAGGGATGGGGCAAGGTCTGGGGTTGGAAGGGCATGTTGCCACTTGTCAGGTTTGTGCAGCCCCAGCTGGGAGACCATCCTGTACCCTGCTCAGCAGCAAAGTCAGCCCAGCTAGAGGGACTGGGCAGAAACAGCTGTGTGCCTAATTGGGATGAGGGGGAGAAAGGGGATAGGGAGAAAAGCCCTGCAACTTGCCCAGCCAGAAGAATGAACTTTTCCTCTCCCTGGCCTTCAGGACTTGTCAGCCTACTTTCCATACACCCCTCAGGGTGCTAGGAGGTTTTTCTCAGAGCAAACTTGATAGTTATGCTTTTGCCAGGGACTAACCCAGCCTGACAGTTCCAGTCTGGGACCTGCCTATTCACAGCAAGCTGCGAGTCCAGGGAGTGAGATCAGCCCTGTCATTGCCCCATGCCCCAAGAAATACAGTTGGGCATCCCTTATGCACCCCTATGTGCTCTGGTGCCACTCCACAACAGTCCTGGGGCCCCTTGGCGACCCCAGCTTTGCCCATACCTGGGGTTCCAATAACACTGCTCCACAAGTTCTCAGCCCTGCTGTACCCCATCATGATGCTACAATCCTGTCATGCACCACTGCTCCAGAGTGAGACCCTGGGGACACCTCATCCCACTTCCCAATGGAATCACATCAACCTGAATTGTGCCCCACACGGGGCCACAACAGTCTTTGGCTCTTAGGGTCCAGACAGTTTATGTATTTGTATTCCCAAGTTTGTCTTTTAAAGGTTAGTTGTTTGGTTTTTTTTAATTTCTCTGAGTGCAAGGTTGGTGAGGTCAGAAAACTGTGTTGCTACTGGTCTTTGTGTCTCTCTGAACTCCCACAGAAAAAAGTGGGAAGGACTGGTGCATAGTTTTGTCTAGTTTCTCCCAGGTAGTTATTATGGGGCATATGGTGCCATTGGATAATGTAATTTCACATGGGATCCATGTGTTCATTGTGGGGGTGCCAATTGTTAACAGTGGAGATCTGCTGGCAGATTTTGCATCTGTTGCTAAGAAGAGATTGCTAAGACTGATGTCTTTTGAATAGTGGTGAGTTTGCTTTGGATGAAAAGTTGGGCAAGGTTGAGATTTTGAATTGTGTGCAGACTTTGATTGTATGCAATACAGAAGGCAGGAGCTACTAACTGAATCAAAAAGTTAAAAATATTGAACCTCTGTTTCAACCCTGAGCATTATGGGTCTTGTGAATGAGATGGAGTAGTAGTATGTAAACATGCAAGTAGAATCTGTATGATAACGCGTGTATAAGTTGTGGGGGGAGAGATGAGGTTGCATGGGCAATATAAAGTTAGCAGTCAAAGCTAGTACCAAAGCAAATTGTATTACACTTTAAAATCCTGTAGTACTGTAATGTACTTTCATTAAAGTTATAAAAATTATTTGTGTCATTGAAGTTCACTTATCTGTGCCCTGTGTTGGGTTCTTACTTAACTAGTAGAAAGACCAACAAGCTTGTGGAATCCATTTTTAGGGCAATCAAAGTATGTGGGACGGGGAGTTAGAAATACCAGATGGGAAAGCCATCTAATTCTAAAGAGATTCTGAGATGTATATGAAAAACATTCTGACCTACTTTTTCCTCCCATCTCAAAATCATAGATTCAATTCCAGACCTTGGCCACTCTAACTGTGAAGAAGTTCTTCCTAATGTCTAGTCTAAATCTGCTCTCTGCTAACTTGTGACCATTATTTCTTGTAACCCCCCAGGGGCACCTTGGTGAATAAAACTTCATCAATTCCCTTCTTTGCCCGCGTGATAAACTTATAGGCAGCCACAAGGTTGCCTCTTCAGCCTCTGCAAGAGAAAGTTGAGAGGTCCAGGTGCCCTAGTCTCTCCTCATAGGACTTGGCCTGCAAGCCCTTAACCATACGAGGGGCCCTTCTCTGGACCCTCTCCAAGTTATCCACATCCCTTTTGAAGTGTGGCACCCAAAACTGCACACAGTATTCCAGCTGCGGTCTGACCAGTGCCCGATAGAGGGGAAGTATCACCTCCTTGGATCTGTTCATCATACATCTGACGATGCATGCTAAAGTGCCATTAGCTTTTCTGATGGCTTCGTCACACTGATGACTCATGTTCACCTTGGAGTCCACTAGGACTCCAAGATCCCTTTCTCCTTCTGTGCCACCAAGCAGGTCATTTGCTAGGCAATAGGTATGCTGGACATTTTTCCTCCCTAGGTGCAGCACTTCGCATTTCTCCTTGTTGAATTGCATTCTGTTGTTTTCTGCCCATATGTCCAACCTGTCCGGGTCTGCTTGTAGTTGTTCCCTGCCCTCCGGCATGTCCACTTCTCCCCACAGTTTTGTGTCATCTGCAAAGTTGGACAGAGTACACTTCACTCCCTCGTCTAAAGTCGCTGATGAAGACATTGATGAGTATCGGTCCAAGAACCGAGCCCTGCGGGACCCCACTGCCCACACCCTTCCAGGTTGATAATCTCTCTCTAATATGGTCTTGTCCCCTGCAAAACATCTGGTCTCATCTTCAGCAAGAAAAAAAATCATGTTGTTTTGCATTATGCTAGATCTGTTTTTTCGACAAAATATTTTACTGCAGAAAATGTATCAGATGATGTTTAAAGCCCCTCAGATTCCTTTTAGATCTTTAAAATAAATCTGGTACAATATCTTCAACTCTAGCTTACTCCTCGTTATTTATTTGCTTGAGTGCCTGTTGAAAAGTCATTCAAATCCATGTCAGTAGTAGCTGCTTTTGTAAGTTCTGCTCTTGATTTGTTAAAGACTTTTGGAGCTCCTTATGCTCCCTACTGTGTAGACTTTAGTTTGCGTCAACACTGTCCAAAAGGACCAATTCCTAAGCTGTCAAATTCTCTCTCTCATTCCAGTTATTAATAAATGACATAGCACTGTCAAATTGGCAGCCTGTGGGCCACGTGTGGGCCCTGAGAGGTTAGCTTGTAAACCCCTCAAGCTCCCAGACCAAGTGCTGCTCCTCTCATCAGTCTTCTGCTGCTGCCAGGGTCCCTGGGCTTCTCTTCCCTCTTTGGGAGCTTCTGCTTTCTGCCCCTGTCCTCCTTCTACCCCCAGTCTAGGAAACATGAAAGGCAAGGATTTTTGGTGGGCTGGGATAATCTTAGTAAGGCTTTTAAATGCAGCACATTCTTCTGAAGAACTGAACAACTTCTGAAAAGGTTTTTAGTTCTTAAGAAGAATGAGCTACATTTGAAAGCTTGTCTAAAGGCTTGGCAGATGTTACATTTATGGCACAATTAACATGTTAATCGTGCAATAAATTGGCTCAATGTGTGGCAAATTGCAATTTGCAGGTCCATAAAATGGCAAACCAGCCACAAAGAGGTTCCACGTTAAAGCTGTGACCTGTGGGACTGAGCTGGGAGAAGCGCCCAGTTCAGTTTTAACTCTGGGAATTGCATGATTGGGATTTGAGGAATTTCATGCACCATCCCAAACATTGCATGTTGTGCCATGCACATGTGCCATGGCAGGACATTTAGTATTTGGGATGGGGCATAAAAATCTCCGATCCAAATTGCACGATCATTTTAATATCTGCTAGGGTTCTAAGACTTTTCCAATCATGAAGTTGATTTAATTAAAGATATCACTCACAAAACTGCTTGTTTCTCATCACCAAATACCATTATATTTAAATTAACAAATGAATTTGTTGGTTGTAAAAATTTAATAATAGCCAAAGCTATACTTAAGTAAATAGTATGTTAAAATGGGAACACAATATCAAGCTTCTTGTGGGGATAAACATCCAAGCTCACGCAGGAAGTTATTCATGGAATAATTCTTTCTTCACGTTATTAAAAGATTACTAGTGCCTTAACTAAACATTGGGGATATTTGGCAGTCCTTTAGTACACAATTCTTAGTGAGAAATAGCTCACAAGCTTCTCTCTCTTGGTTATTTAGTTAAATGTTCAAGTCAGTTAGGGGAGGTTCCTAGGGCAGCTTTCTGTTTTGTGTGATTCAGTGTTTCTTTTTAGCTGTAGAATGGTATCTATTGCCTCCGATTTTTTTTTTTTTTTTTAAGACAGACTGGACTACAGCTTTATCAATTTGTACTATTCTAGGCATGTTGTGATTAATGCTTTATATGGAATATTTCATAGGATTTTCAGTTGTAAACTGAAAAGCTATTGCAAATAGTTTTCTGACTAAACTGTTCCTGGGTTTACAAAGAGACTACAAGAGTGTTTGATCATACAGCAAGATCCTTTTGCCTAAGTTACCCATTTGGCACACCTGTGATCTTTATCTTAATAGAACAGGCTGTAAGACTTGAGAAACACCTGATAGCAGAAGAATACTTAGGATCAAAGCAGCAATACTTCTGATTATTTTAGTAGATATCAACTAACTCAGAAAAGTGGATCCTTTACCTCCCCTTTTTTTTCCTTTACAACAAGAGATGTTAATTTAAAACAACTCTAAGGATTCTAGAATCAACTCTTTTGAAAGTAGTTTCTACTATGTGTTTTTTCACAGAGGAGAATAATTGTGGCTGGAAAAACATCCTGAAAAAGAATTTGTCTCCACTTATCAGTGAAAACCTTGTTTCTTATGTTTAGTATGATATAGATTCTTTCTAAATGTTCTAATTTTTTATGCAAGTAGTAAGATATTTTGTGTGCAAGTATAGCAAGGTCATTTGGTAATTTTACTCTTATGGGTAAAGACTTACAAAAATATTTATGCTCATTGGGAATTAATTATTTATCTGGCAATACTTAAGTAGTTTAAATAAGTGGTTCTTGTCTGAATTTGGTAAAAGTTTTATAGGAAAAAAAGAACAATAACCACTTTGACCATTTTACATTTAAAACTTTACACAGAATAATTTTAAAATTTAAAAAGCATGTTCTGAGAAGTGGAAATCTTTAATATTGAGAAGAAGAATATTTGGAGTCTTTTAAATACTGGCTTCTGCTTAAAGTTTGGAATAAAAAGGGTGTCTTGTCAGAGCTCTTACAGGTATTCTGAAAGATTGTCAGTACAGACAATTAGCGTTGTTGTCTATACAACATATCTGTGCATACAGGTGAGCAGAAAAGACTAACTCATGAGTGTTAAGCCAGTGAAGGATGATCACTGAAATTTTAAGTTTTGCCAACTTACTGAAAGAGGTATGCCCCCAAGAAAGATATGCACCTTGTTTTTTGGCAGGCAGTTTGTAGACCAACAGATTTTTGCAGTCATGGCTGTGTGGCACAGAATGCCCAGGATGAGTCGCATCTGAGGATACAGTCTGCAGGAACTTCCTACTGTGGCAGGACAACAGCTAGAATTGATCCCAGATTCGAATCCAAGAAGGTTGAGAACTCTAGCCACTCCTCCATAACTTTTTCGAATTGAATGGCACACAATTTCAAAAACTAATGTACAGTTTTTACAATTTATATTGACCTCCTTACACAGGGCAGTAGGAGGGGCGGGATGGTGTTTGTGGGATTGTTCAGGCAGGGACAAGCCTGAACCTGTCTTACCTGCTTAGATTGTGTGCTCACACCTTGTGGCATCTTTCAAAGGATCTGGTGGCACCCTTGGGTGCCCTGGCACTCTCGTTGAGAATCATTTTTCTCCCATCTTTGCAAGACTGACTTCTTTACTGTAAATTGAAAGGGTCGAACGTGGCCTGTAGATAGGGTTTGAATTACACTCATGGAGTCAACTCTTGGGGGCAGGAGGTCTGAAAAAATAAATAAACAAATAAAAAAACCCCAGTAAATTAAACCAGTTCAATTATTAACAAGTCCACGTAAATGAAGAAGTAGTCTGATTGGAGACACTCCGCCCCGGTTGATTTTTAAATCTTACAGGAGGGCTATCATCTCTTATGGGGGAGGCTCAGCTCCCCTGAGCTCCCCCTTAATTTGCACCCTGCCTGTGGGTCAGGTCCAAGTTGCAAAATTGTTCCATCTAGCTGGGGGTGGGCCACAGGGAGTTAGGGGGCGTGCCCTATTGCAGTATTCAGGATCTTTGAGTCCTGATGAACATGGTCGTCAGCAGCAGAAAGGCAAGTGAGGGCTGATGCTCCAGGTGTCCTCCAACTGCTTTGTCCTTTGTCACTACTGTTGCCCCTAGCTCCTCAGCTGCCAGCCTGCTGCCACCATGTTCCCTGTGGTGGAGCTAGAGCTGCTGCTGCAGCACGGAGCATGTCTGGTGGCAGCTTCACCTATGGCACCGAGTACATGGTGGGATCTGAAGCTGCTCCACATGTGCCATGCCAGAGCGATAGATGGTGGTGCTGCTGCTGCGTGCCCTGGGTCAGAACCAGAGCTGCCATATGTCTCTGGATGGATCCAGGCCAGAGTACAAGGCATGTTTAATGTTCCCGCTCTAAATAGTTCTTTGTATAATTTCCTGTAAATAAGTGCAGTTTTCATACCACGAGCCTCACTGGGATACTACAGACTGCATGCAGCAGTTCACTTTGCCCTGAAACAGCTCAGTTGCTGCTTCAGGTACAAGCTACAATATTAAGCTAATACCTAGTGCAGATTCCTTGGGAACTGTTAGAGGATTCACATAGAACTCCTCCCCTTTTGTTTGCTGTAGCCAAAGAGAAGTAGCAACCACTATCTGCATGCTGTACTGTCTATTCCTTTTAGCTTCTAGCACCAAAAATATCAGCTTCTTCACTTTGGGCACCCCTTCCACTCCACTCCCAATTTCACAGATTTGCTTTGGGGTGAAAAGGGATATGTGGCATGTGAGTAAATATTTTAAGTCAAATCATGAAAAAATAAGTCTCTAAACTGAGGAAACTAGGAGAAATTCTGTTCCTGTTTCTCAGTTTGAAGAGCACAACTAGTAACTTGGACTTGTGCATAACTGGTAAAAATGGACTTTGTAAAAAACACCGAAAAAAACCCACACATTGCTGAAAAATTAGTGTTAATCTCTTTCTTGAAGTAAAACTATAGTATATTAAAACCCTTTAGCGATTCAAGGCAAGGTTCTTTGGATACGTAATATCTACCTTTTATTAGATTAACTGAGTAGTTGGAAAAAAGGGTTATTTGCAAGCTTTTGGGCACAAGCACCCTTCTTCAGGAATCTGCCCAAAGAAGCTTACCTGCCTATGTCCTTAGACCAACATGGCTACAGCCAAAAACCTTGTAATGATTCAAAATGTTAACAGCTTCCTCCATTACATCCCATGTTTGAGACCATATACTCTGCAGAAGGGACATAAGCTAATGCTGGCTAACAGTGGAATTTAGTTTAAATAAGAGTGCTAATATTTATTAGTTTGCCTGGTTTAGGTCTGTTGAATATCTATTTTTAAGTAACCAGGATAAACTCTTTCTTTGGTTTCATAGTATTTAATTGCAGTTACTTAACTTCAAGTGTTAGTGGTAAGAAATTTTATATTAAATCAAACAGGACTTGCCACATCTTTAAATCAAATTCCATTGTCCATGTATAAATAGTTTCATTTAGGGGTGAAGCATAAAGAAGAAATTACAACAGAAGGAACCATGTTTCTTGTTTTCTCCCTTCTTCTTAAATTACTTTCTTGTCTTTAATCATAGTGCCTCTTAATTGTAGTAGCTGCATCCCTGAATTGGCACTGTAAAGAGTAAGAACAGGCCTTCTATGTCCTTATTTTCCCCCTAGATTTGTAATTTTGGGGATCAAATTACTTGGCACTCACTGATTTTTATCCAACATGTTTTTTGCATCCTGTTACCAAGAGAATCTTAAAATCTTAGTAACATTTGGATGGAGAAATTAAAAAATGTATCAGACTTATAAAATCAAGCAGCACTTATGAAATGGTTTGAGTTTGTTTTTAGTTATTTCTTTGGTTGTGGAATTTGCTAATGTTCATAGGACTAGTAAATACAACATATTTTAGATATAAAATTTGATATTTTTTAGTTTAATATAGTTTTGTCCAAGCTAAATGACCTCCTCTTTTTCTTCAGGATGTATTTGCCAAATTACTTAAGCAACTTGTGAATTTGTGCTTTTAGGTTAAATTTTTAATCCAATATAGTTTTATAGGCTTATTTAAAAAAAATTAAACTGGTACCTTCTAAGTCTATTTACAGTGTCTGTTGAGTCCTGTTTGTTTCTCTCAGCTCCTTGTTTCTCAGACAAGTTAAATCACAGTCCCCCAGCATCCCAGCATGCTTTCTAGCCCTGGACTGGGCTGTCTGCTTCAGCAGAGAAGGGTTTGGGGGGTTGGGGGGCAGGAGGCAGGAAACACCCCAGGCAAACCTGAGTTGAGGGTTGGGGGCCATGGAGGGGCCTTAAACAATCCTTCTCCTGCTCAAACTTACTATTGGCTGCAACTGTGGACTGCAGATCCTGGAGCCCCTGCCTGTGCCTTTTCCTGCTTCCAGGAAGTAATGATCAACCCTGTAGAATCCTGCTGCTGTGAGTCTGGACTGAAAATTCCAGAGACCTTGAGGGTAGCAAGATGAGGAAGCACACACACAGGCTATGCTAGCTGTGCGCTAAAGAGTCATGTTCCAGTTCTCCCTGGCTTCTGGCCTGAGCTATTGCGTTTCCTGAATCAAAAATGAATGTGTGCAGTTATTTCTCTGTTTAATGTCTACATCTTAGACTAATCTGCAAAGACTGGATCAATTCAGCCTTGGGCTTTTTGATACTACTTAGCTACAATTTGTGTTAAACTGCTACATGTATACACATAGTGATCAACTGAAACAAACATACACCAGAACTTTTTAAATTGGATCTGAATTTAGAGAGAGTATAACCACAAATGGACTTTCATCTTCCTTTTTGTTCAGGTATGAAGATATGTGGGCAGCCCTTCATAGAGGAGCCAAGGAATGTGCAAAGGCTGGAGAGGTAATTTTTTACTGCTGTTAGTGCATTTTAAAAATGTGAAAAAAATTTTAAAGACAGTACTGGTAGTTGGACAGATAGGGAAATTAAATTGTGTGCTTTTAAATATAGTATTTAACAAGCAGTTGTCGAATCAAGACCTTCTAGAATTCTTCCCCCACCACAGTTTTGTTAGATCTATCATAGCTTAGTCTACCAGTAATGTATTTGAAATGCTAATTTCATCTAAAATTTATAATATAACAATAGTAAGAATTGAAGAACATGATATTTCTACAATAGTTGCATAGCTTGTATATGAAGTTGTGTCCCATATGCTCTACTTATGCATTTGGGAACTGTGGTGCTTGGTACTTTGTCTGGATTCTAGGGCATCTTCATATGAGAAGATAAAGTTGAGTCAAAAGGTTCTTTTAATGACCCTGGTACAGTAATGCAATGGCTTCATACTGGCACTCGCACGACAACTTTTAAGTACTGTCAAAGCTCATTTCAGTTGAGACCTTCACCCAAGATTTCTTGGGGTTTGACTGAATGCTGCTGCTCTCTTGTGGGGAAAAAAAGAAATATATCACAGGTCCAGATAGCCAGCATCTATGATTTTTTTAGGAAGCAGTCAGTTGAACTGGCCAGCAGTGATTCTCTGAGAATCTAAAGATGGTCATTCAGAAATATTACTTGGACACAGGGATTCTAGTATGTTTACACTAGTGAAGACTTTAGTAAAATGACACTCTAAAGGATCAGAGGGTCTTTTTCTTCACCCGTTCCTCCTATTAACGGAGGGGATAAAGGGAATACTCATTCTTACATGACAGACAGGATAGAAGTGTCAGTCCATCATTTCTGGAGTAAGTGGGGAAGGGGACCTCTTGTTAAGAACAAGCCATTTGCAAAGAAGAGGATGTAATAAAACAATAGTTCATTAATTCGAGTAAATATTAATTCTTCACTGTTATGGAATAGAAGGGGAAGTAGTTCTAGGCAAGTGGAAAAAGTACTGTAAATTAGCAAAGACCTCATTCCAGATGTATTATAAAGTCATCATGAGTGTTAAAGCTGACATACAGGTAGCTTTATTTCTGACTAGTAAAGATTTTTAGCAGTTTCTAGTTGCAGAGGTGATAGTCATTGAATAGTGTCTCCAAACAGAATATCCTGCCTTCATATAAGCTTTCTTGTATGTATATACAGCATATGTATTAGAGCTGTTGGGAAACATTCTGATGAAACACTTTCTTCAAATGAACTTTGCAGGGCTTTTGAACAGACAGCTGAATCTGGCTGAAATGCCACAGAATTAAGTTGCTTTTTCTTAAAGAAAAATCCTAAACTTGCTAATGTCTTATATACCTACAAATAATAATTTTTATAGAAAAAAATAGGACTAATAAAACACTCATTGTGAAGAAGTAATCTTTTAAGAGGTGATGGGTGGAGGCCATCATATAAAAATCAAATTTAATTGCTGCCTGTTGGCTTTTTTACAAGACACATGGGCAACTAGTGCCTCCTGGGGTGAGGGGGAACAGGCAAAGAGTGCTAGCAGTGTTCCCAGAAGTGCCAGCAGCACTTCTCCTAGTGCCCCCACTCCCTGGCTGGCGCTCTCAGGGGTGGCATCAGCACTCCCACTTGTCACCTAAGCAGGGAACGCTGGCTGTCAGGCTGCACCAGCATACTCAGGGGGTGAAAATGAACCCCCACTCACCCTCTATGCATCACCACTGGCAGGAGAAATAAGTATTGCTACCAGTTCCACATTTATAACTTGTTGATTAAGATCTCATCTTCAGTGGTGTGTAACTTACTCAGTTTAACTGTTTGGGCTAAAATTTTGTTTTAAAAACAAAGAAAAAGCCCTCTGTGACAGGGGCAAGCTTTCATACCTGGGGCAAGCACCGGCTTGCTCCTGGTCTACAGGTCAGCTACCCGCCTTGCTCATCTGCCACGCCTTGATGTAATAATATTGATGTGATAATTAGGCAGGAGGCCACCCCTTATACACCCCAGTATTGTAGGGGCTATCTGCAGCTCCATTCCACCCCTACACTGAAGCCCAAGCCTCACAGATGATCTCAGACAGCCAACTCATCTGTCCTCTTCACCAATTAGCTGTGGCCCCTTCCCTGGGACCATCAGCTTCCCTTTAAGCCCTGGCCTGGTCTCAGGCCCAAGGTTCTTTGCTTTATATGGGCACCCCTCACAGTGAGCTCCTGGCCCTTCTACCCCCTATCTGTGTCTTGGCCCCAGCATTGACTAGTCAGGCCCCTCAGTTAGGTCTAAGCCACATGCCTGCACTCAGATCAGGGTCCCTCATTCCCAGCTCAGGTGCTTCACAAAGCGTCCCTGGCCCGCAGGGTCACTCACCCCAGCAGGCTCAGGCTCTTCAAGAAGCTTACCTGGCATTCCCTGGATTAGATGGACCCACCCAAAGATGAGGACTGAGGTTAAGCCATACCCGTCTTTCACTGGGATGGTAACTGGCCTGGCATTTCCTAGGGGCTCTCACACTACTGGGAGTCCTATCAGACCACCCAATCCTGGCATGTTGCAGTTTTAGGCCATGCTCAAGACCAGAGCCTCCTGTTCTTACCTGCAAAATGTTCCCATGCAGCAGCTCAACCAGGTAACGTTTCTTGCCTGGTTCCCAGCAAGCGAACTGCTCTTGTTTATATAGGTGGCCAAAGTTCTAAAATGGCCGCCCTAATCAAACACCTGCTGAGTGTTTGATCTGGCCCTTAAAGTAGTAGGCACCACCAAGTGCCCTGCCACGCCCTCCTCCAAAAAAACCAGGTGAAGCTTTAGTGTTCCCTATGATTTGGAACAGGACTTCACAATTTGTTGTGATGAAGTGATCTTTTTCATGGGGGATGTGCTTTTCAGCTGTTCCATTAATATCTGCCCATGTTTTGGTCAAGTTTTTAAGCCTTTGAAAATTGAGTTTGTAGATATTTACACGTATTAGATCTTTGTCATTTAAATTCTCTGCACACTGTCTCCACTGAGCATGATATAGCCAAGGACTACAGGATTCAAGTAGTTGGTGCTCCCACCTTCTGTGGGCCAGACTGGCTTTGTGCATAGAATTTGACAGCAGAGAGACTCATCCTCCAATTGTTTGGCTATAAACAAACATTAGTAAATAAAGCAGATCAGCTGTGCTGAGATGGGTTCTCTGCTTGCAGATGTGCACCCTCAGGAATCCCCTGGCAGGAGATTCTCAGGATGTGTCTCAGCAATTGGAAGATACCTGGGGGTCTTGCATTTGTAAAGGTGCACTTTGTGTTGGGTGCATCGGTGTGATATCTGCCTAGGGCAGCATTTCCCAACCTTTTCCATCCCACAGCACACTGACCAAGTGGCTGAGCAGGCCTGGCTGAGGCATGGTAGGGTCACAGAGCAGTGGTGGCAACACTGGCTGTAGCCACACCACACTGGGAACCGCACCCCCCCAAGATGCCCCAGCACATTTGAACATGTCTGATGACACACCAGTGTGCCGCAGCATACTGTTTGGGAAACACTGGCATAGGAAATTCCCTACTGGGAGATTTCTGGAGCATGCCTCTGCAAACAGGGTAACCTGGACAGGTGTTCCTACAGCTTCAGGAGCCCAATCCTATGCCTCCCAGGAATGGGAGTTCCTAGGGCACATAGGATTGGGTCCCTGAAACCCTGGGAACACCTTCCTGGGGCAGCTGGAGAATGTGGACATTCACTCTCCCATCATAAGGAAAACAGATGTCTGCTGCAAGAAGAGACATTTTTATACTACCTGTATTGCAGCCACAAAGTTGGGCATTTGTGGTGCATCTGTTTGCTTTGCCTTTGTGCTGCCATAAGCATGTTCATAGTGGCACAAAGATGAGGTCTATTTCCAGCCTTAGCATTTCTCCTGCTGGGCCTGGTGAGCTGTCTAACTCGTATGCAGAGAAGGCAAGAGCCAGACCTTGAGGGAGTAAGCAGGGGACATAATGGGAAGAAGTTAAGTGAGGATGAGGTTAGAGCTGAGAAGCCAGGCTTCGACTTGTAACACCAAAAAAAGAAGAAAGAAATGTAAGCTGCATAGGATTAGGTAGGGTTCATAACTGAACTTTATTGTTCTGCTGATAGCACGTAGATTTATTTATAAATTTACTATAGTGTTCACATTTTCTACAGGATCTTAATCAAGAAAGGAAGGCTAATGTTTTTAGCTTACTAAATCTACTCCGTCTCCTAATACAGTGGTTCTCAACCTTTTTAGACACAAGGCAACCCTCATTAGACTTGGGGCAACTCAGAAAATGCCAGCTCATAACTTTAATTCATTTTTTGATTATGGAAAAAGAGCAGTTCTTCTGTTGTTTCTGACTCTATGAATTCCAATTTGAATTTCTGGGTTTATCTTGTGGATCATGAGTATATGTTTGTACACCTAACAGTGTTAATATTGCATGCCACCCTGCATCAGCCTTAAAAGGATCTTGTGGTACAGCACCCTGGTTGAGAATCACTATACTAGTGTATTAATTTGCTTCTCATTTCCTGTTAATTTGGGTTTATGTCAATATCACTATATTGTCCATTCCATAATAACATGGAAAATGCTTGATGATTTTTGACAATGGGCAGTGCTAACATTATAATAATTTGTAGGAATGATTCCTTTTTTTTTTTCTTTTTTAACTCTGCATCGACAAGTGAAGTACTGGAATGATTGTTTCAGCCATATTAAAATTGCACTTCTGTATATATCTGCATGTTTTCCAGGAAGTGTAAGTTATATTAGACCAAGGCATTGGTTTTCTTCAAAGACATCTTGTGCGGTATATGTTTGCCTGCAGGGAACAAGATTCAGATTCATATGGCAGTCAAAACATGGAATGGAATATTCTTGTTAGAGTGGAGGTTATCTTGTGCATTTAGGCTGTGTCTGAAATGTTTTATGTGATTCACTTTGAGTTTGGGTTTATTTATCTTGTCAAGTTATTGCTGTTGGGGTGCTGATTTTAAAGTACATCTTCAAGTACAGTTTATTCTTGAAAGCATGTCAGAATTTTCTCACTGATGGATGCATCCGTTCCCCTACTTTCCTTTAAAACTGCTCAAATCAAATTTGTTATTTCAAAATGTATAGATTGATAAGTAAAGATGGATTATTTACATGGGTTGCCTTTGCTCCTAATTAGTGAACATTCTTCATATATCATCAGTTTTACAGAATTATATATCTCTAGTGAGAATCGGAAGACGGTTGACATAAGTATATTTTTAACCCTTGCAATTGTTTCAACTTCTTCTATCTTTGAATGTCTCTTCAAAGAGATTTTCTAAAATCTTGTTAAAGTTATCGCACATATGGGTCTCTTAGTACGTCCAGTTTCTCTTGCAATACCCAAAAGTGAGGCTCTTCAGATTCAAGAGGGAAATTAATTGCTCATCCTGTTGGCAGTGCCCCTTTTTTCATGTGGAGGATGATATGCCTTTCAGCTAGTCATGGTCACTTTATCAAATACGTTCCCATTCTTCAGGGTTTCTGCAGATAAGGCCTTGTGTATCTTGCAGTGTTGCAGACTTATTTCCCAGCATTTCGACTCTCATCATTTTTGAAAGGAAGTAAAATAATTGTTCAAGTCAACCTGCCAAACATTCTGGGCCAGCTGCTTTTGATACTGTAGATATGCTGTTGACAGTTCCATCAATATGGAGGCGGCATTGCTGGAGCTGGTATAAGTCACCGTATGACTCTGTTTTCCCTAGACCAGCGGTCAGCAAATTTTTTAAGGTTATGAGCCAGATTTGACTCAGTTTGGCTCAGATGAGTGGGTGGAAGGATGCTGGGACCCAGCCTGTGCCAGTGCTTTTACCCATGATAACACAGGGAGAAATGCCTGTCTCTGAAGCCCCTGATCCCTGCTCCATATCTAGCCCTCAGGCTAGGTTGTTGACCCTTAACCTAGATTATTGTCCTCAGTTACTGAAAGCAAATTAAAAAAAAAAAATCTCCAAAACCCTTGCACTAAAATAATTCAATGATCATCTCCAATAACCACTGGTAAAAGTTACAGTTGATTTTAGTAAACTACATTGAACCTTTATGGAATAGTTATCCATTTGTAATGTTTTGTTTTATTAAAATAGGTTGTAGGCAGTAAAGTGTATATAAAACAAGCTTCTGGTACAGGTTTTCCTGATACTTAAAACACAAAATCCACTATAAAACATTCAATTATTTTTGTAATGTAAAGGATTAAAATAAGGTTGGAGCTTTACCTTCCAAAGTAAGGTAGAATTATGGAAGTTGTGTGTCATGTGAAAAAAAAGAAAAAACAAAAAACTAAAATCTGCCTTAAAATAGCAAACTTCATATTTAATATTTTTTATCCATCATCTTAATGCCTTTGTCCATTCTCAGATACTGAAGTTCACCAGATATCTTTAGAATTGGAGTTGGACCAGTTTTACTTTTATACTTTCCAATCTTTCCTTTGCATATATCAGGCACTACAGAGGCAGTTTTTTGTCTGAATAAGTTTCAGTTCATTGCACCTCTTCTTTTTCTTTAAAATGCTTCTTTTTTAAAGTGAACACATTACATACAGAGTAAATAAAGGAAATATTTATCCATGAACTAGATGGGTCAAGATGTGTCCATGAACAGTGTCAAAGCCATTTCAGAATTCAAATGAGACCACTTATTTGAGTTGTCAGGTTTGAAGGTTGTCATATTCTCCTCAGAATAGGTATATAGGAAGAAAAGTGTTTTCTATGTTGAAAGTTTGCCATAATGTGTTTTTTCCCTTAGGTATATAGCGCTAAAAGAGTTGTTTAATTCAAAAGTTATACTTTTAATGTAAAATGTATTCTTTAATAATAGTTCCCTTCCAGGTACAGCTGTATATCCAGTTCTGAAATTCCATGGTTATGAATATCATTGTATACTAGTGGCACACAAACTTCTGGTTCTGTGGGCCAGATGAGTGGCATAGTTTGGTTTGCGGGCTGCATCCCTCTTGGGGTTGGTGCGTTGGATTGGTTTGTGGACCCAGTCCAGCCATACATTGGCCTGATCCTGCACACCCAGATCCTGCCACGGAGCCACCTGTGTGCCAGATCCAACCCAGTATGCCCAGATGTGGCCTTGGATCTGACCCCATGCATGCTGGACCATGTCATTTGGCCCAAGGGATTCTCCAGGGGTCTTGAAATTTTTATAGTGGAGGAGGAGTATAATGGCTTCTAGGGGTGTGGCACTTAATGCTGCCACCACTTTCCCTCTGCCAAATTTCTGAACCCTTGGGAAGCCCTGTGGGCCAATAGTTAAGTGCTCCTGTTATATGCCATTCTTGTATTTTAAAGGCAATATGATGACTTTTGGATAGTTTTTGTACCCTTTTTCTTTGCTCTGTATAGAACGATTCCCTTAAAGCTCCATCCCTCCCCCTCCCCCCCCGGCACTTTTTATCTTGATTTCTAGAATGTTAAGACTTCCTTGTTGGAAGAACCAAATGTGGATTTGGAGTTCTCAGACCTTAAGTTTCAGCGTGACAGCACTCTTATTATTGTCATTTAAAACTGGGGCAAGGAGCTATTTTGTAAATGTATCCCTAAAATAAGTAGAAATAAGTGTTTCATAAATGGTAAAGTCTACTATTGTAATGTGGTATAATGCCTACACAAAGAAATTAGGACCATGGGTGCATGGATGCTAAAAATCAGTCAAAATGATCATAAACTTCATAAACTAATGGATGATAATTTTGAAACTAAATAAAAACTTAGTTATTACTGGTTTTAATTATTGCAGCTGGTTGATAGTGAAGTTGTGATGCTTTCTGCACACTGGGAGAAGAAGAGGAATAGTCTGATAGAACTGCAGGAACAGCTCCAGCAAATTCCAGGGTTTTTAGCAGATCTGGAATCCATGACAACAAGTCTGGGTAAGGTTTTACAGGTGTAACATACTCTGCTAAATTAGTTTAATAATAATACAGAGAACTTGACCAGCCATCAGTTTTTCTGTCCATTGTAGTTGTAAAACTATCTTTACTCACTGAAACATCATTATTTTCTATTATGAAATGTCAGTAGTGTTAAACCTTTACAGGTTTGCAGCAGTTGTCTGGGAGCTGGCTAGATTCAGTACATACTTTCTGAGTCTGACTTTTAAATCTGTGTTCTTACTGTCCCTTCTGTAAATACATTTCAGTAAGAGCTTTCCTTGACCTGGGCCACATCACTTGGGAGTCTCGGATGAAGGCATGAGTATTTTTAAAGCTACTTGTAACTAACCACCAGCTAGTAACTACGTACAAGAATTGTGGGTATAGTTCCAGTCATGGTTTATAGGGAGGACTGGTAACACTTTGTTGTAATGACACTGCCAAGCATCCTGTCTTAAGTTGTTTGTAACTTTGCCAAACATTAACCTTTTGGGCTGAAATTAGTAGTTGGTGCTGAGTGAAATGCTTCATATTTTTGGCTACAAAGGACCAACTCTTGGGATCATCATAAATTCTAGCTTATTGGACAGGATGTAAAGTTACCAATAAAATCATAAATGCAGACTTTGAGTAATGAGTGGTACTGGTCACCTTAGCGCACACATAAATGTACTCACTCATTCAAACCCAAGTCATTTAAACCCATGTAGTATCTAGTATAGTAGCTGCTGTAGTGATTGTGAGAGCACTGGTGTCAGTATATCTAACTGAGGCCCTGGAGTCTGCTGTTGATGGTCAACTTCCTTCAAGTCTTCTCCAGAAGGGGGTTGCCTGCTTGTCCTTTTGTCTCGGTAGATCAGGTTCTGGATGAAAAGGCACCACTGAGGGGTCATACTTCACTGCCTTTTATTCCTTTCTGGCAGACTGGTGTGATCCATCAGCATCATAGTAGTTTCATAGTAACTAGGGTCAGAAGGGGCCTAGAGCAGGCCATCTAGTCTGACCCCCTGCCAATGGCAGGAACAAGTGCTGGGGTCACAGG
>JAGPOW010000261.1:110936000-110961707 GCA_030014935.1 Caiman crocodilus | reverse complement strand
TTTTATGCTTTCCCTTTTAACTATTTAGTAAATGAGGTAAAGAAGATTTGAAGAAACAGGCCACGATAATTATAACTATCTTTACATCAGCCCTAACACCCTGCTTCCATATTTATCACGTCTGAGAATCTTTTTTTTCCAACTCTTTCTCTCTAACCTCCATAAAAGAAACAAAAACAAAACAATGCCCTTTCTTCCCATCCCCTGCGTCCCTCCCCAACAAACCAGGAACTCTTTCTGTACCAGAATCTATAACTGCCTGACCAGTTACTTGGAAAGCCAAGAAGAAACTAGAATAATTCATTGTAAGAAGGTAATGATAAACACCTTCTAAACATCTTTAAGAAGATTAATAAACATCTTCATTTTACTTGAGGTTCATGTAAGGAATTATTGCAAAGCCAGCTGAACCAAAAGACATTCTGATATTTTTACAAATAGCCTGACTCTGAGACTTTAAGACCAAGGCTTCTTGGGCAGATAAGACTGTAACCAGAGACGTCTTGTAATTTTAAAACGGCAAGAATCCTGATTAGAGTTGAACAAACTGGCGGGACCACCAGTTTAGCTGTTCTTTGGCAATATCAATATTTCTATCAGGATCTTAATCTATGTACTATAAAGTCCAGTAAAATCATAGAAAGTCCAACCCCTGTTTCAGGTAAGATTCTCTTTGCATCCTAATTTTGTCTCAAGTCTTTGTAGCCCCTATCCATCTTATTGTCATCCATATACTTAGTATCTGAGTAATAGAGTCCATTCTCTGATGTCATTTAATAAAGATATTGAACAGACTGGGCCCAGGACAAATCCTTGGGGAACCCTCCTTCAGCTCATACCTTTTTTTTTTATTTGGCATTGAGTCATTGATGGCTCCTCTTTTGACTTTAAATATCCAACCAGTTTTGTATCTACCTTCAGCAGTAGTTTCTTTTAAGCTTCTTGCAGACATAAACTCCCTCCCTCCCCCAAAATGGCACTTTAAACTTGGCATGCCCCCACACTGAGCCCAGTTCATGCCATGATGAAACATTAAATTAAGTTGACCTGGCTCATGCAGTGTCTGTATGGATCAGGCGCTCTAGTCAGGCTTTTGGGTGCTTTTCTTCAATAACTGGTTTCATCAGCTTTTAGATAAAAGTGCCAAAAAAGCCCCACTGAAGCGCTCATCTATACAGACACTGCTGAACTAACACAGTGCTGCTTATGGTAAAGTGCATTTTGGGATTGTTGGGTATTTTGGGGGTTGGGGTGGGGGGGTGTTCCTATGTCTGTCAGCAGCCTTAGAGCATTTCCTTCGCTGTCTTATGAGGAACTTGTGGGAAAAGGTGCAAAATGCCTTACTAAACTTGAGGTATATCACTTCTACTCCTCTCCCCCATTCACAGAGTGGGTCATTTTGTCATAAAAGAAAATTAGGTTAGTCAAGCATGGCTTACTCAGGACAATGTTGGGTGATTCTTACCACCTTTGTTATTCTTTAGGTGTTTGTAGTCTGTGTGTAATATAAAAATAGAGTAGCAAAGGATTGCAAGAGGTCATATGATCCAACCTATTGCTCAACGCAGGATCATCTGTGTCTAAAAGTCATCGTAGCCAAGTGTTCCTTGATCTGCATTTAAAGACTCTTGATGTTGGGATTCCGATTACCTCTCTAGGTACTCAGTTTCGAGTGTTTAAGTATCCCTACAGTTGAGTAGTTCTTCCTAATATCCAACTTAAATTTCCTATTACTACTTGTCCTGTCCCCCATACACACAGGATAATTGAATGCCATCTTCTTTCTAACAACCCCTTTAACCTATTGATGATTAGTCTTCGAGTGTCATTATCCAGTTAATAATGCACCTGTAGTTTAATCATTTCTTCTGGACTATTCCTTAGCTTAATAATGAGAATGGTCCCCGTGACAACGCTGAAAGCTTTGATACAATTGAGGTATATCACGGTCACTGTTTTGCTTTCCATTCACCAAGCCAGTCACCTTGTCTTGGAAACGAATCAGATTGGTTAATAAGCCTCAATTGTTGGTGATGGAATGAGTGTTAACTGTTCTTAGCACTTGTTCTCTAGGTGTTTACAAATATATTCCTGGTGATGTTATCTTTCAAAGTATTGAAGTTAGACTGATCTTTAAGGTCATTTATAGACTTCATGTTTTTCTAGGTTTAATCTGGAGTACAGCTGTCATTATATATGCATGGACAGCTGCAGTTTGAATTAAAATTGGCTCCAGTTTGAATGAACAAATTCTCATTGAATGAAGATTAAAGTTAATACAGATTAGGGTAGTCTGGATTAGGCAATTTAAACTGTATTAACATGTGTATACAGCATTGCTTTTAGAAAAAATAGTCTTTAGGAACTCAGCAGATAAGCATTGCAAATCCCACAAGGGAAACTCAGTTGTGTTTTTACAACACATCAGAGTCTAACAAAGTAATACCTTAACAAAATCAAATGTGCCAAGAATGCTCAGGTCAATTTTATCCTTTACCACTTCTGGAACAGCACTTTGGATAATTGTCAGTAGGTTTGCAACAATGTAGCAGTGCTTAAACAGGCTTATTATCACCTCATATCCCCACACACACACAATCTACAAATTTGGTAGATTAAGGGGCTGTCAAGTATATAGACTGTATAGCCAGTGCCCCCTGCCCTGATGGTCAATGATAGTCTATTAACCCTTAATTCAAATTGAAATTTGATTCAAACTGTGTGATGTGAGTCCGGTAACATGGTTTAGAAAATTGTGAGCATGTCTGCAAATGGCCTAAGTCTCTGAGTCCTCCTTGTTCACAGTGTGCTTCCAGGTATCAAAGTTGGACTAACTAGTATTGAGTTCCCTAGATCTAGTTCTCTTTTTACAGAGGCTGTCTTCCCTACTGTATTGTCCCCTCATTCATGGGGATTTCAGAGCTTATGTTACTGATGAAAGCTCAGTTACACCAACCATAGAACATCAGTAATGAACTAACAAAGACCTCCATTCCTAAAGAGACTCAGTTTTTCTCAGGCAGTAAAAGGATGTCTTTCTAGATGAAACCAAACACTTGGTGTAAGTAAAATATATAAGTTATACATGAACAGAGCTGTTAAGGAAATAAAGTATGTACATATAGTAAGCACATTCAGAACTTCAAGTACAGTACTTGTTGCTACATGCCACCTAAGAAAAATAGTGATATATTATGTTCAGAGAGATCCCACATATTTTTACAAGGGCTCTAAGGCTGCTTGCTATGGGATCTTTAGCCAAACTTTCTCAAATTGTCCAGTGAAACCTTCTGATGCAGGACTTGACAGAACTGGGTGCCCTTGTAAGATCATTTCTTATCCTTTATGGGTAAATTGAATCCTTACCTCCATTCCTCAGGGCAGTTGACTGCTTTTTTCCTCCGCCTGTGAAAACTATCTGACCTGGAGGGAGGAAAGAAATTCTGTTTTGCCTACCATTTGAACTCTTACACTGTCCAGCTAATAGCCTGCAGGCGGTCACTTGCAGAGGTGAGAAATAGCTAGTTAAAAAGTCCATTCAGTTGTAATGCTCTTTGAATTTAAACCATTGCCACTTTTAACAGGAATGTTGTCTAGTAACAGGACAGATAACCAGTATTGCCAACCCCATTGTGTCAAAAATCAAGAGACGAATTCTTTAAAATCAAGTGATTTGGAATATAATTAATGAGAAGCTATTTTTGAAGTGTGTGTGAGTGGTAGGGTTATTTGTGATGGTGTTGGGGGCTGGAGGTGTGTGCATGGGGTTTGGAGCCCGGGGGGGCGCATTCCCGCACAACCTGGCAGAGTGCAGGGTACTGTGGGTCAGAAGTGAGGAGCAGCAGCAGGGATGGGGGGAGCTGTGGTTTGGGAGTGAGAGGCAGACGCACACACACTGACAGACAGCTGCCCACACAGCTCTGTTGCGTCACTTGTTCCTGCCACACTCCCTCCCTCACCATGGGGGCCTCGATCTGGCCCCCCACCCTTTCCGTCTCCCTCTGCCCCTTCCCCTTCCCCTCCACAGACTTACTAGTTTGGTGCTGTCTATGAGCATCAGAAGAAAGAATCCCAAGATTTGATCTCTCTATCAGGAGATCACGAGTCAGAGTTAATTCAGCTTGGAAATCGGGAGTCTTGTGATATTTTTCATGGGAGTTGGCATTATTTGTTAACACTTTAGTGTAAAATAAATGTGAACAAAAAGCATCCACTTATGTCACAGGATTTCAGAAGCTAGTGACTTCATTTTTTAAAGAACTTCAGCATATGACATCAAATGCAGTTTTATCTGGGAGGAACCTTACAGAGAGAATGGACATGAAAGCAGAGGGTTTTGGAATGTGTTTTTAGCAAATAATGGCCCAAGGGTTTGTAACTGTAAGTGTACATATATTTTTCTTAATGTCTCCAGTGAGAAGTCATTTCAGTTTCCATGTGTGAAAGAGCCATTCCTCCTCTTTTACATATTTATCTGTGTTTCTGGCTGTATTAGAGGAAGACCTTTTCACTTCCAAAAAAAGGTAGTGGTTTCTTTTTTATTTTTACCTTTACCAAACTTCTCAGGAATGAAGCAAAAGGCTGAACACTGCAAGGACAACATTCATGAAGCTCATTAGTTTATACTGCTTTACTGGGCAGTGTTCTCTTCTATACCCTTGAGAGAAGCTGGGAATTTGAGAGGTGGGGGAGAAGAGACTTACATTTTAAAGGTTATTATGGGGAAAAATTGAAAATTGTAATTTGGATTGTTAAGCTTCTAGATCATGTCTTGAGTTGCATTACACATGTTTTATAAATTTCTCATCTTTAACTCACACTACTTGTATTAATTTCAGAGCTGTGGAATCATTAAGTAAGACTGAACATATTGCACCATAAGTAAATAAGCCGGGTTTAGTTTAGACAATATTTTAAAAAGCATATATGTATTTGTGACAATTAAATTTTACATGAGTATTATTCCAGCAACTGAATAGCTTTGTAGAAAATAAATGCAACATGCTCAGTTGGAAAACATTTTAAGACTCATCTCACCTGGTTAAAGAGCCACCTCCATGGACCAGAAGGAGGGACTTGGTTTGGTGTGGAAGAGAGTGCTGTGCCACCGTAGTGAGGTGCCATGGCGGTGGCAAGGAGTTGCGCTCCACACTGCTGCCAGGCGGGCAGGGAGTACCTCACATTGGCAGCTGTGGCAGTGAGGCACTCCCTCCCATGCTGGGTCCTGCCTGCTGGGCCATGGAGGCAACTCCTGGCAGAGCTGTAGGCACAGAAATCTGGGAGAGCATGTGCTTCCCCCATACATCACCTGTGCCCTCTCCGTCCTCCCCCTCCACCATATCCCCCATATTGCCTGTGTTCCCTCTGCCTCCATAGACTTACGTGGAAAGAGCTGTCTAGCTGTCGTGTGTGTGTGCGCGCGCGTGTACATGCACACGTGCATGTGGCACCCCTTGCCCCCTGTGTTCTGCTCTCCTAGCCCGAAGCAGCCCCTTGTAGGCTAGAAATCTGTTAGTGTATGAGGGAAACCCATAGTTTACTGGGTTTTTCTCTTTAAAGGAGAAAATTAATGTTTTGCTGTGTTTTTCCATGGCAAACAGAAAACCTGGATCCCTCATCATCATCACATTATACTTGTGGCTGCATGGCTAGACAGACAAAAGGACTTCTTAAAATGAGGGTGCTTGGTTAGAGGGCAGAAGCAAATCCTTTAAGCTCAATATTCCATATGCTGAGGGGAAGCAGATTCTACGGTCTAGTAATTTATGCTCTCCTTTCCCTCTGTGCTAGATTCTAGTCCTATTGTTTTCATCTCCATTGATACTTTAAACCCAGGGGCATGGTGGGTAGGGTGTGAAGCTGGCTGTTGCACGTTCATCAGCTTCCCCAGGACTTATTTGCTCCCTGGTTTCTTCAATCCTATTGACTAGGAGAGTCAGGTGAGAGCTTGAATTAGAGAGATTACAATTTAATCTTCAAATGTTTTCTAGCTTTAGGAGGATGATTACCGAAATTTATTTTAGCTGCTGATGACAGCTGTTTGGAGCATTTTTTCCTGGTTTTGTTTTGTTTTTTTGGGTAAGATATGGTGTTTTATAGGGAAAAATTATTTCAAGATGTATGTGCTCCCTGTGTATAGGAAAAAAAAAGTCTGAATTGGGTAGAACAGGGACTTTAGCCTGTTTGGCAGACCTATTCATTCCCTAGGTTCTAGAAAGCCTCTCCCAGTTGTGTTCTGTGAAACCCATTGAAAGACTTGCTTTAGAATGGAGCAGACATTCTGGAACCTTGCAAAGTTGCAGCAGAGCAGAATTGTCATTCTCTGGAGAGAGCTTGTAAAGACTAAAATGCATATCCCAATCCTTTGAGCAAATATCAGTTATGTTTTTGAGTTTCCCACTAGAGGCTGCTCAAATGCTACCACTCAAAAATGGTTGTTTATTTCTTAATTTGAGAATTTATCCTTACTTTTCCTTTGTTTTTTATTATCATATCACATGACTTCTCTTGCAGAAAAGAGGAAATATATATATTTACTAACAGAATGCTACGAGGGTAGCGTGCCATAGAATGTCAGTGTTCTTTTGTGTGTAAGTACATCTATCATTGACTACCTTGCTTGTTTTCTGTAATGTAGTAGTCAGTGGACAAGTTTGAGTTTTATTGATCATTCAATAAAGGACACATTGTGATTATGCAGGCTTACCTGTCTGATGTACTGTTTATATGCATTATAAAATAAGCAGCTGCTTCTGTCTTGTCCTTGAATGCTCTCTGCAGGTTAAGGCAGGTCTCTTTTAGAGAATTTCCTGGCATAGTCCTAAATGTTGGTTAAGACTGCGGGAGAAATGTCCCCTGTAATAGAAATACCATGCTGACCAAACACCATGTTTAGATGCATCTTTACTGATTAATCCTTTCACTGGGATAGCTTATTTGTTTGGGATAATTTAATTATATAAGCAGAACTCATTTTGCTGGGATCAGCTGCACTGCCACGAGGAGGCTATGATAGTATAACTTGCATCACAGCTTTCATAGTAAAGACTAGCCCATTTATTTCTTGTCACTGTAAAAAGCCAGATGGTTCGTTCACCTATACTTAAAAAAAAAAAAAAAAAAATCAGTGAACTGTTGCTTTCAGTCTTTTTTTTTTTTTTAAGTTAGTTCTTTAGCTGCTGATATATTCTGTATTCTAGAAGCAAAACATTACCAATGTTGTATTTCAGTATATTTCTTAGAAAAGCAAACCACTTTGGATTTATTTGATTAATGAACTTCAGTTGTCTTAGACACAAACTTTAACAATACAGTGGTTAAAGGTAAATTTACCATATTTCCATTTTTCATTAATTTCCAGTCTATTTCTGGGTTTCTACAAGTTGGCAACAAGAGGAAGATCAGGGAAAGAGCACGTCCCTTACTGAATGGGTGAGGCGACCTCATGATGGATGATGTGGAAAAAGTTGAAGTACTCGATGCCTTTTTTTACCTCAGTCTTCACAGGCAAGGGCAGCTACCAGCCCACTGCACCTGACAGCACAGTTTGGGGAGGAGGTGAGCAACCAAGAATAGCAAAGAACAGGTTAGGGACTATTTAGAAAAGCTGGATCTATACAAGTCCATGGTGCCTGGATGCAATGCATCCAAGGGTACTGAGGGAGCTAGCTGATGTAATTGCAGTGCTTCTGGACATAATTTTTTATAACTCATGGTGATCAGAAGAGGTCCCAGATGATTGGAAAAGGGCCCATCTTTAAGAAGGGAACAAGGAGGACCCAGGGAACTACAGACTGGTCAGTCTCGCCTCAGTCCCTGGAAAAATCATGGAGCAGGTCCTTAAGGAATCTATTTCTAAACACTTGGAGATGAAGATGATTAGAAAGAGTCAGCATGGTTTCACCAAGGGCAAGTCATGCCTGACCAACCTAATTGCCTTCTATGATGAGATAACTGCCCCTGTAGATGCAGGGAGACCAGTGAATGTGATGTAACTTGACTTTAGCAAGGCTTTGGATACAGTCTCCCACAACGTTCTTGCAAGCAAGCTAAGGAAGTTCAGTTTAGATGGATGAACTGTAAGGTGGATAGAAACTTGGCTGGATAGCTGGGCTGAAAGGGTGGTAATAAATGGCTAGATGTCTAGTTGGCAGCTGGTATTAAGTGGATTGCCCCAAGGGTCAATTCTGGGGCCAGTTTTGTTCAATATCTACATTGACAAACAATTTGGAAGATATCTTCATCAACAGTCTGGAAGATGGTATGGAGTATACCGTCAGCAAGTTTGTAGATGACACCAAGCTGTGGGGACAAGTAGATATACTGGAGGGTAAGGCTAGGATTCAGAGAGACCTTGACAAATTAGAGCAGTAGTTCCCAATCTGTGGTATGCATACCACCAGTGGTCCATGGACAGCCTGTCAGTGGTATGTGTTAACAGAATTATTATAATTATATGACAGAAATTTGCTGGTGGTACATAAGGTTGAACTGAATTTTTTTCTGTTGGTACTTAAGGTTTTATCATTTTAAATTGGTGGTGTGCAGTGTGTCAGTTTGAGAACCGCTGAATTAGAGGATTGGACCAAAAGAAATTGCATGAAGTTCAATAAGGACACATGCAAAGTCATTCACTTAGGATGGAACAATTCCATGTGCTGGTACATGCTGGGGACTGACTGGCTAAGCAGCAGCTGTGAAGAAAAGGACCTGGAATCACAGTGGAGAATAAGCTGAATGAGACAGCAGTGTGCCGTTGTAGTGAAGAAGGCTAACGGCATACTGGGCTACTTTAGTAGGAGCAAGGGGGAAGTGATTATTTCCCTCTATTCTGCATTGCTGAGGCTACATCTGGAGTCCTCTGTCTCCAGTTTTGAGCCCCCATTACAGTAGGAATGTGAACAAATTGGAGAGAGTCCAACAGAGGGCAGTAGAAATGGTTAGGGGGCTGGGGAACATGACTTAAGAGGACAGCCTAAGAGAGCTGGGCTTATTTGGTTGGGAGAATAGAAGAGTGAGGTGGGGATTTAATAGCAGCCTTCAACTACCTGAAGGGTGATTACAAAGAGGTTGAATCTAGACTGTTCTTAGTGATGGCAGATAACAGAACATCGGAAGTTTAAAGTAGGTATTAAGAAAATTCTTCTCACTAGGAGAGTCGTAAATTACTTTAGTAGGCTACCTAGAGAGGTTTTTAGGACCCAGGTAGATAAAACCTTGGTTGGGATGATCTAGTTGGGGATGGTGCTGCTTTGAGCAGGGTGTTGGACCAGATGACTTACCGAGGCCCCTCTCAACTCTAATTTTCTATGATTGTATACAAAACTGCATTGCATTTTTTTTCAACCTCTCCCTCCTAAATAAATGAAGAACTCTCTGGCATTATATGAGTTTGAATAGATTTCTGCATCTGACTTTACTGAAGTCTTTTCTAAATGAAAATGCATGGTTTGGAAATCTTGCTCAGTTTTTAGTGATTCCCAGAACGAAGCAGTTTTAAGTAATGGTCTTTTAATCTAAAAAATAATGTTATCAGTCTTACGCAAGAGGTAAAACTAGACAAATAAAAGCTTTCCTTCAACCAAAGGGCTGTGTGTATCATTTTTTTTTTTAGTAAGGTATTAATAGTATATATTGCTTGAATGAAACTTCTGACCAAAATTGGTTTTGTACAGCATTAGAAGTAGTTAGTCTGACATTCTGAATCGTATTGAATGCAACTTCACGGAAGTATCCTGCAGGATATATTTAAAACAATAAGTAGCTCAGCAGATCTACTAAATTTACCAAGTCCATAGAATTGGCTTGATATATCAACTTTAGTGTGCTTCAGTCACAGAAAAATGAAACAACCCTTACTTCAAAAATATATAATTGGTCTAATTCCTGTTTTGAAGTGGAATGAAAGCCTTTCAAGTAATCCTGTATCTTCCTCTTTCTATTTATATAGCAAGATAGAGTAGGGCCTGACTTCATAAGTGTGTACACTATGGCAGGTGTATCCCAGGTTCTCAGGCATGCCCAGCCTGCATACCACCACCAACGTCCTAGAAATACATCCAGGTGGTCCTTGTAAATCTTGGTTAATCCTCTGTGGCTCTCAGGCATACTAGAGACAGAGGACTTGAGAATGGCCATAGTGGGGTGCTCTGTAGTGGCCTCACCCTATTTCCAGCTTGAGAGTTGGTATCTGGTATTCCATCGTGTGGAAAACAAAACATATGAGTCTGCATATTACCTGCAGTGATTGTAGCACCATGAACCTTCTCATACTATCTCTTCCACAAGTCTTTCAATCTCTATCTTGAATTATTTCAGGTTCTTTGCCCCAGTTCTAAAAGTTCACTTCTCTGATTGTTAGAAATCTTTTTCTAATATACAGTCTAACTTTGCTTTTGACTCCGTTTGTATCCAATTTGGTCTTATGATGATGTTGCTTAACTTGTCCTGCTCTGGCATTCATCTAATGAAAGTATATGAATAAAGTGACTATATGCCCTTTTGACCTTCCATTTTACTAAGCAATAAGGCCATCTTACTTTATTTGATTTATAAAATAGGTTCCCCCCCACCAATTAATAATCCTAGTAGCCCGCCCTTGTGCCTGTCAGTTTAATCTTTTTTTCCAAACACAGACAGCTAGGTCTGCAAATACCAAAACGGGGCCATATAGAATGGTACCAATATTTCTCTGTCTCTCTTAAAAATGCCCTAAAACATCTAAGAACAGGGACCAGCAATGGTTTGCTGCCCTGGGCCATAGCTGTTGACCTAGCTCCCTGCTTCTGGCTGCAAATTTCTGGTCCCTCTCCCTGCCATCTGCAGAGCTCAAGCTGCCTGTGTTTCCCTTGCTGTGGATACCTGGCTCCTCTGTAGCACAGGTAAGTGTAGGTATGAGCAAGGAAGATGGAAGAGGGAAATACTTGGCACTGCCGTGTCCTAATGGTGTCCCAATCCTTTGTGCCACCTCTGGCTCTGAGAGAGGGGCATTAAATGGTTTTAAAAAAATTAAAAAAGGAAATAGGTGCGGACAGAGTGAGGAGGGTAGCACTCACTCCATCTGCACGTGGAGTTTGGGGAACCCTAGCAGCTGGAGGTTCGTCTTGAGGCACACCAGCTACTCCACCAAACCAGGATCCAAGGAGGTGTGGTGTGGTGTCACAACATGCCCAGCAATGCTGAACACCTTCTTTATTGGAACACTGGTTGGTGGACAGGACAGGTGTTTCCAGGCAACCATGGCCAGATCCTGCCATGTCTGGCTGCAGGTTGCCCAATAGGACAAGGGATCACAGTCCAGTATCTCCATGTCCTCGGTGAGATAGGTAGCCACCGAGGCTTTGGTGCTACCTGCCTGATGCTGGGGTCTGGTCCCTCTGGATCTCACCATTGAAGCCGTGCTCTTGGCCCACATTGGCAGCGCCTGTCATGGAGTAGACTGGCTGCTGCTGGGAGTGCTGGCATGGGAAAGTGAATCCTCCTCTTGTGTGTCCCCCTGTCTGTGCCCTTCTGTTTCCCAGATTCTGTTCACCAGCACCTCTCTCCAGTGATCCAGGGTTTTGGTGGTATTTCTTGATGCCCTTCCTCAGCTTTACCAGTGCCTACACCTCTGGTGACAGCGGCTTGCCTCAGCCAGGACCATCGTTCCCCTAGAACTTCTGCATTTGGTTCTCAAGTTTCCTCACTATGGGGATCACCTGGCTGAGTAAGGCATTACCAGTGCTGATGGTGGCCTCGAGGAATGGCTTGAGGACCACCAAGATCTGGGAGCTGTTTTGTTAAGTGGGTCATTGATCCCAATCTCCCCGAGCAAGGCCATCTCACGGATGGCCTTCTGTTGCTCCACCAGCCTTTCCAGCGTCTGATATATAAAGTTTACTATACAGGTTTCCCTCGCTTTATATGGGTTCTGTATATGCGAATTTGCTCTTACGCTTATGCAATGATCTGTTTTTTACCAAAAATTCATTATGTGAGAGGTAAATTCACTCTTATGCTATCGGTGTGGTGGAAGACCGCAGTCGGCTACTTTGTGCGGTGCATTGTGGGAGTGACATGCACCAAAATATAGTCTCCTGTGTGGATCCTATGCTCTTTGCTTGTTGTCTGTGACACGTTTCTGTTGTTGCCATCCCCACTATGATACTATGTACTCTCAGCTGTTGGTGAGTACCAAAATTGCCTTGTAAAAGTGGTAAAAATGGGTCGGGGGGGCGCTACATTCAAGATCTTGGAATATATCCCTATTTTTACATTGTAAAGTGGATTCCCTTTTATGAATTTGTGTTATGCGCTATTTTCCAGGAACACATATATAGCATAAAGCAAGGGAAACCTGTATCTTCCATCTGTTTACTAGATAGAAGAGATTAGATAGAGAGACTAGCAAAAGAGTGAAGCAGCTGACTAGGAAGCGAGCCACTGCAGCCAGTACCTTTCACATGCTGTTATATCCCGACAAAAAGCTCACAAAAGGGACAAAAAGGCTTCACACAGAGCCTTATGCACTGTTTCTACATCCCGCCCCCCCCACCCCAGCACTGTGATTGGAAGGGAACTCAGGGAAAGATCAGTCACTGGCCAGCTACAGATGTCAAGATCAGAGCAGTCTTTTTTCCTTTTCCTTCCCCTCCCCCCTCTCAGTATCTGTTTCCCCACAAGACTGCCTTTTCCAAATCACTGAATCTTTTTCCTAATCAATTAGGATGCTTCAAATCAATTCAGAGCTTTTTATGGGTCTCCCAATTTGATTTGGATTTGATGATTCAGCCACTGAATTTGGGCTGAATCTTCTACGGTTCAAATTGGCAACCAAAACTTTGCATAAGTGTAGCTGGAACCAGCATTATCCTGATGACTCAAGATCATCATAGAATAATCTGGTACACTCAGGTCTCTCTTTCTTTTTCTTGCCTCCAAACTTTGAATACCCATCTTACAGCAAACTTCTTGGTTTCAGTTCTAGAGTGCATGACTCTTCTTTTTCTTCTGTTATTCCTACTAATTATTTTGCCACTCAGTAAAGTTATCTAATTCTTCCTGTGTAATGATCTGATATTCTTCCATATTGGCAGCTGTGTATTTTACCTTTTTAAGCAATTCATTATCCATCTTGTGGTAATAGTATTAATCCTCATCTTTCCCAGTTGGCTAATAATTTCACATTTCACTTCAAGTGTTTTGCATAAATGTAGATAGATTAGGTCCATTTTATTGCCTTTAATATTAAAAGTCAGTTCTCTTATCATGGAAGGATATTAGATTGATCTGACATGATCTATGGATAAAACTTAATATTTTTGTCCCACTTTCTGTTTATTTCCATATTGTTGATTGTTCTTTCTAATTCTAAGACCCTGAATGGTATTGAAGATAAGGTAATTGGCCTGTAGTTGTCTGAGGGCCCCATCTCCATACTACTTAATGTATCACTTCTTTCTGTATTGTGATAGATTATCCTAGACCCCTGATTTTGTTACAGTAAGCAATCTAAATTCTTTCTTCCATCTAATTTCCATTATTCTTCATGGTAATTTCCATTATTTTTTATCATCATTCTCATTAGATATTCTGCATTTTTGTCCTTATTGAAGACTGAGCCAAATTAATCATTAGTACTTAAAATTTAATTGATCTCCACTGCCATTTTAAATGCATAGTTACTTTGCCACCTCTCCCCTGGTTTTTTTAAATTTATATGACTAAAGAATCTTTTGGTATTTAGTTTTATTTCCAACTTAATGCAAATGTCTTTTGGCCATTTTCCTTTTACTTCTGCTTTTTCTGATGCCTCAAAGATATCTGTCCTTAAAGACCAATCCTTCCTCTGCCCCCTGTTTCCTTATAATATTACTGCTTAGTCTTACTATCTTTCCTTAGGTGTCTACTCCATTCAAGAAAGTCTCTCTAACATTTTCCCCTCTCTTGATAAAGACTCCTGTCTAAAAGTAATTCTGTTCTGTTCTGTTCTGTATTTGACCCTTTGAGTTCTTAAGTCTAGTTGACTTATTTAATTTCCTTAAGCTCTCAATGTTTCCCCAAGTTAAATGCTAAGCTTGACTGTCTATTCAAATAGAGTTTCTGTGGAACAGTGATTCTCAGCCAGGATGCCACAGCACAGTTGCTGGCCCCAGCCTGCCCTACCCCATTCAGGGTAGCCTGCCTCACGCCAGAGGGCATGTGGCATGGGTATTCCCTAGGAACAAGTAGCAGTAGTACAAGTTGTGCTGCTGTTACTTGTCGTGTAGACACAGCCAGTATGTGCAAATGTCTGTGTAGTGTAATAGTTTAAGTAACTTAAATCTCTCTATGCTTAAGTGTAAGTAACTTAAATGTCTTAAGTCTCTCTATTGTGGGACAAGGGGAGGTTGTCCATTTGTTTGTAATTATATGTCTAATGATGCTTATTTAATGTTTGTTTGTTGGGGTTTCTTTTTGCAGCCCAGCTAGAGGCAAACTTTGAGGAAATGGAGAACCATCTATTGCATCTTGAAGACCTGTGTGGACAATGTGAGTTGGAAAGATATAAACATATACAGGCACTACAGCTAGAAAGCTACAAGAAAACTAAAAGGTAACTAAGGTATAAATGTTATGACTGTACTTTATACAAAAACTATATTATCCTGAGTTCATCAGCATTTTATTCATATATAATTATCCTGGGCGGTGTTTTTCCTTATTACAGACAGTTTGTCTTCACATTATTTAGAAGTGTAAGGTGGTGTGACATGACTGATCTATAATAGTTTGTTTAACATTTGTTTTGCTTCTAACATTCGTTAGAAAGAGAATGCCTTAAAAAAAAACCCCAGCAGTGTACAGTTAGTATTAAATTGTGCGTTTATTTATTAATTGCTATGACAAATAGGAGTAAAGGTTGCACAAAGAAAATATTTCCTTACCTACCATTTTGTAAAACATTTTTAATTCCACATGTATTTTTCAGACACTGTGATCCATTAAGTAGAATTTCTTTGTCCTCTTATCTATCTTCCTAGCTTTCTTTCAAATAAAGGGCAGAAGAGGTGTTCCACAAACAGTAATGAGGAAGAGTGTTCAGTGTATGGAAAAGCTAATGTTTTTTGATTCCTGTGTTTTTGGCAGAGGAATGACTTGACTTTTATTTAAAGATGAAAAAAAGTTCCTGTTTTTTTCTTGAATCTTAAATGTTGCCTTTGTATTAGCATTATGGGAAGTAGTATTATGTTACCAAGAAGTGTCAAGAGTTGTTAGTGCCCGTTTGTCTTGGCACTGAGTAGGCATATAGGTAGTCCCTGACATGAAAACCTTAGCATCTGAAGGTCTGGGTGTGCTAATTTGTAAACCATGTGCATAGGCCCAATGATTTTAGTAGGATTACCTGATAGTAGTTAAGTATACGTGTTTTGAAAAATGCAAAGGGTGGAAGAAAAGCAGCAGTAGTAGTAGTAGTATTCCTATTATATTGATGGTGAACTGAGACAAATAGCCAGAATGATTGAGTGACTTGTCCAAGGGCATAAAGGAAATCTAGCAGAGCCAGGGTTCAGCCCAGATCTGGTGTGGGAATTGATCCTGGATCAGTGCGCATTCAACACAGGAGAATTTTTGGTCTCTGTTGGGATAAATTTATCCAACAGTATCCTTAGCTATTTTTTCACCATCCTGCCCAATATCTACAGCATTGAGTGACACTGGCTACCAGTTTCTGAGTACTAGTTAACTTGCCACACACTTTGGAAATGTGTGAAGGTGAGGATTGGTACATCTAATCCAGTGCAATATTTTTTATGAAGCTTTCTGAGAGGATTTCAGTCAAAATACATATTGAAACATTTACGTATTTTCAAAGAAATCTGTTCAGATTTAAGCAATTTATTTTGATAGGTGTTGAAATATAATCTAGTGGCTGTTTAGCAAATAGTCACATCTAAAAATAGTTTAGCTAACATGCTACCAATAAGTTGATTATATGTTAAATGTAGCCAGAATGGGTGGGGAGGGGGAGTAGAGTTAATTTCTGATGAATAGCGTATCATTTTTGCCTTGAGTATCTGTACATATGGATCTCACTCTTGGTGTGTGTGCCCCCATATGCAGAAGTCCACCATATTATAACCATAAGTGCCCTTTGGGGACAGTGGCCATGTATGCCTTTGTGTTTCCCACCCTTTATGTCCTTAGGAGGGGATGTGGCCAACCATTGCTTCATTCCTTCATACAGACTGTAGCAGAATCAAAGTTCCCTAACGTTGCCTTAGATGGTAGTGTTGCTGCATAGTTTTTAATTTAGTTGCTGTACTTAGTTTTTTTATTTTTATTAATTTTTGTTGTTAGCTTCTTGGTATAATTTTTTTTTTTAAATAACAGCCTACTTCAATGCTGGAGCCATGACTGGGTCAAAATCTCCACGTTTTGAAACATGCCTTTTGAGCAATGTGGAAATTTCCCCTGAATAATAGACATATATACCTTTGTTGCATATGGAAAGACTATCCCTGTAAAAGTATGCTATTTGCAAATCTTTCTCAAAATGCACCTATAGTGGCACACGTTAAAGTAGTTTTTTAAATGGAGAAATCAATGGAAGAAGCCTCTGACTGTGAGGCAACAATAGGTTCCTGTTTCTTCTTTGAAATGTTAGGCAGTGAATTCTCTTAACAAGGGATGTCACTTTTAAGTTCTTGCCATTTGAAGAGTCCTAAGATAGTATCTAGGTTGTCCTCTCTGCATGAGAGGACCACAGGCTGCAGGTGTGATTTGTGACATTGCTTCCCATAACTTACATCGAGTCAAAGAAATTTTGGGAGTCATCATTCTGAAGGTAGTGTTGAATCTATTATTGTGGAGCTTGCCCAACACAATTACTACTACAGAGCTAATCTTATGCTGTCTGAAGTTTATGGCTGCTGGGCTCCTTCTGACAGGGATAGTACTATTCTTGTGTCTACTCTGCGACCAGCTAGGGCAGGGGTGGGCAAAATATGGCCTGCAGGCTGGATCCAACCTGTGAGGCAATTCTGTCTGGCCCACAGGGCCCCTAAAATAAAATCAAAAAATTAATATTTCTCTGCCCTTGGTTCCTGCCAAATATGATAGGAACCAAGAGCAGTAGGACCCAGGGGAAGCCCAGTGGGCTCCAACAACAGCGTGGCGCACCTGGCCTGGCGCCCCAGCCAGAAGCCCCTGCTGGGGTTTCTGGGCTGGGAGCATGTGGCTGCCCCCGCGTGGGAAACTCAGGTAAGGGGTGGAGGATGGGGACCCCGGGCAGGGAAGGAGCGCAGGGTGGGGAAGCGGCCCCTTCCAACCCACACCTGGTACCCTGCGCTGCAGCTGCTTGCAGCCCATATGGGGCTGCCTATGTCCGCTCCGGATGGCCCCATGCGGGCTGCGAGTGCCTGCAGCATGGGGCGGGGGAGGGGCCGCTTCCCCCCTGCACTCAGCTATTCCCTGGGCTCCTTCTCTGCAAAGAAAAAAGTGGCCCTTTGCCCATCCCATGACCAGTGCCCTGCGCTGCAGGTGCTTGCAGCCTGCCCCGGGCTATGTGGAGCAGGCACAGGCAGCCCCAGGTAGGCTGCAAGGCGCTGCAGCGTGGAGCACCAGGCATGGGCTGAGGAGGGGAGGCTTTCTTCCCCCGCCCCTGCACTCAGCACCACCTTGTAACCCAGCCCCAGGGAACCTTGTAACCCATGGGACAAGTTACAAGCTGGTGCTGAGCATGGGGAAAAGTGGCCTCTCACCCGCCCCATGGCCAGCACCCTGCACTGCAGCCGTTCGCAGCCTGCCTGGGGCTGCCTGTGCCTGCTCCAGATAGCCCCGCGTGGGCTGCTAGTGCCTGTAACACAGGGCACTGGCCACGGGGCAGGTAAGGTGCCACTTTTCCCCACACTCAGCACCAGCTTCTTCCCTGCCAGCAAGCAGGGGGTCGGCTGTGTGCTACCCCTCACCTGTACCACAGGGCTGGGGGGCACTGGGTGTGAATGGGTGGGGAGCCAGTGGGAGCACAGGGCCTACACCGGTGTCCTGGGGCCTGTGCTGGTGGGGCCCAGAGCAGGGTGGCAGTAGTGCAGGGTCCCAGCTGGCAGGGGCTCTGTGGAGCCAGGCCAGGTCCCCCCTCCCTGCTGGTGCAGCCCAACCCGGCTCCACAGACTGTTGCCAGCCTGTGCCTCGCTTTGGGTCACACAGGTGCTGGCCTTGAGACATTGGTCCCAAGACATTGGGAAGTTGGTCCCAAGATGGTGACCAGGGGGCAGGATACCTGTCAAGGGGTGGGGCACCTGTCAAGGAGCAGGGCTACCCATGAGGCCCTCGACAGCCTGCCAAAACTGGGTAAGTGACCCACTGCTCAAAATAATTGCCCACCTCTGAGCTAGGGGAAGATCTGTGATGGCAGTGACCATTGCTTTGATACTAATTTGCCCAATACCACATCCTCTGATAATTTCAGCTTCTCAGTAACTTTTCTCACCTTTTGGACAGAGCTCTAAACCATCTCGGAAGTGGAACTGCCATTCTTGAGCATTTCAAAGTATCCAAAATCCCAAACTACTGAGCCTGCATCTTAGGGGAAACTGGTCAGCCTAAGGAGCTGGGTCCCTGTGACCTCAAAGGGAACTTGCATCATTCAGGAGATCATGATCAGCAGGAGTGGTGTATACTTAATCTTTCTTGCTATAGCACCCTTACTACAGGTACTTCTCATGACCTCAGATGTCGTCATATTATTATTATTATTATTATTATTATTATGTATTTTCCAAACATAACTATACCAGGCTTTCTACACTCTGCATTCTCAATACTAGACACCATTTAACATTCAGTGTCTGGTGACAGTTTTATTTTCAGAACTTTGCGTAACTTCATATTTACCATGGAAAAGGGTATTTTAACAGGAGCAGGAGCTTCTGAGTGAAGCAGGTAACAAGGAACAGCTGAAAAAACACCTCTCAGCATCCTTAGCTTCTTATCCTCCTTGTCAGATAAGGCTGTTTTTCCATGTCCCCTATCTGTAGGTATCTTCAGAGCATACTCTGAGGAGGATGGCAGACTCTTGAAATTCCTCTAGAGCTGCTTCAAATGCAATTATAAAATTTGTTATTCCATATCTATTATCTCCAGTTCTTGTTGTCTTGTCAATTATTTTATTTTATTTTATTTTATTTTTGGATTTGGCTAGAGATGTACACCAGTGACTATCACAAATATCAGATCACATTTAGGGAAATAGATTACTTCTTACTCAGCCTGTCCTAGACGTTTGAAAGTGAGAGGTTGAATTATCTGATAGAATAAAATCTATACACAGAAACAGATCAGTTGTTCCTTTGTGGTAGCTAAGTTTGTTTTTATCTAACTCAGTCTTTAGAACAATTTATTATAGTAGCCAAGTAAAAGGGAATACAGTGGGACACAATTTACTGACAAACTTCCTTAACATTTAAGAAAGATTTCAAATTTTTCTGAGGTGGTCAAATTGGTTGTGTAGATGAATCTACAGGCTGTTTTAGGTACAGTAAAGGATGATAACTGTAGAAGACCCTCTGAGTTGCATCTGGTCTGCCAAAACAAGCATAGTTGCCAATTGAACATTTATTCCTTGAAGGGAGAAGCACTTTCAGTTCAAAGCCATAGCCATATAACATCTCCCCACCACTGCCTAGGGCTGCTACATGCAGCCCAGGCTTTGGTGGCAGCAGCAGTTGGCCATGAGGCTGCCAGTGGCAGGCAGCCATCCTGGCTTAGACCATGCAGGTGCCCAAGTCCTGGCCCCCTCACCTGCCATGGCCAATCCCCACCCCAGGCAGGAGGAGGGGTGCTCGGTAGGGCTGTGCAAAATTTTAATAGCTGTTTTGTTTCAAAGGTGTTTCGATGCGTTTCAAGCTTGAAAGAGTGAAATCAAAATGAAATAAAAGCCTTTGAAACAGCTTCCAAATGAAACAAGGGCACTCAAAATGTTTTGAAAGTTTTGAAACTTTTCGAGTTTCGAAGCCAGGCTTAGTTGATTTTTAGTGCTGGTCCCAGCCAGCAGCAGCAGCCTCCTGTCATCCAGCACAAATCCAGGGGCCGTGCCCCCCCAGGAGGGTTCTGGCATATCCCCCAGCTCTCCCAGTGGTGCGGGCCCCTGGATCTGTGCACCAGATGACAGCATGCTGCTGCTGCTGGCTGGGGCCAGCAGCAGCACCAGTCTTCCTGACACTGGGTGCAGGCTGCGCCCAGCACTGTTCCCAGCCAGAAGCAGCAACCTCCTGTCATCTGGCAGGCAAATCAGGGGCTCGCCTGCACCCCAGGGAGGGCTGCAGGGCTCTGCCGGACTCCCCCTGGGAGTATGGGCCCTCGATCTGCCTGACCAATCACAGGAGGCTGCTCCTGATACCTGGGACTGTCACTGGGCGCAGCCCACACTCAGCACTGGGAAGATTGATGCCACCGCTGGCCCCAGGCGGCAGAACCAATCTCCTGTCATCCGGCAGGAAGATCAGGGGCCTGTGGGGAGTCCAGCAGAGCCCTGCAGCCCTCCCGGGGTTGTGGGTGGGCCACTGATCTGCCTTCTGGATCCCAGGAGGCTGCCAGCCAGTGACAGATTTGTTGTCAACATCTTGAGGTGCAGTTTCCCCAAAACCTCTGCACCTAAATCCTTGAAACTTGTCAGGCTTCATGCCCTCAGAAAGGGCTACCATCCCTGCAAGTTTCATCTGAATCAGGCAAGAAATGACAAAGTTATAAACAGTTTTGTGCTTCTTCATTATAGCCCATGGGTGAAATGTCAAAACAGCATTTCAGCAAAACAGTACAGTGCTTCAAAACAAAACTTGAAACGAAACACTGTTCCATCGAAATGTTGAAACAGAAGTTGAAGCGGAACAGTGCTATTTTGCATATCTCTAGTGCTCATCCCAGCCTACCCCCTGCTTCTGATCACTGCTCAGGAGGAGCTGGGCCAGATGTGTGTCGGCAGGGTTGGGCCAGTCCAAGACTCTTTCTTCTTTTTCATCAACCAGCCAGGACACTGGTATGGCCTACAAAATTTGAGACTGTCCTGCCCTACTTATGTGCAAAACTCAGCTTTAATCTAGTTAAAGCTCTGCTTAAATAAATAAATAAATGTAAGCAGAGATGCATTCTGGTTGCTTCTGAAAGAGGAAAAGGCTTGTTCATATGCAACATAAATGACTGAGTTTTTAAAAGAATAAGCACTAGAATAACACTATAATAATAAGAATATTATTATAGTGTTTAAAGCACAGAACTGTCAACTGTACAAAGTCCATTTTTTTTTTTTAATAACCCTATTACGAGGACAGTGACTTGCCTCAGTCCTAGTTAGGATTGACTAGATGGCCCCAGGGCTATACTTGTTCCCATGTTTCATATTTAGTTAACATTGGCAATACAGTTGCTGGAAAAATTGAATAAGAAGTCTCAGACTAAATATACTTACTGGTATAATACTTACTTATTCCAAGTAAGATCAAATTGTTCTTTCATTGTTTCCAAACACAAAGAGAAACCAAAGTGGACAGCAATATGAAGGGGAGAATGGCAGTTTTAACTGTTCTTCCTAGGCAGCCTGATTTAGCAGAAGAATATGTGCTTATAGATGGTTTCAATAGGTAAAGAATTCTCCCAGAAAATGGTCAATCTATTCTTACTTTAGAAAATTGCTGCTTGTTGACAGTAAGTAATTGTTACTTTGAAGGAAGTATGTGCTTGGGCCTCCATTAAAAAGTCCCTTCCTCCTTGCTGACAGTATCTTTATTCAGTAGACTGATATCTAACCTCCATTTTGCCAGGAGTATGGAAAATGTTTTGAAATAAATCTTTAAACATCTTGCTGCCTCTGACTTCATTTTACCTTGTTAATTGAGTTTTCAGTATGGTAAGGATATCAAGTATGATTGATTATCCCTGGGTCATAATTTTGTTAGCTCTATTTCTTTTGTCAGTGAATTACAAGACAGGATTAGATTGGCCTACTTTTTAGGTAACTTTATTTTCTCTGAGTTTACTCAAAATAGTGTTGGGTGATTTTTGCTCTAAAAACTCATGCTTGAAACTGAAATAATCTATGTTGCCATGCCTTTTTATCCAGTGCGTAGGTGAGGCTATTAGAGTTAGCATCACAAACTGCAGAGGGGATGCAGGGGTGAGGAGCAGGAGGTTGTTGTGCATCTGACTGGCCCCAACCCAGGCTCAGGGACAGAATCAGACCTGCAGCAGCCACCTGTTTCCCACTCTGCTTCGTATGTGAATATAAGATGAGGGGCTTTTTTCCTCTGCTGACTTGGGGGGGAACCTCATTTTATATTCTAGTTTTGTGATCACCAACAAGTTGATCTCAAGGTGGGGGCAGAAGGTCCTGGGGTGCCCTTTACTTATAAAAAAGTGATCTTCACCCTTAAAAGGTTGGAGACCACTGTTCTAGTAAATATGGTATTCCATCCAGGGTCACTTTTGCTGTACTTTTAAACACTTTTGGAGAGCTTCACAGGGTGAATGTGTCTTTTCACTCAACTTTTTGAAGTGCTTCATATGTTCTTGACTTAGCCCAATGTCTGTGATACTGTGTCAGGAATGAGAACAAGTTGGGCCTGTGGTAAATGTGCATGATGCACAATTTTAGGTCTGGAAATTAGAGTACAAATGTGCCCCCTCTGCTCCCACACACACTTTTTTTTCTTGTGAAAGTAGAGCCTGGGATTATGATTATGATCCCAGGCTCTACCTGTAGTGGCAAGTTAAAAGCTGAACACCATGTAGCCCTTCTTTGGGCTGTTGTGTGGAAGGCTCTAAAAATGCCAGGCAGGAGTCAGTCAGTTCCCCCTGCCCAGCACTTACCCACAGCTCTGAATACAGGGCTCCCAGCACCTGGCTTTGAAATTACCATGTAGGGAGAGGTGATGGACTACTCCCTCACCCATTGCCTAGCACTTGAAGAACTCTGGGCAGCTCCAGTTGGAGACCATAGAGTGCCCGAGTCGCAGCCTGGGGTGTCTAATCAGGCCGAGGCTGCCCCCCTCCCAATGCCGACATTTATCTGATTGTTGTTATGAGGAATGCGATCTGCCATGGGGTAGGCCTAGACACCACACCTTCCATTTAAGCTTTCTCATTTCATCACTGTTAGTTGGTTGAATGTGTAACAGGGTTACTAGTTATGGTACTGTTAAAACATAAAATATACCACAAATGTAAGGTCTGCCAGGGACTTAGTTAACACTTAATCTGGATAAGACCCGAAGTGGTAAATTGGGAAAGAAACAGAGTCTTGGGTAAGATCACTTGAACCTACTTGGATAATTATATACCTATCATTTGTTAAGAAAGCAGACAATTTTAGATAACCACATTAGCAGTAACAGAGGCTGCTTCCTTTCTCCCCACTCCAAATATATCTGGCAATAAATTTGCAATAGTGTCTTCTGGATCTTTTGCTAAGATGATCTATGCCTTTTGTTACCAGGAGATTGCACTGATGGAAAATGTTCTACTTGAAGCTATTCCTTTTAAATCTATTCAGGACCTGAAACTAGTGCAGTGTTGCAGAGCTCTCATACTATAATGAAGTATCTCCCATAAGTAGATGCTGCTCTCCTTAACTCCCAATAGTTGAGGACAAAAAAAAATACATGATGAGTGGTACCTGCTAATAAGGGACATTGCAATGCATTTGAAAAAATGAGGTTTAAGAATCAGATAGGTTAATGTTCAGTTGCTTGAGTTATGCCAATTACTGGTTACATACAATGAGTACATATTGAGATGCATCACTGGAAGTATCAGTTTAATAGTGTAATTTGAAGGATCAGCAGAAGTGCTAAAATTGTTAATTTGGTGGTTTTCCCGTGATACAGAGAAAAATCTTTCCATTTGAAATTAGTATCTGTATGCTGAAAATACTACATGTTCTAATTATTTGGTTTTCCCACTTCTGCTTTAATAAAATTGTCTTCAATAATATAATTATAAAATGCTTCTGTAACCCTAAATCACATAAAATGGAACTGTGTTGTAGATTCATAACTTTACTAACAAATGGTGGTCAGAAAGTTGCCATGACTGTTTTGAGGGACCAACAGTAAAAAAAAAAATGGGCATGATAAGTCAGACTCCTTCTTTTTGGGCAAAAGCAGGAGGCATAATTTTCAAGAGGTAGCCTGCATTGTTGGCTCATCTCTGGTACCGCAGCACCTATAGCTATATTCCCTTTTAAAGAGCAGCAGCATCAGAGCTCCTAATTTTAGGACCAATTAGTGTACAAAAGAAGAGGAACAGAACTTTACAAGGTGTTTCCTCAATGTATTTTTATTTCTGTCAGTGGAAAACATTTATTTCCTATTATTGTTTCTTGTCAAATAGATCTCAGTATTTAAATGTGAGCAGTGTGAAGAAGGCAGTGTTGAGGGAGAGTTTAATAACTTGGTAATTCTGTTTAGAATAGGTAGAAACTTTAGGTCTGTCATTTGCTGGTAGAAGTGCCTCATGGTACACCAGGGCTGGGCAATTATTTCAGCTGGCTACTTAAGTTTTGGTGAGCTGTCGAGGGCTGCACACACATCTTTCAGAAGATATGATTTTAACAAATGATAGATAAAAAACAAACCACATATTAAAAATCGAACATCTACTATAACATATTATAATTTAAAAAAATGTTTTGTCCCAATTTTATACTTTTTGAGTGGTGTATACAAAGGCTATTGCATAATAGCTCGAAATTAAGTCTTACTCTTGTATATGGGGGTGGGGGCAGGTATACATGTCTGTATGGGGGCTGTCCACATGTTAGGTCCCGGGAGCTAGCTGGGGGTGGCCGAAGGCAAGGGGCACATGTAGCAGAGCAGTGTGGTGCAGGTATGGCCCACTGCCTGCCCTATCTGGCCTGTGGCTGCCCAGGAGGCACACTACATGAGGCAGAGCCCCGCCTGGGGCAGCCTGCACTGCAGTCCTGGCCCCAGTCCTGGCCAGGACGCAGAGTGTCCCAGTGGAACTGCCTTCCACCTACTCGCTGCCCACAGGTGGCTGCTCATCGTGCTGGGTGGGCAGAGCTGGTGGAAGGCAGCCTGGAACAGGAGCTATGTGTGCTGCAGCAAGAGCTGCCCAGCTGCAGCTTTCCCCTGTCCAGTATCACTTCCTCGTGCTACCTGCTGTCTGAGGAGCCGCTGGAGGCAGGAGAAGCTGAGAAGTATCCAGGCAGCTGGAGCTGCACCGGGAGCAGCCTTGCTGGGAAACTGTGGTGGCCAGGACCAGGGTTGGGGCAGTGCCATCAGCAAGTCCACAGCAGGCACAGGCTGCGCTGGGTGAGGCTTGGTTCCCTGCAGAGCTTTGTGGGACAGCCACAAGCCAGATACTGTGAATTGGTGGGCCAGTTCCGGCCCCTGGGCCATATTTTGCCCACCCCTGTGGTACACTGAAAATGTAGGTTTAGGTACAGGGCTTTTTTTCTGTCCCTCCATTATGAAACCACTTTTTGTTGTTTTTAGAGCAGCATATGCTTCAGATTTGGATGAAGCAGTTTTCCTGTACTTGATGCAAAAATAAATTCAGCAGTGAATCATGTTTAGGAGCTGAAGGAAGGATACCATATACCTTATAACAAAATGGTGGGTGGAGGGAGACTGCAGATGCTGACTTAAACTAGTAGATTTATTCAGAATGCTAAGAAAGAACTTGTGTCTAGAAAACTGACAAGGAGTAGGTTTCAGCTCTTCCCACCTGGGCATTCAA
>JAGPOW010000261.1:110913160-110929923 GCA_030014935.1 Caiman crocodilus | reverse complement strand
GACAGCCCCCTCCACTCCCAACACCCCCCCCCGACATTCCTCACCACTCCTCATAGCCCCCGACATCCCCCTCTACTCCTTGACATTTCCCTGGCATTCCTCACACCCACCCACACCCATAAACCCCCCAACCTATCCCATGTCCCTAACTTACCCTTGACAGCGCCAGGGGCAGCAGGAGCACCACAGAGACACTCTAGCCAGAAACCAGAGTGTCTCTCCTGGAGGATCAACTCCTGGGTTGCCTCCAGGCATGTGCCTTGATCCATGCCGTGTTCCACTGTTCTGTGGCATGGTTTGTAGTTTTTGTTGGCCCCTGGATATCCAGGGGTCTGATTTTGCTCCCATGCTGCATATATGCATTGCGGGGACTGTTTTTTTTGTTCCTGCATGTGCATCTTGCAGCATCTCAAAAGTGTTTGAGACTCTGCAAGACGTATGTGCGCACTTGTCTGGATGTGCCTATTGAGGGTAAATGTCCCTTCTGTTTGCTGGGCCAGAGAAGCGGGAGCCATTTTGGCAGCCATTATGAGCATGACATCTCCATGGTTCTTTTCCAGTAAAGAACAAATCGACCTCTCCAAATAACTAACAAACTAGCAGGTATTTGCACTAATTTGTCAGAAGAGTTCAGGTCATGTAATCAGTTTACTCTGCTAAGTAAAATTTCTGATCCCCCTGCGTTCCCCTCTTCCCCCCTCCCTCCCCCTCCCCAAAAAGTGGAGGGGACTTAGATCAGAGCGGTACAGCTCTAACTAGTTAGTTACGCACATTTAATTTAAGTTTATCTTACATTTTATATTTTCTCTTGGATGATTTATTGATGATGCCACATGCATTTATACCCTTTTGACATCATGTGGATTGGTTCTCCCATTTGTATTGCTTATGGTCATTCTTCCTTAGCTGAAGAAACAAGAAAAGAACTGTTGTCCAGCTGTAATTTTTTAATAAGAAGTCTGACAAAACTGTAATTCTCTCTCTAGTGCAGAAGTTTGTAAATCAGAAAATTCATTTTCTTTGCTGTTTCTTTGGTAGCTGTAAAAATTCTTGTATGGAAAAAGAAAATGAATAAGCAGGGATTTTCTTCCTCTCCTCAAACGCATTCAAATATTAGTCTGGCTATGTAGAGGTCAATATTTGTAGGTGTCTTTGAATTTAGAAGAAGTTATGGTAAGGATGCAGTTCCTCTTTCTACTCACAACATGGTACTTTGTCATGGTGAATTTATTTCAACAGAGATGTACGTTAAAATTAGGAGTATATTTTATAGAATGTACTTAGCAGGAATACTGCTAGGAAAAATCAAGTTAGCTGATGCTGCTTCTGCTAGATTGGTCAGAGTAGAGTAGACAGGATGAATCATTTTCAGAATTGTCAGCTAATGAAGATTTTCATTTAAAAGCAGTGGGCTAAATCTTGTTTCCCTTAATGTATCAAAATATCATAGACACAGCCAGGTAACTGGAGGTTACTGGCACTTTTGATATCCTCAGTAAAGGTAGGCTCTGGCTGCACAGCTACTTAGCAAAACAGAATCACTCATATGCACATACAGCCATGTAAATCTTGAAGTTTTAGTTGCAGAAAAATCATGACTAGTGGGTGTTTGACACTGGAGGAGGAGGGCTCCAGGCCACAAGCTAAGGATTACTCAGATCCTTGAACCTGGCCCACTGGACAGCCAAAAGAAGAAGATCGGTGGGAACAGGAAGAAGTCTGTAAGCCAGAAGAGACGAAGCTTGGTGGGATGAATGCTGTCTTGAAAATGATAGGGCCTTGCCAGTGGGACAGAAACTTCCTCATAGCTGTTTGTCTGTTTTATCTAATAAATATTGAATGTTATTGGCAGTGGATACGTAAAGAGGAGGACTGAAGAAGGCACCGACAGTTAGAGAACTGTGCTGGAAGTAGGAGGTACAGGTTCATATTCCCTCAGGAGGGGGAGTGGTGGCCGGTAACTCAGGAGTCCTCATTTTCTGGACATAACCGTTTGTGCTAAACATAGAAGGGCCCTTCTCTCAGTTTTACCTCTGGTAGGTATTCACATAGGGTCATTCAATTTCAGCACAGGACAAAATAGAAATCCAGACTGTGGATTAGTACCAAAAGCTGCACTTATGTGGCCACATACATGCCATTTAGGCATGTTTAAGTGAATTAGGATATAGACCAATATGTTTCCTTGTACAATATCTAGATCATCATCTTCTTGATTCCAGTTAAACATTTTGGGTGCCATTTTGATATAATAATGAGAATAATAATACTTTAATAAATATGCTACAATTATGCTAGATGCCCTGTCGAGAGCTTTAGTCTGCTACTTTGCTGTTCATTGGTGGATAGTTTGTTTTTGTTTGTTTGTTTTAGCATATTTTTATTTTAAAAAAACTGTAGATACTAATTTAATTACATAGAGCAGGGCTGGGCAAAATGCAGTCCATGGGCCAGATGTGGCTCGCCAGGCCTTTCTTTTTAGGGGTCTTGCGGGGTCCCTAAAAAATTTAGAAAATGTATATTTATTTGCCCCTGGCTGCCTGTCATGCGGCCCTCGGCTTGCTAAAACTTAGTAAGCAGCCCTCCGCCCAAAATAATTGCCCACCCCCGACAGAGCCATCGTTTCCTCATCACTGATAAATTAGGGTCCAGAGTATACATATCAGAGTTTAGCAGTGGTTGTGTTATTGCCAGTTGACTGCATGTTGGGGACCTACTGTATACACACAGTGTAGTAGCTAGTGATCACTTGCTGTTTGAAAGGAAACAAATACTTAATCGGTGTGCTGAAATGCAAGTTACTACATTTTCTGATTTTGACAGTTTGCCTGCCTTTGCTTCCTGCTTCTGCGGGTCATAAGTCACAGGCATAATTTTGGGTTGTGCTGTAAATATGTTCATACCTTAGACCAAGGGTGGGCAATTATTTAAGCTGGAGGGACACTTAATGAGTTTTGCTGAGCCCTCCAGATCTTTGCACACAAAATCATCTAGAAGGTATCATATTAACAAATTATAGATAAAAAACAAGTCGTATACTATAAATCCCTAACTATAACCTATTTTAATTTTTCTTTCAAAAATAATTTTTGTCTTGATTTTTATGGTTTTTTGAGTAGTATACAGCAAAAGCTGTGTTATCCAGCACTTTATCAACCAGAAAGTACCACTAACCAGCATCCAAGGGATGTGGCAAAAGCAAAACTGGAAATCCCACTTCTGGTTTCGGCACCACAAGCAGAGTTTTTCTTCATTTCTTTGGCCCACAGCCTGGGGCAAAGCAGCCTGCGTGGAGCAAAGCAACCTGGGTGGGGGCCCCCCTTCTTGTCCCCCGGCACACTGACACCAGGGAGTGCACATTTGATTAACCAGCATGTTTGATTAACCTGCATCCCTCATTCCTGGGGGATGCCAGATAACAGAGCTTTTGCTGTATATAGAAGTGATTATATAAAGGCTCAAAATAAAATCATACTCTTGTATATTGTGTGGGGCAGGGTGTGTGCAGGGGGGTGTGGCAGGAGGGATGCACATGTGTGAGCAGGCTGCCTCCACACTAGATCCTGGAAACTGACTGGGCAGGGGGTGAGTTCAGCAGAGTTCACTGGGACTGTGCCATTGCAGGTGTAGTCTACTTCCCATGCCCCACTCCACATCCAGCCCACAACTACCCCCATGTTGTTCTGCATGGGTCTGAAGCCTACCCACTCCTGCTCAGGGCAGGCTGTGTCACACTCCCAGCCTGCCTCTGCCTTCACCAGTGTGCTGCTTGGCACTACAACCCCAGCCAGGCAAGGGGGAAACTGCAGCTGGGCAGCTTCTGCCCCAGTGCATGGTGCTCCAGCTCCAGGGCTTCCACCCACTTGGCTGCGTGCAGGTAGGTGGCTGGTCTTCGTGTCAGGAAAATGGAGTGCATGAAAGGTGGCCAGGAGCTGGATCCACACATGCTGGGGCAGGAGCCAACTGACTGCAGCTTTCCTCCTACCTGGTTGGGTGTGTGGTGCCCAGCATGCATCCCCACAGCTGCTATCCTTCCCTATTCTATCTCCTGCCTAGAGTGGGGCAGCAGGGGCAGGAGGATGTGGTGCTGCTGGAGGCAGCGGGAGCTGAGTTGCAGCTGTAGGAGGATGGTTGCAGCTGTAGGAGGAGCAACTCTTCCAGGAAGCTGTGTGCCATGGCTGGGACCAGGGTCAGCAGATGCAGGCAGAAGCATGTGCAGGCTCCCCTGGTCAGGAGTGAGTGGGGCTCAGCCTCATCCAGAGCTCCTGGGGCAGCTGCAGGTTGGATACAATGATTGGTGGGTAGCTCCCTGAAGGCTGGATCCAATTTGTTGGCAGGCCGGATCAGACCCACAGCTTGTATTTTGCCCACCCTGCCTTAGACTAATTTGTGTAGAATCTGTAATGCTTGCAAGTCCTAATTTTAAGTTTACATTTTTCAATTGTATATTTTAGGAAATTTAAATAAGTGAGGGTGGGTTTTAGGAGGGGGTGGGTTCTGCTGCTGTTTATGTAGTGCTGCTTGATGGTTTCCTGAACAGTATTTACTTAAGCAGTTGAAATCCTGCAAGCAACCCATCCTTTTGGTCCTTTATAGTGCAGGTATAAAAGAAGGCAGCTCTGAATTTGGTATTTCTCACAGTAGATTTGGGAAACTGATGTTGAGTTAAATAAAAAAGGCTTTGATGGCAGGGAAATATGTTGCAGGAAACGTTTATAGTTGTCCAGAAATCTGACTATCTTTGATAAGGGTTGAGATTTATATTCAGCAGAGCATTTGGTAAACGTTAATTATGGGGAAATAAATTCTTCTAGAAGCAGACTCCAGAGGATACTTTTATTTTCAAATCAATGAAGACAACTCAAAATAGATCCTTGACTTAATAGGCACATTTCTAGGATTTTCATAGCCCAAATATTTCCAAATAATATGCTTTTCACGAGCAGTAGAGATTTTTTGGCTTTACACATATCTTTGCATTTATAGTTATTTTGTTGCCAAAGCATTTACAGAAAGCAGATGCAAACCTCAACTTAAAAATTGAAAATAGCTCTGCGTTTCTAAGGGAAAAATGATTTTTAGACAGGGAAAGGTATGCTAGCAAATATTAGGAAGGCACAATATTTTCAGGTATTCATGGAATGAACACTGCAAACTTTGGTTTTTAATTGCTCAAAAGTAATGTATCAGTTTGCTTGCGTCTTAGCTTTATCATAATTTTATATTTGAGAATTGATATTTTTGTTTTTTATCATTTCACCTGTCCACTTGACTTCTTGGTGGCTGTCTCATGAGACTGCTGTGCAAGTAATAATTTCTGACCATTTTGAAGACCTTGTATTGAGGCAAAGTTTTTATTGAGCCACCATCAGGTCATAATAGGCTTACGTTTAATATTTTCAATTTTGATTTGTTAAAAATTAGCTAAAGAATGTGGTTTCTTATACTCTGTTTTTGTTCTGTTTTTTCATGTAATCAGTGTTTGTGTTTTTGGAGCAAGTTTATTACTCTGGTAATTTGACTTGGATTTGCTTGGCTTCTTTTGGATATAGGCAGTTCATTTTCTTTTCGTATTTGATTCTTATTCTTCAGGGGGGTCTAGTCTTTCACTTCCAGAGGCCACATAAAGCTATATTACAGCAGTTTCAGGAGTATTAGTGTCATTGCTAAAGGTCAGATGGCTTCTGTATATGCATGTTGAACTTGTGTGCACATGTACACACACATGCACATGCACTTGCATGTAGGACTTGTACATACACATAAATGTGTGTGTGTGTAATCTACATAGATACATCTATATCTATAGATATGGAGTATATATTTATACTATAATCTATATAGATCTATATAGATATAGATATATATGTGTGTATATGTATATCTAGATATATATGTATATGGAGTTGTGTGTGTGTGTATATATATAGAGGTATATATAGAGGTATGTGTATATATGTGTGTCTATAGGACATTTGTTTTGGAAACATTTACAATTCATAGTATGAGCCTGTAATATACTTCAGGACTCCTTTTTTTTCTTTCTTTCTTTTTTTTTTTTAAGGGAATGATTACTGATGCTACAATCCAATACGGTTGAGAATAAATATATTACATTGATTTGCAATACACATACATTCTAATAACAATGTCATATGTAATACATACATCTGATCTTCAGTACAGAAGACCCATGTTCTGATTACAAAATATAAAAAAAAATTATATCTAAAATGAGGATAGTGTATAGTCTGATTTGTAGAGAATTTTAAGGTGAGGCACGTTAAGAAAAAAATTGGAGGGGAGAACCATATAAACATTACCCAATATAAAGCATATCAAAAAAAATTGTTTTGGAATTACCTTGCTTCTAAATTTGGTTATCATTATCTAATGAATAACTACATTGTGCAGCTACATGCAGTTAAGTTGAAAAATTCAGTAGATCATGCTGTTTTTACCACCCCTTTCTTTATCTGCATTTGGTGTGTTCCTGAAGACATGCATGCATCCTGGTATACCACAGCAGCTGGCAGCTTGCGTTCAGCTTTTGGAAAGGCAGTGAGTTGAAGTGTCAATGTTTGTGCGTATCTGTATGAGTGGTCCATTGAAAACCGGCAGACGCAGTATTATTCGTTTCAAGAAACAGGCTTCTAACATCACTCTTTGTTCTACATCATTGAAAATGCACATCAATGGAGCTGCTTTGTAACTGAAGGTTTCACTTCACCAGCACTGTTTCTGTTTACTTGTTCATTTCTCACTGCTATGTCATCTCCAGGAGCCACTGAGAATAACCAGAAGAATTCCTGTAGGTGGAACTTCATTTTTTGTTTTCTGTTTCTTTCTCATCAGCCATATTAATATACAAAGCTAATCAAAATACAAGCCAAAATTAGAGTTGGCTCAGTTAATGAATTGTGCTGCAGTACTAGCATAGCTTGACATGTAAAAGCTGCACTGCTAGCGATGGGTTAGATTTCAACATGATTTGGCAAAAGAGAAGAAAATGATGTCTTAAAAATGTCTCTGATCATGAGTGTTGTTTGATCATCCATGTTACCAAATTATTGCTCTGTGAGAGAGCATACGTGAATGGAGACTAACGAAAGAATTCAAATGAACAAATACCTGAGTGCTTTTACCTGTGTGAGAGTCTGTATTGTTACTCATTGCATGAAATTCACATAGACCTTCCTCTAGGGATTCATTAATATTAGTGGGGACTAAAAGATAAATTCTCAAAAGGGAACTGAATGCTAAGTGAAAAGCCAGGTAATTAATCCATTTTTACGTATAGAACTCTGTAATACTAAATCTTTGGGTCTTGGATCAAACACTTTAAAAAAAGTTAAATTTATTTCATGTCATGTAAGCAATTTTTGTGTCATGAAATTGCATTATAATTCAATGTAGGTTATTTTGTATCACTTTCTATTTTTACTGAGTTAATGAGATTTAATGCATAAATTTTGAAAATCAGAACAAGACATGGTTTGGTTTGTATCCACTTAGTTCCTTCCAGTTGCCATTTCAAGACATTAGCAAACTAAACTGTAATTTAAACAAAATACCTGTTGGACCAAAGCCTGTGTTTTTCATATCCAGTGTAATCATATCCAATAGAATTCATCTGATATCAATATATTACATATATGATTAACATACTAGTTAGCCTACCTATAGAGATGTTTATTCATAAACAGTTAATGTGTCCAGGAAGTTTCTTTGAATTCGGGTTGATATGAGAAACAAAGTACCTGCTATCTTTATTTCCTCAATTTAGAAATGACAATGGACTGATTATTCATTTCAAGATGGCAGAATTTATCCTGTATTTCATTACTTGAGTTATTTATCATAGAACTTTTAAATCAAAATTATGTCAGGTTAATAAAAATATTTCCATTTTACTTGTAATCCAGTTTAGACCTCGTTACTGTATCTCGCCAGAAATCTTTTTTAATCTCCTTGAACTGCATTGGAGTTGTTAGTTAACTTTTAACAAACTATCCTAATTTCTGCTTTCCAAAAAATTCCCCCGCCGTCTTTCTAGCTAATGGTATCCTGGAGTGCACGGAACAGTTTTTTGTATTTGTGTGGACTAAAGAATTTGAAACTGAATTATGGATTCTCTAAAGACTAGACTATGAAATTTCAAAGCCTTACTGAAGTGCAGCCTCTAGCATCATCAAATTCTTGACAATTACCCTTGGGTGAGAGAAGGAGAAATAGCAGAAACCTTTTGATGTCATCATTGTATTTATTTTGGAAATGTAAGCCTGTGGTAACTAGTGGGTGCTTAGTTGTGTTATATTTTTCTTCACCTTTTCGTCCGCAGTGTATTGGCAGTAAGAACCAGTTATAAATACATGAACCTTACAAAGCAGTTTTTAATAGTTACATTTTCATGCAAATCTACTTACCCACTGTATATAAAGATTGAGCTTATAGACAACGAAGGGCTATTGATTTATCTCCTAAGAAACTGCTTACTTATGGCAAGATTGCAAGTTGTATATCTCAGCCATACAAAACATTATATCTAAAGATCTTTGTAAATAATTATATAACTTGTCTTGGTACGACTGAAAATTGCAATTCAGTTTTAACATTTAGTATTTATGAGTATACTATTCATTCTGTTGGCTTGCTTACGTGCTTTCAGAAACGTAAACACAAGTGAGCACATGTTCATTGGTTAATTGTATAATAAACAATTCCAGTATATTTTATTGGTATTTTTATAATTGATACATGGTAAATTTATAGTGGTACTGTAAATTACAGTTCTGCTGCATATATCACACTAGTATAGAAGTACTTCAATCAGTGCTGCAATAGCACTTGTTTTTAGAATCAGTTAATTCTTTTCATATAGTACTACCTCATATAGGTCATCATTCATATAGGTTATCACTGCTCTCTTTTGCTCAACTGCTCAATCTAATCTAGTTTCATTAATGTTATTTCAGGTGTCTGGTCAGAAAAATGGAAATTCTAGTTTTTTATTCGCATATCTTCACTAAATGCTATATAGTTCATATTGTTTCATTTACATGAGTTATCACATATACTGATATTGCTATGAGATACTTTATCATTTAAATGTTATCATATGTGGGTAAATAAAGTCCTTCCCTTCAGGAGACGAGTCAGTTTTTAAAACTTAAAAATGTACAACTGTTCAATCCAGATTAACACTGAAAAACCTTTATCTTTGGTAAAATGAAATTGTATGTCTTTACAAATGAAATACTTAAAATAGAAAAGCTGTTGTGGCAAAAACATCAATCAAGAAAATATTTGATGTACTTGGATAATATTTCTAAGTAACGCTTTTACTGTATTTATAGAAGTACTAGTGAGAGACAAAATGCTAAATAAAGTTAAGAATAGGTTTTTATAGTGGTTAAAAGCAAGAGCAATTCAGTATGCTGCTGTCATTTCACCTTGAGAGAGAGAGAGAGAGAGAGATATATATAGATATATATCTATATATATCTATATATATATAGTGTATATAAGACTCAGCTCTTTCATTGCTTTTATATAGAACCCCATCTGTACTGTTCTGATGCCATGTAAATGCAATTGGGTAAGAGCTTGTTGGCTGAGCCTCAATTTAAATAAATAAAACAGTGATATTGATTGCATGGGGTTGATGGTGTGAATAAATTAGCTTAGGTTAGATCAGAGCACTCCATGGTCTGTGCTAAAACATTATAGTTCCTTTTGATTACTTAGGAAGGTTCATTCAACTTTTTTATTGTATGCACAAGAGACCCTTGTAGATATATTCCCTCTCTGGCAGGTGCATGAAAACATGTTATTTATGTGCATTTTTACATGTGCAAGCCCAGCAGCACCAGGTGCTTTGACGCTCACAGTTGTATAAGTGGCAAAATGTGTGTCAGCATAAAGAAAATGGCAGTGGTGCATTTTGGAACTAGAGCACCTCGGAGGTACTTTAGTTCAAAAGCACACTGCTGCCATTTTCTCTGTGCTGACATGCATTTTGCCACTTATACAACTGCACGTGGTGCAGCGCAGTGCATATCAGCTGGCAAGCAGAGCAGACTCAATTAATTGAGTCTTCACAGAAAAGGCAGATCTCTGGCATGTCACCAAATGAAAAGGTGTGTGTATAAATGCCTTATATGCCAAATTTATACTGGGAAAGCAATCTGATGTATTTTCAGTTAAGCAGGTTGGAAAGTAAGAAAAACCAGCAAGATGCAACCAGGAAATTCTTTGTGGCCTTTTGGCCTATGAACTGCATTTTGCAAACCATTGGCCGAAAGCTTAATTATGAGTTGATGTAAACCTTTTGTTCCCCTGGGTTGTATAACATAGCACAGCTGTAAGTTTTTAAAAGGACCTCGTTGCATATGGCATTCCCTCTGGTTCTGCCCAGCAGTTCTGTTTACCTCAAGGAATTTCCTGGAAACCTGTTTGTCCATCCTCTCCTATTCTGTGGTCTGTCCTGCCTCTTATCTTTCTTTCTTGCACCCCTAATATGCTGTGCTAATATTTTCCTTTGGTTTGAGCTGAAATAAGTGATTCCAGCCTTTGCCACACAAGCCAACAAACTTCATCATGGAAGAGGATTTTGAGTGCCCATGTTCTTCACATAACATGATCAACAGGTGTGCATGGTTGTCCTTAATTGTGCTGGAGTTGACAGATATCTATTACATTAAATTATTAAAGTTAAATATCATTAAATATCTTATTCAATCCCATTGGGTCCTGTGTGCTGTCTGAGCTTCCTGGCGAATGGATTTGTAAGTTTGATGGGCCTTATATTCAGGCCACTGTAGTCATATTTCAGGCATCATCAAAATGCAAGTCTTTATTATTAGTATGTTGTAACACAGCTGCTAGTACTAAAAAGTTGTATGAACACAGACAATAGACTACTTCCGCTGAAGGACTTGACATAAACTTACTATAATTGGAGAATACAATTATGACCTGCTGGTACATAAGTATGGTAAAGGACATAATTTAACACAGTCTAATTGTAAGTTGCTAACTTTATTTTCATAGAAGTCCCATGTCAGAGTATGGAATGAATGAAATGGCTTGGGGGGCAAGGGAGGAAAGGGTGGGAGACATGAGATTTTTTTTTCTGTATGTATAGAACAGGTTTTATTAAGTTGGTCCAATCATCAGTATGTCCACTTTATTAGTTATTCTTTATTATTATTTTATGTTCACAAGCTATTTTAGTATTAATCCTAATGAAGAAGGCTTTTCAGGCCTCATGTGCACTAGCAACAGTGACCCATTATGTTTGGGATACTTCTTGTTCTTATTCATCTTCCTTCTAGTCATTAATCTGACAGGAATAAAGGAGAAGATTATGAGAAGCTCAGCATTTCTTGGAGAAATGTGTTTTTATATATAGGCAGAAATTCTATTTTGTAATCTTTGTTCTTGTGCAGGGCTTGTGAATGTTCTCTTCTTCATGTATCGGTTAAAAAACTTGAAATAATAGCTTCAAAATTTAAGTACCCCATCTCCTCTGGCTAACTCTGAAACTTAAAAATATGTAAATGTCACACTTTCTATCTCTTCACTGTTGTCATTTATAAAACAGTTGTTCAATTACTGTTTTGTTGGCATTGTTGGATGCATTGAGTGTCAGTGGTTTTGAAGGATGACATGGCAGCCAGCTATTGTCAAAGGTTGTGGTAAAGAATTCAAAATGTTCATAGTTAATTTACCTTCGTTAAAACATCCATCTTTGAAATTACTTCACCTTTTAGGTACATCTATCAGTCATACCATGGTGTCATAGAAACGAATCTCCCCAGAAAACTGTTAAGCCCATTTTGTCACAGAATACATAGGGAGAAAAGTTGCACATAAGCCTGTTTAAGTGATCCAAAACTGGTTTGAACATGTAACAGAACACAAGTTCAGTGCACATAAACTGCTTTCAAAATGGCCTGGTTGAAGATGCTGAAATGCTGGTTGAAGATAAATCTGGTTGAATGTAGTATCAGGTTTAACTGATTTAGGTCAAACCGGTTTATGGAACTTGTCCCAGATCCCTTCTATTTCAAGTTAACTCAGTTCTCAGCATCCCAGAATGCTTTGCAGCCCTGGGCTCTGCTCTCTGCTGCAGTGAGCAGGGGTGGCCACTTCCCCAGCTACCGCAGAGCTGAGGCATTAAAACCTCTGCTCCCTGCCAGCACCTGTCAGCCCAGCAGGATAAATGGGGGGGTAAGAGAACAGACCCCCCCAGACTCCCCTAGCTCCTGTCTGTACAGGACAGGTGAAAGAAAGCCTCAGCAGTTGGGGCTTTTCACCCCCACAGCAGCCAGGCTTAGTAGCCTTTTCCCTCTCTAGCCCCCAGTCTTTGGTGGGGACGGAAGTGGGGGAAACACACCAGCCTGACTTTGGCCCCCCATAGTCAGGGGGAAAGCCCCTAGCAGGAGCATCTCACTCCCTTTTAGCCAAGTGAACCAGCCTGGGATTGGTTCAATCCCACCCCATCTCCAGCCCCCTGCCTGTGGGGAGTGGGAGGCACACAGACCCAGCCCAGCACCAGACCTTCACAGCTGTGGTCTGCCAGGTGCAGAGTGGAGAAAGACAGGCTTTTTGCTCCCCTGCAACCTGGCTGGCCAGGCTGCAATGGGCTCAGCCTCACTCCTTCCCCAGGAGGAGGCTGAGCATCAGCCTGGCTGGCTGGGCTGCAGGGTTATTAAAAGCCCCTGGTCAGGGCTTTCACTGCCCTGTGCCAGGCAGACCCTGGCCGGGCCCGTGTGTTTACCCCCTGCCTCTCTCAGGCAGGGGCTGGGGAGAGGGTGGGGCTGAACTGATCCCAGCCTGGTAAGCTGGACTGTAGGGGAGCAAAACCCCCCCAGTGAGGTCTTTCCCCCATACTGGGCCAACCCTGGTAGGGTCAGATGGGATGTGTGCGTTTCATCCCCTGCCCCGGTCCAGCCACAGGTTTGAGGTTGAGTCAACCAGAGCCCCGCTAGCTAGGTTGTGGAGGGGGGAGTGAAAAGGCCCCAGTGGGCAAACAGCTTTGGCATGGAGAGCTGGGTGACGCATTCCCTCTCCCCTGCGCCTCTCTCAGAAGTGGGGGCTGGGGAGAGATTTTCTGCTGGCTCTCCTCTCCCTGCAGCTGACAGCAGTAAAAGGTGGCATTTGTCCAGCACCCAATCAAGCCTAGGTTGCCACTGGGTTTGGTTTAGCAGCCTTAGGGCCATGAGGGGTGGTGCATATGAGCGCCCCCAGGCTCCTGGCCTGGGCCTTTGCAGGCTTTTGCTTGCCTTGGCCCCACAAACACTGAACATCAATCAGTTCAGCCTGTTGTCGCTTAAGCTACGCAACTTAAACTAACCTGCAAATACTGAATCAATTTTGCTTCAGGCTTTTGGAACCTCTGTACTTAGCCATAGTGTCTTTGAATCTAAAACCCTGTTCCTTTCAGGTTTGAAAGGCAGATATTCATGTTGTGTAAATTGTCTTTATTGCTCTTTTTATTTGAAATGTGTAATATATTAGTAAGTGATGGCTACAGTGCAAAAATGCCTTTATGCAGTGTTATTGTTGCAGTTTTAGGAGTCAAAAAATGTTAGGTACGATTCCTCTAGTATTCTTTAATATCTTTTTCAACATGTTCCTTAGTTGTTAGGTTTAAGGCCCTGTGCTCTATCCTGTTCATTAGACTTAACTGCATTGAGAACCACAGAAATGTGACATAACCTTTCGGTCATTGTACATTTCTTTGCCTTCTACGTCTCTAGGGTTCAAGTCATGACTTCCTTCTCATTGTCCTTTTATTATTCAACTTCAACTACAGTAGCTAGATATATTTATTTTCAGAGTCTTTTTTTTTAAGCCAGTTATAAGAATGTTATTAACACAGATGGCCTTGGCTTTCTTTAGGAATCTTTGAGTGTTTCTGTAATATAACTATTACACAAACCAAATGGTTGGCATTTCACTGTTTTTAATAATTCACTGGTTCTGGAGAGAGAATGATGTAGCTTACATATTCTGTAGACTGTAGTCTTGCTATCTGTAAATGTTTTGCTTTTTTTCCTAAGTCACCAGCTATAAAGAAATCTTCAGTGGCTGTCTTCAAATCATTCCCATCTTCAAGGACTGTCAGGACGTTGCGTTAACGCCCACAAGCAGTCATACTATAGTAAGTTTTTTTACCATGAAAGGGAGGTGGAGTTATATGCAGATCACTGATTTAACATCTCCAAAGGGATGGATACAGAGTTGCTGTGACAACAGAATAAGTTTTGCAAGCCTCTAATTTAAGAACTTAGCTCTTTGGATCATGATGTCTTAGGAACCATATTTTGATTAGACACACTAACAAGTATTTTTGTTTCTCCAAAGAATGTTTGTTGGGTGGTGGGGAAGTTATAGTTTCTCCTTGAGGGTGTGAACAAATACAGAAGGGCTGGTTATGTAACCTGAAAATATATTTTTTTTCCATGTAACAGTTTTTAAAATTAGGTCACTTAGCCTTCAGTTGCTTGACATGGCCCTTAGAAGAGGGGGGAAACATACATTAACTTGTATATCCCTCACTAGTTTCAGTTCTGACCTCAAGATACCTTTCTTAATCTCCACCTTCACTTGGTTTTTGTCTTTTCTGCTAATGTGTGCAGGAAAACTGCCATTTATAATGGACAGTTCGTATAGGAACATCTATACACTGGTACCAGTTCATTTGAAAAACTTTGAGCAGGCGCTGGTTATGTTTTCATGGCTACTATTCTGGTCACCTATGTGGTGCCTATCACAGCAAGAGAGATAACTGAGGCTGTAGGTCTCACAGTATACCATCACAGTATAACTTGAGTACACTGTTTCTATCAGAGGGCAGTTTTAGGTGCTCAGTTCTCCAAAGCAGAAAGCTCACTGCTCCCTGATTGGTTTCCAATGACTTTGTTTTATTTTATTGAGTAATTGTTGTACTCAGTTAATACTATTGTTTTGTAACAGTTTTATTGCAAGTGTGGCTGGCTGCTGTTGGGATGAGAAAGGGATAGTCTCTGAGACAGCTGTGGTGAAAAACAGTAGTCTCAAGGAGAACAGAGATCAAGGGAAAGAGAAGTCCCAAGGAAGACCAAGTGGAGAGAAGGAGTCATCCCAGGAAGGACAGAGTGGGGTCTGAGGAAGGACAGATGGAACTACAGTGCAAGGAGGCACCTATCAGCTGACCTGATTTTCTTAAAGCTGTTTGGGATGGAGACTGATGATGGACTTTTATTATTTCTCCCATGATTATGTGTGTCAAAACATAACTATTGAGAGAGCTATCTGCAAAATTATTTGTTTATGCAGTGTTCCACTTGTATATAGTTGCACTTATTATTACTTGAAAGAATTTCCCCTAGAACATGGGTCAGCAGTGTTTTTGGGCAGAGTGCCAAAAAAATCCACAACCTTGACTTGTACAATATTGGTGTGCCAGGGGCAGAAGGCGGGGAAGCTGCGAAAGACTCAATCATTGTGGCAGCACAGCCCTGGCCCCTTCCTCACTGTCTGCCCCCAGGTGCCTGTGCCAAGCAAAATGCCTTTGCATGCCACGCTGGAACCCATGCCAGGAGTTGCCTACCCCTGCTGTAGAAGAATTTGTTTTCGAGCAACACTGACTGGTCCCAAACTACCTAAACTTATCTAGATATGGTTAGAGCTCACTGTCTCTTATTCTCATCCACAGAGAGATAAAGGACATGACAACAAATGTTTTGGGGAAGCACTGTAACTCGTGGTGTTTTACGGAAAGTGCCATGAGTTAGAGCCTTCCTTATGACCCACAAAGTTCATCTGGTGGGTCAGCAGCTCAAGAGCCTGACTGCACCAGCCCTGGCCAGCAGGTGGGGGTATTCCAGCAGCCTCCTAGGAGGCTGCCAAACTGCTCTCCCACACTCTCCTCCCTCCCCCTACCTCTGGCCATGGCAGAGCTGAGCCAGCACCTGTGTGCTGCCCCTGTCAGGAGACTTGAATGAGGAGGTGGAGGGGGGCTTTCCTTCCCCCACCCATGTCTTCAAACTTCTTGACAGTGGTAGCACGCAGCTGCCAGCTGGGCATTGCCGCAACTGGACCTGGAGGTTAGCCTTCTCGCCTTGTGGGCCTGGCCCAGCTCCCTGCAGTACCCCAGCTGGGGTAGCTGGAGGGCCTGCTAGGCAAGGGGCCTTTGTTTTACCCTGCCCCACCCCCACCCCCAGCTCTGGTCATGGCAAAGCCCAGCTGGCAGCTGCATGCTGCTGCTGTCAAAAGGCCTGACTGGGGTGTTGAGGCGAGCTGGGCCAGACCCACAAAGTGCGGAGGACTCCCTTCCCCAATCCCCTCCCCAGGCCTCTTGACAGCAAGGTGAGGGGGCTCCATTTAATTCATTCCCTCTACCCCCCAGCTCTGGCCACAACAAAGCCTAGCTAGCAGCTGCGTTCTAGGGCCCCTTTAGCTAATAGCTGATTTATTGAGGGTCATTTTTTGTGCAATCATCCATTTTAAAAGTGTTCTGCAGCTGTGACTGTGTTATGTCACACCTGCAGAGCACTTTCAGGGGCCACATCTCACAAAAAGGTAACTTGTGTAAACACCTGTATTCGACAAATCAAAGATCAACCAATGATCCCTCCTTCGTGCAAGATTTGATGAGGAAGGCGCTTTTTTTGTTTCATTCTGCAAGCATTTTTTGTTGAATTCATTTCTGAATATAGTAGCATATATACATACCTATAAAATGTAATCCTTCCCACTTTTCTGTTTTTTTT
>JAGPOW010000261.1:110772300-110913060 GCA_030014935.1 Caiman crocodilus | reverse complement strand
TTGTCTAGAAAAACAGTCCATCTGTCTTATTTAGCTGCCAGTATGATCACAGTTTCCATTTAGAAAAAGCGCAAATATAATGTAATGAAATATATCAGATAATAGGTAGAATATGTTGCCTTGCAGAATTTCCTGGGCTTGAATAATACTTTTATATGCAGAAGCAATTACTTGTATCAAATTGAATACTATGTAAACATTCAGTCTTTGTATAGCTATGCAGATGTTTGTGTTTACCTTATTTAGGGTTAACTTAAATATTTGTTCTACTATAATTATGAGATTATATTTACCATTTTATATTCCAGACAACATAATTTTGTCAAATCACTGTTCTGCTGTGAGTGGAACATTACAAGAAGTCTTAATAGCCTATTATTTTGCATAGAGTTTCTTTTAGGACACAGCATGCAAGGAGAGGGAACAATTGCTTTGTTGATTAAAATGTGAATAAAAATATACCCATAGCATTGAGTTACAGTGGATTTTAAAGAACTTCCTACTTCTTGTATATCACTCTAACTCTACCCAATTTTATTTTAATAACATAAGTTTATTGTCCAGGGGAGTTAGGATAATTCGATGCTGTGTTTTCCCTCATTAGCTGCAATATCAGAACTTTGTATCATTTTGTTGTTACTTTGCTTAGGGACCACTTGATGATGCTGAAATTACATTAATTGTGCTCTCAGTGGATATTCTCATTATTGTTCTGCTTGGCAAACCTAGTAAGAATAGATTGCTATCCCAGGAAGGCATATAGTAAATAATAAGGGTATATAAAAATAGAAATGGTTGAGGAGTCAGAACAGTGTTTCAAATCATGAGACATTCTATTAAATAAGCCTGTAGTTGTAGAATATGGTAAAATGGAATGATGTGCATGAATCTTTATATTTTACTGCCTGTTTCACTTTCACTTTGCATTGGAAGTTTGCAGTTTGTAAACTGAAACATTTGATAATTTAATTTATCTCACAAGATTAACATAGGTTGTAGTTCTTTAGCGCTTCTTGAATGTTAGCTTGGTATGGTCTTAGTGAAAACAGAGATAAGTACTTGCACATCAAATATATTTCAAGATTATTGCTCTTTAAATATCCTTGCTAGTCTGGTTATATGTAACTCTTAGGCTGCATGACAACTATGGGCAGTCCAAAGCTGTCCATCTGAGGAAGATGCTCCCCATCTCTAGAAACCTCAAGGAATTTCTGCCTTTGACAAAACTCTTTTTATTCACCTCCTCCACATAACAATTCTCTTTTGCTTTTCAGGTTTGCAAAGCATTTGGAATTGTTGCTAGTAGTATGAAAGTGATTTTTCTCATTAAAACACTTGCTGAAGTTTTAAATCTACTTTTCTCTCTAATAAATTTCACTTCTTCCCTCTCAGATAAGCGGTATTGTGGCAGAAGAACCTACCATCTCCCCACTGCTATAATTCAAGGTTTTGCTTAAAATGGAAAGTCCCATCTCTGCCATCCACCCCAGCATGCTTTAGTACTCTTTAGGTAGGACACTAGGGCAGCAGGCATGAATTAAAATTATTGTAGGATAGGATCTGAATCCTTGATTCCAATGATTTCATGTCCTGCTGTGTGTGCATAGTTGGGATCAGTGCAGTTGTTGGGAATGTGCAATTTTTGGGATCAGTGATGGATCTAAATTGTATGAATGTGGGCAACCTCTCCCATTTTGCCATAGAGTTGTAAATAAGGCCCTCCCCCATTTTCCAGATTGTCCTTGCTAAAGGCATACCTTTACCATGTAACCTTTTCTTTGTTCACTGGTGGTATCCCTAATGTGCATTCATGAAATGGCTTTAGGAATATGATTGAAGATGTGCAAGATCACGGGCAGGCAATTATTTTGGGCAGAGGGCTGCTTATTGAGTTTCAGCAAGCCATTGAGGGCCACATGGCAGCAGCCCAGGGCAGATAACTATTAATTTTCTAAATTTTTTACGGGCCCTGCATGCCGGATAGAATGGCCTGGTGAGCCGCATTTTGCCCACCCCTGTGCTAGATGCTGTTGCTGATATGTTAATGCTTCACCTTTTTCAAGCACTCACTTTCTCATGAAGTGGCCCCTAGAGTGCAGGAATTATGTAGGTCTATTTCAGAGGACATGGTGATCCCTGATTAGCTTTTTCATTAGCCAGGGTGGACAGGAATCCAGAGCATCTTTTGTCAGCTCTGTCTGTCATCAGACCTATGCTTTCTTGATACATTGCCCTCCCAAGACTTAAAAAACTAAATGGATAAAACTTTTTGTTTTTTCAGATTAACCTGCTGACACACTTCGTTGGCAGCATGTCCACAGATGATGACTTTGTTGCAAGGATTATAACCTTCGTTTCTATAAGACACTTATTACATGGTGGACAGTGAACTCAAACAAATATATTTATCCAGTATGAAAGCATTAGTCTTTTCTGGAAGGCTCTCAAAGCCATGATACAGGATGTGTGGTCAAAGTATCCCTAATGTTAGCAAAACATTGTAGTAGGAGAATCATTTCTACACTTAATGAATTTGTTAAAACACTCTGAAGGGAACAGGGTAATCAAGTAACTCATTTATTTTGTTTCCTTAATCTGTCCTTCCTCTTCTCTCTTGGTTTTCAAAAGCATCTAAACCATTGGTGTCAAACCCTTAGACTTCTTAATATGGTTGTAACTCACCTACTGTAGTACGATTCTGTAGAGTTCAAGCTGTCATTTAAAAAAAAAAAAAAGTTTTCAGCCTTTGAGTAGATAGTAAATCTTCTATGCAAGGTAAAACTGATCTCCAGAATTAGGGTCAAAAAGTCATTTTCCCCTGAGTCAGATTGGAAGGATTTGTTTGCCTTCCTCTGTAGCATGGGGATCATTCAATTCCTATAGCCATCTGAATACACATTCCCTAGGATGGCAGTAAGCTAAAACTTGTTGGTGCCCTGGGTGTCTCTTGCTTGCTGCCTGTAGAATATTGTAGATATTTTTAATGGAAATACTGTGTGGCTGAATCTGCCAAAAGAGCCAGATTGGATATTTTTTATAAAAAAGTGTGGACAAGTTGTTTCCTGTAAATTAACAGGACTGGATTCAGTGGTGCATGAATGGTCCTTTCTAGTCCTTTGAAATGTAGTAAGGAACACAGGAGACATGGAGATGTAGAGACAAGGGAGAGACGCAGGACAGATGTAACAGTAATCTAAAGGGATTAAGGGGAACATTTTTCCCATGGCATTATGATGAGGCTATTAATAAGGAATGAATTAATTAATAATTTAATTATTATTCAGTGTTTACAATCTACATCTATCTTCATGCACATTTTCTGTTAATATGATAGGGTTTTCTGTTTTTGACTAGGAGGGTGACAAACAGGTATTTAAGTCTAATTTTATATAACATGGCACACTTCAAATATAGAATTCTAGCTTTCTTCATAGAAAAGGAGTTTGACACTACTCTAGAGAGTTATTATACATATTTGTTACTTTAGCTCTGGGATACAAATATTTAATTTTGATGTTGAGAAATCACTGATTTGTTCTCTTTTATTGCTACAACGTCCTACAGTTTGAGTGCCCCTCTCTGAGTACTTAACAGTGGACATTATTGCTACAAAGAGGGGACCAAGCTGTAATTATTTGCCTTTCAGATAGGTAAAATACTTGGTAAGAAACTTCATTTTTCAGATTTAGTAGTCTTATTTAGCTCATTCATGCAATTAAAATGCATAGTGTTGAGTTAAGGTACTTAGACTACTTAATTTAATTATTCAAAGTGTAAATTCTGAAACAAAATCAGAGGCTTAATGCACGATAAAAAGCTAAGAAAAAATTCAAATAATGTTAGTCCAGGTAAAAATGCTAACAAGGGGAAGAACATTTGAATTGTTTAAGAAGTGGTAAGAGTTGCTGACCTAGGTATTTAAGGAGTGAATGTTACATCTCTGAATACATCACAATAAAGGCATGAATGAATGATTGATTGCTTGCTGACCAAAGATATGACAGTGAATCCTTAAAAGATAGGTGGCATCAGAGAATAAGTAGCATCAGGGTGACTATCAAGAACAAGAGTTTAAATGTAGCTTGAAGATGGGTCAAGCTAGTATTTAATAGACAGTGCTTAAAAATGATGGCTTTTAAATAGAGTTAATTGAAAGGATAATCTAATGGGAAGGGTTCTTTACAGATCCATTTTCTTGATGATGCTGACCCATTATGTAAATTCTCAGTGTCCTGAATTCCTCTTCCTCCTCTATTTAAAGCTGAAATGCAAGGAAATAGATACTGCATCCAAGTTGTCAGCTGTTATAAACAATCCAAGAACAGTTGAAGAATACATCTTACAAGCCATTTGATTTCTATTTTCTCACTCCATTTTTCTTTTCTCAGGTCATACATTTGCAAATGTATCCACATTTCTTGTTTTCTGTTGTCTTATAGATCAATAAATTCAGTATTATGTATTTTCTCAGTAGCTATCAAGTTACTACTACACTAACAAAACTTCCCTTGGCTTTCTAGTGATAATTTTAGTGTCTGACTTTAAGATGTTAAAAGTATTTTCAGTCTTCCAAAGATGCCTTTATTAATCTTTAGAAATCACATTCTTTGTCTTTTTCTCAGTCATCTTAACCATTGTCAGACTGGAGAATTCCAGAATAGGCACGTATTTTGTTTGCTAGTTCTTTTCATTGGCAGATCAGAGCTGTTAGCTGTTTTCCCCTTTGTTTCCTGGTACCAATTGATATCTATTTTTTTTTTTTTCCTCAGGAAGAGATTTCAAATTAAAGAATACATGTGACCTACTTACAAATGTAGTTTGTGGCAAAGTGGGAACTCCCTGACCAGCCACAGTACTAGTCTCCCACCTGCTTCTGGGCATGCTGCCCACCTTTCTCTCCTGGCACGCCTTAAGGTCTTAATTGGGTGGGAGGCTGCCCTTCGGATGCCCTGCTCTCCTGGGCTTGTGTGTGCAGCTCCAACCACCCCTACGTTGCATCCCAAGCCTCACAGATGTTCCTGACAGCTATGTTCTCAGGGTGCTGGGAAAGTGTCCTGTGTTTTTAAGTTTTTGTAGAAAGTCTGTTGTGTTTTGGACAAAACTCACTCTTTGGGTGACAAGAGGTTTTCCGGATTGATTCAGTGAAACCTAGTATTTCCTCATTTAGGATTCCATGGCTGGATATGATAGGTCTGTCAAGTTGAAAATTTTAACACAATGCTTCTATGTTTAGGAGTGCTGAAGGATGTCATACAGTGTTAGTACTGGTAGGTGCGCAAATATAATTCACAAAATAATCCTAGAGATTTCAAACAAGAATCCAGGGAGTTAAAAAGACCACAGCAGCCCAGAGTATGCTTTGCCACAGAGGAGTTACTCTACTATTTTTATGTAGTAAAAAATCAAGTGAAAACTAAGAGCTTTGAGTCTAAAAAATCGAAACCACTGTTTTAACACATGTCTACCTTGAACGTCTGAGTAATACTTGAGGGAAAAACATCTTAGACTTTGCACCTTTTGCCGCTTATGTTCAGGGTCAAGAAAGTTGGAATATCTGAAAACTGCGTCCTACTCAAAAGGTAGGACCAGATATTCCAAAAATGCCTAATATTAAATTTGTGGTTGGAAGTTGAAAATGTAGATTAAAAGAAAAACAACCCCTAATCAAACACTCTTAGTTATATGGCTTTTTTTTATTTTTGCAGGTTAAGTTAAGTTTCAAGTTCTGTCCCTGAACATTCAAAACTAGACTGGAAATGATTTAGGGAGCAGTTCTGAATTGGTGGTAGGATGAATTTGTTGACCTGATAAGGGCTCTTCCATCTCTAACATTTACTGTTCTAAATTGATTTTGCTCATAATAGGAATTCAAAATTAGAAATAAGCAGTCTTGCCACTAGGAGTCCTCACAGTTATCTTTCAGACCATTCTTCCTTTTAAATAATTTATGCAAATACTTCTTACCAAATAAGTTATCAAATTTCAGCACTTCGTTTTTGGAGATTTTCAAATAAAAGCTGTCTCCATCTTTAAAGTTTCAATTCTTGGTTATATTTAAATAGCTTCATGACTGTTATTCTCAAACTGTAGTCCATTGACCCTTCATGATGCTGCTCAAGATAAAATGGAGAGCCAAAGGTGTCTCTACCTGTGCCCAGTGCTTTCTAATTAGAATGCATTGGAGCGGGCTCAATTAATCCAGGTTAATTGAGTCTGCTGGAGCATCTATTTGGAATGATCCAGTGTAATACAGTATCATATGTATTCAATGTCCTGCATTTCAAAATGGCAGCAGGAGCACTTTAACTAAAACTTGTTGAATGAGCTTTAGTTAAAGTGCCCCTGTAGCATTTTGAAACTCAGGATGCTGAATACACGTGATGCTGTGGTGTTTTAGAGTGACTATCTAGAAACTGTTCTAATTAAAACCAGCTCCCATGCCAGAGTATGTGTACAGACACCCAAAGAGAGTAGAATTGGGTACTTGAAAAGGACCTAGCCCTGCGTGAGAGTCTTTCAGAGTATCAGGCAGATTTGAAAACCTGAGCTACTTATTTAACGCCATCAAACTCATCATCCCTTGTGCCTGATAACCTTGTTACAGTTATGTACTTTGATATCACACCTTGCATTACTACTCATGTTTTGCATAGGAGCTAATTGTGTTTTGAAAAGTTAGACAAGGTCCAGTTAATACTTAGAACTTAGGAACTACAAGTAAGGTATATTTCCCCCTGATTGAATACTACCTTTTTTAACTGTAGCTTTTCTTGCGTAGCATCATTTTAAGGTAGAAAATTGAGAAATTGCTATGGGGAAAAAATTATTTGTATATTATTTCAGATACTACAGGTAATATGTTTCATGATTAAGTTCACTGACTTCATGATTTGTTTGTTTTGATTGATTTGATTGCACTTACAGACTGCCCATCAGTACACTGTCCTCAAAAATGTAAAAGTAACCCAGTAAACTGGTGATAATGAATACATTTCCAGGCTGCACAAGTACACTTTAATTCATCTCTAGAACTGTTGGCTCCTTCAACTTTGTGAAAAGCCCAGGGAAACTGATGCATCTAGCAGTGTGCCCTGAAGGTGTCTCAATGGGGGCAGTAGCAGGGCACATGAGGATCACCTACTAAGATACTGTTGCAATGTAGTAAATTATTCCAAGAAACTGAATTGTTGAACACATCATTTGTAAAAGTATTTCCATGAGTTCATTCATTGAATTAAAAAAAAACCTTTTGGTTTAGCTTTGTGTGTATGTTGTCTGTGATGGGTGTGGGTTGTATTTCAAGGCTCCTCAATTAGTAAAGCTTGCATAATTTTTCTGTTAGTACATGAGAGAGATTAATTATTTACTATTTTGGAGGATATGTTTTGATTCACCATGGCACTAACATACTAGATTGAAGAGCATTTGAGGAGTAGTTCACTAATCACAGCAGCCCAAATAATTAGGTCATTGGAAACTGTCTCAGAGTAGGTTTGCTTAAGTTGTTGATAGCAGTGACAGGATTTGTTGCCCTGAGTTGGATTTGTGGCCAAAAGGTGAAAAGTTCTTTTTTCACATTCTGGAAATTTTTTAAAAAAATCAGCAACTATATATAGTAGATCTTATTTCTTCTTTGAAAATTTACACCTATATTTAAAGAAGTCCTGTGTCTTGGCAAGAAAAAAGGAAATTGAGTATAGTATCTGATACTTAATCACTTCACAGGGATTCTACAATATCACTAACATAACTGTATAGCACGTGTCATGTCTTTATGATCATATACAAAATTGTGAGTAATGAAGACAATCTGAAACTTGAATTGGATGTAACTGGATGCATTTACACATGCAATTAATTTGAAGCAATATACTCCAGAGCAGTTTCAACTGGAGTAAACTACTCCCAGACGCAGCATCTATACGTGTGCCCAGGACAGCCAGAATCTGAGTAGTTTATGCCAGGACCGCCTCTGCCTTTCACTGCCTCAGGCTCTGAGTGTCAGTGGAGGGACTGGCTGGGACATGAGGGTGCTGAAAGTGCAGAGCTGTGTGGCTAGGTGGCTGGCAAGAGTCTGGCCCCTGGCTGGTTGGGCTGACAAGGCACAATTTACTTCTATAGGGAAACATTAAAAAAAAGAACCTGAGGCTGAATTGATTCAGTTTTTACAAGTTAGTCTAAGCTGCAGAAATTAAACTGAAAAACAACTGGACAGACATTCACTTTTAATTCAGGAAATACAGACACATACCTGCAATGGCTCAGCCCAGAAGCTGGGGGGGCCCTAGAGCACGGCTCTCTGGCATGTAGCCAGCATGGTCTGTGTGCTTGCTTTGTCTTCCTGCTGCCCTTGAGGTCTCTGGGATTTGCAATCCAGAAGTACAGCAGCAGGACTCTGCAGGGTTGCTTATCACTTCCTCTTCCTGCTTCCAGGTGCCTCTGGGATTCATAGTCCACAGTCATAGCCATCAGTAAGTTTCTAGCAGGACAGGGCAGGGCAGCTCTGTACTCAGGGGAAAGGAAGTTTAACGCCCCCTCACTGGCCCCAGACCACAGCTGGGGTTTGCCTAGGGCAGGGCGGGCAAATATTTTGGGCAGAAGGCCTCTTACTGAGTTTCAGCAAGCCATCGAGGGCTGCATGACAGGCAGCCCAGGGCAGATTAATATTAATTTTCTAAATTTTTTAGGGGTCCTGCAGGCCAGATAGAATGGCCTGGCAGGCCCCATCCAGCACCCGGGCTGCATTTTGCCCACCCCTGTCCTAGAGGGAGCAGTCCCTGCCTCCTTCCTCCCACTCCCACTACTCACACTCACACACTTTCTCTCTCTCCTCCGAGATGCTGGAGGACTGTGATTTAATTTGAACCAGGAAGGGGCCTGGGACAGAACTTTCATAAACCAGTTTGACCCAAATCAGTTAAGTCGGACACTACATTCAACCAGCTTTATATTAAAGTAGTTTCAGCCATTTTGTTATTGGTTTATGTGCACTGAATTTGTATTCTGTTGCAGGCTTAAACCAGTATCTGATGACTTAAACTGGTTTATGTGCAGCTTCTGTCCCTAGCCATAGTCAGTGTCTACATGTGTACTTAATCTCAGTTAATTACTCTGCCATAAGATAGTACTGTCTCTGACAATACTATCTTACACCCCTGTTATTTAGTTTACAGTGGCCTAATACCATCACGTGTAGATGGTGATGCTTTACTCTGCAGCTAATTAGTCTACTCCATGTGTAGATGCAGCAACAGTGTAGTAATCTCATCGGAAGTTAAAACAGATGTCAGCTGGCATCCCATTTGTGCTGTCATAAAAATTTTTTATAGCAGCACAAATGGTGAGAAAGTAGGTGTCCCTGTCATTTTCCATATTGCATCAGTGGTGCAACAAAAGATAGTGTTTAAATAATGCTGCTTTGTTGCCCTTGATGTCTCTGGTAGAGATATGCCTTAGGGAATCTCAGTGTACTTCTTTAAGTGGGGAAAGTTGGGTTCCCAGTATCTCCAGCAGTGTGTACCTGCAAGCGGAGAAAGCCCCTGTACATCTTGGAATGGAGGTATAGTACCTGGGGAATCCCTGGTGCCCTGTGCCTCCATGCTGGGATCTGCACAGCGTCATGCTTCCATGCTGGCACCTGCATCTGGGTCAGCACTGATGTATGCTTCATGTGAAGGGGTGGGGCAGTGCAGGTCCCAGCAAGAAGACCGAGGGCAGTGAAGGACTCAGGGTATCCCCTAGCAAAGTGAGCATGTCATTCATTGTTCTCCATCAGGCCCCAGCCCAATGTGGTACAACTGGGGGAGTGGGGATGACACACGTGTGTTTTGCTAAACAAAGTGGATCAGCTGTGGTGGGAGGGACATGTTCTGCCATAGCTTGATCCACTTCATTTGGTAATGTCTGTTTTTACCCTTACAGCACTGACCACTTGATCATTGTGCCCAAACCTCCTTGTTTCCTGAGTTAATATGAATTCCTGGAGAAAAACACATTTTGACTAATTATTCTCAGGTTGATTTCACAGAGTAGTTCCTTGTTATATTTAAGTGCCTGCATAAAGTTATCTAAAATAAAAGAGAATTGGATGAGAACAACATTTGGTGGTAGCATTACCTTTCATACTTTATAAGGGACTCAGAATAAATGCAAGCAACAAGTTTCAATTGCACTACATAAGTAAATCTGACTACCTTTGCACACTTAGCAATATAAGCTCCTTTCAAGAAAGAACCTGTTCCACTGAGATGAAAAAATGTTGTCAGGCATCAGATTTATTCCCCAGGCGTGGAATCCAGGCTTCACCAAAGTTTATTAATAAAGCTCCTGTTGAAAGACAGTCTCATTGGTCTTAATGCTGCCAGAAAGCTGCTACTGCTGACAGCCAGGAAATGGACCTTGTGGGTAATTGCAACTACTGTAATCAGTGCCATATTTTCTGTCTTTGGACCCTTAATTTCTTTAAGATGCTGGTGAAATGGCTTCATGCTTATTTTAGCACTGAAGTTCAAATGAAGCAGAACAGAGGACTGGAAGCAATCCTTGCTGTCAGATACTATTTGTGTACTTTGGACTTGCCTGCTAGTTTCCTTTGCTGTTGAAACCTTGTATTTGCAGGGTGACAGAATTTAATAATAAAACTTCTATGTTATCTGCTGTTGTTAAATGGAGTCCCTATTGTACTTATCTTGTATGGCATAAAAAAGATGAAGGACTCCATTAAGGTCTTATTTTTCAACTCCTGCAACATAATTTTCTTGGTAAGAGTAGATAAATGCATACTTGTTGGTGATGAAGCAAGCATTAAATGTGTTACGCTGGGATTTGTGTTAAAATAAATGCATTGTTTTTGCTTTGTTTTGTTTAATTATGCCCGAACCCAAATGTTCACATAATTAAAACAAAAGAAAACCTCTGCTGAAATGTTTCAAGATCTCTGGACTAGACAGTTCACAATAAAAGTTTTGCGGCAGCACCCAGTTAGTATTGGTGTCATTCTAGATATTGTCCAAGCATGTGCAAGGTCATGACCCTTACTCCAAAGAGCTAAAGTCAAGATGGGCCCCAAATATGTAAAGCTAAATATAAACTGAAATGTTTCTGTTACTTTTCTAAAAATTCCAGTGGCAACTTCTCAAATATAAACAAACATTTCCCCATGGTATTTGTAATTCAGATTTTGCAGCATTGAGAACCACGAAAGAAAGGTGTGTGGAGGGTGTAAGGATTTTAATTTAGTTATATACACCAGACTTGGAAAAACCTAACTTTTTTTTCCTTGGTTATGTTGTGTATAAGTTGCAAATAAATATCTAAAATAAAGTTAATCCTCAAATACGCTGAAGCCAGAACAAAGGTTAACTACATAGCCTTTTGGCTTATGCTTTGTGACATGAAATAAAAGTGTATATTCAGAAAATTATTTCTCCCAGATAATTCACCGCAATTTAAATTCCCTAGTTACGTTGAAATAACTGGGTATTCTGAAAGGGAAAGTAGAAAGAAAAAACTTGTCTCAGTTGACAGGCAGAGGATATTTGGCTCACTTGCAGATTGTTACCTATTTATGGTAACCAAAATTGATTTCTTGCTTACTTAACATGGCTTGGTACATATGTGGGTTTGTGATGCATGTTAAGTTGAATGGTGTTTTGAAATGCAAACGTTTGACGTACTTTACTAGTATTGATTCTTTTTGGGGGAAAATTGCCTGGCGGGATGCAGAGCTCTGCCAAAGATTGAGTGGCTTGGTTCTGCTAGTCAGGTGGCCTGAGGATGGGCCTGGTTTGGGAGAAAACCACAAAAAATATTCTGATTTTTTTTTTTCCTCTTTTCCATTCATTTTTTTGGACATATGAGAGTAACAAAAGCTCACTTGCAAGTACCATATTTTAAATGTGTACTTTGAAAAGAGCTATCTATTATCTGTAGTAAAAGCAGGTCCGCAACTGGTAAATACATCTTGTAAGAATGGAGAATACTGGCTGACTCTTCCTTTTCGACTCATGCTATTAGAGTATTATAAACGTCTACAGAAACAAATTTTACTGCCAGATTGTTTATTCTTCAAAATAAACAAAACTGGTTATTTGGGAAGAGTGAATTTAGACACAGTCCATCTGTGAAGACAGTCTGCATTTTTCTGATTGGATCATCATTGCTCAAATATAGGAGTTAGATGTTTAAGTTTATGGAGAGCCGATAAATAAATTAAAGGGTTCAAATGCTTGTCTGTTTCTGTTTTCATGTTGCTCCCTTATATTGGTAAGATCCTGGTCATTACTGGACTTTTTCTCGTCATCCTTTCTTATCTTTCTAGCAACAGGAAAGTGGCAAAGACAAGGGGGAGGCATAATTCTCAGTTTTTTGGACAGCGTCTTTTTTCTCCCCTTCCTTGTTCAGTTCAATCAAAATTACAATCTTTTGTATGATGTTTGACAGCCAGGTCTAGAGCAGATGTCCTTTTCAGTGGACAAAAATAATACCTCCCCTGAGATTTGAGTACAGTTTCGCTATTGTGATATCTTCCAGCACCTGGGTCTTGGATGGCACACACCTCAGTTTCAGTGAACAACATCCTAAACAACACTTTCTACTGCAAACTCCTTATGATGCCTTACTGTCTATTTTAATGGAAATTTGAGTGTAGCTGCTAGCTAAAATGCATTCCATAGTAATACTATTTTAATAGTCTGAATTTGTAGTGATGAAGCAACTTCAGTTTAACTCAAATCAAACCCTTGAAATAAGTATTACCCTATTTTATAGTTACAAAAGTGAAGTAGAGGGGAATTACTTCCCCAGGATCATGAAGCTGAACCTATAGCAGACTTGGTATTTGAATTCAGGAATCCTGATTCTCTGCTGGGTTCTTGTTCCTCTGTTTCTCAGTGCTTTCCTTAGTCATTTTACGTATGTGTGAACTTGTACTGTATTGGACTTCTCTATTCTCTGACACTTACTTATTGAACCTCTTAAAGGCTATATTCTCTCATTTTAGAAAGACTGTCATAATTTATAACATATATTCAAAGAGCCACGTGTTTATTTCTATCAGTTACCCAATGTCTATAGCATGCCAAGTGCAGAACAAATAACTTTCCTCCTTAAGGGAAGACAGAAAAGGCAAGGTGAGGTGAAGGTTATGAATTCATAGTAACATGCTTGCAAACAGATAACAAATTTCCTCTTTGCTTAAGTTGCCTAATTGAAGAACAGACAAATAACTTCAAAGTTTACATTGCTGTAGTGATGACTAACATAGCCAAAGGCATTCTTTTAGGAACATGGCATATCTGAAGCTGGCCTCCAAGAGATGCTGTTGTGTGATTCCTCATTACATTAGTGCCTCCAGCTTGGTGTGTTTTGGGATTTGAATAAGAAAAGGGGGAGAAATATAAAAATATAAACACACTCTAGAAAATATGTGCCTCGTCTAGCATTTTTCTTAAATATTGTTCTCTCTGATCTGTTATAATAAAAGCTAAGGTAGGAAATAAGTCTTTCATGCTGGGGAAGGAAATCTCAAAACCAAGATATTGTAGGCTTGTAACTGGTCCTGTAAGAGTTAACCACAGAAAGTATTAACCATTTGGTATTAGCCATAAGGTGTGCCTGAGCCATTTTTAGGGTAGGCAACAACTACTTGAAGTGTTTCTCCCCAGGGCCAGGTGCATTCCTGCCACTTGCCAGAGCAGTTGAGTATGATGTTTTTCAGCAAGAATCTCAGCATTTTTTATTCTGACTCTGTAAACACAAGAAAAAGAAAAATCAAGAAAGAAATGAATGCAAGTGAAACAAATATAAATGTAGCAAGGAATTTTTTTTAATGCACTGGTCTACAAAGGACACCATACTAGCATACTTCAAAATTATGCAAAGAATTTGGATATATTTTAAGCGTATATGATTGTATATTATTTAAACCTGGTTCGCATATTTACTGTGCTGCAGAACAACATATTTTTAGTGTCCCTCAGTCCTGATAACTTCCTGGCAGTCAACTGAAAAAGTTAGAAAAAGGCTTCCGTGTGATTCCAAAGTTGTATTTCCTGTGGTATATGTGGGAAGCTGCTTTTCCTCCAGATGCTGGTAAAAATTGAAATGTTGAGAGACAAAGGCAGTTGTATTTAGCGGTTTGTTCTGGGATTTAATCAGGCTCAGTGTGGTGGCTTGCAGAGATCCAATGAGCAGTCTATTTTTGTGGGACTAGCTTGCAAGGTAAGTGAATTTCTTTTTAGAGTGCTTGCTAGGTAACTTTGAGAAATTGCCACGTGGTTGATAGTACCTCTGCTATAACATACTTTTCCTGTTAACTGAGCTAATATGCTAATCTTCAGATGTTAATAACTGCATCTGAAAATGAAAAGCTAAAGGGATCTAGAAAGTCTGCTGCTTCATGTAGTTTGCCTGGGAATTTACATTTTTAATTGTTTTCAAAGACATTTTAAAGGATAGTTTACGTGGCTAATTTCTTGTGAAGTGTCACATTGTCTGAAGGTGGAACTGACACTGTTAAAAGGCCTTATTTCTCATCTGCATCTATATTTTCCAAGATAAATGATTGCACTAATCCTGCCTGCTCCACTAGTTAGGGACCAGAAACTTGTAAAGAAAATGACCAGATTTTAAAAATTTGAGCATAGGTTTGAAACTTTATTCCACTTTTCAGAGTTTTACACTAGAGAGCGCTTTAAATTGCATGACATGTAAACATATAACTTTCACTAGTTTGTTAGTACTCGTAAGTGATATTTGGCACATGAGGTTTGTATCTTGATTAATTCACAAATTAATTCACAAATCCATTAATTCTTTCAAACTCAGCCAGTGGTCTGATTCCATTTCTCAGCTAAAAATTGAAAGCGCAGTGCTTTATTGTAGCCTCCTATTATTGAGACCCTTCCATAATGTATTAGAGTATATATCTACTAGTATTGTATTACGAATAAATAAATGAAGCTAAACATATGTTTATTAAAAATTAATTCTCTGCTTCACCCCCTGAAATTTCTGGTGTATTTCAGTCGAGCAGTCCATGAGCATTCCAGTCATGAATGCATATTAACTACATCAAAATATTTGACCACATGATTTTTTTTTTGGCTTTTCTGTTTAATGGCGTCTCAGGCATGCCTAGCATAGCTGGCTGACTGACAACCACAGATTTGTAACTTTTAGTCAGGACTGATGGGTGCTTTTCAAACCTGGCTTGCATGGAAGAAAGCTTTTTCTCAAACCCAGATACGTTTGGTAACAGGAAGGACAAGCATGCACATAAATGATAGGTAAACCATATTACTTTGCTTATATTCCTTTTTTTAATGCATTCTTAGTAGCCCTCACTGAATAAACTGATAAAAGGCAGCTGGATTCTAGAGCAGGGAGGAATGTTTCCAAGTTTTAACTCTGATTTTAGTACAGTTCTCTGCAGTGAGCTGTATCCATTCGTTTTCTAGCCAAGATAGCTGTATACTAGTCAGCAATTCAGGTTGTTTAGTGCAACCCCATGTAAGTTCCTGGAAAGATCTTCTCTGTGGTGTAATCTGCTCAGGGGTAGAGTGCTGCACTGTGGCATAAGTCAGTTGACAGGCAAAGTAGATACTGTTTGATACCTGGAAGTTTTACTTGAAACTACACAATTGACTCGTGCTCATAGTGGCCATTATCAGCATCCCTTGCTGTATGTTGCTGCTTTGAACTGATGCTGTAGTAAAATTACCCATTTCTTTACTATGCCTTTTGTGAAGTCAGTTGTTTCTCACACTTGCCAGTGGTCATTCCCAATTGTAAAATATAGGTGCATGTGTATGTGTGTTCCATATATGGTATAGACTTTTGGGTAGGAAAGGCCCCAAATGAGGTATTTCTGTCAGCTGAAAGATGAGTAACATTTTACTAGCTCTATTATAGCTGTTGTACTGCCAAAATTAAAATGGAGTACTAGGGAAAAGGCATGTTTTCTGAAGAGACTTTTGAAAATGTTGTAAAAGGAAAAACTTTTTCTGTTTTTTAAGTGACTGTTAACATGTCATTTTGATTTAGAGTAATCAATTAAATGTTTAGCTGTACTAAGGGGTCTGATCCTTTGGACTGTGGGACAAAAGAAAGCTTTTTGTAGTTCAAGGACACACAGAAAACAGGCTTAGGAGCTAGATCAATCACGGGTTTGTAAAGGCGTTTCAAGAGGACTAACATTTCATATTTGGAGTCTGGTTGCATCACTGTGACTTGGTTCATGTACTGAAAAATAATCTATTACTATACATGCTGATGTTATACGATCAGGTCACTGAACCAGTTTGAGAGTTTCCATGTTCTCTGAATTCTGCAATGTTAGGAGCCAGTGTTGAGAGAAAAATCAGAATGAATTTATAATCACATTCTTCCAAGATAGCTGGGCCCTTTAAAGAGCGAGAAAACTATTTTATCTGTGTAACCAGAGATTTGCAATACAGGTTTCCCTCATTTATGTGGGTTCTGTATGTGTGAATTCACTCTTATGCAGTGACCCTTTTTATACCAAAAATTCGTTATATGCAAGGTAAATTCACTCTTATGCGATGTGTGGTAGAAACCCACAGTCAGATGCTTTGTGCACTGCATTGTGGATGATGTGCATCAAAATATAGTCTCCTGTGTGGATCTGTGCTCCTCACTTGTTGTCTGCGACACGTTTCTGTGGTTGTCATCCCCATTATGATAGTGCTCTGTGCTTGTGTGTACTGCCTGCTGTTGGTGAGTACCAAAATTGTCCTGTGAAAGTCATAAAAATGGGCCTGGGAGTCAATACAGTCAACATCTTGGAGCATATCCCTATTTGTTACATTGTAAAGTGGGTTCCCTTTATGCAGATTCAGGTTATGTGCCTTTTTCCAGAAATGCATGTACAGCATAATGCAAGGGAAACCTATATGTAAAGGATAAAGGAATAAATTAAGATTAGGAGGGACAGGGAATACATGCATTTTGGTTTTTTCCTCTTTCAGTTTCCATGAGGCATATACATGTAGAGAAAATGAACGTGTGTAAAAACTACTCTTGCTATCCAGAGCAGTGGTTTTCCATTTTAAAATGTTGATTCTAATTTCTAAATAACGAGGAGGAGTCAACTCAGCTTTGGTATTGGACAACTGCATGATGCTTGCTTTCTTGTCGCTAATGATTATGGTGTCCAGCAATGATTACTGTAAAATTTGTAATACGTAAGCCAGAAAAGCATCCTTTTCCAGGCTTGCATTTCCAATAAACTCAGTGGTCAAAATTAGTATGCTTATGTGCTATCGTGAATCAGGGCTTCATCGCTTCTTGGCCTCTTGAAGGCTCAGATCAAGTACCCTTCTCTAGTAGGATTGCATCTTCATTGGTGTCCTTGCTGAGTTTCGAGAGTGGCATCCTTTAAAATTTGTTGATTTGTATTGGAAAATATTCTGAGGCAGTAAGGGTAATAGGAATGGGACAATTTAGAGTTATGCTTTGATTAATGTATTGTTTAGTACTCTGACAGACAACTTCTTGCAGATGAATGTTGTTGCCTGTGTGGCCTTGACTGCTGATAACATTTCTGGAAGTCTTTGGGGTAATGTGGGTAGCTGGCAAAGTAGTTTCCCGAATCTCTTACATTCCTATGTTTGCTTATATTCTACTTCCTTTCTGTGCGCAAGTGTTTCTGTAAAGCATGCCAAGTAGACAAAGATGAAAAATTAAAAAATTAGCCTTTCAGGCAATTATATTAATATCTTCAAATTTTTAAGACAAGTCTTAAACTTGTCTTAAAAATCTTAACCAAAAATCTTAACCAAACTTCTTAGACAAGTCCTGTCATTAAAGGCTGCGGTGCATACGAAGTATTTTCATCTCCTGTTGCTAAGGGTTGATGCTACTTTTTACATTTTGATTTAACCCTTCACTTCCTAGAAGCATTTTAGAGCTTTAATCTCTTTGTGTATATATGCTTGTCAAAAGTGGATGTTCAGGTTGAAAGAGCAGAAAAATAAGAATAATTAATAGAAAAAAATGTAAGACTTGATGTGAAAATATTAATTTAATCACGAACAGTTTGCAAACAGAAGCCTGGGCATCATAAGCTGAAAAAATTATTTGGTTCAAATAATTTATTCAGCTATTGTATTGTTTTTTGATATGCAGCAAACTTGAGTATTTGGCATCAATCACATCATTTGTATGATGATCCAAATAAAAACATGCTGGATGTGTTAATTCAGTCTTGAAGGCCAGGTATGGACATTACTGCACTTTTACTGATAGAAGTGATCAGAAACCAGTCTAAACCCATAACAGAACAGAAGTTCAGCATACATAGACTGGTTTAAAAATGGTGGAACCTGGTTTAGGATAGGCAGCCTGTGTGCCCCCAGGGGCAAATGTGTGTTCAGTTCACTACTGATCTAAACTGCACTGCTTACAGAAAACTGCAACGTAGACCAATTCTGCCTTGGTTTATACCTAGCCTACATGGCTAGACCTAGTGTTTGAGTCGCATGCGAGATTTGGGAGAGATCTTCATGGTCCATCAGGGAAGCATACCAGGAACTCTACCATGTTTGTCTCAGCAAGAGGCTGGTATTTGCATATCTTCCAAATCACCATTTTCCTTGACTGGTGAATTGTTACAGGTAATAATTTTGTGGCAGAGACTGCTGGAAAAGTACGGCAAAAGGTATCCATCACTGTCTTTCAAGCATTATTTTGTAGCAGAAACATGGAATTTGATTTGCTGATGTCAAGTAATCCAGTTGCATTAATACCTGGCTGCAAGAACTGGATAAAATAGGGCCAGGCTGCAGCTCCCAGCAGCCCCTACCTGTGTTGCTACAGCCAGTTTCCATGGAGACCCCAGGAGGGGCAGGGCTATGACAACTCCAGGCTGGAGAAGTCCCCATCCAGTCACATACCCTGCCAGCGCTGCTTGGACCAGTCTCCATGGAAACTCTGGCCTCACGCTGTCACGGTTTCCATGGAAATTGGCCGCTGCAATACAGCCAGGGACTGTTGGGAAATGGAGTCTGCTATGGGCTGAATCTAGCTCATGGGCTGCACTTTGCCAGCCCCTGGTATAAAGGAGCATAAGAAATATTTGGAAAGAAAAGCTAATTGAGAACAACAGTGTCTAAAATTAACTCAGCAAAATTAAACGTATCCCTTTTGACAACTTATGGAAGTGAAAATGTCTAAGTCTGTTAGGGACAAGACACATTAGCAACCTCAGCAATGTGTTATATTTTCAGTTGCTGCTTTTGCCAAACTTATTTTTCTAGACCATTTTATTTGTTTTTCTGGACTGATTTATGTACTTACAGCAAACTTCGTGAATAAGTTGGAAGTATTGAACAGGTGAAAGTAAGAAGAATTTGTTCAGTTTGTTGCCTTAGTTGGGCATTGAACTTTTGTGCTGCCTGATTAGGTGTGTAGAAACAACTTGAAGCAGTCAGGCTGATGGTATCATGGCTAACGATACTCTTGGTCTCCAAGTATATGGGAACCAGCTGTTCATTTTGATCTAAAACTCTTGCACTCTCCAGCCAAGACGGTGAATATGGTTAGTACTTCTTAAGGATAGAGTTCAATTAAAGGAAAAAATATTTTTTAGTAAATATGAAACATAAGCTAGTCCCAGGAGCTCTGGCTGCTAGAACATTAACCTTGTAATAAAAGTGTAGAATTTGGTAAATGTATGTTCCGAATGCTAAAAGATATCAGAAATGTAAATCAAAAAGCAGCTATAACAGTATAATGTAGTCTTGGTTTTCCTTAATCTTTTGCCTGTGCTCTGAAATGTATAAATCCTACAGGCTTCTTGGCTTTCGTTGCGTTTGTACTCCGTAGTTTCTCTGTACGTGGATATATTGCTGAGAAATGTAACTCACAGGCACAGTGGCCGGAAAGCACAATAATGCCCAAAGACGCATGTGTCAAACCACATTGATATCAGTGGAAGTTCATATATGGCAATATATGGTTCATACTTTTCCTCTGCATATGACTCTTTGCAAAATGGGTGTCAACTTTACTCAAGTCTTTTATAAACTAACATTATATAACGCATACGCAGATGATGCAGGATGTAACTCAAAATAGCTATGTAAAGGGAACAATGCACCTGTTTTCTGTTGCTTCAAATTTGCTGAATGTTTTCATACTTCACTGATGTTATTGAAAGCAAAGAGAAATCTTTAGTGCAGCAGTTTGCTTTTGCTTAGTCTAAGCAGTTTTTATGATCTCTGGCAGAAGTGTAAAAATCATACAACAACATTTTGATGTTAGCTCTCACTTACTGAGCTTGGAGACCTTCAGCTAAAATGTTAAATTGATTCTTGTCTCCTAGAAAACAAAATTTACTTGGAACATAACAATGTTATACATGATTTTGGTCAGTGACACTTTAAACAACTAAAATAAAGTTTAGGCAAAAGATAACCTGGAGCGGTGAATTTCTTAGTAAGATGTTGCAGAAATTAATTTGCTGTTTAGATGTTTAGATGCTATTCAGAGCAAAAAAGTAGTTCTAGTTATATTTGGCATAGAGGCAAAACTGTCAGAAAATATTATGGGAAAGCCAGGAGATTTCTATAGCCAGTAATAGCTGCTGGCTTTTATTACTACAATTGGATAGCATTTCTGCATCATTCACAAGAGTTAAGGAATCCTTGTCATTCAGGATCATACCAAGAACATAGCTCAAGGGATTGTGTGGTTACTATCTGCTGTATACTGCCATATACCATACAACAAAAATGCATGGCTTTAAGTTCTCTCTAGTAGCTACATTTTAATTATTTTCTTTTGCAACGTTCTTGAAGAATAACATTTCAGCTATTTACGGATGTTTTCATGGGCCAATGTCATGGAGTACGTGCTGCAACCTTGTTATAGAGGGCTTAGCAAGTGATTTCTCTAAACCTGTTTTCCTGATGTGTTTTGTGTGGTGATGCCTTTTATAATCTCTAACTGCTTTTAAAATGCTATTGCTTTTAATCAATAATGTTCTTTAAAATACCTTTATAGTGTTTTTTTCATTGAAGGCTACCATTTGCATATTTATTCCACATCAGTGGAATACAGGGACTGGCAATATTTTGCAGTAGGAGGCCACTTTAATAGAGTTTAGCTGTAAGTCTGGCCTGGTTTCAACAACCTGACCCACAGTGTTAGCTTTGTGGTGTGCTGTTGCCCAGCTACTACACAAGGAAAGTTCCTTGTCTCTGAAATGCCACTAAAGCCCCCCAGCTCTGTTGCCCTAATCTCGTCCTTAGACCACAGGTTGATGATCCCGATTTAATGTATATGAGCTTACAATTTTAGGCAGCAACCATTGGGGCTGTTTATGAAGGGTAGTGTTTGCAAATCCTTTTTGTTAGCAGAATACTAAAGGTATCTGTTTAAAAATGGATAAAAAAGTGTGTAGGGATGTTACTAGTTTGGAAGAGTCACTCTACAAAATGGTCTTCTGTCTTTAAAATGATTTATGATAGTGCTGTGGATGCCAGAGAAACTGCTATGGTACCAGAAGGTATTTTGGCTTTAAGAGACTTTATATTTCTCAAATACATGCTGATTCTTGTCTTCAGTCATCTTCTGAAGTCATCTTCATCATCTTCAGGTCATTGACTTCTGCTGAGGAAACTTGTCTGCGTTTGGTCTCCCAAGGCTACTTGACCATGCTAGTCAGTGATAGTATCCTTAGGCTGATGAAAGATTTCTGACAAATCCTGCATCTGTGACAGCCCCATGCAAAAGAGCAGCTTGCACATAAGCAACTTCCCCACAAAGAGTCTACCCTCACCGCACTGTGGCTTTGATTCTTTAGCTGTAACAGCTGCCTGTGAAAAATTAAAGGAGCTTGATCCCATAAGGGAGTGCCCAGCGTTCAAGACACTAAAAGGATGGACCTTTCTGGGGGGGAAACCATTTTGTTTTATGGGGTTTTTGGGGGTGGGTGAGGGAGATTTGGCTAACCTACAGTAAAGGAATCAGTTATCAGGCTCTGCTGGCTCTGCTGGCTATGTATGGTTATCTCCATCAAGACAAGCTGTCATAGCTGGGCCTTCTGAGGATGTAAAGAACAAGCTGAAGGCAGGTGCCTCACTGAGGTGGCCATTTGGTGGCAAAGACTACACCATAGACCCTTTTAACACTGGACTGAGAGCTGTGACTACCATAACCATGTACTGAAAATCATGACTGCTTTCATCAGGAGGTCTAAATGAAGATAGTAGACCTTGATTAAGAAACTTTCTTTAAGGACCATGATTTCCAGCTCAAAGATAGCTGAGGTACTGCAGGCCAGGGGAAGCACCCCTTTGATCTGTTATCTGTATTTCATACCAGGAGGGGAATTCTTCAAGATCCTTTTGTCCACTTGGAACATATGACTTCTCCTCCTCCTGTTTATGGAGTTCTTTTCCTGGGTACCTATAGTTGTGGAGGACTTAAGTGGCAGTGGAGGGTAGTCTACCATATATGGCTTTGAGGGTGGTATATGCAAGGCATGCAGGGACAAGTATAGCCCCAGCTAGTGCTGCTGGCTCCAATGTGTAGGATGCGTGCACTTTAGATCTGTGGGCCAAAGTCATCTCAAAGGACTCCGGTTACCGTAAGATAAGTAGGGTCTGGTTTAAATCTTGATTTTTCATTAAAATCATTAAATGAAATGGTTTTCATGAAAAATGTGATTTGCAATGAAATGCCACAATATATGACCATGGAGTTCCCCAGCAAGTGGCCATATAATGGCATTTTGTTGCAACAAGATGGCTACTGCAGGCTGGGGAAAGCATTCCTGAGCCAGCAGTAAAATCCTAGTAGCCCAAGGGAGGGAGAGGAGGGGTCATAAAAGGGACAGGGGAAGGAGAGAGCTTGGGCATGGGAAGGGGAGAGGAGGGGCTGTTTGCTTTTCTGGGTGGGAAAACTTGGGGAGGGCAGGAGACCTCTGGGACTGCCTGGGCAAATGGCCCTGGCACCAGACAGAGGAGGGACTGCACAGTGTGGTTGCAGTGTGGCTCAGCAAGGTGCTGCGCGCTGTCTGGGAGCTGGGATGGCTCCAGCAGTCATCTGGAGCCCATCACTGCTCAGCCTGTGGCCCCAGCTTCCAGACAGTTCACTGTGCCCTGCCGAGCCGCACTGCACTTGCGCCATAGGGCAGCTACCACACGGGTGCCAGGTGGGGTTGATCATCACTGCCCTACACTGCGTGGGGAGGCTCTGCCATGAGCCCTCAGAAGCCCTGATCCATGCTGCTGCAGCTGGTGAATGCGGGGCTTTTTTTTTTTTTTTTTTTTTTTTTTAAAGTGCCAGGAGGCTGGGGCCAGGCCGGGCAGGGCAATTTTGGGGGCTTCTTCCATAGCTCCCCCACACCTGGGGAGATGCAGGCACAGCTGGAGTAGCCACGGAGAACCTGCAGCCGCTGATTTAGATTGGCTGTGCTTGCCTCTCCCCAGCCAGTCTGAATCTCCGAATCTTTTCCACATTGATTTGGAGGCTTCAGATTCAATTCAGACCTTTTAATGGGTCTCCCGTTTTGATTTAGATTCAGAGATTCAGCTCCCAAATTGGGCCGAATCTCCTCCAGATCGAATCGGTGACCGAAGCTTTGCCCAGCCTTATTGGACGCAACTTACCTTGTGTAAGCCTCTGCCACTTTTTCTGTGAACCTGCAGAGACATGACCTGAAACAATTGAGATGCCAAATTCCCTAGTACTCAAATCCTTGTTCAGGTGCACAGACAAATGGATACTGCCCATTTGTCCGTTCTGTAATCACTACTCCAACCTTACAATATCCTTCATCCCAGTGGCAGTCATACAACTCGAAGGTGATACAGTACAGCACAGTCCCCCAGATGTCAATGCGTCCTGTGCATTCTTCATGTCTCAAACTATTTTGAACACACTTGATCCATAGTGGTCTGCACTGTTGTGCAGAAAGGGGATAGCTTGTCCTGACCCCAGCTGACTTCCTGCCCCTGGGGCAAGGGGCTGGACTTGATGATCTTTGAGGTCCCTTCCAGCCCTAACGTCTAAGAAATCTATGAATGGTACATTAAGTCACCTTCCTTAGTTGTATACTAACTCCTGCTGTGTATTGTACTTCTGTACCTCAAAACTACTCTGTATCTGTAAATTTATTGAGGTTCCAGTCATCCCCTTTACATCTGCTCCAAACCTTGTACTTGATTTGGGCAATGGGGCAAGTCAGTTTACCTTCTGGATTTACAAAATGGTTTTCCTGAGGTTGATTAAGGCTCATGTTGGAAACTGAGTTTTTGAGAGTCCATCCTTCAAGCAGGTTATTTGTGCTTTTAATAAAAATGCTTTAGGTTTGGACAGTATTATATTTTTTTGCTTCGAGAATTTTAATTAAAATGGGCTTCTGTCAGAATGTAGAATGGCGCTTATTCTTTGTGGCACAATCAGCTTGGAGATGCAAAATGGACTTGCATGAGTTATGATGAGAGCATTTGTGATAGGCGTCATGTTAAAAGCAAATCTACTTATCTACCTAAATTTCGGAATCATGTGATCTCTCTTGGTCTTCAGCTGAGCTAGATGCTGAGCATGCCCAGAAGGTTTTGGATATGGAGCATACCCAGCAGATGAAGCTAAAGGAGCGTCAGAAGTTCTTTGAAGAAGCCTTCCAGCAAGATATGGAGCAGTACCTTTCCACAGGATACCTGCAGATAGCAGAGAGACGAGGCAAGTTTTGGAACATCCTTCGCTTAAACATTGAACATGTAGTTTAGATGCCAGTGAGCAAGTGTTTTTTTTGCGGGGGTAGAACAGTAGTGGATTACAGCCCATCTACCCCAGTACCTGTATTTTAGGTGTCCAGCCCCCATAGTGAAAGGCCAGCGTTAGATGCCTAGGCTTCCTCAACAGTGCATGGAGAGGGCTGCAATTCAAAGGTTCTTCTCTTAGGTGATATGTATGAACCACTATGCTGGGGAGTCAGACTCACTCCTGCTTGCTTTCCTTCTTCCCTCTGTCAATTTTGCATTTCTTTCTGCATGGTGGGATGATGTCCAACAGGAGGAATAGAGGGTGCCCCCACCTGATGGAGGCAGGAGCTGGGAAACCAAGAGTGGCGTTGTTCTGGGCACGTGTACAAAACTGAACTTCAGAAGCCAGCCAAACAGGCTTTGTACACATGCTTTGTACACGTGCCCAGAACAACCCCAGACTTGGTTTCCCAGCTTCTGCCTAGTGAGTTTAAGTGAATTCCATGCTAGTGGCCATTGAGCTGGTGGGGTGTGGATGGATCTGGCTATTGCTTTCCTTTTGCACTTGCTTTGGTGGGTTGGTACAACATTAGTGAAATGTATGGTAAACCCTTAGAGTGATACAGAAACAAAATCAGCATGTCTGTATGTGCATTTGATCTTGTATTTATAATTTAGCAACCCGGACTGATCAAGGAATAACTGTGAATTATTGTTGCGTATAGTACTTTCCTGGGTCGCTGGTGTCAAACACAAGGATGCCCTTTAATTGAAAAATCAAGTAACAAAAAGAAAGGGTCAAGTTGCATCTCATTTTACATTTAGATGTCAGCTACATTCAGGTGCTTCACCTACATGTCTTTACTGTTGCTTCAGCGTCATGCTTTGCAATGTAATCTTTACTGTGAAGTTAAATGTAAATAAAACCAGGTGAAATCTGTTAGTAATTAATATCTGTTATTTATGATGTGCAGTTGTGGCAGAGAATGAAAATACATTTTTCAGAGTGGACAGCTGAAAGCATTTGCCTAGGTAACATATGCTGTTCACTAGATTAAAGCAGTGGTTCTCAACTGCGGTGAAGTGAGATCCTTTGAAGGACGATACGAGGTGTAAGGAGATAAGCAGATAAACACAGACTTGTCTCTGCCTGGCCCTTGGACAAGTAAGCAAGCACTTAATATAAAAAATAGTTTTTGAGATTGGGTGCCACTCAATTTACAAAAGTTATGGAGGGGGCGTCGAGTTGAAAAAGGGTGAGAACCACTCAGTCGAAGGAGCAGATAGGTCTTCAAGCACTGGGTGCCTTTATACTCTCAGAAATCAAGATTTTTCATTAAACATCACTGGTGTGAAATCTCCATCCTTATCCAGTGTCTTGGACATTAGTATAGGCTTTGCATGCTCATACTTTCCTGGGATGAAAGAATTATTGTTGTTTTACTTATATACAACCTGTGTGTTGGTACTGATGTGTAGCCTGTTTCTCTACCTTTTTTCCCTGAGAGATTTATATTAAGGATGCATGTGAGGAAATAAAGAGTTGTGAGATGAGAAGACAACAAAGTCTGGATAGTAATCTCCTTAGGGCAGTCTTGTCTATTCACAGGCATTTCTGGATCTTCTCTTCCAGTAGGGGGGCTCTCATTCTTTTGGGAGCATCTGGATACTACTGCATTGTAAATATTCCTGCTAATAAAATAGCTGTTTGAAAAAGCAGTGATGTCAGCCCCTTTTCACAACAAAAAGAGCGAGAGAGTAGTAGTATTTTTTGCTTCTAGAGATTCTGAAACTTCCTCTTGAAGTTAATTGCTCTAGTGGTCCCCATCCTTTGTACAGCACAGCTGGTATAATAAAAACTTGTGTTGAGCTGCCATTAAGATATATCTTGTTGACTGAAGTTAGTTCTGGTAATTGATTAAAGACATAAGTGTTTCACTTCCTACCAGTGTAGGCAGTAGTGAGCATTATCTGTTTAATAGTTAATGGCATGGTATATTGTTATAGTAATTTTAGAAGTCATGGCAAGTAATATCACTTCTTAAAAAAGCCAATTGCTTTTTGCTTGCAACATATCAGAGTTAACAGATCATTGAATTATTTTTTGCCACAGAACCAATAGGCAGTATGTCTTCCATGGAGGTGAATGTGGACATGCTGGAACAGATGGATCTCATGGACATGTCTGACCAAGAAGCACTAGATGTCTTCTTGAACTCAGGAGGAGAAGACAATAGTATGCTTTCACCAGTGTTGGGTATGAAATGAACCACCATGGCACGCCTTGCAAATCTGCATTGTAGTTGCATAAATAAGATACAAGGATCTCCCTATTTTCTAATGTATGCTCTCTATACTGTGTATAGATTCGTAGTTAATCTGTATTCAGACAGCTAGGCTAGTATTTCCACCAAATTCCCAGGCACAAGACACAAAGGGAATATCTACACATGTATTAACACACTTTAGTTAATGCACCTTATTTAGTATCTTCGGGCACTTATACATATACATTTTTGTGCTTTGGTGTGCTGGAGCTGATGCTGTCTGCACTGCATCGCATGCAGTTGCATATGCGGCAAAATGTATGTCAGCCTGCAGAAAATGGCGATGGTGTGTTTTTTAGTTAAAGTGTGCCACCACCATTTTCTGCATGCTGATGTGCAATTCACTGTTTATACAATTGCATGCGCCAGGCACTTTTTGCACTGCAGGGCTGAGCACTTTTAATACGTACAAATGCCCTCCATTGTGAGGTACTAGGAAAATGTGCATTAGCCTATTTTCATGCACATCAACTAAAGAGCAAAGTTTTTAGTGATGCTTTAACACACATTAGAATATACTAATGCATATTAAAGCACATGTGTAGACCTGCCCAAAGAACTCGCACGAAGTGGCTTCAAAGTGGATTTTAATTGTGGTAGTTAGAATATTGGACTTAAATACAAATCTTGTCTTTAATTTGGCATTTTGAAACAAGTCATAACTACTTGCAGTATAAGAGCTCATCACAGTTTGTCATTGTGGCAAAGCCTGCAGAGAGACTTTTGGAAATCTTATGGTTGGAAATGGTTTGGCCTGGAAACCCAGTATTAAGAGATTGCTTTATTATCCTGGAATCTTGTTACTGATGGATGGGGCTAACAGTTGTTTGCGTCCTCCTTGAAATTATTTACAACTGCTTTACATTACTTGCCATTCCATCCCATTTATGCCCATTTCATTGAAGAAATGAAACTCTGTAAATGGATCCATGTTGGTCTAAGTCTTTTAGAGGTAGTAGGGTTAGCATCTTTTCTAAGAAGCTGTTATGTCATTCCTTACACTTTACATCAAAGTCTAGTGTTTCTTGCTTGGTGAGAACACCATTTAGCATACAATTTCTTAATATTTTAGAATAATGTTCTAATATATTGAGCAGTCCTGGAATCTCTATTGAGCAAGTCTCATTCTGGCATATCCCAGTTCCTGTTGGATTGATAATCCAAGTTTTGTAATCAAGAAACCATAACAGATTTTGACAAGCTGTAGCCTGATGAATGGTCTGACTGTTAGTAGGAATCTAGTAACAGCAGGTCACCTGAACCAGTTGGTTAATGTGGCTTAACTTCCCTATACTGTGCTCCCCTCAATAGACTGAACTTTAGTTGGATTAAAAATAATTGGTGGATAAATGCCTGTAGCACATGCTAAAGTCAGAATAAGTTTTACAATGTTAAACAGCAATGCAATGTCAGAATATCATGGGAAGAATCAAGAGGGTTGTGGCCAGGAAGCAGAGTAAAGATCACCTGCAACTCTTGCTTAGTCTCACTATTTGGTGTCAACTAGGGGAAGGGAGCCAGAGGACATGAATGAGCTAGGAGCTATACTACTTCAGGCCTTATAGACCAAAAACAGCACCTTGAATTGAGAACAAGTGGAGGTACACAGACCAGTTGTGTAAAATGGTAAGTAGTGTTCCACAGCAGAGCCAAAGCTCTTGGCTTCTTAGTCAGACTAAGTACATTCAGGCCACCCATTAACCACTGCAATTTAATGCTACCCTGCTGATGTATTTTAACATAAGAGCAGCATAAGACAGAACTAGATCTAATCAGATTCTGACTCAGTAGATTAATTAATGTTATCTTTTCTGTTCTCTTCTATTTAAAGGGTCTGACTCAGATACCTACCCAAATGAAATAAGTCTTCCGGTTCCAAGCCAGTCTGAATTAAGGCAAAAATGGTCTTCATTATCATCAACCTGCACCGACTCTGCCAGCCAAGATGCAAGTGAAGGAGAGTCTCCTGTTATCCAGTCTGATGAAGAGGAAATTCAAGTGGACACAGCCCTTACTGCTGTAAATACTGAGAGAAAGAGCACTTCAGATGGTAGTGATGAAAGTGACTCTCAGACTATCTGAATCCATATACTGTGTCCTCTAAGAATATTTGACTGCTGGATGGATGGATGAATGAATGAAGAGCTTGCCTGTGTAGCACTTTCCTATCTAATCATGAAAGCCAGATCTTTTTACTAATAATACAAAATTTCTACTAGTTTCCCAGTCGGGTAGAATTTGGTTATTAAAAAGTTACTTAACTCACACTTTTAACATTAGGATCTTGGGGTGTTGGAGCAGGTAAAGCTTTGTATATACTGTGTATAGACTCAAAGGGCAGACTTAAGCAATTCAAAGATTACTGGTCAACATACCTTTAGTTCTTTAACGCTGATGTACAACACTGAAACCAAGTTGTTCCTTAAAGTCTGCATGTTTCCTGTGCTGCAACTGAAAACTTGAGCAGCATGCCAGTTTTCCTTCTGGTTTCAAACCCTCACCCTTCTGCAGTAATTCAGCAGCAGCAGTATCTAACTCTCCAACAGGACTTTAGCTACACTAGGTGATGATAAAATTAAATCAATAGGTACTTGTCAAGGGATGGGAGTTGACATTGAAATTTCACCCTCCTGTTGGAGCAGCCATCTCAATACTTGTATAAACTTGCTCCCATCCTGAAATAAAAGTATTACTACCCTAACCTCGTCTTCCTGCTTATACCAGTCCATTTCCTGCAGGACAAGTTTGAAACAAGTCATTTGGAAACATTTGTTTAGTGATCAAAAGGTGGTGGTCACTGATTTTGTGGGGGGCAGGCAAGCCTTATTCTGTATACCATCAGTTTGAGCAATATGCTACCTGGAAAAATGACTGCCATGAAACTCTGAGGTGTTTGCTACGTGCCTCTGCTTCCCTCCCATCCTTGACAGTAGTTCCCCTCCTTCTAAGATCTGAAGAGGTATGACACCTCTTTCTTGTCCAACCTCACTCTGGCTACTTCAGAAACCAGGATCTTCCTAAAGGCAAAGCTGCTCTTCTGCTCTTCCTGCACTGAGGGGGATAGCATAATCAGAATCCGTTTAAGTAAAGGGTGAGGAACAAGAGAAGCTCCTTTCGGAAGACCCCCACCCCTCCTTTGCTGGCAAAGCTACTCTTTTTAGAGCAGAATGAGGAAGTCTGTGAAACTCGCCAGCCTGGGATGGACCACTTTCCTGTAGATTCAGCTTGCTTGTGCTGTTTGGCAGATTGTGTCCTGACTTAAGTTGAAAACTAACAGTCTAGATGATAATTGGCCAATTGGCAACTTACTAGCAAGTTGGAGATAAAATTAAATGCTTTCTTTCTGATAAGCAGATCCCTTCATTCACTAACTTCCCAGAAGACACACAATGTCCAAAAAAGTTTTCTTTTTTTTATTAAACCTTGTAGTACAAACCTGGAAAGTAAACAAAAGGAAAAAAAACCTGGCAATAAACAACATGAAGTCTTTCCTTACAAGGAAAGAGAGCAGAGCAGCGCTAATAAATTAAATGTCAAACTGTAAGCCATAGTCAGAAGTTTACTGTCAAGAGGGAAAAGTACACAGCAAGGCCATAAAAACCAGACAACCACATTTGAAAACACTTGACTCTGTTTATGTTATTGTTAAATATTCCAAAACAGTTCAGTCTTCTGCAACAACAACCAACAAATTGTATTATAGGACTTTCCTGACAGTCACCACTGGCAAGCTCAGTGCAATATGGGTAGCTACGGTATTGTTGAATTCAATTATGAAACAAAACAGTTTGTGAAAACATTTTCCCTTTTTTATTCCACACATACTGTACACAACCAGAAAAGGGCAACAGCTACTCCATTATTATTTTTTGTTGTTGTTCAGTGATGTAAGCAGCACTTATAAATGTTACAAGAAAAACCCTGTAAGCATCCAATCCAACCGATGAAGAAAGTGAAACGTAAGGCTTTTCTTCATCTTGTCTCTGCATCACCCCTCCCCCCACCCCAAGAAAAGGCTCAAGTATTTAAAAAAATTTACAGGTATATGTACAAAAGGTGTGATTTGTTTTTTTTTTGTGGGTTTTTTTTTTTTTGTTACAACATGAAGAGAAAAAAATAGACAAGATGAAAGCAAATGCATTTTCACATTCAAAAGAAATAGGCAGACCTGCTAGTGGCTCTAAATGTGATCATATAATGAAACAAATTCAAAACAAAAATTAATGCTTGACTGTGTAAAGGGTGTGAAAAACAGCAGTGGAATGGAAATGGAATGTTAGAAAGATTGCACGTCTATGACAAAGAAGCACTTATGGCTTCAATCACTTTATTTTTCTTTTCTTTTTAAGGATGCTATTGAAGGGTTTTTGATAAAGTAGCCAACAGCACCAAAAAATAACAGAATGGATTTCCTAATGAAATCAGGCACAATTTTCCCCTCACGTGACTCCTCAAGGCAGGCAGTCGTCTTTTCCTCCTCTTTTTTTATTTTTTTTCCCCCTCGAACAGATGCATAGTGATGTGCTGGTAAAAGAGAACATACTTACTCCAAATCTCCTCATTTTGCCTACGGTTAGGAACCAAAGTCCATCTTCAGCTGCCATAACCTCCCAAAGAAAGAGCGTATTCTCCAATTTAAAAAATTACAAAACTCATCTTGCCGTGACAGAATAAAAGACAGCCAAAGTAAAGCAATATCTTTCAAGTTTTGTCTCCTATCCCTTTTCGCTCTAGAAAAAATCTGCTCACATGACTGGAGAACAAATTATAAAACACATCAAACTTTAACCTATTCAAAAATGGGTTGAAAGCCTTTTTTCACAGTTACCAAAAAAAAAGGCTTTTTTTCAGCCATAGGGACAGTACAAATTAATTTTTTTATCAGCCCCTCGCCGGTTTTAAAACAGTGAACATACGGCAGTTTAAAAAAATCTGACTGCTGTATCTAACTATCCTAAGTACAAAAAAAATTCAACAGTTTAATGCTAAAACAAAATTAGTTCTCTAAAACCAGAAGAAAATCTTCTTTAGAGCTAGTGCAAAGACAGCTTGTATTCTACAGCAAGTACTCCAAACTATGGTATAATAATTACAAAAAATATATATAAATCGACAAAATGAGAGTGTTGGCATTTTCAGGATTAACTTGAAGCACTTTTGGATGAACCGGAGGATGAAAGCCTAGATGATGGCACGTCGACTGTCGCTCTCTTCCGAGGCCCTCTTTTTGGTGTAGGCTTGCTGATACAGTTCTCAATGCTGCCATTTTTACCAGATACTTTTCCACAGATTTGATTGACTAGACTGATGATTTGTTCCTGTTTGAGGAGGAAGAAAAACAAACCAATTAAAAGTTTTGTTTCTCTTTTTCCAGCTACAGATGATTGCAGAACCCCCCTTCCAAACCCAGCCATCTCCATAAGCGAGAGCTCATGAATGCCACACCATGTTTGGTCCAAGAGAAAGACCTGCCACCAGGGCTGCAGTTAGTTTGATTTTGAGATATAAAAATGTTTCACCACTTTTACCATTAAGTTAACCCTTAGTAGACAGCACTGAGATACTAAAGGAGAGTTCTTTGCCCTCCTCACAATAGCAGCTGCCTCACTGTTTTAGTGTCCAGCTAAGGTGAGTACATTAGCATCCACTATCATGTTGAAAGGAGTAACATTAAAATGTTGATACATGGCCCTGGGAAAGCATCTCTTCAACAAAACTATGAAGGGCTGGAGAAATTGACTTGGGCTCAGATGTTCAGTAGAGCTTCATGAGTCTCCCTCTTCCTGATGACACTGCCACAGTGTCACAATGTCTGCCTGAGAGATTCAACAGCACCCATTATGGGTCCAGGGGGCTTAACAGAACAACATAACTGCACAATCTGCCCCCCAAACCCCTGTAACCTGTTGGGCTTTTTAGTGATGTATTTATTAGAGCTGAAAGAAAAGAGCTTCAAACTGCAGCAAGGACTGAAGACTGAACACCTAAAAATGGATCTGCAGGTCCCCTCCCCCTGTCCAAAAGTCATCTTTGCTACCTGCAACTCGTGGAAACAATAAATGGATTCTCCCTCTTGTATCTGTCAAGTACAGCTGGCAGCCCCCTCTCTATCAGTCTCTCTACTCTGTTGCCTTCAGTGTTAAGTCTTTGCTTCCCTAGAACAGAAGCCAACTGGAGATGCCAGGTGCTACCATTTAGTGAGCGCTACTGTGAGTAGTATACAGTGCTAGTATGAGTGATTACTACTAACAGATGCTGCCATGTAGCAGCATAACAAGGAATCCAGGACCACTCCTAAACTTGCACCTCTGAGCCTCTGCTTTCTCCATTTCTAACCTGGCTCATGTTACTACAGTGACTCCATCCACCTGCACACTATGGACTCCCTGCTCAAGTTCTGACTGGACACATAGCAAGTAAGAATTTACTTTCACTTAGTAGTCAACTTATAGCAACCTCAGCTCAAAGACTGAGTATATTGCTTCAGCATTTAAAAAGGTCCTAAGCCAATTAATATTTCCTAGTTCTAATCTTTGTGAAGAAATATTTTCAATCTCTGTTTACTTTGATAACCAGCAAAAAAGCACATTGTTCTTGTGCCAGAAAATGAATACAAGATCTATTGGAGCCTCTGTCACCAGAGACAGGAACAGGGTAAGAAAGACTAGGCTCAGATATTCAATTCTGGAAGCCAGTGCCATCACCAACCTGAAGACAACCAGCTATATGGTACAGACCTCGTCATAACGATACATCATTTTCAGTCCCCGACAAGACTTCTGTTTTTCCACATGCCGCAGGGCGCACTCCAGGCAGAAGACGACGTTTTCGTTCTCCTGAACCACCTAATAGAAACACAGGGGGAAAACAATAGGATGCAAAACCAAGTCACATCCAACACACTGTATGGCGCATAAGTGCAGATTTGGGGAGGGCTTGACCCAGCACATAGCATTTCTTTTGCTGACTGCCTCTGATTCAAGGGGGCAGAGAGAATAAGTATAAAGAAGAAATCACTGTCATACCCAGGGAGAGGCTACTAAAAGAAAATCAAGAATACCTAAGGTAGCAAGTTCTTTAGAATCAAAGGGCGAGAAGGCAAGTTGTTGCATATCTGGAAAAGGTGAGAGCTCAGAATTAATACAGGGGGAGGTGGGGGAAGAAACATGATTTCTCCTGTCCTCTTCACCCAGCATTACTATGATAACTATTTAATCTTAAGCATCAATAAATACCAACGCTGCAAGGATAAATGAACGTTATAACTCCCTAGCTGAAGCAAAAGGCTGCAGTGACTTTTCTACACTTCGTCTCAAGAGAAAATGCTCCTGCTGTCTTCCTCAAACTTCACCCTCAGTCTATATCCTACTTGCATTAAAGAAGTCCTGTACTGTAGCAAGTGTCCATGTTTATAATGAAGCACAGGAGTCCTGGCCCCTCCAGCTGTTAACACTCCAACCCTCTCCAACAAGAGCAGGCTATCAAATCTTCCATAAATTGTAACGTTCTTAATTGAATTCAAGCTATTTAAAATTCTTAGCCATTTTCTGTAGATAAACCAGGGTTCGTTGCTGAATTCAAAAGTGCTTGTTCTTGATTTTAAACGTGCTGCGCTCTACATGTGGAGGTGACAGATGAGCCTTCTAAGAAAAGGGATTGTGCTACAAGGTGCGTTGATTAAACCAGGTGATAGGTTGGATGCTGACGGCTCTAAGGACAACCCTTTTGTTACCCTTTTGTTTTGATAGTCAGTGCAGAGGATGAGAAGCTGGACTCTGAAGGAAATGAAGCAGAGGATGTTTTGGGGGTTTATACAGTTCTAACTTATATTACCAGTAACAATGATGGTGAAACAGCAATAATCATGAAGAACAAAACCAAGCTGTGACACAGATACAGAACTGAAGCCCTTAAACATCAGTTTAGATGCAATCTGGAATGGGGCTAAAATTGGGAACTGCTTCCCAAGATTCCTTAAATCAGTACATTTCACTGATTCCGCATCACTTTTGCTCGGTTCAAAAATGGGGAAGAAATTTCTGACTGCTATTCTTGGAAACTCTGAACCAACCTGGGTTCTGTCCTCCATCACTGACTTCAAGAATAATACACATCCTATAGGACAAACTCTTCCTTCAGTAAACAATCTAATAGTCTCTAAACAGGGTGGAAAGGATTTAAATGAGTAGAGAATTCAGTCCTGCAACTAGCAAGATAACTTCTCTGCTGCTGATCCCTGAGCCACAGTTGGGTCCAGCTGTCAACTCCTTTGCTGTGGTCTCTGCAAGTTTCATTCAGTTGAGTTCCTGTGACCAAATTTGCACAGGAAAGTTTGCCTTGTAGGGCATGGACACACACAACACAGACTATTTTAGACGTGGTTTAAATTGCAAGTATCCAAAAATACAAATCAAGAGAACAGCTTAAACTTGGACCTTTCAAACACAGACTTGAACTAATCCTCCATGAACTGGTTCAGTGGTACCTCTGGACACTGAGCTTTCCATAAAACTTTCTGTAAAGCTTTCCAAAAAGTCTGGTCTTTCCTTTTAGATGGTGGTTTTCCATCACAGAAATTCAATTCATCATTAGTTCTGACTAACTTCATTTAAATATGGTTTATTCCAAGATGAATGTTTATAACCAGAAATCCAGCCAAACGAAGATGGGTGGAAAGACATGAAACACTGACACACCTGCTGGGTGTCAGTCAGCAGCCTGACCCTCTGTGTGTTACATCCCAACTCCTGGATGTAAAGTGTGGCTTTGGTTCCTTTTCCTCCTCTCCCCCCATAACCAAGTGTTTAGCCCTTGTAGTTGTGGAGAAAAATTTGGAAATGTGACCTGGGTTTGCCCTAAAAACCCGCTGTCCCCAGCAGAGGTAGGCGCAATTGAGTTGGCTGTTCTCTAGGCTAGCTTGAGTGCCAGCAGCAGTGAAGCCCTGACACAGTAGGCTGCGCAAGCCTGCCTGGGATCCTAGCTATGCGTCTGAATTGCCAGCATGCGTCAACTGGGGTGGAGAGCTCTTCAGTTTGTTCCTTTCCCCAAAACAAGGCAACATGTAGCCCTGACTGCAGGGAAGAGGATGCTAAAATGAAGTTAATCTTCTATTCACCAGGGATTAGTCAGCAATAAACCTAAATTAAATCTAGTAGTCTTTCAGGCCTGTGCTCTTTGTATTGCAACCTCTGGCTCTGCAGCAGTTGTGTGCTTTTGCCAAGTATTTATGGTCTAATAGAAAAGTCAGCTGAAGATGGAGTTGTGTTTGCAAGGACAATGATGCCACAAGATTTTGCTTACCATCGACAGGTAACAAAGATGCTGGCAAATCTGACACCTCCTCTCCGACGTCTCTAACTGCAACCACTTTCGAGGCTTTTTCTTTCCATCCATCCCCGAACCGCTGCTGTCAAGGCTCCCATAGCGGGCTGAAGAATGCAGACCTGCCTCATAAAGCTGCTGTCGCTGCCTCAGCTCCGTGTCCCTGCAAACATTTTGGAAAATTAGAAAACTGGCATCTCCCCTGCAATGCCACAGAGCTACGCTCAGGTCCCTTTGAACCATGATCGCCATTGAAACCTTCACACACAGCAGAACTTCAGGCTCCACCTGAGGTCTGGCACCATTCCCTAAAGATGGTAGGAGGGACTCTGCTAGCACTGTCATACCCATACCTAACCACAAAAGTCCTCCAGAGATTTTAATAGCGACCAGTGTATCAAAAGAATGGTTCTTAAACTGATTCACAGAGCACTGGAAACTGCGGAGCACTTCCTTTAGGTCCACATGTCCACGTGGAGAGCTGGGTGCTGTGGCTAACAGGGCTGATATTCCTCAAGTTCCTAAAAATTGTCTTGAGAAGCAGCCAGAAGGCACGGTGCAACTCCTTACACCAGGAGGCAGAAATGAGCTTTCCTGTTGCTGAGACAGTAGAAGCAGGGCGTGCGAGTGTGCCAAAAGATAACTGTCTTGCTGTACAGTTAGGGAGCAAAGGATGGGATTTGGTTAGGAAGGGAGATGAGTCTCCTGTGTCTAGAAAATAGGCAACACTACCTGTGCTGCACTGCGCAGCATGAGGGAAGAGTCAGGAATGTGGTCTGAGCTGGGCTGAGGAGAGTTGCCCATGGAAATGAACTAGGAAGGAAGAAGGGAGACAGCAGCAGCTTAATAGTAAAGACAGCTAAAAAAAAGTAGGTGGACAAGCAACTAATCAACTGGGAAAAGGATGGCCCACAAGTTGACCACCACAGGCAGGTGGGGACCAAGAGATGCAGACCAAAAATCACCCAGGAGAGACTTGGCTTTGGTTTGGTTTGGTTTGGTTTGGTTTGGTGACGGTAGGCACAGGACAAACACATCTCCAGAGGATGCTGACCTTAAGAAGCTACCCAGGATATGAACGAGTTTGAGAACTACCCTGATAAAAGATCAATGTGGCATTGCAACAGCAAGGACTAGTGCTTCTGTTCTTCCTCTCACATTTGCAGGCTTTTCCCCTTGGAGGAAAAATGCATGTGGATACAATTATTCCCTCAGGGGAGTAGGCTGCAGATGGACTGTTCTTGAACACCTGCAAGCAGTTCTGCATTTCATTTTAAACACTAATACACATCATGAGGGTGTCCCCCAGCCCTTAACGTGTCCTTGGACATTTTCCAAATGAACATGCTAATTTTGTTAAATACAGTTTGTAGATTCCACTCATCAAAACTGTTTCTGGACCCTTCGATTACTTGAGTACTACGTCCAGTACTACCCAGTTGTCAAACTTGAAAGACAGGCAACACTACATGGTAGGGAACAAAAGACAAGATCATTACATAAGAAGTAAGGCAATGTGCTATATGCTTTCCTTCCCCGTCCTGGTATATATCTTCCTACTTCAAGTGAAACCCTACATATTATTTCTTGATGTCTGCGATGGGGAAAGAGTACAAACTAGGTTCTGGGAAATACTCAAGGGCTAGTGCAAGATGTAATATCACCAATACAGAAACAGAAGGAATTAAAAAGAAAAAAAACTGGTTGTATTAAAATGTACTATGCTATGTAAGTATCTTTAGCACTACCACTGAGCTTTCTTGGTGCACAATCTATACCTGGAATGGCACCAAGAGAGTAAAAAGCCTTTTGCTCCAAAAGAAAAGCTGAACACTCTGAAACCATACTGCTTATGTTTTAATGCATCCGGAAATCCTGACTCCTAGCATCAAATTTTTAAAAAAAATACAAACTCACACCAACCTTAGAGTTATTAATTCTTCAATGGTATCGGAGGCAGGGAATGCTTAAAAAGAGAATGACAGAACTTAACCGCTGGCGCTGTCTTCAAAAACAGCCAAATAAGCTATTGCTTCCATTTGTGGCTGTGTTGAAGTGGCTTTGCTAGGTTAGTAGCTGGAAGTTTTGACTCAAATTGAGACTTAAAACTATCATTCTTAAGAGTTTGCCCATGGAACACAAAGTAATTGGAACAGGTTTCTATTTGTTACCTGAGCTCTCCAAGAAGTGACGATATCGTACTCAGAGTCGGCCCATTTTCCTTTTTTGCTTCTGCCGTTGCAATCTGATACAGCAGCTTTTCCATTGAAAATGGCTTGGCTATACGTCGTTTCTTCATTTCCTGAGCCAACAGATTTCAAAGTTAGTTCTTGACCAAAACTCAGTGAAAAAGCCACTGGTATGAAGACTTCCTGCACCTGTATTAGGTTAAGCTTTGTCACAGAACACAATTGTGAAGCCTAAGCCAGGCTCAAGTAGATAAAATGTGCACGCGCACAGAACCTTTGCTGTCTCAGACAGCTGGTTCCCACGAGGAGGCCAGAGAAGGCTTGTCTAACATTTTATATAAATCTCAAAGTAAATGCATCACTACGAAGCCAGAGAGCTGAAGAACTTAACCCTCTAAGGTTTCTGTTGCTCCCCCTTTAACAGGTAAAATACATTATTTTGCAATGTAGCGCGGCAAAAATTAAGTTAGCCAAAATCTGTATCAGTGATCTCATGTAGTGAAACAAAATCCTTCATTACTTGGCAGGTGCTCTCCTGTAAACTGACTTTCACCACATTTCAAGTATACATCTTAGCACGAAAGAATCCTATACAAATCAGAAAGAAGGATAGGGAAACAAAGCATGACGCCATAGAGTAGACCTCCTATGGACCCCCTTTGGGATGTACACTAGGACAACTTGGCTCTCCACCAAACAATACTGCATTAACCTGCTCACCATACCCAACACTCATTTTGAGGTAGTTGTTTTAGTCTTAAATCACTAAGCACATTGGGGGCATAACACACAAATCCAGGACTGGAATCCAGGTAAATGGCAGAATGGGAAGCAGGGAAGAATGGGCACAGAGGGGAGCAAAGTGAAATCATACATTGATAGGAATTTGCTGTTGGTGGACGCCCTCTGTGCAAGTCTCTGAAGGTACACCACCACCTTGCCCTGCACCGATTCCTGTGACTTGGGCTGTTGCCTGTTGAAGGTGAATCCCTTTCCTGTACTTGCATGTGCAGGCTAATTCCTTTTTCCACTTTGCAGCTGAGCAAGAATTTAATCTTTCCAGCATCCAAAGATTTATTAAAAACAGAGTGGGAGCAGAACAAATAACTTTTATGCCATAGGGTGACTTGATGGTGCCACCTTTGCTAGGAAGACCTCATGGAAAGGGTAGATACAAAACAAAAATGGAAAACCGAGTTAAACTCAGCCTGATTTGCAGGCTGTCCTCACTAACCAGGTGATGCAGCACCTAGAACATTAAGCTTAATTTTTGAAGTTCTTCCTCACTCTACATACCTGCCAAAATACTCTTTGTACTTCCTCTCCAGTACAAACACCCCCAGACTGCTCCACTTTGAGAGAGCACCAAGTGAAAGTGAATTCTCATGTGCGATAACAACCACCCAAGTACTTTCCATTAACACGTCCCAGGAAGGTTACTCACTAGTGCTGGTAGTAGAGGAGGAAAGAGCTGACCACTTGGTGCTTCTGCTGCAGGCAGGGTGGGACTGGGTTGGCCCGGCCGTTAGGAACGGCACATAGGACGTTCTGCAGTTCTTTGATTCGCTGCAGTGAGGAAAGAGCAACCAAGGCTGACTGTGGGGGCGCCTCACTTTGGGAAACCATGAGTGAAAGAGGGAGAACAATGGGATAGGACAGTGAATCTCAACTGAGGCACTGCAGCCGGCACCCTGGGTGCTGCTGACAGCCGTGGAAGGGTGCAGCTAGGAGAGACATAAGCAAGTAAAGTGCAGGCTCCAGTGAGAAGATGAGTGCAGGCTCTTCCCTTCTACCTGTTCCTCCTCTCCCCGCACTCACTGCAGTGCAGGTTTTTCCCTGCACACTGCTTCTCTTCCATCAGCCCCTCTTCAATCATGGATGCGCTATAATAAATTCATTTTTTAAAATCAATTCACAAAACTTAGACCTGCGACTGGCCTGAATGCTTGTAATGAGAAATCCCACATATCAGTGGGATATATCAGTAATGAGAAATCCAACATATCAGTGTTGAAGTGACAGTCCCAAACCATGCCCACTGCATCTTAAAAGATGTCACCAGATGACAGGATGGACTTTGAAATGACAGTTTTCCCTAGCTGTATCCACTGGTTTATGAATTTTGTTTTCTTGAGTTCATAACAGCCAGATCAGTCAGATGACATCATTCAGATCCTGTTCTGTGAGTTCAGATTTCCCTATAAGGCATCCTGAGGACACATGCCAAAACATAATATAGAGCAGCTGACCAAGACGACACGGTGCACCATGTAGATTATAGAATAAAATCACAACAACTTAGAATAAGAGCAAAGCCAATATATTATCAAAGCATGTGCAAACTAAAAATGTTGTCTGGGACTGAAAGTTGACAAGATATGCAAATGTCTGTCAGTTCATTAACAGCCTGCAGGAGGAATCTTGCTGCCTACGCATAATAGTTCACAGACTTCCTAAAGCACTGAGTCAGACTGTCTTTGAAAGTGGCAGAGAAGCTTGTTAAAGTGAAGGACGCAAGCCGGAATTTCCAAAAGGGAGCCGAGAAGAAGGCATGGTTTGAAGACAGAAGTGGTAAGGGGGAAGGATCAGGGGTGGGTGCAGGGGGCCAGATGGAACACTATAGAGGTTTCCACATTATTTTGATACAGCCATACAGGTTCTTCTAAAGGCTGTAAAAGGCAGGTTATCACAGAGTCTGCTAAATTTTCAATCAATCAGGTTTTATCTATCTTTCCCACACAAAGCTCTTATAGCCTGTTAATCAAAAGAAAGCACTCTGGTTTCTTGGACAGGCAGAACTATCACTCATTGCTGGTAAGAAGCCTTGTCCCTTAAAAGAGCAGCTTTTTCTACAACTGGAAAATCCTGGAGGGCATTGATGGTTTGATCTGAGGCTTAAACGTGAAGAGTCAGTCCAACAACTGCTGAACAGGACCATGTGTATATTGCACTCTTTTCTGCCTATGCAGGGGGTCGGACTCGATGATCTATTGAGGTCCCTTCCGACCCTAACGTCTATGAATCTATAAGTGCATCGTCGGTTGCCACTCTCCAGTTGCTAAAGGGTTCGATCAAAATCCCATTTCATCCACAAACAGAGCAACCTCGCTTTTACTCAAGTGCTTGTGTTGATAATATACTGAGTGTAAAACAGTCTGGGAAGAATTTTATTTACCCAGAATACAACAGAACCAAAACCAGGATCTTGACAAGGTAAATGTAATTATTTATTGCCTACAGTCAAGCTGTCTTCCCCAAACTTGAAAATCCTGGAACGTAATGATGGTTTGATCTGAGGCCAAAACATAGATCCATGCTAAAACATAGTAAGTTGTACTGCTGGCTTGTCTACAAATGCTGCCAATACATCATGGAAACCAAACACTGCATTCTGGGAGTATATATGACCAGAATGGGTCCCCCACAAGGAGCAGAGGCCAACAGACATCTACAGAAGCAGCAGACTGGGTGAGTGCACTTTCAGGCATTTGTTTTTGTGGCTGAGTGGCACATCTGTTAATGGTGTGGAAAGAAGGAAGGAAGGCTGCCTACAGTCAAATGTGGCTGGTCAATAGGCCCCAGAGTTTTGACTGCAAGTCAAATCAGTCCTCTGTCTCTCATGAAGGACAGAAACAGATGCAAACATCACAGCAGAGCTGTGAAAGCTACTGTACTCATCTGAATACAAAGAATGTAACTGAATTTTACATGCACCCAAATCTTCTGGCTCTCAGTTTAAAATGACATAAATCACTTCACACAGACAGCATTATAAGGATATGGATTCTAAGGTGCCTATAAGAGCTTTTTACTTTTCTTGTTAAACCTAAATTTAATATGCAGGCCACTTTTAGAAGAAATAATTGGTTTAAAAAAAGTTTGTCATATTCAAAGGAATATGATAATTGATATTGCCTATCAGAGGAAGTGATGACTATATTTTATCTGCTATTTACATTTGAAATTCAAATTGCACTTGGACAAATTGCATCAGATAAATCCAGCAAGGATCACACTATATATGGTTGAAATCTCTTTATAAATTTTTGTGAAGCTTCCCTGTCAGTAGATACAAGCCTAACTCTAAATTAACCTACCATTTTCAGATCTGCATTAGGTTTTTTAGGACTCTCCGCCAGTCTGGGGCTACTCTGCCCCAGCTCAGACTGCTGTGGTCATGGGCACGCGTGAAGATGCTGTGCCCAGGAACAGCTGACTGCTGCAAACTGTGCCACAGTTTATGTTGCCATAAAAGCACATGTAGATGCACCCACTTGCTACATCCAGATTTTCTTCTGGAGCCAAGAAATGCATCATGCAATGTAGAAATAATTATTATTTTAAAATACAACTTTGCAAATCCCTCTGGAGTTCCATGAGTATCCATGCCACTCATGCTGAAGGGCTTAATTTGTTGACTGTCTAAGATGCAGCTAATTTGTGTTCACCTCCTTTTCTTGCCTTACCTTGGCAGTTTTAAAACCCATACTTGTCCACTGGGTGGTAGCAAAGTGCACTGTTTCAGAAACACTGTAGCCACAACACACTTTAGACACAAAGGATCCCGGAAAGCAGACAACAAACTGTCCACTCTGCTGTACAGTACGGTGCACCCTGATCCCCTCCTTGCACAAGACTTCCGGGGAGATCTAGATGGAAACAAAAAGAAGAGAAGTAGCAATCCCTTTTCACGAGATCAGGTCCTGAATTGCAACATGTGCTGCTTCCCACATTGTGAGGCTGAGCTCTACTGACACCTCAACTGCTTCACTGACTATCTTCTTCACCACGCACAAAGTGCAGGTACACATTTCCAAGTCAGACCCCATAGTATTTGGGAATTACAAGGAGACTTTTTCCCGCAAAACACTGGTTTAATAGCTTGAACAGTTTGTCAAATGGCTTGAAATGCATCATCAAAACAAGGCTGTAATTTAAAAGAAACACCTAACAGTTCTGACCCTTCATGCCACATTTTTTCTTTAGTGGGAGACAGTTATCCCCGTAGCAGAAACTCTAGAAACTGTCAGATAACTAGCCTATCTTTAAAGGCCTACAAAGGTTTACTTCAGGTATAAAAGGCACTAGAAAACATCAAAAACTGTTCACATACCTGCTAAATAAGACACCCTGAGCGCTACAAGGTAAGAACAGCTGAAGAGCTTTACCATTTGCACCTGAATTCAAGATAAGGTTTTTCCCTCATTCAGCATTCAAGGTGGGGAGCCCCTTGTCTTGAATTCAAGTACAAGTGGGGGAGGGGAAGGCAGTGGCTGCTGTGGCTCCAATTCTGGCCCTGACCCAGGCTCAGGACCAGTTGGAGCTGCTGCACCCTGCCACCTGCCCCCTATAGCCTTTTACCCTCCATCTTGGCTCTAGCTCAGGTCACAGAGTACATGGGTGCATTGGCCTCAGCTCAGCTACGCAGCAGTGACACCAACTCCAGCCCCAGAGTGCCCATGTGCTCCGTGCCCCAGGCTAGAGTCAGGGTGAGCACTGGGGTGTGGTGAGAGCTGGAGCCAGAGCTGCAACAGAAAGGAAGTGGGGAAGGGCTAAGTGGGGGAAGGAGAAGAGCAAATGGTGGAAGTCAGTTGTCAGGGGGTGCAAGCCCTGCATGGGGGTGCTGGTGGGGAAGGAGGCAGTAGGGGTGGCAAATGGCTTTTCAGTCCGGAATAGAGAAGGCTTGGGGGGACTTAGCGGCAGCCTATAAGTATATAAGGGGAATGCACCAAGATCTGGGAGAACAGTTGTTCACCAGGGTTCCCCAAGTGATAACAAGGTCTAATGGCCACAAACTCCTGGAAGGCCGATTTAGACTGGCCATAAGGAAACACTCCTTTGCAGTCCCTGTGTCCAGGGTCTGGAACAGACTCCCCCAGAGGTGGTACAAGCACCTTCTCTGGACTCATTCAGAAGGCGTTTGGATGAGTATCTTGCTGGGATCATTTGACCCCTGAGGACTTCTTGCCTATGACAGAGGGGCTGGACTCAATCTCATGAGGTCCCTTTCAGCCCCTAATTTCTATGACATCTATAATGTCATAGAAATGTATGGGAGGGACAGACAATAAGGAGCAGAGGGCAGGCCACTTGAGTCCCCCACTGCCTTTCCCCTGCCGTGACAAGAGGTGGGGGGATGAATTTAAGATGACCCACCACAATATTTAGATTCAGTACATGGAAACTTAACAGATTTATACATTTTCCACGTATAGAATCTAATTGGCAGTTAGAGGTCATCTTAAATTCAAAGCCGCCTTGGATTCAGGCAAGCGCAGTGGTTGTATATAGGGCTCCTAGTTTCAATAAATAAGGCCTAAAAAATAGTTAAAATTCATCAGCTGCCCATACTATGCCCTTTCCCAGGCTGGCAGCCTTCAAGTCCCCTATCAACAAATAGGCAAAAGACGGATGTTGGCACAGAGAGCCAGGGCAGCAAAACTTTCATCCTGTCAAGGGTAACATTTGCAGTGCACTAACCCCACAAGAGGGGGTGATGGCAGTAGTAGTGGAAGGGAATGGTCATATTTTTTAAATGGTGGAAACAGAACGTACCAAACTACTAAGGAACTGAGGAAATCCTCAACCCTCCAAATCAGTCAATTCCCCTCACACGTGTAGCTTGGGTATTAGGAAAATGAAACATTTGACTTGTATATTTTTTGTTTTGTTTTTAACACATTTTAACTATATCAGGTGCCATATTAAAAACAGACATTTACTACCAGGCTGGGTTTACCTTCTTCCCCATGTTTTAGTTTCCTGTAGAGTCAAAATATATTGAAAATGTCACATGGTAAATCCTGCTGCCAGCAGTAAATGTCCAGCCCCTGATTTTCTTTTAAAAATAGAAGCAGAAATGTACTGTAATGTAAAATCTCCCGATTAGCCAGAAGCCATCTTGTTGGTCTTGGGATGCTGCACAGAGAAAGGACAGAAGTCAGACTTACCATGACATTACTTTCAAGCATTTCCAGCCCCGGAGTGCCATTCGCTTGCAGCAGGGCATGTACCACGTCATCAAGTTTGTTCTCCTCCGCAGCAGGAATGCAATACCTGTTTGGAAAGAGAGAAATCAGCCAGGACTCACTATGCAATAACCCACAGCCTCCAACTTGAGCAGCAATGCAAAGGGGTGACCAATGCCCCTCCTCCAAAGCTAAAAGCAAGTGGAAGAAATTAAAGCAGAACTCCCCTCCCCCAACACATGCAGCTCTTTTTGACAAGATGCTTCAATTCATGGAAAGTTGCTTATTTGGAGTTGAACCGACAGCATTCACCAGAGCCAAAGGAAATGAAAAGGCTGAAATGATCAAACTGAGGATGTGACATCTCCTTGCTCTACAAAATAGGGAGAGAAACAGCAAAAACATGACATCTGGTCCCAGGGATGTCAGCAGAAGTTTCCCATCTGTTCGGCACCTACTTGGAATGCCATCACACTAATCCTTGTTTTAGGTGACCAGACGCGTTACATGTGCTTGAACCAAATGAAAGCGTGAACCAACATTTTTTCTTAAATAAAAACAGATGTTTGTGGTCCAAAGCAGTAACAAAATACAGACCTGGGGACTTCCACAGCATATATTTTATTAATAAAAGCAAAGTATTCCAAGATATGCCTCCTTCACTCACTCGATGAGCCTGATGAGTTCAGTACTCCTCCTGTCCCCTGTATCAGAGGCCATCACAAATGCATAATGGATAGCAGGTCTGTGCTCAAGGAAAGATTTAAGATGGGTGTTGATTTACCAGTACCCCATGTTCTTTCATATCTTCCCACACTTACCAGTCCCCACAAAGTGGGGAACTAGCTTCCCATTGCAAAAAGGATATTAAATGGCCTGGGAGTGCCCAACTGATCTCACTAATGCAAATGGGGAACTGCAAGGGATACACAGGGTTATCTGGCTGATGAAGAAAGATTGAAGGGGGAGTAGAGGTAGGGACAGATAGAGTCTGGGGAAGGGGAAAAGAAATATACAACAGATATTGCTTATCTGTATCATCATTATTTCATTGTTCATCAGTAGCTTGGAAGGGATCCCAATTAGGGACCCACTGGACTATGTGCTGTGCACACATGTAATAGGAAGACAGCCCCCGCCCCAAGGAGTATATACTCTTATCATGGAGCAAAGAAGAAAAATAAGTGGATAAAAACAATTGGTAAGGATGGATTAGGCAACATAAAGAATTATGTCTGGCATAATAAGTAAGCAGTCTCTGCACTCCGACTACTGAGAGAAAAAAGCCAACCTACGAGGCCCAGAACCTGCCCCCACTGCTCATCTGCTGGCAAAGTTGGACTTTAAAAGAGCATGAGCTGTGCCTAATCCTAGGTCTGGAATTGTACCACCCCTGGGGGGGGAGTCTATCACCTACTCTGGATATCTTCAAAAAGGGTCTGGACGCTCACCTTGCCCAAGCGCAGAGGGGCTGGATCTGATGATCGAGAGGTCCCTTCCAGTCCCCTAACATCTACGAATCCCTCAACTGTTCCTCCCCAAAACTGGAAATATTGAAATTAAAGCCATGTGACAAATGCAGGAAGTCTGATCAGTGGAATAATGCAGAGCTTTTGAAAAATGTGGTGAAGGAAGAGCTTCTCCCCAGTGAATGATTGTTTCAAAGATCAAATGGCTCCTTCACTGCAGCACCTCTGAGATGGTGAGAAGAGCCTTTGGGATTTACCATTCAGCTGTGTGAAGATTGTCTTTAGTTTAATTTCTTCTGTTGAAAACAGCCCTGAATAGAGGCCCTTTTCTCAGTTAAGGAACATTATGGATTTTCCCTAGAGTCATTTTTAAATGAAACCTAATCTCTGGAAGGGCTTTCCAACATTGTGCAACAGAACTTCAGGTCAGGAGTAGATGTGCATAATGGAAAGGAATCTCATCTGTGACATCCACCTGTGTCACAGTGCTGTTTTATGTAACGCTGTAGCACACATTCAGTTATATCAACTCCTGGCAGGCAGCCTTGCCAAAGTTTGAAATGGAAACAGCCTGTAAGGAAACCTGGACCATGGCTGAAGGAGCTCTAATTTAAGCTAGATGTGCCATAACAAGTCTCCAAGCATCATAAATCCTTGTGGAAAGTGTTTGATTGATCATGTTTGACCTCCTTTCTTTCAGCATATTACACAAATCAACCAACCTATCTTAGGGAAGCTTTGAAAGTTCTGTTCTCTCTCAGTAGAAGACTTAAGATACTATGGGTCTTGAGAATACCCATGTTTCCCCCTTTATGAATCCAGGCTCAGAAACACACTGGGGAATATAGATTATTTAAAAGCATTTCTTTAACTACCTTAGGAAGAAAATTGGGATAGGGTTTGAGTAACACATTGTCAATGTGAAAAGTGTGTAGAGGCAGACCTGCCATCAGGGCTTATGGTTCCTCCACTCTCTTGGCTGATGTAGTTGCTACAAACAGGAACTCTTTGCAGACCAGTGTCACAGGTTGCTACAGTTCTGAGAGAACCACATTAACATCCAATAATGAAGGAGGTTCTCTCATGAATGGAAACACACTGTTGAGACCCTACAAGAATTTCTCCTTGTAGTGTTCAGTTTTTAAGAGTATAATATGCAAAAATAGTTGCCATGTGCGTGCTAGTCAATAGTCCAGAATCCTTTTGGCAGAGCAAGCATCCAAATAACAGCAGGAATCTGGATGTCTCCAAACCACATACCACAGGCTTGACAATGGCCCACGGTGTCTCTACTCACTCACTCACAAAGGGACCTGCCCATTTGGAAGGGGTGGTGCACTGAAGCATGTCAAGGTGATATCTCCTTAGGATACATGCTGATTTTATCCAGCTCTGCAAACATTGTGGATGCAGGCTAGTGTGCTGCATAATGAATCTGCAGGAGACCATATGTCCAAAAGACTCAGACATATTCTAGCTACAGTGCAAGAATTTTGAGGGCAGTTGTGCGATTAGGATGGCTACTGTATTGAATCAGTCCTTGGGTAGAGGCATCCTGGAATCTATAAACTGTACTCATCACCTTGGTGACGATGTTCATTTTTCTTTGTTGATCTCTACAGTGAAAATCAATGAAAGATGAACAGACAGCCGATTGTATCTGCTGTGCTGCCCAGCCTCCAAACAGCCAATCATTCAGTCAGGCAGGCTGTCACACAGTCTTTTATTTAAGTAGTAACAACAGGTGGGACCCTGATTAAAGCTCCCAGTGCCACAGGAAAGGCAAATGGGGGGAATCCATGTACTGGTGGCGATTCGACCTACAAAAAATCTTAAATACCACCTGTGCATGCAGTATATAATAACGCAGAAGTCCATGCTTTGGAAACTGATAGGTGCAAACCATTAGTATACATCTAGAGTTGAAAGTTAAGCATTCCTGCTGTTGCCATTTTAAACTCAGGATGGACACTTTGGCAGCTAAAATAAACCCTTTCTACTTGGTATCAGGAAACGGACTGAACAGAACCCCTTCTTTTGGGACTGGCACGGGAACAGCCAAGTGACTGCCTATAAATCTACTCATGTCTTGTGAGAAGGGCCAAGGAAGGCAAACAGGGAGTGTGGCACATAAAGGAAGAAGAGTATGGAAATGGAGCAACTATCCAACAAACTGTTTCTAAGCCCCAGCAATCTGTTATTAGTGTTCCTGAAAAGAGCAGAGACAAGTCCCAAACAGGGAAAAGGCAGGATCCTAATAAATACACAATGCTCAACAAAACCATAAAAAGGATTCAGAGCTCATGTAATCTGCGAAGTGCTAATGACAGAGGTTTTGATAATATCATCTCTTTTTAGAAGGCTTTCAAAGTTTCTCATGAAAATTGAAACCCAGGCCCCAGTAGCTAACGTGTGAGAATGATTTATCCCCTGTGTTCTCTTGAAACCAAGAAGGTACACCCAAGCAGCAGTGAGGAGTAGCCTGGGAGCCCTTCAGACAACATTCATTTAAACATTAAACAGATCTGAAGTAGGATTGTGGACTGCTGATTGGACTTTTCATGGAGGAGCAGAGCTCTGATGCTGAAATGTTCTCCTCCTGGCCGGTGAAGTGGCCACTGAATGCAACGTTACGTCTGCTACTCTGAGCTGCCTGAAGCGATGCCTTTACAATTCTTTTTTTCCTCTGAAATTAAAGTATTACATCCTTTTGTGCTTTCTTGAAGCCTTGTTTTACAAGAAGCCAGATAACTTCTTGTAGTTTAAAATACTGAAATAATGCCAATAATATTTGAACGCTGGACTTGCTGAGGAATAACTCTTAGGAGCAGATAAATATAACTGCCTCGGTTGTTTTTTTTTTTCCATTTAGCATCATTCTTCGTTGGTCCCTGAACCTTTTGTTTCAATAGGTGCCAATAAAAAAGCGACATGTGCACTTGTGTACAGCAACAGGCTTCTCCCAAAGCCAGTACAGGGTTACTCTTGCCACAAAATGCTGGCAGGGTCCCTTTGGACCGTGCAAATTGCAAGTGCCACACATCCTCACGTGCTGGTGTGAAAAACATGAGAATTCCTGAACATCTTCCAATGGGATGCGGGGGAATTTCCAATCCTCGAGGCTGTCGAGATGTTTGGATGAGATAGTGTGAAGGGAATCAGAGTCTTATCCAAAGATGATGATATGGCTGCTGATACAAGCCCTTGCTCTGAGTTGTCAGGTTGGTGAAAAATTATGGGCCCTGAATCAGCAGAAAAGGAGGTCTCTTTCCAAAAGCTGCTGTGCTCAAAGCACTACGAACCCCAAGCAATTTAGTACTGGTAAGTGGGACCCAGCCACTGCTTCTGCTCTTCTCTGAGGCAACGTGGGGGCAGTACCCACAGCTGGTGCTCTCTCCTCCCACCTCTCAACTTGGCAAAGGAACTGCTGCTGAAGCCCCCTGCTGCCAAATGCTACCAAAGCGCTACATAAAATCAAATGGCTCTGGAGGCTGGATCTGGCCCTCTGGCTGTAGGCTACTGCCCCCTGCCCCAGGGCCATACACTTTCCTGGGAGAGTACCATTAACAGCAAAGCTGGCTTTGAGAACATGGGGAATCATCCAACGGTGTTGAAGTCACTGGTGCCAAACCACACAGAACAGGCATAAGCTGCACCAATATTGTCAGTCCTGGTGACAACTACGCCCCCCATCTCAGGGATGACAGGGAGGGTGCCAAGTCAGTCACTAACCTAGCATAGAGCTGTCCAACTGGCAGGCCACGGGGTGCATGCACCCCATGAGGGGTTAACGTGACCTTCAGGCTCCCAACCCAACTGCTGCTCTCCCCCATTGCAGCAGCCAGGGGCTTTGGGATCCCCTTTCTCCTCTGCCTTCTGCTTCCTGCCACTACCCGAGGAGTCAGGGAGGTGCAGTGTGACACAGCATGTGGTACCAGGGGATCCTGTGGCTAAGGGAGTAGAGAGGGGGGCATCTGTGGCCTAGACTGGTGTGCCCCCCCTGGTGTGCAAACCCCAACTGCTTAGAGGTTGGACAGCCCTGACCTAGTATGCTGGTGTGGTGCCAGTACTCCAGTACCATGTCTTTTCAGAACCCCTATGGTAGCCAGGCCAAGCAGAGGAGTCCCAGAGTAGGACTCAGCATGCCTGGGACCTCTTACTAGTAGAGGTCCTAGCAGGGGACCTGGCTTTCACTTCAGGATAAAACGGGTGGTGACTTTCCTATGAAGTGTTCAGTTTGACAGCTTGCTGAGTCTGAACTAAGTGTGTCTACGTGAGGAAACTCAGGACAGCTAAGACCTAAAGTGCAACATTGTGCACATGATTTAAACCATCTGAAATTTTCAGCTGGAGGCTCTCCTTCAAGAGCAAGGTGGCCTTAGTTGGCTTTGGGATCCAAGAAGATAGGCAACGAATGTGTTGCTGTTATATATTTATTTTTCTTTTTATGCTTGGAGTGCCTTGTCATGCCTTAAGTTTTTGAGTGCTTGTGTTGTCCCTTTTAAATTAAAAGAGGGGTTTTGCCCATGGTTTTTTCCAGAAACCCCATCCTATGGGACAACAGTGACCCCACCTGAGTCATCAGCAATATGAGATCTTTTAGATCCTGAACACAGGGTTCTTTGAGTTAACACCAGGCTTTCTTCCTTTATGCAGGCCAGCCCTAGACAGGGGCAAGACAAACTTTATCCATGTTCTCTCACATTTCTGTCCCACTACCTTTTGCTTCATCCCCACATGGGACTTGTCACCCCCATCCTCTTCCTCACTCTATAACATTTGAGTTGGAGGTACTTCTTCCTTTTCTTCAATGCCGCATGGTTGCTAACAGTGACTTTCCTGAAAGTCAGGAAAGACAGATACAGGCTCCCTGCTCTTAGTTTTCACATCTGGCACCACAACTGGGTCCAGCAATTGCAGGAAAAGTCTTCCCATAGTCTAAGGCTGAAGCAAGTTTCTTGGAGCAAACGTTTAGCTCTCAGTCTCTGACAGAAGCCCTGAGTGTTTGAAAATGGTGACTTTCAGAGGCAGACAAGTTTAGTCAAATTTTTATAGGTATAACAAAAAGAGCCCACCCCTGATGTTAGCGAAATTTCATGTCTGTGGCTCCATGTTTTGGAGCAATAATGTTTACAAAACATTTATAATATTTTAACGCCAGCTAAAGAATGTACTTTACCCTTCGTCTCAGTCTCAGAAGGGTCTCAATTATTATTCTGGAGCTTTCCAAAAAAATTCAGCCTGATGTAGATCCTAGCACAGAAAATATCAGCCCATACAAATAAATTGTGGTAAAGTTTAAAAAAAGCAAAAACGGGACAATAAAGCTACCTTACTTGTAAGCACAGCAAAATTCTGCCTACAATCACATATGAAAGAACCACTACAAAAGGTTAAAAAAAATAAAAAAGAATAATCATGGAGTGGACACGACACTAACTAATAGGACATCTGGGGGCATTTCAATGCACTCCACTTGTATAACTATCTCCTATCAAAAAGCTGGGCCTGTTTGATCTTTTTTACCTATAAACTGTTCAGGACAGAGACATAAGGACCTAAGTGCCATACTGGATCAGACCAATGGTCCCTCTAGCCAGTATCCTGTTTCTGACAGTGGCAGTAGTAGTGGATGATTCAGGAGAGCATTTGAATAGGGTATATCTGGAGTAATTGTTCATTACCCAATAAGAGTTTATTTTTCTTGATTTGCACAAGGGCTAGGCCAACAGGGTGGCCTCTTGAGATGCCACTGTAACATGCAGAAATAAATAATGATATTAATTGCATATAATGACAGCTCAGTGCTTTGCACATAACTGCAATGCAGCTTAGCATCACTAATACCAAAACAAACTTAAATAATTGTTAATAGTAAAAGAGTAACTGAACTGAACCAAAGACTGCTTGTGTAGCTGATTGTTAATTATAGCAGTCAATCCTTTCACTTTTCAGGGTAATAACATACAGAAGGTATATTATATGCTGTTAGCATCTGTTTAATTTGTGTCTCCCATCAGCTATTGCACTTCCATTGCAATCCTCTATGGTAGTAGGCTAGCAACAAGTACAGTAAGCAGACACCTCCAAGTAAACATGTACAAACCTGCACCAGGACATTAGGACGATGTGGCCTAAGAGGATTATCAACACTGGTCTACCCGAGACGTACTGCGCATTAGCCTAATAACACTGCACAGCAGCGTGGCAGTTAAAAATGGTGCCAATAGCCTACTGTGCAGTTTTATTAGGTTAACCCACAGTAAGTATCACAAAATAACCATGTGCTGATGCTACTGCGCAGTAGCTCTAGTTACTGTGCATTTAGTTAGTACTTTATTAAGCAAGTACTAAACTAAATGTCTAGTAATTAGGGTGCATTAATGAACGTGTACCTACCACTGGGTAGGAATTCAAAAGGAAGGAGGCACTCGAAAGCTACAAAATCTCAAGGTATTTTGTAATGTAAGAAAGATGGGAAGGGCTGAGAGGAAGGACGAGATTTATCACCTCAAAAACCAGAACACAGAGCTGGCCTCAATAAGTCTGCACATCATTCTACAGAAAGCTGCCTGGATTACTTGTCATTTTGATTGCAGATGATCAAAAGAACTCTTGTCTATATCAGACAGAGGTGGCTCACTGGGACATATCTTACTACAGAGAATGAAAAATATACAGAACCTTTTCCTCCAGAGAAAGAAGTCCTCCTCATTTAGCTTACACTACACCTCTTCTTATAAAATTGTGTTGACTTTCCGGCTGAATTGGTTGGCACAGATTTTTTTTTGGCTATGACTTATGTATTTTGTCTGTATAAAATGCCCTGCAGTCACTCTCCTTGGCCAAAGACCTCACGGAACAACAATGCACAACAACAGGGTAAAATGCCAGGATACTTACCAAACGCAATCAGCACCAGTGTGTAAGTAGTCAATGTATGGAAGGTGATTTTGGTCTCGAGACCAGCATGAGGTAGAAAAGACCATGCCAATATTTAGCCAAGGAATTGTCACTCCTGAAACAAAAGAATTGAAAAAAACTTTTCACCCAGACTTTTTAATTAAAAATAAATAAATTACAAATTTTCAAGCACATTTTCACTGGAAACTTGCTTCTTTCTACCAGAGTGAATAATTCGCAAAGAATATTTTATTCAACAAATTCAGACCCATTCCACTCAAAATATCTACCAGAAGATTGCTTTTCCCTTGAACATGTTGGTTGTTCAAACATCTTTTCTAACTCTTTAAAATGTTTCACTCAATGGACTGATGATAAATAGTCCAATTTCAAGCTCTGTTCTCACTGATCAGCTAAGTCACTGGTATTTTCTTCTCCCCTCCCTGCCGCCCCGCTACTGGAAAATGAGATACAACTCCCATATTTGTTATATGGGACTCTGAAATTCGCTTTCAGTGAATACTTGTAGTACACAAAATGAACTGCAAGGAACATTAAAGAAGCCAAAGAGGATGCATTTAAAAATCCAAATGAATATTTACAGAAAATCTTATGCAATTTTTTACTCAGCACTGCATTCTAGCTTCTATAAAAAAAGTTGTACATCTGAATCATTCACTACCATGACAAAATATTAAACACAGATGTATAATTAATAGCTAACATGGATATTTACAAAGACAAAAAAGTGCCTCCAGGTACACAGTCCCAACTATTCTTTAACTCTTGACTTGCAAGTCCATTTTCATGCCTTGAAACACAGTATATTATGATGGTCTCTATCTGGGTCAGAAACTAAATTAGCTTTTTCTGGCTCTTTCTTTTAAAGTGCCTTTTGCTAAAGAACAAATTGAGGGGCAGTTGCAAATGGTATCCTCACCCTGTTTGCCTACAGATGCTGCCATAAGCTGAGGCTTGTTTGACACCTGCACTGTGAAAGTGTACAAATAATACCAGGAGCAACAAATTTTAAACAGTGGACACAAAACGCCTCTCTCTAGTAAGGACAAGGGGGATTTACAGGGGGGAAGAGACTTCTTGAAAAATCCAGACACGATCAGAATTCTTGGGCATCAACTATGGAGCACTAAGAAAAGAAATCCACTTACCAGGCACAGCACCAAGATGTCGCAGGATGGATCCTGTATTATTAGGAAGGACTGTAAGGTTCCACCCATGCCTGTTTAATGCGGAGAGAGATGTGAATAAGCATCAGCATTAAAAGCAAACTAGTTTTACTGTTTTAGTCACTGTTTTGACCTGTGCTCCTTTGTATAGGTTTTGTAGCACAGGGGTTCCCAACCTTTTTAGATCAGGGACCAGCAAAATGTGAACTGGAAGGAAAGGCATATTATGGGCTGGCAGCCAACCCTTTTTTTGTACCGAGTATAGAAAAGGGTTGGCTGCCGGCCCACAGTATGCCAGTCGCTTCCAGTCCATGGTTTGCCGGTCCATGGTTACTTCCGATCTGGCAGCTGACCCTTTGCGGCCTGACACCAGGCTGTGACCCGCGGGTTGTAGCAAACACAATAGTTATAGATGGAATAAGGGGCAAGAGGAGTCCAGGGTAGTTATTCAACTGTACCTTGAAAATGGTTCAGATTTTCCCACAGGAAAGCCACTCCCATGTGTGTTGGTATCCACTTTGCCACCATGAACTGCTACATGACAGTCCTTCTGTTCCACTATCCTCCAATACTCTTGCTATGGAATAAAAAAGTAGGAATGCATGTTTAATTCACTGAACAAACAAACAGTAAATTCCTTCGAAATGTCACCAATGAAATGTTACAGTTCTTTTGGCACTCAGATCTCAAAAAAATACCACTTCTTAGCCAAAAAAACCTCAGCATTTTAAAAATGTATTATGGCTTAGCATCCCTTTGAAGACTCTTTCTCCCCATTTCACTGCTGGGCAGAGACAAACAGCAGTGAAGCAATTTTTGCAGATTTGCACAGGAGAAAATTTTAGCAGTTCTATATCCAGAGTTTAGGTCCCTTACTCCTGTGCAAGATCAACCAACCTTCTTCCAGCCATTAGAGCTTGTCAGTGCCTTTATTACAGATGATAGTAATGGTGAAATAAAGAACAGAGACCACATTACTGGTTTCTTCATTCTCAGCTTGTACCAGATACCTCATGACATGAACCACTGAGCCATACCCATCTCCTCCAGAGGAAGAAAGGTTTCCTTGGCCTCACCTCTACTTCAGCTACTGTAGGCTCCTTGGCAAAGCACATGTTCATGATATTTCTTGCCGTCCGGTAGAAGGTTGTTAATGAAACAGACCTACCCTGTGAACCAAGAAAACACAATTACAACTGTAAAGAGAAGGATACCCCTATACTCCCTTCTCCTGCCCATAACCTCTCTCAGCAGTGCACACAAAGGCATGCGACATATATGCAGCTGGTGATTTACCATGCAAACCTTTGCCAATCACAGATGGGAGGAGGCGAGAAAATAAAATGTTTCCGCAGAAAATGGACATCATAGTCTGTTTGACCTAACACATTTCTTCCTAGAGCATACATCTGAAATTCCATTAAGAGCAATGGAGGAGTCCAGCTTCCTCTTGGGCAAGCAGAGGGGGTCCAGACACTATATTAAAACTTGTACTAAGTGTGCTTATATTTTAAACGGTCCCATTGATTAAACACTTCGCCATGCAGAGAAGGATTTTTGAAAACATTTTTGAAGAAACAATACAAACACCGTCTCAGGTTGAGCAAGCATTGCACGGGACACAAGATGACTCCAATAAAGACAAATTAGAGCTACATCGCACCTTATATTCAGTAGAAAGGAACAAGATTACAGTAGCTGTGTATGTACCAGAAAAGGGAGTTAAGAAGAATTCAATAAAAGCAGTTATAAGACAAAGAGCCAGGACTGGTATGGGAGAGTTTACTGAAATAAAATTAATTGAAACAGTAAAATGAGTTGCTTTCTTCCTCAACTCCTTTGCCCATAGGATGGCCATTACACTGTAAGCAAGATCAAGAAGAGACCCAATACTATTTTTCTTTTGTTTGCACAGAACCTTGAAAACTTTCAGATACCTTCTCTTGTGAGTATTTATAATATCAGAAGCTCCAGGAAAAAATATGCATATAATAAACACGATATATTTGTAACTGGTACATATTCACAGGAAGAAATGCTGTAAACTCTACATCTACCTACACTGAGGTGACTAAAAGTTTTACTAAAAGATATTGGTGAAGTTTCTTCCTGTCAGAGTTAGAATGTTGGTAATGTGTATAATCAGTCTTAAATTATTTTTTGTTTGAGGTTTATCTTGAGTTGAAGGAAAGATGAACATATGGGATCAGTAAAACACCATACAAATACAAGGGTTGGAGGCTGAGAACTTTCCTACACCATCTGGTGAACTGACAAACTTATATCTGAGCTGTTTAAATTCTTTCTTCACTCTAGGTCAGTAATTCTCAACCCTTTTAGACTTCAGCTACCCCTTAGAAAAAGCCAGCTCTTAACTTTCACTTTTTTTGACTACAGGAAAAATAAGAGGGTAATTTTTCCATTGCAAACAATTCAGAAAGACCAGGACAGATCAAAATGTTTTTGACACTTCGGATTTCTATTTGAAATCTCCAGGTTTGTGTGAATCACGTGCAGGTATTTGCACACCTAGCAGTGTTAATACTGCATGCCTCAGCACCTTGATTGAGAATCACTGCACTGGGCAAAGGCAACAAATTAGGTAGACAGAACCAGGAGAGCTGACAACTAGAGAGCCATCATCACCCCATGCAGTATCTTGGTGAAGCCTTGATTATTCTGATTGCAAAAGACAAGTGCAAGTACAAAACTGGAAAGTAATGTCTGCTTTACAATAAGCAAGAAATCATAACAGCTTTCCCTTCTTGCCTCTGACACAAACTATGCTCTTTAATTTTCCAACCCTTCCCCACCCTTCCCCTGCCACCAAAAAAGCTTAAACTCCAACACTTCAGGAGTTAAAGAGCATTCATTTTTGAATAGTGAAATGCAATCTAACAGTAGTTTCTAATATTGTATGTCTGCTTAATTTTATGCAAGAACTACTTTAGAGAGCGAACCATGAACAACTAACATGGTACTTTTACCCAGATGAAGCCACAGCTATCAGGTCACTACAAAAATCTAGAGTTGTAATACTGTCACTTTTTCTTTATGTTGAATGCAGGGCAATTAGGTGTTACAAAAAGTTTGTAAATGTCCGGAGGCATCACTCCCCCATAAAGCTCAGAGTTGGATTATCTGGTATAAAACAAGCAATATTCTTCAACTTTTACTGCCCTTGTGACTCATTTATTATGGCAGCATTTTTTAACACAAACAAAAAAACCCTCATAAAATTCTTGACCCCCTACTTACAGTCTACAGGATTGTACACAGCCTTCACTAATTGCAAGTTGCTAACAAATGCCCCTTATTAGTTTCTGGGGTTTACAATGGTTGCCTGTTTGTCATACCAAAAAAAAAAAAGGAGGATTCCAGGCAAATCTTCTAAAATGAACCACAGAATCATGCAAAAGTAAAGTTTAAAAAGATCTCAGGAGGTCATCTAGTCCACCCCCTGCTCAAGGCAGGATCATCCTTATTTAAACCTTCCTAGGTAAGTATTTTTCTATCCAATTCTTAAAACCGCATGAGTCCTCTTGCACAACTACCAGGACCAATGCTTGCAGAACATCCCACAACCCTTAAATTGCCCCAGGTAAAGCAGGGGAACGAGGGCACCATCAGTGTCCTGCCACTGCAAGGACAGGAAATAGTTCATGAAAATATACTTGGGAGATGCAAGGAAGAGGACAATCCTCCCCCCATTCTCCCCTCCTTTTACAGAAGGCAACAACTTCTCTCTCTGCCCCCTCCTCCCCCAACAGCCCATACTAACCTGACCATGGGTAAAATTCCTTTCTAATTCTAAACTTGACAACTGGTCTGACCCTGCGTACACAGGAGCAGGGCCCCCTAAGCCAGGAACCTCCAGGTTTAAGTACCAGCAAGCGGACTGCCACACCCTAGTCAAAATCCCGAGCCTCAGCTGCAGCCAACACCCAATCCTTCTGAAGAAAACGGAGTAAAATCCTCACACCAGTAGCAACAGGAGGGGGGAAAAATACTTCCCAGGCCCACGTGGCAACCTGCAAAGCCTAGACACATAGGAAAACCTCTAACTATGCCCTCCAGTTTTTAAGCTGGGCATCAGGCATAGCAGAGGACAGAAACTGTGTAAAACAGTGAAGGACACAACCAAATTAAATTCTTAATTCTTCCATGCTCGCCCATATTTTCTCAAATCAAGATTGACATTGTTCAGCATCTGCCTGAAGGCTGCAAAACAAACGGAAACAGAGAAGCTGAAGAACATTTGACTTGATGGATTTATCGTGGTTTTCTTTAAATTAATTAGCAAATGCTTTAAGAATTCACAGTCTAAAATGAAACGGTTCAATAAAGGGAGGCCGCGGGATTTTAAAAGCACTAAGCTGAGTCTTTTCAGCAATAAGGTTCTCTAATAGAAACACTTCCAGGACAAAAGTTCCATAGCAATTACTTCTCTTTATACACCCCCTCCTCCTCCTTAATAGCAGGCTAACAGCACTGAGAACTTTAAATGGATTCAGCTCAAGAGTGAGAAGGCATCTTGCTTCTACAAATCACAGTTGGCTGGTGGTTTAAACAGAGGGGAGAAAGAGGAACATGGAAAAGCAAAGGTTATGTTTAAAAAGTTAGAGAGATCTAGGTATATAAGATAACCATTTTTAGCTCATTTGAAAATCATTCATGATATATAGGTGTCCTTTTGTGAAGCCAATAATGCACCCGGACAAGAGGGCAATAGAGTTTATTGCACTGGACACGAAATAATGCAGACACGTGACTTATAAAAACACTATTTCAATCTTGCTAAACCTTTGCATTACTGAGTTCTCATTGTTTTCTTCTGTACCTCTTTATAACAAGTCTCCCAGGTAAATCTATGGTAACTGTCAGCACTGTAGCTAGTGCCGCCTGTTTCCTCTTTTGTTACTTGTGGGAAGTCGCAACAGAAAATTGCTCCCACAGCTCTTTGCTGGCAGTTCATTTGTTCTATGCAGTTGGCATTTACAAATAATGCCTTTTTATTAGCCAAGTGCTAGATCATACATGTAGGAATACGGTATGCTTATGTCATGGAGGACTGCACTTGCAAAATAGCAATTCTGAAAATCCCATAGGAATCAGGGCAAAAGCCAATAGATCATTAAGATTATTGTGCTTCTGTAGGAAGCACTGGTATGACTGTTAGTGGAAGACTAGGTACCTCTGTTTAAAATGTATCCCAGATCAACCACATGTTGGATGTGAGAACCGCTCTTGTCTGTATTAAGCTGAATGACTAGATTGCTATCAGGGTCCCTCCTTTCTGGCCATTTTGAAGTTCTTAAGCTTTGTTAAAGGGAAATTCAGAGCCCTGTCATATAACAGAAGTGTCTATACCTTCCTCAAACATGGTATTTCAGAACTATAACGTCAGGAGAGGTCCTGCTAGCACCTACTCTAATATCTCCAAAGGAACATTAGTCCGAAGTGAATCCTTCCCCTGCCAACTTACAAAAACTAGGGGATGCAGCATTCAAGCTATATTTGATACATTATGCAATCCAGTGGCCTTAACCCAAATCCATAAATAGCACAGCTCTGAGATCAGCTGATGAATTCATTCAGTGCAGCTGAGAGCCAGCCTCGACTCCTAGCAATACAGAACATCACACTAAAGAGCCAAGGACACGAATAAATAAATAAAATACTTCAACAACTTTATTATATGTTAAAAGTATGTTACTTTAAAAGTATTGGTACTTGTTCTAGGTACCAGATACAGGGCCACAGGGGCAGAAAACTTGTCTGGATTCTCCTCCATGTTCTTTCCCTACTTCCATGCAAAAAAAACTGTATATTTAAACAACATGGTAATTTGAACAGCAGGGTATATTTTGGGGAGCTGCATCTCAGGTACCATTTAAGCAAAACAGTGCGAATTCACACCCCATACTTTACACCCTGGCCCCTGCCTATCGTTCCAATTTTCAGTGAGGCTTATTCTGCATTCCTTAGACAGGATTGTTAGTTTGTCTTAAAATAAAACAAATCTCTCACAATATAAGGCAGCCGTGTAGATAATATAATTGTATGACTTGCTCAGGTCATTGCATCGCAGCTGCCTTTGGTAGATGGATGGTAGCATGAGTCAGATAAGCTCTGTGATTCAACAGCGTTTGTTTCTAATAGTTGAAATGCATGGAGCATGAGTACATTTTCCACTTACTGACAGCCTGCCGCAGGGTGCTGGAAGCGCAGCGATCAGACTTTAAGAGCATTCAGCGCTTACCCTGTCCTAAATAACGCAAGGGCCAAGCTTGCTAGTGATAAGCCTGAATCTGGAAAGATCTGTGAAGGACTGGGCTTTACAACAACTGTGAAGTCCATTTCCCACTTAGCATTTTAAAGCACAATACATTATGTACAAAAATACCCTCAACCTTTTGTTATACACAGAGACAGCCATACAGATGCAACTGCCAGGAGATCAGCCTTGCACCTGCTAGGAACAGTGCTAACAGATTTGTTACTAAAAGGCGGGATTGATGAGGAAACCATAGAATAGGTAGCAAATCCAGTGGGCTGCAACAGAAATATGAACCAATTTTTAAAAAACCAACCCATAAGCTTAGTCAGCTTCTAAGCAGCTTAACAAATGAACTGCTTTGGACATTATAATCCTCAGAATGCTATCTGGTTTCACTTTGTGGTGATGGGATCAGGCGTGGGGAGGGAGCAGTGGCGTAATAGTTTACTGGGCACACACAGCAAGTACTGTGTTTTCTCAGCGCTGCAAAACAATTCAATCTAAAGACTACTCTGCACGTTGTGGTGTCGATTCCTGTTCAATAGTGGGAGGCTGCCAAGTAAAATACGGCAAGACAGAGTCAACATTCTTTGCAAATGGATGTGCTTCACATGGGGAGGAGTAAGTGTTTGTGTGACAGTTTGTGCTTAGTTAAATTTGGCATTGTGGATGAAAATAGTGTTTGCATTTCAATTTGCACTTTCTAAATCTTGTGTATTTATAGCGACATTAGTTTTGATGGCTCTATCAGGGAGAATTACTCTGCTCATTAAGAGGCTGGCAAGAAACAGTAGGGAGAAGGCACAATACTGCTTTAAAATGTCACTAAAAAATTGAAAATAGTTGCGTCACAGGGTAATTGGATGGAGCAGCTTACCACATTTTTTATAAACAGTCAGTTCCACAAATGAAAGTGGGGGAAGGGTGGGAGAAAAAAAAAAAAATGTTTTCGGGTTTGACAAGAGTCCAAACAACACGGGGATGAAGTGAATACCCCTGTTATCACACTGCCTACCTCTAATAATTACCAGGCCAGCCACTGACCCTGGAACAAGAGCTCCCGCTTGGTTGTCTCCCACTGGTCCTGACCCACGCGCTGTACAGAGAACACGTGTTCCATTGGAACGCATGCTCCAAGGCTTTCACGGAAGAAGAGCATCAGAAATGGGCTTTCCTACCTTGTATACACACTTGTGTAAGTCGCTAAGAACTCCCTTCTCCTCATCCTCCTCCTCCTCCTCCTCCTCCTCCTCCTTCATGGTCTCCTTTTCCTGAGTGAAGAGTCGCCGCCTGCCCGTCTTTAATGGGACGTCGACTTCTTTCAACTTGTTTCGGAAGCCATTTTTGTGAACCACACCATTAATGAGTCCATTTTTGGGCTCAAACCGGGGCAAGGAATGGAACTTGTAGGTGTTCTCCAAGTGTCCTTCCAAAGGACCTTTCCTCTTCTCCAGGATCTCCTTTTCCAGCAGGACCTCCTTCTCCAGTTTCTTGTGCTCCTCTTGGGAGAGGGAATCATAGGAGAGCAAGTACTGGCAGTAGGCTTCCTGCAGTTTTGCTAGCCTGTCCTGTGCAGTTTTGGGGATACGCAACATATCTGCCAGTTTGTTCCATTTCTTGAGGTCAGTCACTTGCTGCATGCCACCCATTTCGTTGATCAGCTGAAAAAAGCAGGCCAGATCTAGCTCACAGCCTCCTGGAGTCCACACATGTGGGATGGAGGTGAGGGAAGGGGAAGGAAAACACAGAAAACAGTTAGAAAAGTTGCTGGCACACTGCTTTCACCACTTCTATCCTACCAGGACAACATCACACCCTCCAGATCCAGCAGGGCGTTCCTTTTTCACAATATCCCCAAGACTCCAGAGACCAGAACAGAATATACCAGGCCTAACCTTGCATGGCTCCTTGAGTTAACACAGTAGGCTTTTTTTTAAATGTAGGTACCACTTGGCTGCTAATGAATAACTGGATCACAGTTTGGTATTTACACTACCCTTCCTTTTAGCTGCTGCTTCATCTCCGTTTTGAGTTAAGCTGCCATCTGTCTCTTGTCAGAGCAAGGCAGGTTCTTTAGTTTTCATGCTCTTTTTGTCCTTAGTTTCAGAAGCCCTTTACTACCATCTTTTCCCAAGCAATTACATTTAAAAGAAATGGAAGGAGCCCACCAGATAACCATGTAAAGCCTCAGCCTTCAGCAAGGCCTGCTCCATGCCCATTCCATGCTGGTTGGAACCAGAAAATAAACAGCATCTTAGGGTGCCCATACACACGCCAAGATCGTTAAAGATCATTTGCAATTTGAATGTCCCAGCGTGCCTCCCAGTCATGTGCATTTGCCATCCCGTGTTTCAAAATGGCAGCAAGGGCACTTTAAAAACTCGTCAAACATGCTTTAGTTAGAGCATCCCCATATCCATTTTGAAACGTGTGATACTCAATATACATAACACTGCGGCTTTTTAGTTACAGAGGCTGTCCAGAAACCGCTCTAATTAAAACGCCCCACTCCCCACCCCAGAACACATGTATAGGAATAGAAATTATATTTCCAGCCGCACATTGGCAATAGAAAGGGGCAAGTAACTAATGTATATCCTTTTACAGAGGGAGAGGGAGAATTACTGAACATCTGTACAACACTGAACATGTCAAGCATTACCTTAGAGCAAAGTATTATCATTCACATGGCTAGAAGTGGAAAAAATGGTAAACAACATCAAAAAGGAGAACTCAAAACAAAAACTAAGAATGGAGATTTATATCGTCTGGGGTCATAATCATCACAAAAACGTTTCTGTTGATTTGAGCAAACTCAGTATAACTGATGTAGCGTAAAAGGTACAAACGGGCTAAGGGAGAGGGACACGTAGCTAAAGATCATTTGCAATTTGCATTCGATGTTGGTTTTAGCAGTCATAAAAGCATCAGTACAATTACCTACCCCTAACACTGTGGGAAGAGCCGGTCAAGGAAAGAAAAACTGAGGACTGGGCAAAAGTTACTGTATTCTAGCATTCAGGCAGTCAAATTAACGATACAGTTTCCACCTACAAGTCAAGTTTAAAGAAACCTCAGCATCATAATTAGTGTCAAAGGACAGAAATAATAATCAACAGAAAGGGTTTATCAAAGTGACCTAAAACTGCTAATAATTAAACAGGATATTTGGAAAGGCCGGGGAGGAGGGGCACCCAACCTAACAATGCTACTGTCAAAACCATTACTCCAGTGTCACCCTGTCTCTTCTTTCCACCCTGAGGGAATCGGAAATATTAAGCCCTAGCAGCCCCTCAATTAGTGTTTAACATGACTTGGAAATGCAACTGTAAAACAGGGGTGGGAGAAAGGGTATTACTATAAATCACCACTCTGTAGCTGACAGGACAGCTACCTCCTCTTAAGGCCTATTCACGTTCTGTCCTATGTAGGTTCTTCATGCCTTTCACCATACTGTCAGAGCACATGGGCACATGCACGCTCTCTCCTGCAATTCACCCGTTGTCTCCCAAACTTTTCACAGCTGGTTACAGACTTCCCATCTCCTACATTCCCCACCTTGAAGATTTCCCCCATACCTTCACCATGGGACCTCCTCTCCTCTCCCCTCCCCTCCCCTTCAACAATGGTGGGGCTTGGAAGCATGACAATGCATGGTAAATCTGTGTGCAGTGTTTCAATATTGGCACAGCTGCAACTGAGCCAGAACATTTTTAAGAATGCTCCTTGTTGTGATGTCTGTAACAGCACCTCAATGTTTGGATGACACACTGGGAAAAAAAAAAAACAAGTCCTGAGAGAACAAGGCTTTTCCGATGTTGAAAAATAGATTAGAATTTGTTTTATTTTTTTTTTTAGTGCTTGGCAAAGCCTTAGGTCACATTATGGAGCAGCAAAAGCTTACCCTACCTAGCAACTATTCCTAGTGAAAACAGTACAGCTTCCAACCCTGAGGCAGAGGGGAGGTCAGGGCAGCACCATAGGAAAAAGGAAACACATTTTTGTTCTGTTGCCTTTAGTCTTCCACATGAAGAGCACTTTTTTTTTTGTTTCTCGTCTAGCTTTCTCTCATATTACACAGCTTATAAAAAACTGAAGGTATCATTCAGAATAACTTTTCATCATATTAGATCCAATCATCTACATATAGCTGAGCAATATCCTCCCAATTCTGAAAGGTTGGTACAGTTGAATATTAGATGGTTTTCTTGAGCAGCAGATATGTGCATACTCAATTCAAGTTGCCAACTGCAAAACTAGACATCTCTCAAGCATATCATAAAATGTTCAGAGGTACAACAAAATGGTAATGACCTAACACTTTGGGAATCTCTGCTCATGCGTCAATCATTCAGGAAGCATCCTATATTGTAGTAGTTGCTTGATAATGCTTGCTAGAGTTGAAGATTTCAAAATGGTTCTGTTCCACACAGCCATAACTTTTTTAAACATTCATCTGTTAAGCTGATTTTTTTTTCAGGAGCAGTTTCTGCCTGCTGGGCAATTTTTTTTAACCAAACTTTAAAAAAGTTTTAACCTCTTCATTGCCTAGAAAGAAATAGCTCGACATAACAAAATGGCTGAAATTTCAAGCTTGGCATGGGCTATCAATTCAGTCTTTTTTAATTAAAAAAACCCCAGTTTCTTTTGAAGGGGTGAGAAAATGTAAAAGTCGCATAGCAAGCAAGCTCATTAAAATAAAATCTTAAATTTTCAGGCATGCATTTAATGCCAAGCCTTGAATATACCTCTGCTATTGGAAAATAATTTTAAATCGGAGACTGATCCAAACAGATTTCTAACCTGCGTGAGCTGATTATCTCCAGGTTCTTTTCTCCCTTTCTGCATCATTTTAATTTCCTACATATGTTATGTTTAAATGTAAATAGGGTAGTTGGAGCATAAGTTCCATGAGACTGGACCTATTACTTTGTTTCGATTATACAGCACCTAGCATACAGGATCTGATCCATAAATAAAGCTCCGAAGGCTTATGATAATGTAAATAAATACCATCAATGCAATCAGAAGGCGTTGAGGTCAGGGACACAAAAATTAAGAAACAAATAGTTAATCCTGGTCCAGGAGTCTTAACTTAGCCATCTTGTATACACAGACCTCTTCTTTCCATTGCCAGTTTAAACTTCACTTTAATATACATCCATAATGTACACCAGGCATACAAAAGGGTTGACATAGTACTGACAGAGAAATCTTAACTTTTAGGAATCCCTAAAATGTTGCATATTTGATTTTACAATCTTAACATTACGGTAAAATTACTTTTCTGCCTAAACAATACAGTAGAATATAGATCCCAATTCCTCCTCAAATTCTATTGTAATATTTAACCACATGCTATAGAGGAGTTCTTGGTTCAGTATCTACCCTGCAGTTTCTTTAGGATTCTATTTTCCCCCACTATTCTATTTATGTGTTGAAAACGAAACAGAAATTTGACAAATAAAATGTTATGTATGCTCTAACTGGGGAAAAAAGTGCATTTTAAATTAAGTAATACAGATAGCAGTCTCAGAAGGAATGATGCCTCAAAGGCAAAACTAATGCCTCAGGCTACAATGTTAAGATCCCATGAGCTTGAACTCAAGTGAGAAGTTAAATATACAAGTGTTTACTGAAAGATAAATGTATTAAATTTTCAATGCTGCTTACAGACAGCAAATGTGAAGTTGGTTAGAGATCAAAAGCCACACTTATGATCCAATAGTTTGTTTTCCTTTACTTGCATGTATGTTCTTTATAAAGCACTGTCACATTTCTATCACACGTGTCATATTTGACAGCAGACCATAAACCACAAATTCTTTTAAATAAATGATTTTTGCTCAGGCAACCACCTACTGAGAGAAATAATGAAACCTTCATTTTGCAACAAACCACGTTTTAACTACCTATTCTTGACACTTAATGATTGTTAAATGTCTGCAGGTCACTGGAAATGCGTGCTTTTAAGTGTCTAGATATCCAAAAAGAAGTCAGTTCAAAGACTTCTCTCCCCCTTGGTTAAATGCTTTTGAAGGAAGGAAATCTGGGGAAGGGAAGGAGTATTTGTTTTCCAGTTTAGCAGCGCTACATACATTGTAGCAGAAAACCTCCTTGGGAAGTCCTTAAAACCTTCCAGAGCAACTTTAAGCTAAGAATATGCTTATTTTTAAGAGTAAGTGGGAATGCTCATAACCAGGCTAAAAATATATCAATGAAGATTCAAGGTGGGATTAACCTACTGGTGTGAAGCGTTATAGAGAAGTCTGTACTGTAACCACCTGCACCGCATCTGGTCTTCAAAAAAAAAAAAAAAAAAAAAAAAAAAGGCAAAACCAGATGTTTCTAGTGTCCTGTAGTTTCACAAGGGTTCGCTTAAATCCCAAAAGCAAACGAAGCATAAAGTTAAAACGCAATAGCCTACAAACTGTGGGCAAGGGGCAGTGGAAGAACAGCGCTTACCTATGAGTGGGAGTTCGTCCATGGTAATGCCCTGAGATTTGAGGTGCTTCTTGATACAGGCCAACCGCTGCACATTGGGTCCCCAGCGCTTGCCCAGCTTATGGATGTGCTGAATCTGCGTCACAAACCGCATTTCGTCGTTCAGCTTGCACTCAGGTCTCCAGTCTGGAGGAGGAATCACCCTGCACATCCCATACTTCTCTACCTGAGCTCGGACTGACTCAATGTATATCAACGGGTCATGGAACTCCTTGGCGGAGGGCCTGAGGATGGGAATCTCCCCCAGCACCCCCCACCCAGACTTACTGCTGCCCTTTTCGTGCTTTCCCGTCGAGTCTTGTGGTTTGTGCAAGGACTCAGTATGAGAGGTAGAACGATTTTCACAGGAGGCATTTTCAGTTTTGCTGTGTGCTTGTTTCCCTGGCGTATTCTTTCCAGCAGTGGCTCTTTTCGGCCTATTTCTTTCCAAACTCTTCTCCGGCACTTCCTTTTTCACATGTCCATTCAGCAAAGGCTTTTCCACAACTGCCTTTTTGCTTGCAGCTTCCATCAAGCTAACTGCCCCTTTGATCTTCTTGGTGGGCGACTGTATTTTGTCTATGTGATTCGTTTCTTCCAGCCTCCTCTTAGAATTGCGAAGCCCCTCCCTCAACTGTCTCCCCACCTCCTTAGTGCATGTCTTTTGGTTCAACTTGCCATTGACCTTTACACTGTTAACAGCGGTATCGTTGGACTTGGACACTCCAAGGGATAGCACCTGTTTGCGGGTTTTTGCATTGCTACTTTCTATTTTCCCTGAGATTGTGTGGTTAACAGGTGAACTGGGTTTGTGGTGAGTTAGTTTGGTTTCCTTGACCAGTTCTTTCTTGGCTTTGGTGTACGTGACAGTTCCCTTTGTCACTGTTGCAGTATACTTCACAGTTTTGGGCGGTGAAGGTCTGACTTCTCTCATCTTTTTGGCACTGGCTACATTTGCACCCGGAGATGACATTCGAGTGATCCCGTTGACTTTAGAAACCTGGGAGAGCCACGAGCATCAGAAAAGGCGGAAGGAAGAAAACAGAAAAGTCAATTAGTAATACTGAATGTTTTTTCAGAGTTCCATGTTTGACAACCCCTTTCTGCAGTCCTGACTCCTGAATAAAGCCACAGGATTTGGCTCTTCATGTAATCATATATTTCATCCAGAGCAGACCAGGATCTGGACACATTTTTAAGATGTGAAGATTTTTTTTTTAAGAATTAGAATTGGGGACAAATAAAATAAAAGCCAATCCTGCGCTAAGTGTATAAAGCACATGCTTCTGCCTTGAGTAGAGGCAAGGGCATGTGACACATGCTGTTCCACTTAAGAAAGCTCTGCATTCCTCAACTAATGTAAATGTCCCTTATGGTATCACAGAAATGGATACTCTAATCCAATACCCTTACAACCAACCCTTTCAGGACTCAAGATGCTATTCCCTCCCCCCTCCCAAGTGCACACACAAATAAATACCCCCTAACAAGGCATGAGTGGTTTAGTATTAATGAATAATGTACAGAATTCCCTCCCACCCCATTCCCTGGAGCTTACAAAATTGAGCACTTGTCTCTGAACAAACATCAACCTACACTTAAACCAGGGGTTCCTGTGGCAGGTCCCTCGGCCTGTAGCACGTCCTGCCACCCCCCAGGCACACAGCAGGACTTGGGCAGCTCCACAGCTGGATTACTTTTCTAGGCTGCCCAGGCAGAGATGGCACCTTCTGGCTGCCACTGTTGCTGGCCTCAGCCCTGTGGTACTGGTGGGGACCCACACCCCTGACCCTAACCTGCCCCAGACCCACTCTGGACTTGGCCCAGAGGAGTAGACAGGACCAGCTTCAGACCAGCCAAAACAAAGACACACAGCCCCAATCCCAGCCCACCCCATGCCTGCTCCAGACTCGCCCACCCATGTCAAGCAGCAGCAACTCTGCCCCAACTTGGCAGAGACAGCAGCGACAGTGGCAGAGAGGAACTGCAGGGCAGTCCAGGCATGGGCTCTAGGCAGCTATAGCAAGGAGGACCTGGCAGTGGTGAAGGGGAAGGGCTCTCTTCCCCCATGCCAAGCAGCCGCTTCTGTCCAGCTGCTGCTGCTGCTCAGCATGAATGGGTGAGCAGAAGCAGGCACGGGGCAGACCGGGTTCAGGGCTGTGAGCAAGTTCCAGCTGTTCCGCTCTGGCCTGGGAGCGAGCCAGGGCCAGGGCTTGGGCTGTGAGTTGTTGGCAGTGGCAGGCAGGAACTACAGGGCTCACAGACCTGGCTGGGGAGGGGGCAGGCACACATGCATGTGTGTGTGTCCATCCCATGCACACCCCACCACACCCACACCCCCTCCCCACAGACACCACACCTCTTATGGTGCACACAACACCCCCACACACTTCCAACCCTCCAACCACACTTCACAAGCACACACAAATAAGGACAAAATTATTTTTTTAAATAAAATGTCATAATGGATGTCTGATTTTTAGTGTATGATTTGGGTTTTTTTCCAGTTCCAAGACGGAAAGCCCCTCTCTTCCCAAAAGAAGTACTTCTGGGGGCAAGTGGAGAGACTTCCAGTGTCAAAGACTGGGAGTTCAGGGGTGGGACCTTCTGGTCTCAAGATGGCAACCAGGGTTGGGGCACCTGTCAAGGGACAGGGTTACCCTTGTGGCTCTAGGCTGATCACCAAAGCTCATTGAGCAGCTCTACAGCCAAAATAATTACTCATCTATAAAAAAACATACAAGTAACATATGATGCACCCAGGAGATCAGAATAGCTGTGAAGGATCCAGTCTGTCATATACACTGAATTTGTGGCAGCCTGTTGTTACAGTTATTCATATGGAATAAAATCTGTATACTGTATAATAGGCGCATTTACAAAAAGTTTGATTTCTGGGCAGCTTTACCTACATGCCTAAAGTACATTTTATCATATCTTATTAATGACTAGTATTTTACCACTGTAAGCTAAAATTATTGAATGGCACCTCCTGAACTAAAATATCTGAACTCAGTTAGGAAAGTAAAAATGTTCGTTTAATTATCACCAGTTAATAGATAATTTAGAGCCAAGAGCTACTGCTAAGAGCCAGGCTGCCTTCATTTAGGGAACAGCTTATGTAGGCAAGACATTGCTGTCTTACATTCTTAAATGACTGGAAGCCAGGTGATAGTATAAGAAGCCTTGAAAAAAAGTACTCAAATTGTGGAACTTCCATGAGTGCACTGACAGCATATGTTCACGTGTTAATCACACTGAATCACAGCTCAGAAAATAAAACAATGTTTTGTGCACACAGGGAGCCTATACACATGCATCAAAACTGCTCTGATGCGCTGTAATTACACTGAAGCAGACTCGATTAATCAAGCCTACTGAAACATGGTAATTACCATGGTCCAGCAGACTCCAGCATCATATGCATTAGCATCCCCACACTGAAAAATAGTGGCGCCGGCACTTTAACTAAAGCTCATCAAACAAGCTTTAGTTAAAGTGTCCCCACTGTCATTTTTCAGCACAGGGATGTTGATACATGTAACATTCCAGATGCTTTAATTAGAGCGGCTCCCGGAGCCACAATGGGCATGTCCACACAGGACAGTACTAGAGAATACTGCAATGATGCATGACGTGAGTGCTACACCTGGAAAGCGATGTTAAGTAGCCACCTTAGTGAGATGCTAGGTAGGTACTGAAAAGCTTACTGTATTGGAGAGTATACTGACAGCATTAAGGCAGCTACCTGACATATATTTTGGCGTGTAGCTCGCACAGAGCAGGCTTTTCCTGCTTCACTGGAAGGGAGACCAGCGTGGCATGCGCTGCTAGCACAGTCCTTTGGGATTCTGAATCACTGTTCACTCAGGCCTCAAAACTCCTTAAAACAGACCCATTTTATAGCTGGATATTCTGACACAGAAAAATGAAATAAACTTGTAAAAGGACACTATCAAAATAGGAATCCTGATTCATCACTCTCACCTCACTATTCACACCTTCCTTCTGAGTTACACTCTGAGTTGGACATTATAGACATGCACAGCACACACAAATTTCCCCACTGTCTTGCTGAGTTTGGAGCTAGAATTGGACCCCTTTAAAACCAGCCAGCATTCTTTCCTCTTCAGAGGGCTCAAATGATTAGAGAGTTCAAGGACAGCCTCTTCCATTCAAAGCCTGTTTATCTGATGGGTTCAGGTTTCACCTTGAGCCTTCCAGATAGATGGTGTGTAGACACTGTATGCAAGTAAACACTGGCTATTAAAGGTGCATTTGTGAGCCTGTTGAGTAGCATGGAGGCATGCTCTGCATTGCTGAAAAGGAGGCTTGGTATTGATTCATCTGTTTTTCTACCCCAAGAGCAGCTCTGGCTGAGTGTGCTATGAAGGAAGCCCCATGAAGCCAATGGCCATCATGATATGCCTTAAGCGTCTACCTTTGGCTGTACAGGAACCCAGGAGCTACTATTTTAGATTTAGTTCTAACGTGGAGGAATTAAATGAGAACTTGGAGGTAATATGAGGTGAAAATGATTGTGAAATGCTAGAGGTTGCTAGTCTAAAGAGAGGAAGGAGCAAGGACATCACAATAAGAATAACGGACCTGAAAATGCAGACTTTAGTGAATTCAGGGAACTGGAAGGTGTGGTCCCTTAGAAAGAAAGGTTTAGGGATAACGGTGTACTGCAGAGCTGGCAGTTACTGAAAGAAATTACATTAAATGCACAACAGCAAATATCCTCTTGTGGAGGAAAGCATAGTAAGAGACTATTATGGCTGCATCAGCAGCTCTTCAATGACCTGAAAATCAAATAGGAATTACATAAATAGTGTGTGGGGGAGGGCAGGGAGTGGAGGGAGAAGGGGAGGACCATAAAGAAGGACTATGAAGGAACAGCACAAGTAGGAACAGCTACAATCAGAAAGGCAAAGGTGCAAAATGATTTTCAGTTAGGAAGGGACAAAGATGGCTTTAAGAAAGGGGTCTTTATATACATTAAAAGTAAAATATCATATTCATCTGGCCCTGCTGTATGTGGCTATCTCTGTGTACCAAATCTGCCATGCAGGGCCAGTCTATGCGCCCCAACCTGGACTGGCCTTGGATCACAGAAAAGCCCTGTGCTGTGTGCAGCCCATGCCATACAGGCTCCATGTGACAAACACACTGGGCTAGGGCCAACACACTGGATGATATGGCTCCATGAGATGAATCTAACCTGTAGGCCACATGTAACACCCGATTAAAAGTAAAGAATGCAATGGAGAGTATAGGTCTATTACTGCCAAGAGAAGGAAGGTAAAGAGCAGGCTGAGCTATTCAATGCCTCCTTTGCTTACGATTTCACTAAAAATGGTCCTCTGTGACTGAGTACTTTATAAATTATTTTAACAAGGAGTTAGGATTGCCAACCAGAGTTAATAAAGTCCAAGCAAAAGAGCAGTTAGACAAGATAGACACACTTAGGCTAGATTAAGGAAGTGTCTGAAGTAATCCATGAACTCAAGAGAACTCATGCAAGCACAACTATCTTTAAAAGAGTGGAGTAGAAGGACTGAGGAAGTTATAGACCAGTCAACCTTAACTTGATTCCTGGAAAGATATTGAAATAAAATCCATACTTACTGGGAGAAAAACAAAAAGAGATGAGCTTAATTTGCAGCAAAGATTAGGTGAAATCTGAGGATGGTGTTAGAGTCGCAACACACTGGTCCAGGCTACCTATGGATGTTGTAGAATCCCCTTAATTGGAGGTTTTTAAGCAACTATCTGTCAGGGATGGTCTAGGTCTGATTGATCCTACCTCAAAGCAAGATATTAGACTAAATGATCTCTTGAGGTCCCTCTCAGACCTGTTTTTTCTAGGGTTTTATAATTCTGTTCATAGTAGTGGAGACAGGCTGTAAAGGCTATTCAAGCCACTCCCTGAGGAGGATAGATCTGGTTGTGTGCCTCAGGAAAAAAAATATACAGGGAGAACAAATAGAGAAAAATCTTATGGCTCAGCAAGACTTAAAGCATCTTCTTCCTCACAAGAAAAATCTTAAACTTCTTTTTCCAGTTCCAAGCTAGAAATAAAACTGCCAAGATACAAACCTCTGAAAAACCACATTTATTATGAAAACAGTAACTTATCAAAACTAGTTAGCCCCATTATAATGCCACCACAAAGTGACAACTGAGATCACTCAGAGCTATTTCTGAAGCTGAAGGGAGACATATGCTGTATGCTATGCAATGGCCCATCCTTGAGGAGGAGCAGATCATTTGAAATCCCAATTCATTCTACAAAGTTACACCTTTAGGTCTGCATTTCAGATTAGACAAAGAGGAGACTTCTGTATTTGAGAATGCATAAAGCAGCCCCAAATTTTTCATCTAATTACTCAAATGCTTTTCCTCAAGCACTAAGGAAAGCATATAAGGCTGAAGCACCATTAGGAACTTCATTTTAGAAAGAATTGTCACTTTGTACAGCAGCTTCTATTTGATGGTTTTGAAGTACTTCATTTACTCATGTCTCCCCACTCCCCTGGAGCCCTCAGATCTTTCCAGTACATAGATTAAGAATTGTACTTGGAATATATGGATACAGAAACATACATAGGCCAGAAGAGACCACACTTCAAGTGGAATTAGACTGCCATAAACTTCTTCAGGCCAGAAACAAATGAAACAATCAACATGGTTAGTATTAGGTGGAGTCAGGCTTTCACAGGAACAAATGTGAAATTCTGTCTAGCAAGCAAAGCATCTAAGCTGTATGTCTCTCTCAGGACCCAACAGGCGATTGATACCAAAGCAAACAAAATAATGGTGGTAGGCATTTTCTTACCTTTCTACTGTTGATATGTCTCCCCCCATTAACCGCCAAACCAAAAACATACATACACATTGAGAGCCAGCCTAATAAAGTGACCGCACTGCCAACTGCGCAGGTTCACCATATGGGGTCTAGTGCCACAGCTCCATCCCGAGGCAGTGCTTACACTGAGCACATAAGAAAGAAGTAAATTTAATTTAAGTAGTAACAAAGTGATAGACATTAGCCTTCATCACTCGTTAAAGATTTGTGCTTACAGTGAACCCACAGATACCAATATATTTCTCTTTGGTTTTCAGTTGCCTTTTCATTTTTTGTTGATATAGATTCATTTTCATACCACTCTACTCCAGTAATGGATAAGAAAACTTGTCAGGCAGTGAAAATTCTATTAGCTTTTAATAAAGTATATGGGACCAAGATTGAAACTTGCAGAAAAGTTTCTTTTAATTTATAGGCCAGTCATGACTGGGTGCAGAATGCTCCAAATATGAAGTCTCTCTCCCCACTTTTTTTTGGTGAAGTAATACTTTAAGGCTGTTTGTTAGTTTTTTTACTTTTCCACAGCGCACAGTTCTCCATACACACATACACACGTGCGCGCGCGTGCACACACACACACACACACACACACACACACACACAAAACATAAAAGTAACAAACAGCTTGTTAAAAAACAACAACAAAATGCTTTGGTCCTAGAGGATTTCAAATTATATGACTGAAGTGCAGTTCATTCATAAAAATATTTCTGCACTGATACGACCCTGGAGTTTTGCAGAGCTAAATTATCTTACTAGACCAACAGAGGGCCCCATTCCTCTAAATTTCCTCTCCCTATAGCCCTTTTTAAATTGGGGGTTGGGAGAGAGAAGGGGGGAGGGAAGAGAGAAAGAGAGAAAAAGAAACAGAAACAGAGAGATCCAGGGCACAAGCAGGCGCATGTGACTAGGCAAATGCACGCCAGAGAAAAAGGACAGAGAGAGAGAGAAAGAAAGAAACATCTGTAGGCTTTGTTTTATACAGGACAAAACATATTTTGCCAAACATTATGGAAGAAAACAGGACATGTGGTTGGAGCCCTCATGAAACAACTCTCTCCCTTGTGGAAAACACTACCAAATTCAGCAGACTCATTACAGATACCTAACACTGTCCAACCGACTGGCAAGGCAAATGTTTTAGTACAGCCCCTTTCACCATAAATGCCATATCGAGAAACCAGTCCTTTTATAAAATCTCAGTAAGTTTCAACCAAACTATCAAAAGATTTAAACAAATGGTAAAAAGAGCTTTTTTTATGACTGGTTCGTGGATTAAAAGTAATACACTTAGTCCTATAATTTTAAGCTTAGGAAAGCTGTCTCCGTTTGGATCCTTTTCTCTGCTTTGAGTTTTAAGATGATGACTGCCTTTGAGGTATGTGTATGAATGGCTAATTTATGCTTCTGGACCACTAGGAGAAGTAAAGTATTATTTTAGAATCTCTCTCTCTCCTATTATACCACGACTCAAAACATCTTCTCCTCTGATTGAATACTGTTGTCAAATCAAAAACATTTGAATCCTGGCAGAAAATTTTTCAGTACATCCCTTAGATATCATCAGACTGACTTGCATTCAGCATCTAGAAACTTATTTTTGCTGTTCAGAATCTGCTTGGAATCAGAGAGTTTTTAAAGCTTCTAAAAGTTGCATATGCAACTCTTTATCTAAAAAAGTTTTACAGAATGTTTTGGTTAAAGCCTATTATGTCCTAAATCTGTACTGGAAAAATAGGATTTTAGGTAGGATTAATTAAATGGTTTAAAATCAAATCGCCTTTCCAATACTGGAAAAAGTTTACTTCAAATGACAAAAGTATTAACACAAGTGACAAGAATTTCTTAGGCTGATAGCTTTTATTGGACCAACTACATAATTGGCATTGAAAAGCTTGCCTAACTTTAACCCAGTTACATAGTCCAATAGAAGTTATCACCCTCAAAAATCCTTACCTGGCATAATTTCTGGACTGTCCTGGCTACAGCATCACTCTTACATGACACAAAAAATATAAATGAAATGTTTTTACCACATGAAGACTAAAATACTATGACTGTACAGATCTGGTTTATCTTGGGGTTTCTGTGCAGTCAAAGGTACATCTTACATACTACTTCCAATTTTGAAACATATCCATCTATACAACACATTTAGAGATTGTCTCTTAGCTTTTTTATACTACCTGTAAGAACCTTAAGTGTGGATGATGCTAAACAAAATGTTAAATAACTAATACTGTTTCAGAGAAATTACAGGCTTAGTGAATATGAAAATATGAGATGACAGAGGTAGAGTTGGGAAGGAGGGTCAAAGTCAAAAGACTAGGGTGAAAACAAAAGTGATCACCAGTGATCCGGGTTTTCTGTTTCCCATGGAAAAACGGAGAAAACCACAGATTTCCTATTTTTAATTGGCGAATATGCGAATTTCCCTTTTTAGTAGAGAAATCCACGGATTCTCCACTTTTGCAAAGAGCTCTTACAGGCTGTCATAGCTCCAGCCTGCAAGAATCAATTGCAGAAAGGGCAGGAAACCCCCAGCCCTGCCTGAAGGGTAGGGAGAGGGGGAAAGGGTGGGGCCTGAGCCTCTGAGTCAGCCAAGGCTGTGCCCAGGCTCAGGCTCAAGCTCAGGTTCACCCTTCACCCCTGTTACCTAGAGGTAAGTGGGGTTGTGGGGCAGGTCTGAGGAAGATGGTTGGGGCTGAGAGAGCGGGGGGTGCTGCAGGCCCCAAGCGGCACACTACAGCCAGGAGCAGGGCCAAGGGGTAAGGGCAGGGGTGCCCCTGTGCAGGGGGCTTTGCAGGCAAGTGATGTGAGGCACAGTGTGGTGCCCGTCATGTGCAGGCCACACACATGCCACCCAGCTGGCTGCCCGGGGAGAGGGAGTGGCCACTCTGAGGGCCACCCCCTGGCCCTGCTCCTGGGAATGGACACAGGGGGCACACTCCCCACTCTTCTTGATCTACCCCCCCAGCACCTTCCCTTTCCCCTGCCCTGCCCCACTCCTTCCCCCCAAACACACTTACCTACTGGGGTGGGTGTCAGTATGTGCCCCTGCGTCTGCATGTCTGTGCCTGGAGGTCTTGGGGGGTTGTTGTAAGGGGCATCAGGAGAACTGTTGAGGCTGTGGGGGGGAATGCGGGGCACCAGCAGCACTGGGGGCAGTGCTGTGGCGGACCTTTAATTTTTATCACAGATTTGGGGTTTTTAAATCAGAGAATTTGCAATTTTTAAATCAGAGAAAACCAGGATCCCTGGTAATCACAATAGTTGTTTTGAAGTCTTATGCAAGCGTATTGTGGGATACACTGCCATATCCCTATGTTGTATATTTACATATCACAAATTAAATGAGAGTCAAACATGTGATGCTACTGGCAGGCTACATCTTAAAACAACTGAAGAAGTGAAGAGGTCTTGAAGATTAGGCCTGTGCGAAGTGGCTAGTATTCGCTTCAGATTCGGATTCAGCCATTCGAGGAACAGCGATTCAATTCAGTGATTTGAATCACTGCCCTGAATCAATTTAGCCAAATCCGATTCGGAGATTTGGCCGCCGCTGAATTGGCCAAATCTCCTAATCAAACAGATCACACCCCCCACCCATTTTCCTAGTGCCATCAATGGCTGCCCCAACTGGCCCCAGCATCCCAGCTCTTTAAAAAAAAGTGCTGCATTCACCAGCTCCTGCTAGGCAGGGGCGCGATTTCTGCTGCCCCCCACTGTGTGGGGCGGGAGTCTCTACCATCAGCCCCAGAAGCCCTGACAGCTGCTGCAGCAACCGGTGAGTGAGGGTTTTTTTTGTTTGTATGTTTGTTTTTAAGAGCTGGGACCCTGGGGCCAGGCAGGGTAGCCACTGATGGGACTGACAGAGGAAATGGGGGATAGGGAATCATGGCAGAGCCCCCCATGCAGCATGGGGTAGTGGGGGGCAGCAGAGATCGCCCCTGCACCTGGCAAGAGCTGGTAGGCTTTTTCCACCTCCCCCACTCTGGGGACCTAGGGGCTGGGCAGGGGTCAGAGGGTGCTCAGGGGGGCTGGGGGAGCAGGCAGAGATGGGGGCCTGATGGGGCTTCCCCCCCATGGTCCCTTCCCCCCCTCCAGACCCCCTTGCTGTCCTCTACTTACCAGCACAGAATCTGGGTCCAGCTCCCTGCAGTGGCGAGTCGGAACAGCCTGAATCTCTCTGAACCTTTTCCGAATCAATTCAGAGAACTTCGACTCTATTTGCACCTTTCTACTGGTCTCCTGATTTGATTCAGATTCAAAGAATTGGGCTGAATTGAATCAGCACTTGAAGCTTCGCACAGCCCTAGTGAAGACTAATATGGCAGACACCCAGAAATAGGGATATAGGTAAAGGGTGGGCAACCATATGAAACGTCAGAGTAAAGGACACAAAAAGAGACAGGTATTCAGTCAACAACTGGATGGGGAAGAAAGGAAAAGCAAAGGGCAGGAGGCAGACATAATGTAGAGGCCCTTAAAACAAGAATGGAAGAGCCTGAATTTGATTCAGAAAATGGTAGGGAATGCTTGGAGGAATTTCTAAAAAGGGCTGAATAGCGTTGGAGCAATGGATGCAACAAGTATTTACTTTTCGTGTTGGATACTGTGCTTTTGCTTTAGTCTCCTTTCAAGTTCTATATGCCCAGTTTAGCCAATGCCATTTAAGACCTTGAGGGCTGTGCAAGCCCAAGACCATACAAGGGGCAAACCTGTCCAAAAGAAAAATCTGGATATGCCACACAATCCACAGCTAAGTGAATTTCACCTTAGAGGTAGCTTGTTATAGAATAATCTATAAAAGAGAAGCAGAAACTATGCCAGAAGAGAAATATGACAGAGCTCTGCAATGGGAACAAGATAGCACCAGGGCTCACAAGACCTCCTCAAAAGGCTAATAGGAGTAGGGCCATTATGTGGGAGAGAATTTGTGGAAACAAACTTCATGTCCTTTTTTCTTTTTCTTGTAGTGGGGAAGGAATTGGAGTCAGAACCTGTGCATTCAAAATCTAGTCCAGGTGCAAGATTAAGCAGGACTGAAGTTGCTGTGAGTATGGGTAAACCAAAATGCAGGAACAGGTAGTGTGTGTGTGTGTGGCATGGTGAAATAGAGGCCTATAGTCACATGAAGCGTGTGGGAAGATAATGTTCCCGGAGCTGGAAATAATTTCTTTTAGACTCCAGAGTCTGTTCTGGCCACAAATAATACAGCCCACATAGGAGTAATGCAAGCTTCGCTAAAATTAAAACGGAACCTGAAAGGAGCCACTGTAGGCAAAAGCTGTTTGTTCTGTGTTTAGCCAACCTTGGCAATATCAGCAGGGCTCCCAGCAAGGGTGCCAATCATACAGATTAAATAGTTATGAATGCAATATCCTATAGTATATGTACACACTAGTCTAACAAAACCATTTTTATAAAGGGGTACCAAACCCATGTCCTGTTTCTCTTCCGTCTCCCCTCCACACTGATAATCAAATCCCTGCTTTCTTCTTACCATACTTTAAGGATTCTGAAGTTCCCACGGTGTGGGGCGGTGAAAAGGTGCTAGCACCTTATAAGTACATGTTTCCCACGTGTCCACAGTAGGACAGTATTCGTTACCTGTTTCCTTAAGTCCTGAGCCGATCTTTGAAGAGTGTGGTTGTTAGCAGTAAGCCCTTTCGTAGAGGAGCCAGTGTTTGTAGCAGGGTGGTGATTAGCAGCAGCCTGTTCTTTACGGCTCTCAGCCTTATGTTCGCTGTTCCTCTCCTTCCCCGGTGTGGCCTCTTTGCTTTTGTGTTTATGAGCAGGTTCTTTCTCCTTCGATGATTTGCTGGATCCATTGAAAACTGGGAAGGGAGAAGGGAAAGGACAAGAGACAGGGTTGGGGGCAAGAAGACAAAGTACATAAGAAACCACGGCCTTAATTTAAAAAGTAAAGAAGTAGAACTCCCACCTCCAAGAAAAATAAACTGTTGTGAGTATTAGATGTCATAGGTGCCTTAGTACATATAATCAAAGTAGATATATCAATGGAATATTTGAGGGACTGTTTATAAAAAACAGGTTTTCTGAAATGAAATACCAGTTTCAATATCAAATAGATGGAATTCAATACCGTCAATCAATGTCTGAACCTGAATAGAAACTTATCAATTTCACTTTTGTTTCTAACCAGTCTCTGATCTGCATTTTTGTTTTTTGGTGTCCTAAAAGCTTGGGATAATGAATACTAAAAAGGAGAATGATATTATATATGATTATATATACATTTTGACTTCAGAGCAATATAATTTATATATACATGGAAATGCTTGAGGAGGATGTTGAATTTAATGTTTTTTATTTTTAACAAAGCATATGCAAAAACATGCACAAAAGCTAAATTGTTGCCCCAAATTGCCCCAAGTGTTCTTTTGGTGCTTGCTTCAAGCACATGGGCTGCAAATAGGGGGTGGGGGAGATAAAAAAGAAGAAAAGGTACTAAACAAAAGAAGAATTCATAATTATGCACAGACTATCTGCAAGACATGAGGCCCAGCTCTGCATTTAGCTGAGAACCCCAAATCCTTACTGCGGTTATGAAAGAACTTAAAAGCAATGATTGTAAGCAGAAGTCCTGTGTCATGATCAAAATTAGCTAAATGTACACAAGTCTATCCCAGCAATCCCAATCCATTTTCCCCACTGATTTCATCTAAGAAAAACAACTGCTCTTCTCTTGCCAAGCAGCATGGAAAAAGAAGAGAACAAAGTCAAAACAGATTTTTCTCTTTTCCTAATTGCATCCCCCATCAAACAGTCCTTCGTGCTACCTCTCTCTCAATGCTACACTTGGCAAAACAGTCTTTAGAGTACATCATGCAACATCTAGTCCCATCACTGCCTCCCTCCCTCCATTTATTCTTTCCTTATGGAAAATATCGCATTCATTTGTTTTGTACCACAGCCCCTTTTTGCCACAAAAGGTCTGGGAAAGTTCATCATAATGAATACTCTCTTGTACAGCCACAAATATCTGCAAGTTGTAGATTTATTATGTGTATGTTATTTCATATACATGCATACATACCATACAAAAACACAAAGTGATAACTGTTTGAAACTTGCTTCAGCAAGTTAAATAACATGCTGTCTAAAATGGAAACTGAACCACATTATCAGCTCCTCAGGAAATCTAATGCATATTTACAATACATTCCTTTATAAGTTTCAAATCTATCCTCCATGGAGACCCCAGCAATGGCAGCGCCATGACAGCGCAGGACCAGGGTTTCCATGGAAACCAGCCCCAGTAGTGGCTGGGCAGAGAGCTGCTCCAGGGCCGGGGCTAGGATCTTGCAGGTGACAGCATGGTCCAGAGCCAGGGCAGAGCTGCTATCCACTGCCTGCACATCCCTGCCCAGGGCATCCTGGCAGCTGCTCACAGCTCTGCCCCAGCTCTGGACCACGCTGTCACCGCTGCAAGATCTCAGCCCCAGAGCAGCTCCCCACCCAGCTGCATCCCCTGCCAGAGCTAATCGGGCTGGTCTTCATGGAAAACCTGGCTCCACACCATCATGGCCCTGTGGCTGCTGGGATCTCCATGGAAACTGGCCACAGCAAAGCAGGCAGGGGCTGCTGGAAAATGGAGTCTGCTATGGGCTTGATCTGGCCCATGGTCCAGACTTTGCCCACCCCTGGGCTTGGGTCACATGGGCCCTGGTGAGCCATGTGTCTGTGCACCCACACAGTCACAAGCTGCAGTGTTTTGGGACTGCCTGTGCAAGCACATGGTGCAGCTGATGGTCCCTGTCCATAATGCAGCCCTGGCTGCTTAGACATTGGACAGGTGTTATCTATACACTACTCTGTTACTTTAAAAATATATACTTTTTTTTTTTAAAATCACCTTGGACAGAGGAAGTGCTTTTTCTACACTTCTCTGTTCCCCCCTAAAACCATCTGATGAACACAGCTGTCACTGTTATCATTTCTCCAGCTGTGCTGTGGTGGTAAAATTTGTGAAGATGATAAACAAGTCTGCAGTTACATGGATCTTCCATCACCTCCTCCCAGCTAAATCTCCCATTTCCTGATGTACAAAGTAAATTAAAGCTACTATTATGCCACAAACTATTGAAAGGATCCCATGCAGCTAAAATAATTAGGTTGGTGATTGCAAGAGACGAGGTGAAATCCTGTCCTCTAAATTAACAGGAGTTCTGGCTCTGTCTTTAAATGAGACCAGGACCCCACCCCTGCCTCAGTTTCTCAATACAGCTGAAAGGGATGATAACACTTCTCTATCACCTGGAGGTTTCGAGTTTATCCTTCTTTGCAAAGAGCTTTTGGCTCAGACGGAAACAATACAAAACCTGGTTAACAATAAGCACAATGGTTTTTTTCCCCAAAGACATTGGTTTATTTTTATTAAGAGATAACACACACAAATAATGAATTTCAGTTGTGTTAATGTGCACTTTGTAACGGCAAGAAAGTGATATTTTTTCAATGAGGAAAAAAACAGTCACTGGATAAGCAGTTCTGCATGCACAGAAACATTAAGTCAGAGAGATTAGTTTTCTGTAGCCAGTTGCCACTTTATAGCTGCAAATTACTAAAACAGAAAACATAGCCAAAAAGTCAAATTGGGTGCTTTTTATGGCTTTGAAAAAAAAAAAAAAAGAAAGAACAAGAGACAAGGTATATTTTGTACGCAACACCTCATTAATTTTAAGTGTCGTGGGAACCCTGCCAGTTTTACCCATCTGAGTAATTATCTTTTGTCTTAATTTGTAAGATTCTTGAAAGGGGGAGAGGGAAAAATGGGTAAGAGAAAAAATATTCACTCATGCAGGAAAAGCTGAAACCCTGAAAAACACAATAGAAAAAAAATGAAAGAAAGGAAACTAGATGCGAAATACTCCTAGTCAGACGGTCCTTAATTAAAACAATAATTGGTATCGGCTTCTTTGAAGAGCCTTCTTCACTTCTTTAAATAATGCTTAGGGTTGATATATCCTCTTCCATAAAACAGTGCCATAATAATGTGCTCAGATATGCCTCAAGTTGTTAGGTTTTATCACCTCCTTGATCCTGATTCTGGTTTCAGTGAAAATAAGAAGTAAATCCATTTAAATCCATGCAGTTACACACCAGTAAACTACCATCAGTGAAATAAGATTCAGGCCTGAAGTGGTAATAAGGGCCAATGCATGGAATGATAAAATTTCACCAGGAATATGATGTTACCAAAGAGTCATCAGCCATAGGAAAGATGCATCTAAGAAAACTCCAAGAAATAGTCCTCGGATTAAACCTGATTTAAAACAAAGCTACTAAATCCTGCAGTGGGTTCATGTGCAGCAAGTTCCACTCCTCTTTTTGCTTACCAGCATTTCACAATATAAACTGGCTCTGCATTGAAACCCTAGGGAAGCAAAGATGTTGCACCAGAGGGTTCTCTAGAACAACCATCTTTCTATAGAGATTGAATGATGCAGTTGCAGAGCCTGGTCTCCCAGAGATTCTTTTGCCTGCACACTAGCCAAATTTTTGCTAGCAGTTATAAAGGTTTGTTCCCAATGGAAGGAGCAGGCAGAAGAGGGTTTCAGCTTCAAAGTCATTTTCTAAAAGCACAATTAAAGACAAATAAAACTTCTGGAGTCTTAAATAGCTGCGCTTTCCTGTGCTGATGTAAGCATATGGTTCTGTATTTCTAACAATGGCATCCATAATGGCTGTGTGAAAAGGGGACTTACACTCAAGCAGAAATAAAGGCCTGACTAAGCTAATCATCAAGGCATATACAACTTCATGCCAATAGCAGCCTGCAAAGGTAAGCCAGCCTTCCCTTCCTCTCACCCACATCCCCCCCAACATGCCTCCAGTGGCAAGGCTGGACACAAGCATGGATGAACCAGGCGGCCACCCAGGACCCGGATAAAAATTATCATCATCTTCATCATCTCTGGTGAAGGGGTGGCGATACTAAAAGTTTACCTGTGGTCACCAGGAGTCTAGGTACAGGGTATACCCTCACACAGTCAATGAGCTCACTATATCTCTGCTTCAGACAAGATGATTACAAACCAGTTCAACTATCTGTGAATATTTTACGCTCTGGACACACTCCCAACCCTGGGGTCTTAATATTCTAACAACTAATGGTGTACAAGACAAAGGAAGCACAGCTTCCTGCTCTAAGCTAGCAGTTGTGACCAAATATGCAAAGACAACTAAACCCTTCACTCCAGACTTGTCTACACGGGTCTCAGTCACAGCTACAGCTGCACCAGTGAAGACTCTCAGCATAAGCACAATTCACAGAGGAACAGCCTGATCGGTGTGAGAACAATTCACCCTGGTTCTATTCTCTTGCACCAGGGAAAATATATTCTGACCAGAGGTCGCCACAGATTGGTTCTGATATACAGGCTTTTGGACACCTGCCATGAATAAATGCTACTCTACTATCTGGCGTAAGTTGTGCAAAAATTGGATGTGTGAAGTTTCTAGCCTTTGAAGTTGCTACACTTATAGCTAAGGCCTGAGTTGTGTTCATTACTACAAGTAAAACAAAGTTTTCTAAAGAATCTACTTTGCTTGGCTCTTAAAATATGTTTTTTCAGCAATACAAATCAATGCACACCCCACAGATTTACTAAACCATAGATCTAGCTGTTTTATAACATGTATGGTGGGGTTACAGCTGAAACATTTCTAAGACTCAGCTGATTTACTAGTCATTTTTGCTCTACAGCTGGCTCCACACATGAAACTTTCCTTACTAACACACCTTGGGTTTATGCTGGTCCCATGGTAGATTTGAATTGGGGATACTCAGTGAGTGTACTGGGATGCCTACGTGTGGAAGGCACTTTTCTATTCAATGCAATGGCATTTGGAAAGGGGTATGCCTAAGTGACAAGGGATGTGTGAAAGCCTGTGCTGTGTAATACAATAAATGCAATGAATTGATAACATTGCTCTAAATAAATAAATAAAAGCAGGATATCTAGGACAACAGTGGGGAAAAAAGGTAAAGTTCTGTTTTTAAGAAGAAAAGGGATCCTTGCTGTCCCAGGGTTATAAGCACAGGGGAACCCAAATTCAGAGGAGAGCGCCCATAATCAAAGAACACCCACCTGCTTCAGGTTGCCAAACGCCAACAGAACGACGCTGAGAAGAAAAACCTGCACAGTTCATTAGCTGCGTTCATATACAGCTGAAGCCAGCAGGTGACATTGGAGACGTATGCCGGCCAGCTGATTCAAAAGAGGGCTTCAGCAGGGAGATGAGGAGAGCCGGAGAGGCAGCAGAAGCTGCAGGGGCCAGCGAGCCAACAGAAGTCCCAAACCAGGAGAGACGATCCCGGCAACAGCAGCAGCTACTCACAGCCTGCACACCAGTTGCAGGCATCAAAGCGCAGGAGAAGACTCCGTCCCGAAGAAAGTGATGGAGATTGTGGAAGGCAAGGCAGTTTCACGCTCTGGCCTCCACATGGGATGGTAGAAGGGGAATTGACCAGGAGAGCAGCAGAAGGAACTCTCACCAGAGGCAAAGAGGGGAGCAGTGTCAGGGGACAGAGCCAGGCACAGGCTACAGAGCAGGGAGAGAAGATGGACCATTCCCCTTGATCTCCCTCTTTCCTACCAGTCCTCCCTTTTGTTGCATCTTATTTTCTTTTGTTATATCTTCTTAAGTACAGCACAGAGTTGCCTTGTGTTTGTGTTTCTTTTTTATTCATTGCGCACCACAGGCGAGAGCTTTGAGCTGGGAGGTCCGGGAGACATAACGAGCCACAAGGGCCACTCACAGGAAGTAATCAGTAACCAGCACCGAACCCGAGACAAGAATCCACGGAGCAGGCAAACATCTGATGAACCCAAGAGTACTTCATTAAGGCGGAAATATGACCTGGTACTTGAAAGAGTGAAGACCATCAAGATCAGAGAGCAAGCCGCAGTGACATCAGGTGATCCGTCGTAGGCTGGCGTATGGAAGGAGTGTAGGGGAGATGAAGTCCCACAAATATCTGCTGGGAAGAACATCTGACCTTGAGGCACCTCCAACGGGAAACCCCACCACTGAAGTTACATCCAAGGTCATGACAGGAGAGTTCTGGGGTACTCCCTGGGGTGATTGAGGCCCCTACCAGAGGTTACACAAAACCTCCCTGGGTCTATCACCAGGCGCCTGCGCCAAGGCAGCACACAAACAGATTTTCAAAGTGAGACAGGCACACTATGCTGAACACACACCAGATATTCAGATGTAAACCTCACATCATTATACAGCAATGTGTTTGGGAAGAGATGCAATATTATGCTATATGGCATTAAGTATGTATTACGATACAAAGACATTCTTGGTCTGGCACTGATCCACTTTTAAGTTGTGAAAATGCATGTGGCTTTCAAAAAGGCTGGCTTTCAAAGAGGCTTTCAGGACCTAAACCATTTTACATGGTACTTCCCTCATGAAGGGACTAAAACAGTGAGATATTTCCACAGAAATAAAATATTTTAATATTTTCAACTGTTTGGAGTTAGGTGCCAGTTATATAAAGAGTTGTATAAAATAAACTTTGCAGAGAAATACTATTTCATAAGCTTATAAATGCTACCTCTCTAGACCAGAGGGTTGTGTAGATGGATTTGTACAGAGAAATGACACAAGGCATCATCAGATGCTAAAACAAATAAAGGAGAAACACTGTTATGCAGGTGTGTCTCCTGTGCTATCCCAACTCCAGCTAAGTTATAGGTGTACAAGCCCCTGGCAGGATTTCTTGAGCTACTCTAGCAGACACAGAGTAGCTCAAGAAAACTTGCCAGGGACTTATACACCTATAACTTAGACTAGGTACAGATGTTCAGAAAGCCCAAGGCAGAATCAATCAAACTGGCACAGATTTCTTTAAGTGGTGTAGGGTTAGTTCCAGAGTGAACTCTGGTTGAGGGGCACACAGGCTACCTGCACTGGCCAAGGCCAGCAGGTTGGGGGTGAACCCCCATGCCTCCCAGCAAGGGACTGCCAGGATGCCAGAGGTTGCAGAGTGCAGCCCAGCATCTGATCCACACCTGATTAGCTGCTGGGCACTGGTAAGCATGCCTCCTTCCACTACCAGCATCTGTCAACTGCAGGCAGGCAGCAGAGGCAACTGTGCTTGCCTGTCCAATGCAAGTGAGTCCACTCTCTGGAGCTACACCTGCTCATTGGGGCATGCAAGTCCCTGGGTGTGCTTCTACACCCCACGAGTGGGCGCAGACTCAGGAAGCCTGACCGAGATGCAGGGCATGCCATTCTCAGGCACTGTGCTCACTCTGCTTTGTGAGCCTGAGGGTAAGGCCAGCGGGGTACCTGACTGGAGCAGCTGAGCACAGGCAAAGGCTAGTGCACCTCCCTGCAAGGCAAGGCAAGTGGTGGAGGGGGTGTAAAGGCACCTGGTATGCCAGCAGACAGCAACTTAACATGATTCAATAGCGGATCTGGTACAGAAGTTTGATGCAGTGGACTAACTTAATACAAATAAGTTTGAGTATACATCAATCCAAGACTATCTTAGGCCAGGTTCTGCCATTTTAGACTATGTGCCTCAAATGTCTCGGTTACAGGCTTGGTTCAATTTTTGATTGCTTACTCTGGATTATGTGCAATATCTGTACCTAGCCTTAGGTGGATTTGGGATGGGGTAGGAAGGGTACCTGCACAAAAAAAGTGTGACATCCAGTAGACTGCAAGGGAAATTTCTTGCAGCCAACAAGTACATAGCCTAAAACTGCATAAACAAGTATGTGGTTAGGGGAGTGGATGGGACAGTACAGCTGTAAAATACATCTTTATTTTGAAAAAAGAGTAAAGCTAAAATGCAGAGCAAATATCTTACCACTCTCACTTACTAGCCATGTAATGCCACAGCCTATGCATCACAAATCTTTCACTCAGCTTTCAACCTATTTTATAATAGTTTCAGTGTCCCCGTACTTCTTTTCACAGGTCACTCACCTCAGCTACTAAAAAATGTCAGTCTCCAAATGTGGCCTGCTTAATTTGCATATCAAAACAAAATTACTGCAGAAATGGTCATTTCTGTGTTGCTTTTTCTTCCCAGAAAAACTCAGTGCAGTAATTACTGGTTCCACAATTTTTCAATAAAAGGCTGTGAAATCATGCAAATAATTGCCAATGCATTTGCTAGACTAGTACTGCGCCTCCCAAATGCTCTCATCTTGCACTGTAGCAAGAAACAGCAGGTATTTTTCTTGTGGTATCAAGTCCAACACACAGTCACATAACTAGGAGTGGAAAATCGTCAGGCACCAATTTAGAGGAAGCATAGGCAGCAGCAGCTCAGCAACATCCCCCACCCATGGCTCCCCTGCCCAGGGAGTCAGAAATGCTAGTTGCATCTGTGACAATAGAGCATAAGCCTCTTGAGCACATACACCCAGATATAAATTCAATTAAACCTAAAACTAAAAGAGGAAATGTGCATATAGCTGCACACTCAGAATTCTCATACAAATACCCAGGAATGCTGACATCTACAAGTGTTGCAACTTACAGCACAACAATACTGAACAATACACTGAAGTGATGAATAAGTGTGTCCCAGTCTTCTGCACTTGAACAGTGTACTGCGTCGGTTCTGAAACACGCTAAACTTCCCTTTGCAAATTGGGAACTAAAACGTTCTAAGTTTCACCTCTTCAACAGAAGGAACTGTACTAAACACAGCACAGTATTTCCAATGATGTTTCTCCCTTTACCTAAGACTCGTGTTTGAACATAAATATATTTGCTAGATCTGGTTTTTAGATCCCTTCAAAGGAAGCTGCAAGCACACATCCATGGCAGACTGAAGTCATCGTTGTCTTTGAAAATGTTTGCCAAACCATGTTCTAGATAGATAATATTCCAGAGCGTGGGACTGCAGCCATTTCAAATACAGTTAGACCCCAGCATGCACTGAGCAAACTAGTATTCTCCTTCGCAGAGAAGAGCTGCATGTAAGGACTGCTGTAGTTCACAGATTTTGTTTAGGAATAGAGAAAACTGAACTGTCTAGCTTAGAAAACTGGTGTGCACTGAAAGTAAAACAGACCTTGGGTGAAGTAGTTCCACAAACAAATGACTCTCTTCCTTGTCTGAAATCTTTTTATTACTGATGCCAGACAATGAATCATAAAGCCTTTGTGTTGAAAGTAGTTAGGCTAAACAGATAGTTTTTACAGTCAGGTAATTTAGCCGGTTTTCTTTGCAACAGTCCTCCATTGAGAACTTTCTAGTCCTCAGCATCCGCCTTTCAGGCAGCCAGGCCATGCCACCCCCTGGATCAATCACTCTCCAATAAGGTCTGCCCAAGTTACTCCCCCACCTCTATTCCGAACTGATGGTTTTGCCTTCAGGAGCCCGACATAGTAACAGCAAATGGTGACAAAGGTGCTTCTCCTAAACAAACCATGATTTATTTTGTCAAAAGAAATGTTAAACTCATAGAAATGGACTGAAGGCAGAGAGACCCTTACCTATATTTGAGATTCCCTGCAGGTGTCTGGCTAAGTGCGAGTTAGCCCAGGTGCTCCCCTATTTTACTGGGGAATCAAGTTACAGCTTGCTGCAGACCAGGCGGTGACTCTCCCTTCCCCGTCTTCCGGGCCTATCTTTTAACAGGCCAGTCTTTTCATGTTCTCTTTTCACCTTGCCCATCTGCCCAGTCATAATATTTGAGGCTGAGGACTTCATTTTCATGGCAGTAAATGTGGCTGTTGTGTTTAAGGGGCTGCTCCTTACTTAGGTGGTTGCTTTACTTTTCCTGCCTATTCTGTTTTAACTGCATGCATTCAGGCCAGTGACTCTTAATCAAGGTCCTGTGAGATCTTTGTAAGACAGCTGTAGTGCCTGGCCCCTTGCAAAGAGGTAGGCACACTGCTCGTTCCCTCCCCACCCCACCAGCCCCAGAGTCCAGGAAACAAGGGGCACCCACAGCTGCCCTCTCTCACGCCATCACAGCCCCCACACTGGCTGCTCTGAGCAGTGTACTGTCACAGGTGGGCACATGTGGAGTGGGAGCAGTTTTCTTCAGATGGACTTGTCCATCCACTCACATCTTCCCAAGGCCAGTGGCTCTGGACTCTGGTATGCAATTCCCTGCAGCAGCTGCCTCAGGATCAGGGGTTATGCTTGCCCAGTCAGCTACAGACCAAGAAGTGAGAAGGGGCTTACCCTCCCTCCTCCCAGATGTCATGTGTTCTGTTGCCCACCCCTGTGACCCTCCAATACCCTCTGTGCCCTCCCCCCATGTATGCTGTCAGGCACATTGTGCCTGCAGCTGGGGTGCCCCTTGGCTCTGTTCATTTTGGTCATAGGGCTGGAGTTCAGGGGCAACTGCCCTACAACAATCAGTTCCTGGTCCCCTGGTTCAGTGATTACTTGAAAGCACATGCAGGGAATCCAGGTGCTGTGCTGGGAGCAAACTTATGAAGGCCCAGGCAGAGACAGATGGGCTGTCTTCTTGGGGAACTTGAATACTTATATTATGTTTTATAATCTATTACAATATAACAATATAATTAATAAGTAGCATATTAAGACTATGACTACAATGCTTATATTACGGTATCCATAGTATATTTATATTAATTTAAATTAAGTACTGCTAAATTCTGAAAACTTATGGAGGGGTGCTTTGAATCTAAAATGGTTGAGAACCACTGGGATTAAGCCATAGAACATCACACAGGTACACTGAGAAACATGAGAGATGTTATAAAACAACAACAAAAGTAGACCAAAAATATTCCCTGGGTCTCAACATTCCCAATTTGGGCAAATATACAGACATTTTAGATGCATTTCTAATGACAATTACAGAAGTATGTGCTTAAGGTCAAAATGAGTTCATAGTTCAGTTGCAATTAAGACCCAGCATCCTGAACTTCTGTTCTAATCACCACAACACACAGCCTCCCCAATTTCCTATACATTAAGAATTCACCACAAACTTCCTTAATATGTAGTTGGAAGCTTGAAGTTAAAGGCAACCACATCTTTTTTTCTTAAAGAAAAAGGAGAGACCCCCCCTTAATGCACATTCCGTTAAAATTATGTTAAAACAGATTTACATGCTATAACAGAAAGAGACATTTCTTTATTCTTGCTAAAGGTTCATGTGGCCTCTTAGCTGGGAAAATACTCTTTGAAGTCAGCTGCATTGTGGAAACCAGCTGATTCAATTGATTAGTTTCTAGCCTTTCACCATTTTAACCCTGATATGAATCCTAAAGCAATTAAAATCCTTCTAACATGGAATACAAATCCACATTTAGCTTTAGAAGGCTTACTCAAAACATCCTCTCCCTAAAATGATCCACGCAACAGAGGGAGGGGAAAAATTGCTGGTAGTTTTGCTGCTTAATTTGCTAGACATTGTAGAAAGTACATGTAGAACTGGTTTAGGAGCAAGCAAGTTGACATACACATAACTGTCCATTTTAAAAGATACAGAAGAGCAGCTTCTTTTGCAAGCAAGTACAAATGTTTTACTTCAGAAGAAAAGCAGCTCAACTCTTCCTAACCAGGTTGCTCTCTCACTGGCTTTATTTTACTTATTATAAATTTGAACATGCAACAGCATGCATAAAAGGAAAATTATTTGAAGATCTCATACATAATACACAGGCAGATTCCATAGGACACACCTAAAACAGCACATAGGACATAAGATGTCACCTTCCAACAACCAAACATTAATGTCTGATCAAAGAGGCATAACAAGGCAGCTGGGTGCCAGCAATGCATAGGCAGTGGCCACTTCTGGCTGCTGCCATGACACTGGCATGCCTGTGGCACCAGCTGTTATTTTCTCATCCCACCTCCCACGCTGATGCCTGGGGAGGCTGCTCTGGTTAGTTATTCTACTGCCTGACCAAAGCAAGAATTCTCCAAAAGATTCCACTACTATCATTTGAGACTATCAAGAATGTCTGCAAACTCATTCTTAACATCCCACTAGATCCACCCTGAACAGCTCGATGTCGCAATGACATAGAACTAGTTTTCAAAAGCAAAGACCTACCATTTTTTCTTATGGTAACTGAGGCAATATCTTAGAAAAACGTTTAATCACAAAACTATTGCTGCGTGTGCTTAGATTTTAGACCTAGAATACTACCACATGTGCTACTCTTCACTCTAGCACAAAGGTGGTTGTCAGCCAGTCACTTCCCCTTGCTAAACGTTCTTCTAACCTACATGGAAACTAAATGACCAGAGAATGTCCAAAGTACCAAGGAAGTGGCAATAAAAATACAGGCAATCATAAAATTCTGTAATTATCTCTGTGAGTGCAGCAGAGCATTCAAAGATTGCATCAGAGTATACTCATGGCCTCAAATCCCTTGAAAAAGCCTATTCATGCACATATACATTTCTAAACACATCCATCCATTTTCTGTTGAGGCAAACTTCAAATAGAAGGCTCAACAGGTTAAAATATGTGGGCAGATATTTTTTAAGAATGGTTTACTCCGAGCTCTACACACTAGGCTGCCACTTGGCTAGTAGAAAATAGCCATTATACCCTAGACAGTTGATATGTCCCGTTTCCTAAGGAGAAATCAGTTGACCCTGTTTTATGACAAATCAAGCTTGGAAGCTTTGCTGCTGTATGTCATAGCAAGCAACCAAGATTTTCAAGTGTAAAATGCTTGAATACATGCTCTATGGTAAAAACAGAAGGCTTTAATTAAAAACTGACTCTCATGCTAGATTAAAAACTCATTTGGTGCAGTTGTTCCCTGTTGGCCTTGCTTGTGGTCTCACAGAAAGAGATGCACATGAACCACAGCCTACATTATTCAAAAAGAAAACGTCCATGGACAAAACAAAGATGACAGACAGGGAAAACTGGACTTACTCACATGCAAGGCAGTTTTCAACACAGAAAAAAGGGTTTTTTTTGTATTTCAAAATCTTTGACAAAACATTTCACATAGACCCCACATATTGCAGAATGGTCTTTGGTATAGCCCTTAATACAAAAGTTTCACTCATGCTAGCTGTCCTCTGTAGCGATAAAGAAGATCTAGCCATATTACAGGCAAAAAAAATTAGCCCTTTACTCCAGTGGAGTTTTCAGGAACCTGTTGTTTCAAACTAGTTTCAAAGTCCCAAATTACAGCCACAGTCTCCAGAAACTTACCATAAATCTTTTGGCATAACATACGTATTTAAAGCCAGAAGTTCTGTGTTAAGGATACGGAGAATTTTGTTCCCGCATTCAACTCTGCACTTGCCACTTTACTAGTGGTGAAGCACATGGTTTTATTTATAATGAACCCAAAGCATAAAAAGTCTTGATGTGGCAGCTGAAGGTGTTTGGAGCCAAACGACTCTAAAATGCCTGTGAGGTACAGTAATGGAAATAATCCTATCCCGTTCTACCCCTATTCCCTTCTACCCCTCTGCAACCAATCCATGAATAAAGAAGTAAACTCAAGAGGTTTAGAATGCAATGGAAATAGCTCCAGCCAGCCACACAAAATAGGCTGAATACCAGAAGTAGCTCTCTGTAAAGAAAAACTGTTTGGAAAAGCAGTCATTCACATTTGGAGTAGCCTGGACCCATTAGTATCTTCCTCAGCTAAGGAAGAAGATGAAAGCAAGAACTGCCAGTACCTCTCTCATCCTCCTAAAAAGCTTGTAACACAAACAAATCTTCTCTTCTGCTGAGAGGAGAGGAGCTGCTCAGGGGGTCATCACGAAGCTCTTCTCACCTCAGAGACAGTGGGGAAGGGAATAGAGAACGAACACTGGTTTGCTGTGAGGAGCAGCAGTGTTAATTTAACAGAGTGAGGTGCTGATGCAAAGTGAATGATGAATGATTTTGGTGGGAGGGGGATATGGCAACCCAGATATTTTTCTCTCTGGCCACTAGGCTTAGTCCTTTGGGCAAGGAGGTGCTGACTAAATCTTTCAAGCTGAGGTAGCACATGACATTGATCAATTTATCTGGATGACACAAAGGCCACGTGAAGAATATATGCTGCGACTAATGCAGCTCTGCCGATTTGCAAAAAAAAACCTGATGCGATCTGCAGGAATAAAATCTTGCGTTACCAGCCACATTAACAGAGCAGCTTAAAAACCCAGCTGCAAGTGAGGTGGGCAATATCCCATGGGGAATAACAATGCTGCCTCCTAGATGTGCATTTTGGTTATATTTATTAAGTATTTTTGTCTTATTTGTAACTTCAAATCAAGTCACTCCAGATTCAATACCCGTGTCCAGGCAGCTAGGGAATGCCAAATAATAGCTTGAGAGATTAGCAGTACTATTCTCACTGTGTTGCTTGAAGCACTGCCTGATCCCTCATTTATACTTCTCCCATGGGCAGATAGAAAGAAGACTCTAGACAGAGACTGGAAGAAGAAATGGAAGACTGCTGTTCCACCCCAGACCAATCTCATATGATAAGCAGTACCAGTTTTCTCCCAAAGCTCAGTTTTTATCCTTCTTTATTAGGCAACTTTCCCAATACGATTTGGGACTTACCATGCCCATTTAGAATCTGCTTATGCGTTTTTCCTTTCCTGGGGGTTGACTGGCATGAAGATGAAGCATTATTGGTGGCTGCCTTTGTGTCCTCTGTCTCCTCATCTTCTTCTTCTTCTTCCTCCTCATCCTGAGAGCTTCCAAAATATACCATGTTGCTGGGCAGGGCTGGAGAACCTGAGCATTATGAAGAGATGACTTGTTAACATTACTCAATACTCCTCTGCACTACCAATATAAATTGTAATCTAATTTAGTGATAAAACCATTGAGAGTGGACAAGGAAGGGGAGGGAGGTCACACTATTGCATGTGTTCAGTTTTGATAATGGTTTCACAAAAGGGATCCAGCAAAAGTGTTTTTCATTTGCGTATCTCAAAGGGCTTATGCTGAGAAAGAGAAAACTGAGCCACAGAGAGGTTAATGGACCTGTTGAAGCTCACGTGAAGAACAGAAGAGAACTAGGGTCTCGATTTCCCATGCAGTGCCTAGTTCCCATACTGTCCTCCTCTCTCTCAACTTTCAAACTGTAGTTCGGTGTGGATGGCAGGCAAGAACTTAAAACTGAAGGAATAACTCAAAATTAAAATTAAAATATACCCTCCTGCATAGAAAGTCCTTTCTGTGTGGATACTATTGATAGTAATGACAGTTAATGAGCATCCTATCCTCCTTTAATCTCAAATGTCAGAGCTACTACTTTAAGAAGAGTCTTCCACTCAATCCCAGATGCCTTAAAGAGCAGGCTGTGCAGTTATGCACACAAAGGCTTTTCAAAAGAACAAAACTAACCAAACAAAAGCTCCACAGAAGTTGAAAACAAGGGATAAAGCAATTAATTTCTTATACCCTAGTACACTCATTCCTAACACAAGGAAAAGGGGGATGAGCATGGAAAACTCCACCAAGTTTTCCTTTCTTGGTAGCAGATCAAGACCTCTGGTCAGGGAAAGAGCTTGTAGATAAAGGCTACATATAGAGCAGTGGCAGTAGATAAGTGGACCCTACTGCCCACTTCCACTGGCTTTGTGTTCACCCACAGACCTGTTCCTCTCCTTAGCTCCTACTCAAACCTCTTCTCTCCCCTTCCTTCCCACGCACACACAGCTTTTTAGTGGGCATGGATCCGGGGAGGTGTACTGGTGTACTCACACTCTCCAGTCCCGGTCCACCCAAAGTTTCAAACCAACTACGTGGCAGTGCCAGCAGAATTTCTAGTCAGGCAGTGCTGAGGGAGTCACTTGACTTCATGGCTCATTATCTACCTGATCCCTACTAACTGCTTCATTCCACAGGTGCTAATGACCTTCTCTTTTTAATGGTCTTAATGTTTCATGCATCAAGCTATCCTTTCTCCAGCAATTCTGCAGTCTGTTAGCTGCTCCTGGTAATGAAGCACCTATTTCATAGTCCTGAAGATTGTTTTTTTTAACTCATTCCAATTAAGTTATTTGTTTTTACTTCATTCTTGAACTGCATAATACAGCCCTAGGCCCCTAGCATATTAGTATATCTTCCAGTTTATTTTTAACTGGAGAAAAATGTATGTTGTTTTATATATGATGATGCCCCTTGCCATCAGCACCCCCTTTTCAAAACTCTAGATCTGCCCACAGGCATGGATGGTTCTCTCAGATATTCACTAGGCTTAATAAAGCATGGATGATTCTACCTCCTCTCCCTAAGTGACCTCAGGGCCAGATGCAGTGCACAAGAAGACTGAATCTGGCTTGAACATCTTGGGGAATCCACAGCACACTGCTGCCAGTACTGCGGAGGAGGTGTCCCCAGAGTCCTACAGCCTTCCTCGTTCCATCTATTCCCTCAACAGCATCTGCCTACTGCTGAGGATGTGGAGATTTGCAGCATGCAACAGGGGGCTGGGTTGGAAGCAGCGGTCCCTGGTGACAAGAGGCTGCCAATCCCTGCCCTAGGACCAATGCTGTTTTTAGAAAACAGATCCTCTCTACTGGCAGTTAGTGCACCAGACATCAGCAGGGGTGCAGCTGGCACATATTGCTAGGGTTCGTTCCCTCTATACAGACTTATAAGACAGGGAGAATAACCAGAGAAACCACACTTAAAAGTTTTCCTACATACTGCTTTAGTACATACCCAGACCTTCCCACTTCTACAGAATAAGGATCAGCAGAGCCAAGGTTCAAAAGTAATTTCTCAAGGCATGAGAATCAACACAATTTACTTTGAATGAATAGTGGGGCTTTTTCCTCAGGACAGGAACATTAAAGCATACTATAAGCAAGCATTTAAGGCAGGCAAGAAGCAAGTGGGAAAAGGGAGGACAAGGGACAGGAACAAAGAATTGTGCCATTTGGACAAAGAAGCAATAACTCTGGGACAATTCTGCCTGACAAGTATGTTTCCCTTTTTCTTCCCTCCACACTAATCTGCAATAGGAATCCAAAAATTACTGGCTCCATATGCTGCATCAGCTCACTCTATGACTTGGTTCCAAGGATCACAACGTTTGGTATCGTCATTATTATTGCCATATAAACAATGACAGGAAAGCAAAAGTTACTGCAACCACTCAGGAGCCAATTTTCATAGTTTAATAGCTGCTTGGCTTCAAGAAACCAAATATTATGGGGAAAACAGAAACACAGTGGCAGAACAATCCAACCTGGAATACAAGGTTGAAGTAATATGTACTGTTCAGGAAAACTAGAAATAAATGTGAAGTTGCATGGTCACATTAATGACATGAGAGGATGTAAAGAAAGCAAGCTTAATATAGATAAAAAAAATTTTTTTAAAAAAGATTCTGTTTATGGTACTAAGATACTGGGGAAGGTTTATAAGAGATCCTTCTGGGCCAGCGTTCCAGGTCCGTTCTATACACTTAGTCAGTTCTGGAGCCAGGTAGAAATCACTGATATTTGAGAGATTACATTCTACCAGAAAGTGTTCCATTACTGGAAATTAAAGGCTCTGATTTCATAAAACAATGCACCACCCTCCAAGGTGACTCTGAATAAGGTAGGGTGAATTAGCTAGGACAGAGGATCATGCTAACAGTTATACTGCTTCTGTACCCCAAGCTGCATTTCTCAGAGCACACCTGGTATGGCATCATACTCTGCTACAAATACATACTCTAACTTCCCAGATACAAAACAGAGGACAAATGCTATCAATATCAGTAGGGCCTACTTCTTAGTCATTCAAGTGTCTGAGCTTTTTGGTTTAGTTAGCATTACTATTTTCTCAAAGCTGGCTCTTTTCAAATGTGAATTACTGACTTTAAAGAAACTAAACAAAACAAAAAGCATATCAGATACTAGCTGTCATGCAATAAAATAATGCAAAAATGAAATACATAAATGTGATGATAACCGCATTTTAATTCAGTAGCAGAGAATGGCTGCTTAGAAAAGGAAGGAAAGGTTAACTCAGTAGAGAACAGAGCTGTATATCTTACCTAACTCTGAACAGGCACTCTCTCTGCCCTCATTCCATGAATGTACCACCTCCAGTTGCAACGGCACACTTTTTAATTCTCTTCCAATTTCAAATTATGAACAAGGGTTAAACTACATCCCTCTGACAGCTCAGACTGTTTGGGGAGTACATTTTCAGCCTAGGGAAATTAGACTAGCAGCTTCCAATAATATAGGAGAATCACACTAATTCTCACTACACTAATCCAGCAACTCTGCAGTATCACAGAGAAGCTGGTATTCTCCCCCCACATTTCATAGAGATTTATTAAAGGTGACCTGCAAAACAGAAAAAAATGGACATAGGCCCTTTAAAGTTTTTTTTTAAATTATTATTATTATGTATAAGGAAGATTGAAGTATTTTTAAATTAAGGGTGTTGGCTTTTTCCTGCTTGTTTCTTATATTAATATCTGATTTATTTATTATTCTTATATAGTATTAGTATTTAATGACTACCTTAGACTGTGGAATTGTCTACAACAGGGGTTGTCAACTGGGGGTATGCGTACCCCTGGGAGTATTTTGGAAGGCCCCAGGGGCCATGCAGCAATGCTGTGGAGAAGCCGCTGGCACTCTCCCCCTGGATGCTCATCAACCAGCCACCAGGACTGAAAGCCCCTGGTTTACAACTTAAATTGTGCTGGTTAAACTGAAGTAGTGCTATTAAACCCATTTCATTAAACACGTGCAGAAGGTTGAAGAACACTGGCTAAATCAGGCTTCTCACTGCTAAAACTGCATTGTTAAAAGCCACTCCAATTGAAGAGTGTGTATTAAGGGGTATCCACTAACTTAAGGAAATCAGTTTCAACTATACAGGCAAAAATTTGCTCTTAAAAAAACCATGTGTGGTACACACTACAGTTTAACTCGAGTTAATTAACTGCCAATTAACTAGAGCTAGTTAACACACTGAACATAAGAGTACACATAATCCAGGATGCATTTGTTACCCTTCCACCCCAGACAGTTAAAAAAAAAAACCAAAACAAAACCACTCTCTGATAGATAAACCCAAGACTTAGGGTGACTGGAGAATTAGTGAAATGGCAACATCACACAAGCTTGGAGACTGAATGCTAAACGAGTGACAGGGAAAGAAATGTTCTTAGTTTGTTTAAGACATTTCATATTTGTTTTGATTTATTAAGAGGCATTTCGTTTCAATCCCTGATTAACATTTTAATTTTGGAAAAAGGGTGCCTGTTTCAAAAGAGCCAACTTGTATCAATAGTGGCATGAGAAAACAACAGTAAGCATGTTTCCGAGTCCTCCAAGAAAAAACAAATTTCACATTCTTGATGTTTCCAAGTAAAAAAATAATAATTTAAAAGTAAAATTCAGGTCTTTAAAGCAAAAAACAAAACCAACAAACACCACCCCCCAAACCAAAAAGAATCCCATTCAAAAAAAAATAGCTGCAGGTCTCTTTTAAGAGGGCAGTGAAGCAAGGACTGCCTCTAAGGCTGCCATCCAGATGTGAGTGGACATTTGATTCCCTGGGGACAACTAGAGGTTGTGCTGCACAATCTTGTGCAGCCACTAGGTATAGGGAATGCCTGTGCCACATGCTAGAGCACACATGGCAAGTTACTCCAGGTGGGGTAGGAGAGGCAGGAGCCAGTACTGGCCTGGCTCCAGCAGCCTTACCTGAGGTCCTGGTGTTGCCAGCCTTACCTGAGCAATCCTGCCATGTGTAGCCTGGCTGGCAGCAGTGTGGTTCTGGGCGGCCAGGTGGCAGCACACATTGCTGCTGCATGTGCTACTCTGCTTTATTTTTCTTGGGGAGGTTTTCTGACTCCTGGATATCCAGGGGTAAAAAACACCCTATATGTTGCTCCCTTGCAGCCCAGAGAACACTGGAGCATGTGGTATGTTTGTGGTGCCACATACTGTACACCCGTGTTCGTCTGGACATGGCCTACAAGGGCATTGCATTTATAAAAGACACTACCTCAAAACTACTCAAACTCCAGAGATATTATAAATAACTAAAATTAAACAACACCAGCCAGGAAATATACGACAATGTAATATCCTTGGCTGCTTTATTCTGGCTGGTTTCTCACTAATTCTCAGAATTTGGTCATTTGCATTTAATTTTGAAGTTATTAATGAGGTTCTATATTATTAGCTCTTTCTACATGGTAGGTATGAGAGTGGTAACTTAACAACTTAAGACTTTTTTTTAAGGTATGAAGGAATATGGCAGTCACCAGCCAAGAAAAACATCCTCTAGACCCCAGTACAAACTAAACAACCCATATGATCCCTTAGTTTAGCTCAGGGGTGGGCAATTATTTTGGGCAGAGGGCCTCATACTGAGTTTTGGCAAGTCATTGAGGGCCACGTGACAGGCAGCCAGGGGCAGATAAATATTAATTTTCCAAATGTTTTAGGGGCCGCACGAGCCAGACAGAATGGCCTAGTGGGCCGCATCTGACCCGCAGGCCGCATTTTGCCCATCCCTAGTTTAGCAGGATTCAGGGGTCTGCAGATATCAGATCTACTGAAAATGGATGGGACTTGTCTGTAGCTTGACTCACTAGCTTGTGACAACTACAGCCTACCTCATCTTTGCCAGGATTTTACCATGAGTTGGCTAGCTCAAGCTAAGAATACACTTATTTTCTAATGAGGACAGGCACAGCTCTTAGGTCTCTGCCAGGGGAACGTGAAAGGGAGATCACAATGACTTTGAATACAATGCTAGTCACAATGTTTTCCAAAACAGCTAAGGAAAGATTTCAGAAGCACTAAATGCAGACAGATTGACAGAAATGTATGGATCACCCGTGCAGGGGATCCCACTGGAATTTTTTGGTGATTTATTATGCTCTGCAAATTGTAAACTTTTATTTTAAAATAATTACCAGTCAATTTTTATCTTTGTTCCCTGACCAAGGTACAATTGGCCCTGCAAATAGGGCAACAGCTAACCTAGCCTAGTCTTAACCACATTCCCCAGCCACAAAACAAAGGCAGAAATTCACCCCTCATTTCCTCCTCTCCCCCTCCTCTGTCCCACCCCCTCACTTCCCACCAGGAGATGCAAATCTCAAAGCATAATTGGGGCAATTTAAATGTTGACATTAGGATTTATTTTATAGCCAATGACAGAACAAAGGTTCAAATAACCTCTTCTGCCTTTGTGGGGAGAGGGATGAGAATGTCAGATGCATAGCCAGAAGGCTGTGGGTGTCATGCCTCAGCACACTACATATATAATTCCCTACCTCCAAAGAAACCAGCAGGCAATTTACATAAGAGTTATTAGACCCTGTAGCTGTACTAATTTTTACAAGCCTCTTTTTCTGCTGTGAGCCACTAGAGTTCTTCAGTCATCTGCTAATCTGGGAACCCCATGTCACTTGGATGCCAAAGGAGTTGCAGTGTGATCGTATGACCTATGAACACACAGCCCTAGCCATGGACAAACCTTCCAAAACTCAATAGATCCATGGAAAATAGATATGCCTATTGATGTTTGTTTTGTATTTAAATACATCTGAAGCACATGATGTATCAGAGGCAGCGAGTCAATCCTAGTATGGCAGGAGATGGACGCCACAGAAGAGGAATAAAGCCAAAAGGAGGGAAAGCAGTGACTGGACAGGAAGGGACAAAAAGAGGGACATAGATGTGACAAACCGAGATCGAGGGGCAATGGTGGAAAGGTAAGGCTGCCACATGGGCTCAGACAGCACAGCAGTGGAAATGAAAGGTGGCCAAGGAAATACCAACATTAAACTGTGACTATGAAGAGTAAAGTGAATAGACACCTGGCCAGGCTATCCATAATCACTCTTGCCCGGGCACACGACTCACTGCCTGTATGCTCCCAGTAACGTGCAGTAAAGGCAGAACGTGACCAAAATACAGAAATTATGACCAAGCTGAGCAGGGACTTGGAGGAAACTCCCCTCTCCTTCCATCCCATTACTCTGAATAGTTTCAGGAAGGCCATGATCACTCACTCACCCTGGTCAGGGTCCCACCAGACGAACCCATGTCACTGGATGTTTGTATTCAGACATCCAGTGTATGGAGAGTAAATGTATACGATGCAATCCAAAATGAGTTATCAGGTATTACCAATGACTTTGCAAACTGATATAATAATGGCAGGAAGACTACATTTTTAAGAAAGCCTAATTGCAAAGAATTAGTGTTTGTACAGTGAAAAACCGGCTTACAAGAGACCCTGAGGAACTACTCACTCATTTAAAACATTTCCAACACTGTGTCAAAAGTGAACTCTCCCTAGCAACTGCCAGAATATTCTGCTTTTTATAACAATACAGCTGCAAGTGAAAGAGAATTTTTCAATTCTTCTGGAAATGTGCTAGAAGCACTTTCAGGTACTGCCCCATCAGTATTTGCGGTTTCATAAATACAGCTTGGCCTGCCGTCTCCCTCTCTCTCAAGTGTTTTCCTCTTCTCTCTACATATGTGAAAGAGAAGAGGAAAACAGGCCAAGCTGTATTTTATTTTTTACATGGGAAATTTTTTTTTTTTAATTTTATGTAGATCTCTACATAAAGGAAACTAACCATACAGGGGAAACAAAGAAACGGACAATATACAATCTACCTTAAGTAGTAACGCTAAATTTATGTAATCTCCTTCTCTAATGGTAATGTGAAATGTTACTTGTACAACACTAGGTTCAGACCACAGTGGGATTTTTTTTTTTTAATTTCTGGTATTGCTTTTACTAACTGTCGGAAGAAGAGGCTCCAAAACTGTAAGCACAGTTTTGCATACTCAAAACTCAGGCTTGCAAACAACTTAGTAAGTATGTAAATAAGCGGCTGTGCATTCAGGCAGCTATTTACACAACTTGCAGACTCAAAGGTAGAGAACTCAAAAGCGGATGCAGCAGAACAAATGATGCTCTTTATGCACTTTTAGAAGACAAGTGAGGCCATTAAAATGTTTAAATTTGTGAAATGTGCAATTTTACCTCCTAAATTAAAAGGAATTATGTTCCTTATGAAATTACAGGCACTTTTGTCTCAGATTATTTAAAGGCATTAAAATATCTAGGAAAAAAGTCTGATTTTGGATTAGAACAGTAGAATTGGGAACATGGAAAGTGTCTGTGTTTTGCCAAAAGCAGTATTTCATTACTCTTCAGAATTAGCTGGCAGCATTTTGCAATATTTACTAAAGTGCAAACCAAATGTTTTCATCTGGACAGAAATCAAACTGTGGTATGTTACAACCACAACAGAAATCATTTCAATCCAAAAGCCTTCTCTCTAATTTGGGCTGTGTTTTCTGCAAAACTGGATTCTTCTTTGTGAATTATTTACACAGACCCCCTCCTCCCCTCCTCTTAAGCCCCTTCTCTTCTAACAATTAAATGTAGCCCAGCTGTGCTTTTGGAAAAAAAGACTAAAACAATTTAAGGTATCACAGTGTTAAGAAAAAGGCAGGTTAAGATATGTGGGTTTAAGTCTGCCCCAATAAATAAATGGCATGCCAAGTACTACATTGCTACCCCTTTCCAAAAGTTTGGTTTCTCTCTAACTCTGACACAGGCCCCATTTTAAGGCTAATACAGGTGGAAAAATTTGCTTCCTGAATATGACAGACAGGCTTGCACCTTGGTGCTAAAAACACAGGGCCAGATTCTCGTGTACAGTAGGGCCTCTATGCTGCTCAAGTATTCTAGCTGTGAATGAATGCAGTTCACCTCCACACTTGAAGGTCCTTTTACATAGCAAAGATGGTGTAACCAATTAACGCATCAAACACCCAAGTGCTTTATCTATCTAACTCCATGTGCAGGGGTAGACGCATGACCTAGAGAGTTCTCTGGTGCTCGAATAGTGGGAGAAATCTCCCTCCAAAGCAAAGCAAGGAACCCACAAACTGTCCTTCAAATGAAGTACTCCCCATTACCTCAGGATGAACTGCCTGATATTACAGCTATGCCATACAGCCCAATTTCTTCTTTTTTCCCCCCTTCAAAAGCCGCTTGTGAAAGCAGCGGAGCATAGGACAATTGTTCATCCTTTGCAATGCACACAGAGAACAGGCAGCTGGACAGCAGATATTAAAATGATAAATTGAAGTTTATGGGACTTCTATATACACTCTGCTCACGTGAAGACCTCAAAAGAAAATTTGAGCCACCTAGTTTCAACAGGCCTGACCTTAAGCTACCTGAAGTCTGGAGTGGGCCCACCTGCAACCCCAAACTTTATACTCCTTTCCCCCATGCACAGACTGCTATGACTTGGACATAAGCTGAAAGAGTCTAAAGAATGATCTTCCTGATGCTACCATACAGCCTAACTGATTAGCTTGTATGGGAGCAATTTGTGGTCCATCATCAGCCTTCTCCATCACAGAGGTGGTATCAGCTGACTACTTGCTTCAATTCTAGGTGCACGGACCAGCATTTTCTTTTCCTCCAGTCCAGTTTTATAAAGGGATCTGGGATACTGCAGATCTGTCTGATTTCCCAGGAGTCAAAGAGCTGTGGATTCTCACAGATGATAAAGTATAAGTCTTCCTTCTCTCCATCTATTTAAGTAGTAATTCCAGAGTAGCCAGAATCACTGAAGGTAACTTTTGTTTCTCTGCAAGGTTAAACTTACCCTTTTTCACTTCACTGTGATATGTGAAGAAAGGTCCCATTTTTTGCACTTATTAGGCTCTTGTCTAGCCTGGAAGAGTTTCAACTCAGTTACAGTAGGCTTTTTCCTAAAACTTCACACTACTGCTTTCATGGTTTCAGCACCAGAGAACAGCACCTTCAAATCACTGTAGATAATTATCTAGAAACAGCAACTCAAAGTACAGCAGCAACTAAAAAAAACAGTCAATAAAAAGCTGGGCATCATTAAGAAGGTAACCGAAAACAAAATGAAAACCATCATGTCACTATACAAATTCATGGTGTGCCCATATCTTGAATACTGTATGCAGTTCTGGTCTGTACATTTCAAAAAGAGTGTAATAGAATTAAAAAAGGTACAGAGAAGGTCAATTAAGATGATCAGGGTAAAGAGCAGCTGCCATAACAGGAGACAATAAAAAGACTGCGACTTCAGTTTGGAATGGAGAAGGCTGAGCAAGGTACTCAATAAAATTAGCAGGAGACAGGTTTAAAACTAACAATAGAAAGTACTTTTTTGACACAGTGCATAGTTAACTTGTGGAACTCATTACCGTAAGAGGTGTAGAGACAGGCAGTATAGCCAGGTTCAAAAAAGGGACTAGACAGAGTCATAGATGACAGGTCTATTAACAGCTATTAAACAGAACACTCAGGGATATATTCTTTGGCATTTCTATACTAATGATGAAGGATGGCAAGGAGGGTAATGAACAGAGGACAAATCATTCTAGCTCATGGGTGGGCAAAATACAGCCCTCAGGCTGGATTGCATCTGGCAGAGGAACTTTGTCTGGTCTGTGGTGGGTCCCTTGTTCCCACCTTGTTCCAGGTGCTGTCCTTCCCGGGATCACCACCCCTGGGCATCCATCAGGGTTGAGGCAGCTCTACAGCTGGACCATCTTTCTAGGCAGTGGTGGTGAATCCTGCTGCTGCCACTGGCCCCTGGTACTGCCAGGGGCCTGTGCGCACAGCCCCATCCCCAAAACGCCCCATGCCCACTCTGGACTTGATCTGGCAGAGCAAAGGAGGCAGAACCCATATGTAGCCCCAACCCTGGCCCACCCTGTACCTGCTCTGGACTTGCCTGTCCATGCTGAACAGCAGCAGTGGTGGAAGCTGCTGCTCAGTGCAGGGGAAAGCAGCCCCTTCCCTTTGCTGCTGCCAGGCCCTTCTTGCTGCAGCTCCCCAAAGCCTGCACCTGGGCTGCCCTGAGGCTCCCCTGCACTGCCACCACTGCCCCACTGGGTGGCTCAGAGGTGGTAAGAGAGAGGAGCAGCAGGGCAACCCAAGTGCAAGCTCCAGGCAAGAAGGACCTAGCAGTGGTAAGGGCAGAAGAGGGGGCATTTTTTCCCGGGCCCAGCAGCAGCTTCTGCCCACCCACTGCTCCTGCTCAATGTGGATGGACAGTCCAGAGCAAGCACGGGGTGGACCAGGGTTGAGGCTGTGTGGCAGGGTTCTGGCTGGTCCATTGCTGGTCCACTCCATTGGGCTAAGTCTGGAATGAGCACAGGGTAGGCCAGGGTTGGGGTTGTGTGTGCGGGTCCTCACCAGTACCATGGGGCTGAGGCCAGAGGCAGTGGCAGCAAAAAGAACCTCCCACACCCTGGGCTGCCTAGAAAGGCAGGGTGGGCTGGGGTCAGGGCTATGTGCTGTTGGCAGTGGCGTATGGGCACCGGGATATTTTGGGAGGCAAGGGGTGCTGATGGGCCCACAGCAGCTCCCCAGAACTGCCTATATGGTCTGTTGGCCCAAATAATTGTCCACTCCCGCTCCCTGCTCTAGATATACCCTATTCTCTGTAGAAAGCAATAATTCTCAACCTGGGGGTGCCTTGAGATCCTTTACAGGGTGCCACACCATATTAGTAATGTTAGATAAACCCAGAGGTTTCACATATGAATTCAGTGTCAAAAACATTCAGACCTTTGTGGTCTTTCTGAGTTCTTTGCAACAGAAGAACTGCTCTATTATTTTTCTGTAGTCACAAAACAAGTGAAAACTAAGACCTGGCATTTTCCAAGAGGCACCCCGAGTCTAAAGATGAGTGCCTCGAGTCTAAAAAGGTTGAGAAGTACTACTGTACAACATCCACTCCTGCCACTGATGGGAACCAGATACTGGGCTAGATGGACCATTGGTCTACATTAGTATGGTACTTCTTATGTCTACCAGCTGGCAGGGGGTAGGGGAGGGAGCACAAACCCAGTTTTTAAATTAACTCCACTGCAGTTCACCTTTACTATTACATAAGTGCTAAAATGCAAGATGTACATGATGTTAGCCAAAGAAATTCAATTAAAATGTTGCACTGCTGCAGATAAGATGAGCAGAAGTGCCTGTTTAGAGAGCCTCACTGGTATGAATAAGAACAGGCTGCTGGTTGGATGCTCTTCAAAAAGGAATCACAGCTTTGAAATCCCTTACTATCCAAATGTGCCAGCTCTGATGGCCTGCAGGCCCACTGTAAAGTCCAATCTTTATTCCTTTCAGATACTTGAAAGAGTGTGTGAGTGTGAGTGAGGGGTGCGGGAAATGTTCAAAAAAGCTGGGGAATAGTTTTAGAGGGATGCAACTGCAATTTCAAGCAGCTAAAAGACTCATGGAAGTCACAATGGTGCATTTCCAACCAAATGTCCCTAACGCTCTTTTAAGCATTTCTGGAAATGTATGTATTTTCTTACTCGCTTCCATCTTCTATGTGTTTTTACCTCCTCTTCCTTCCTTCCAGTGCTAATCCTTTCTTCACACCTTCATCCCTACCATTTTCTGTCATTTCTTCTTTACTCTCTCCTTCACACTTTCCTATTTTTCAATGTCTTTTCTTGTCATTGTCTCTCATGGCCCCTCCGTGGGCTCTCCAATCCCCACTAGTTCTGTTGTCTCTTCCCTTTGTGCTCCACTTTTTTGCTCTAACTTTCACTTCCTACATTCTCACCCCCTATATCCCTTGCCTTCCCATAGATCTATCACCCCATCTCTCTCTCTCTCTCTCTCTCTCTCATATTCAAAGCCCTTACAACTGCTCTAATTACCAAATTATCCAGGCTGGTGTCACTTTGATACAGCTAACAGCTTTACAGATGAAAGGTAATCTTCTAACAGAATCTAAAAGTACTTTCTTATTTAGGTTTGACATTTTCTTATGCCCCTCCATTCCAGAAACCACAGCTTAAAACGACACATGAGAAACACAGGAGATATTCCCTATTAAATACCAGCAATAGAAATAACCAGGCCACTAAGTTTTGACTCCCGAAAAAGATAACAGCTAAGTGGGAACCACTTTCAAGAGAGTTGAGTGTCATGTGAAAACAAGGTCACTGAAATCTGCTGAAGTTACAATGCACACGCATTTTTATGGTGGTGACAGTGAAGTCACACTGCTGCAAAACCATAAACAAACAGGAAACAGGCTGACACTGTTAAATAGCACAATGTACGTGCCTCTGTGTGTGAGAGAGATTCTGCACTTTGCAGAAGATCTGTTAGAACAGTCTGGAAACTATATTTTTAAGACCTTAATAATTAAGATATTTTAATTTAGACACCACTAAAATTTACTAGAACATAATTCCCAGGCCTCCAGCTTAATTAGAATACTTGTCCTGGGAAAATTTCCTGAAGTTGGCTACTAATCATAGCTTTTCTGCTATAACCTTCCCTGTAAGAACCATCTCCCCTGAAGGGAGGAGGATGGGAAGAGAACCAATTTTCTAACTTTTATTGCTTCACTGTAACATTTTCAAACATAAATAATTGTGGAGAGTAAAGGCAACTTAAGTACACTAAAACAGAAGCTATTAGGAATAATTTTATCTCAGTCAAAGACAATATCGTAAAAGCAGAGAGCATTGTACATGTTTCTCTCGTTTCTCTCTACATGCGTTACTGAAAGATACTAATTATGCCTTTGGAAAAGGGCATATGGGCTCCTTCAAAGAAGCTATTTAAAGATAAGAATACTGCAGGCAAACACTTCAGACATATCTGCACTATTCTGCCCAGTCTTGTGTTGGAAATTCTAGGTCAGGATTTAAAACTAAAAATAAATGAAGAATAATGCTGCCAAACCTTATCAAACCTGGTCAATACTATATTTCCAAATATCTCAGAACATCGATCAGTTTTTAAAGCCTTTTCATCTGGACCAACGAGCTTTAAAAAAAGGTAGATGCTACTTTACATCCTCAAGTGAAATGTTTGAAAAAATAAATACTGATTTCCAGAACGTCTATAGCTATTAATATTTCTAGTAATAGAGGGTGACCATACATCCCAGGCAAACCAGGACAATCCCAGCTTCCATAGCCTGGCCCTGGCTGATTGGTCAGAAGTCCCAGAGCGGAGTTCACTGGGGCACCAAACCGGCTTGTGGGAAGGTACTGGTGCTGCTGTGCAGGAGCAAGGTGGGCTGGAGCAGATGCCACCCTGCTCACACATAGCATGTCCTTGTTCCTGCATAAGAGCAAACGTTGCTGCCTAGCCACCTGCCAGGCATATCATGCTGCTCCGTGCCCCCGCCAGATTCTGCTCTGAGACTTCTGATCTACAGGCCAGGACTGGACTATGGAAGTGGGGACTGTCCTGGTTTATCCTGTGCTAATGCAAACCTGAAGGTAAATTCACTCTTTCCCAAATTACAGTTTGCCTAAAAAGTAATTAGGATCAAGCTTTCAGAGGCAATGTGATCTATAACCCAAAGTGATATAGACCCCTACATATGAATCTTTATTCCTTTTTTGGAACTGGAGTGTTTTCCATGTAATGGTATTGGAAAGAGGTGCCATAGAATTAAATTAGTATTTATCTGCTAAAAGGTATAAAGAAAAAAAAATCCATCCCCAGAAGCAGTGTGCATTTCTTCTAACTGGAATTGTTAAACTACTTACAAGGGAAAAAACCCCCGTCAAGGTCCATTTACAAAGTACTGATGGGAGCTCTAAGTTTGCAAAGCTTTGTCCATTTTCTGGGTAGGGATTTAGAGAGAGGAAGAACAGCCTCACAGAGGAACGGAGCTAGTTCATTGGCTTGTATCGGCAGGGAAGATTTACTCCTATAAGCATTGTTTGTTCAACACTTGAAAGAGGTTTAATGCTTTTATGAAGGAACACAAAAGCAATAAGACCTCGTGGACTGCAATATCAAGGTTTGATATTTTGCAAGACTATCTGGAAAGGGAATTTTGGCAGGAAACCCAATTGGGTCTTATAAATTCTCCACTGTTCTGATATGTTTTACAAGATGTGACTGTACACTTCATTTCAAATATGCTCCCCCACCAACCAAAGCATTGAGGCCTACAAGCAGCTCACAAAAGTCCACAGGTCAAAGGCTGGGCACCCCATTCTGAGCGCTAGAGTATATCAGAACATATACCACAAACATTCGTACTTTGGTGTAAGTTTATACTGTGTGTGCATTTGCTACTTCAGGGAAAAAATATTATTGAGTAAAGTATTACATGCTAGTTTTCCCTGAGGGGATGTTCACACTCAGGCATCACAACTCATACTCTCGACTTAGCAATCAATTAAGCCCCAACCTAGCACAGTAGTCTGCTGAGAGACCATGCTGAAATCAATGCATGTGAGCAAGGGATCCATGCTAATGGGTCACACTGCAAAACTGAGACCTGTGCTGAACACTTTTTAAAGAAAGAATGCTATTCAATTGCATCATGATACTAGGTTACCATTGATCACATAATTGCCACAGACTAAGTACAGACAGTCAAAAAGCCAGAGGCTGAATTGATTCAATCTTTACAAGTTGGTCTAAGCTGCATAGATTGAACCGATAAGAAAATGAACAGACATTCACTTTTGATTCTGGAAATGCAGCCAGATGCCTGCAGTGGCCCAGGCCAGAAGTTGCCTCCCTGCTCCACTAAAGCACACAGCTCAAATCGAGGAGATCTGGGACAGAAATTCAATAAACTAATTTAACCCGATTCAGTTAAGTTTGATACTACATCCAACCACGTTTATCTTAAACTGGTTTTGACCATTTTTAAAGCATTTTATGTGTGCTGAACTTCTGCTTTGTTACAGATTTGAACTGGTTTCCAATCACTTATGCTGGTTTATGTGTCATTTCTGTCCCTAGCTACAAAGATTAAAACCTGCCAGGAGTTTTAGTATTTTATGAGGGAGAAAAGGTAAAACACTGTTTAAGGTTTTACCTGTACAATTCAGTAGGAAGTTGCACAGCTGAAGCCACCAACATTTTTGAAAACTTGTCTCTCTCAATTTCTGTGTATCACTTGCAAGGAAACAAGTTTTCTACTACAGATTTTCCTTTCGCTACACTTGCACGAATGGGGAGGAGTCAAGGACAGTAGAAAAACAAGAGCGATATCTGAAGAATGAAGGTCACAAACTATCAAAGGATAAGTTTTTATTCACTTACGCCCCAGTGTTCTAGCCTATGGTTGCAAATCAGTACTGTCTTTCTGCTTAGCAATCACCAGATAATCTGACATTAAATATTTTATGGAATGAGAAGCATGGATGGAGATGTGTTGAAGAATATTTGGGTGAAGGAGACATAAGGGACACAGGTGCTAAGCTAGACACATCAGATCTACATTCCCATCCCACTTTCCAAATTACTTTGTTCACTCTTGCTCCCCCAAACAGCAATATTGATTTCTTCCTCCACAAAGATATTTATAAGTTCTAGGATACAACAAAAATACACAAACTGAACATTTCTGAATCTGTATTTCAAAGGGATGTATTCATCATTTTATTTCAAATAAAAGCTTTGAAGGGAAACAGTGTAACACACATTTGCCACAGCCTCAGGCAGAACTGTGGAAGTTGGGGAAAAAAGGTCATATTTTTAAGTGGCGTGTTTTTAAAAAGGAAAAAACCCACAATAGAACTGTGATTTAAAGGGACTAAAGCAGGTATAGTTAGGGTTAACTATGAGATGCTACAGCCTGCTTTTTAAAAAGATTAAAAACTGAATTTTTTTCCTGATTCTTTTACAGAACCAATATTCTCTTAAAGCAAGTCTACCCAAGTAGAGCAAACTGGAATACATAATCATAGTGTTGATTTTGAGAGAGGTCAGGAATGGACAGTTAGCTTCAATAAGCCTCTCTTCCTTAACACAAATAAGCTAAGAGGTTTTTGTGATGTCTTTTACTGGACCAACTATATAACTACATTATTTAATTATACCATTGGTCCAATAAAAGACATCACATCATAAAACAAACAAACAAAAATTTTTCTTCTAGGCACAAAGTGTGCACTTTTAATCACTTGCTAAAGTAGGGTAGTGGTTCTCAACCTTTTTACTCAGGGCGCTACTCAGAAAAATGCCAGCTCCTAGCTTCTGCTCATTTTTCTTAATGACAGGGCGGAAAAAAAAAACAGAGTAATTCTTCTGTTGCAAAGAACTCAGAGAAATCACAACAGGTCAAAATGTTTTTCACCTTATGGATTACTATTTGAAATCTCTGGGTTTAATCTTGTGAATCACATGTAGGTGTTTGCATACATAACAGCTACATGGCACCCTAGCTGAGAACCACTGGTGTAGCACCAGGTTTAAGCCTCTAAAGTTCTCCTGTCAGCTTATCCATCAGAGGTGCAATTCCTGAAGGACATGGCTATGCCAGAGGAAGCCCCTTAACACAGACATAAGCTTATCCTGCAAAAATGTGCTGTTCCTGGTCTAGGAGGTATAAGCTGCATCCATATTAGGGATGCTGTATACCAGTACAACCATTCTACCAAGGAGTAGTCTGGCTATGTCTACACTAGGAATAAGAATGCCTGCATATTATATCAGCAAAATGCTGCTACTGTGGACATGCTATGGGGACACACCTGTGTACTGCACCAGCACAGTGTAACTACCTCCGCCAAGCAATAACAAGCTTTGTCAGTATAAACACAATACTGTCTGTATAAGCGCATGTAAACTTTGGGCTTCTGCTGAAATAGTGACTCTAGCTAATGGTCACACCACTTCAGAGCCAGGCTGACAGAAATCTGCAGTGCAGATCCAGGCTAAATCTCTTGATTTCTCACTGGAAGTCAGCCAAGTATTTTTTTTTGGGGGGGTGGGGAGGGGAGGCATGGTAACTGAGGAAAACCTTTGGAGTTTTCCACCTAGCATTGTTTGCACATGGCAGGATGGAGGGACGGGGGTCACTTCACACATTCTTTATCAATCTCAGTCTCATCTCTTGAAAAGTTCAGTATCACCAACATATAACATTTTTATATGTAATTTTTTTCTTACATGGGTGACTCTGACCTTTTAGGGAGATGAGACTAAGATACACACGCCAGTCCCATATTGGATCAGCACTGATATAAGGAAAATTGACTGAATTGGTAATCAGCTTTATTTTGGCTGATGTGGCCAACAATGCCATGGATAAATGCCTGTACACGTGTGCAGCCCAGCAGCAGCTGAGTCCAGCTGGTAAGTGTGTTGTGTGGGGGAAAGGAGGGCAGATCGAGGCCCCTGCGGTGCAGAAGGGAGTGGGGGATGGAGCTGCAAATGGCTCATTGGGGGAAGGGGGGCAGCTCTCACCACTATGTACATCCCTAGGAGGGCGTATAGAAGGCATGTACGCCTGAATCTGCGCATGGGGTGAGGGTGGGTTACTGCTGCAGGCTGGGCCAGGGTGGCACCCGGGGGTGGGTGGGAAGGGGGGGATGCACAGATACAGAGAATTTGGGGGTAGTTGCAGCCCCTACCCATAACCCCAGACTCTATAGCTAACGACAGAACTTACACATAAATTAGTTTAAGAGATCAAAAACCGGTTTAAACTTGTAACAGAATAGAAGTTTAGGGCACATAAACCAGTTTCAAAATGGCGGAAACTGGTTTAAGATAAACCTGGTTGAATGTAGCATCAGACTTAACTGATTTAGGTCAAACCGGTTTATGAAACTTCTGTCCCAGACCCCTTCCTGATTCAAGTTAAATCAGAGTCCCCCAGCATCCCACCATTTTGAAGCCCTGGGCTGGGCTGTCTGCTCCAAAGAACAGGGCTGGCCCCACCCCTCTGCTCCCTATCCGGAGCAGAAGGCTGGCTCACTATCCTGCCCCCCCCCCCAGGCAAACGCCTTCTGGAGTTTGAGGCCAGGGAAGAGACTTAAATTTCCCTTCTGCTGAGTGCAGACCTGCCCTGCCCTGCTTGCTTAGTGCTGACTGCAACTGCGGACTACAAATCTTAGAGGCATCTGGAAACAGGAAGAAGAAATTATAAGCAACCCCACAGAGTCCTGCTGCTGTTATTGTGGAGTGAAAATCCCAGAGCCCTCAGGGGCAGCAGAAAGAGGAAGTGAACACACAGCCCATGCTGGCTACAGGCCAGCAATCCATGCTGTAGCACTCCCTGGCTTCTGGCTTGAACCACTGCAGGCATGTGGCTGCATTTCCTGAATCAGAAGTGAATGTCTGTTCATTTGCTTATTGGTTCAATTGCAGCTTAGACTAACCTGCAAAGACTGAATCAATTCAGCCTCAGGCTTTTTGTCTGTCTGTACTTAACCTATAAGGTAGTGACAGAAGCATGCATAGAGGATGGATCAGGGGGCAGAAAGCCTCTCTGATTCCACTATCAGTCTTTTAAAGGGGCTTGATTAAAAGAATCAAGTTCAGCTCTCCCACTGCATTTCCCCTCTAGCACTTAGGAGGGGGGAAAGAGGAAATCATTTTTTTTTAAATGGGCAAGCACTGTGTGAAAGAAACCAACACTTCTGCATTTTGAAGTTAAGAACGGATTGCAAATCTTCAACCACACTATAAAACATACATTTCTTTACAACTGAACATCTGCTAGAAGAAATTACAGGTATGAGATCCAAATGTTCATTGCTGAGAGAAAATATTTCAGCCTATAGTAGTGGATTAGGACAAGATATCCATGTCTCATTATTGCATTATTAAAATCAGAAGGTTAAGGGGGGGGAAAAAAAGTCTCTCTCTCTCTCTCTCCCATTCAAGTGATTTTTCAAAACTCCCACATCTGAGGAAAGCTATAACAATATATGTTTAATAAGTAAGCAGCAGAAAAAAAAAATCTGTGTGAATATGCCCATGTGCACACACACGCCAGCTGAATTTTCCCACAAACAAACTGTGTCAATTGGCCCAGAGCACAGCAGTTGCAGGCTGCCAACAGACTGAACAACCTCACAGCAAAGTAAATTAGAAATACATTTCCATGGATTAGCTTTCAAGGGACTAGCTTGAGATTTTAGACTCCACTGGATTCAACTTCTCACAATCCATCTATTAAAAAACCCTGACCATCCCCAACCCTCTTGGGAGGGAGAACTTTGCAGACTGAACAAGAGCATCAAGATAGATAATTTAGCATCCTTGGTCCAAGTTTATGAGCAGTCGAATGCATTAAAAGAGGGATATTCAACTATGCTTCACTAAGAGGAGAAAAATCAAGGGAGACAGCTCTGGGTGGTACTGATCAGTCACCTTTGAGTTGGGAGCACAGCGCTGTAACACAGGAGTGGATTAAGATTTACTGGGGCCCTGGGCAAACAGAAAATTAGAGGCCCCCCTCACATGGCATTATAAACATGAATGCATCAAAAAGCATTAATAAATAGGCCTGTTAAATGTTTACACAGTGCATTAATAAATAAAGCACAACATGTGATGTCAAAATTAACTATTTAATTTTTGTGTCAATTTTGCCACACAAAACTGAATAAAACAACTGCCTTAGGAAAATGACAGATGCATGGGATCACCATAAATGTATAATTGCATGAAAGGAAAGATGTTTTAGTTCAGTGATCATATAGACTCATGTTTGACTATTTTTTTTAAATATACATTTTACATTGTAACTACAGTACGGTAAACTACAAGAAAAATACATGCCATACTTACAGCCTTAAGTAAGAGTCTAAGAATATCATTTATTGTAATTGCAAAAATCACTGATTAAGCAGTAGGCCTACACAATACATCTCAATATCTTTACTGACAATTTAAACATGTGCTAAACTTTATGTTGATCTATACATACATATGCACACATGCATAATCTCTCTCTCTCTCTATACCTGTATCCCTCTCTATATAGCTAGCTATATAGATGTATACATATGCACACTCTTTCTCTCTATATAGAACATACCTCTCTAGACAGACAGACCTGAATGTAATGACTCCTTGGAAGAGCTCACACTTCTCCACATGAGGTGCCATCATTTGGGAGAGCTGCAGACCTCTCTGTATTGGCAGCCTTATTTGGGGTCAAAGCTGCAGGAAGCCTCCTTGCAGGCAGTGGGATTCCCCTTCTTTGCACCCCAAAACAGTCCTTGGCAGCAGGACTAAAGCAATGCACACTGCCCCACAGGGAGATCTGGAGCAGTCTGGGGTTGTACCCCCAAAACACACACAGATGCACATACCGCATCTGCAGTGAACAGCATAGCAGCCTGTCCTGAGCTGCATGCGCTGAGACCTGACCCCTGGGAAGAAGGGAGGGCAGGATCAGACTCCTTTCGGGCACAGGGATGGGACAAAGAAAGAAAGAGACCAGATGGGCAGCGAGTGGCAAGGACAGTGGGGATCCTCACTGTCTCACCCCGGTTGTTCCTATGGAGCAGTCAGACAAGTTAGCAGTCAGCCACCATCTCCCACAGGCTCTCATACATTTAACACGCGAAGGAGTTTCAGTGCTTCACAGGACTTTTGCCTGCAGGCTGGGGAATACAGCGGGCTTCTGCCCCCAGGGGCTGTGCCTGGGCCCTGTCAGCCCATGCATTAATTTGCCCTTGCTGTAACAGCAGCAATAGAAATCTGTGATGCGGGAGTAGTAAACTGACATAATACATGACAGTGGCAAACTTCAGTGGTGTCACTAGATTAGGATGCTATAGCTAGGGCAGGAACAAAGGCATTTCCTTAGATTAAGGAATGGGAAGGAAAGGGCAAGAGCAGTCATCCACTCTAGCACATAAAGCACTGAATAGCTATGCAGGAACTGGCACGCTTGACACTGAAAAAAACATGGCTACAACTTGGGTCTAGTGCCATAATTAGGAGATCGAACATGAAAAAAAAAATGCCCTCAGAATCCTATGTGGAAGCAGGACAAATCTTATCCTGGGAAAAATAGCATGCAACACAAACAGGATCTCTTCCTTTGATTTTACCACAAGACAAAAAGTACCTGGACATCACTCAAAGGCTTTGTCTTCATTGCTCAGAAAGGCACGTTATTACTCCAAGGTCACTGTCACATATTAGCCACCCTACTGTAAAGCCACATTAAAGATCAGACACCAGGAATTTTTCTGCAGGGAAAGTAGGTGACCTCACCCCCCGGTGAAGGGTACAGTGTTCACCTTACCCAGGTGAGTGACAGAGAGGGTCTGGGCTCTGTGCTGGGGCTGTGCCAGCTGCAGCAGTGGAAACTTGGCCAGCAGTGGTGGCAACTGCTGTTTACATGCCCTAAGTGGCAACCAGGGCTGATGCGCCACTCATTATGCTACTGACCTCATCCACCTACCCCACAACAAGCCTACAGCTGCCTTCTCTCCAATAGGATTTGACAGTGAAACAGCTAATATGCATTAGTTATCACATGGTAAACAATATTTTGGAGAGCAACGAGAAAGACAAAGTCATGCTTTTGTTCTAGTCAAACAAAGAAGGTACGGTGAGGACACTTGATAAAGGGCATCTGTATGTAGAGAAAGGGAAGAGCCAACTAGAATTCCTCTCTTTGTGGAAATGACATACAGAGGGTTAAACAGAGCTTCAACTTATTCAAGCAGACAAAGTGAGGGAATAAAGGACAGGGAGGGAGACAAAAACCTAGTCAGGGTTACAGGGTACTAAGCATGAAAAGAAATTTCTCTTTGCAAAATTACTGGCCTCATGTTATAGTCTGATAATGATGGATTCTAACACTCCTGTATACACACACAGGAGTGCTGGACACCTACTCCTTCTGCTCAGTCACATTACTGATTGGAAATGAGTACAATAATGTGTGCAGCACGCTCAAGTGCTGCACTAGGCAGTACTCTCAGCATGGGGCACTGCATCCTGTTCTCTGGATTACTGATTATTTCCCTAGGTTGCTTCAAGATTCCTACCTCGAAGGCAGAGAAATGTAAGGAAATCTTCTGTCTTGGGCTTCCTTTTTGAGAGGTCAGATATTTGAGTAGCGGGAGGGGGTAACAATGGTTCCACTATCTTTATTGGAGTTGTGCTGGGACTGTTTGGCTGGGACTGAGCAAACTTCCTTTGTGCTTGCAGCCTCGGCCTGTGAAAACAAGAGAGAGTATCATGTTAGGCAGAACTGAAAATATAGACTTTCAATTTAAACAGCTCAATGTGTAAAAAGAGGGATAAAACCAGAGGGTTGTCAGTTGCATCTTCCATAATCATATCAACCTGGCAATGAATTTTTCAAGTTAATAGAACTTCATCCTTTTTAAAATGGTTGTAAGGTGCTAACTTAAAGTATTGGCTAATTTTTAGCTCTTCTGTGTGCTGTTTATCCAGCTAGCACCAAGCAACACATAAAGAAGAGAATTTCTCATCAGCTGGCTACTGTAGCACAGGCTTCAAACATTTTAACATACTAATGGACAGATCTGTATTTCTTTCCTTCATGATACCCTCTTCTCTCCCCTCACCCCCTTTTGTTAAAAGGTGTTTTGCTTCTACCCACAGTAGAACCATTTTATATGCTGGATATCTTTAGCTCCATTACAAATTTCTAAATTTGCTAGATCTTCAGTCCAAATGCCCAGATATCCTGAAACTGAACCCTGGAATGGTAATACATTCTTCAGTTGTACTGTTATGCATCTATTACTATACAATTTTGTAACAGCTTCAAGGAAAGTATTATTGATAGGCAAAGAAAACACCAGAGCTTTCCTTCTCACTATCAGCAGCTTGATGGAGATTTGCACTTAGGCTAGTAAAATATTCAGGACAATCTTACAAGCCTACATTAAAAAGAACAAAGACTGCAGAAAGGCAGCCTGAAGGCCTCTCATTCCTGACACTGCAACAAGCTGGATCTCCAATGTAAACTGTATGCTATGCATCATCATGTAAGGTTCAGAGAAGCAATGTAGTTTCAAGTGTTCATGCCAAAAACTAAAAAACTCACCTATTTGAAGACTCTGAAGATAGCAGGTAGCAATAATTACATTTTTCTTTAAAAAATTAGAGAGGAAATATGTTTAAGGGAGAAAGACTGTGGGTGGGAAGGACATTAATTGAAGAGGAAAAAGCTTAGTGCCTCTCCAGGAACCTAATTCTGCAAAAAAAATAAATACATACTTAAGCCTAATCATGACATTTTAACTTCTTTTCTGGACTAAGGAATAGTCAACTGACACTTTGAGAACTCTGACTAACCTAACACATTAGAAAATAAGTGTTTCATAGCACTCAAAAATGCAAACTTTATTCAGAATGCCAGAAGTTAATTCACGATCTGATAATTTTATAAATGCTGGTTTAAAATGTGTGCTTTTGTATCCAACACAAAATAAAAAATACATACATACATACATAAAGAGGAAAGAAAAATAGCCAGCCCAAAGGTGATTAACAGCAGGACAGAGAAAAATATACCTGGAACCCAAAACATCTATTTTTAGAGGGGAAAGGAGATTACTTTCAATTGATGATTTCTTCTATCAACAAAATATTAATCCATTGTGAAACTCAGCTGTGTATTAGGGCTCTGAGAAGCTTTGGTAGCTGATTAGATTTGGAGGAGATTCAGCCTGATTCGGTGACTGAATCTCCAAATCTAAATCAAACCGGGAGACCAATTAAAAGTTCTGAATCAAATTGGAAGCCTCTGAATCGATTTGGAAGATTCAGCCAATTCAGAGATTTGGCCGTAGACTAAATGGACAGCAGTGGACTCACCACACTGGACACAACTGCCTCCAGCTGCTAAACATGTTATGGTGGGCAGAGCAGGGAGGGAAGGGGTGTGGGAGGAGGCAGATCAATGCCCCCATAGCAAAGGAGGGATTAGGGCTGGGACAAGCTGTCCAGCCAGGGCAGGAGGCAAGGGGCTTGGAGAGAGGAGGAGGGGCAGGAGACATAGGTGCACCAGCACTTAGAGCAGGGTCTATGCCCTGCTGTCACTTGCCCAGCTGGGCGGGGAGGGGGTGGGGGGGATGCGAGTGCAGCTCGCTCCGGGTGGAAGGGGACAAGTAGCAGCAGGGCATATCCTCCACAGCCAGCAGTGCCATGTCCATATTCCGCACCCCCACCCTGCGCCAGCTGGACAAGTGGTGGCAGTGCCCACTCCCCTTTATACTGGCTGGGCAAACAGCGGCAGTGCCCAGTCCCCCACCCCACCTGGCAAGCAATGGCAGCACCCCCCCCACCCCGCTCCCCTGTGCCAGCGGGGCAAGCAGTGGCAGGGCAGAGCCTCTTCTCCAAGTGCTGTTGCGGGGTGGCAGTGCTGGGAGTGGGGGCTAGATCATGCTAGGGCAGGAGGCAGCCCAGCTGGGCTGCTTCCCCATCCCTGCCACTAGATTGTGTCAGGGGTGGGAGGCAGCGATCTAGTGCTGGGGTGGGGCAGCAGCCCAGCTGGGCTGCCCCTCATCCCCGGCATGATCTCCATCCCCAGCGAAACGTCGAAACAGGCTTTCTGTTTCGATGGAACAGAACAAAATAGCTGTTTCGAATTGAAATTAAATAAGAAATGGAACGCTGTTCTGTTGAACCGTCAAAACTCAAGGCAAAACGAAATGATGCCATTTCGCACAGCCCTGATGGGTATCAAGAGTAAGATAACAATTCAAGTGCTTGCCAAATATTTTCTAAAATCTTTGGAAGCTTTGTGATGGATATTATATATAAAATGTGCTTGCTCAAGACAGGGTTTTTGGTTGTACTCGTGTTAGTTTAAAGGACATAGGTGCAAATTTCCACCTATTTACATTCTCACTGACATCCTGTCACTTTTAGCTTCCTTCATTCCTTGAGATCTCAGAACAGCAGAGACGCCCTATGCCTGTAGAAGGGTCCTTATACCTAAATGCTTTCAAAGAACATTTTTCCAGCTACTCAGCTGGTCTAATAAAAGATCTTGCTGAAGACAAGGAGGTCTAAATGCTTGGGGCGGGGAAGAAATAGCAGTATTTTCTACATACTTTTTAATAAAAGCAGAAAACAAAAGCAGCATTTACTTTGTTGCCCCTATAATCCCACACCAATTGTCCATGTAGTGAATTATACTCCTTCATGACCAAAACAAATCCACTAAACAGATATTCATATTTCTCGCTTATTTCCATGTCCTCAAGAACTCATATACTGCTTATTATCCAAAAGCATTTATATTCTACCTGGAAGACATCATTTAACATATGCATTCCTTTTATTTAGGAACAATGATCTTTCAGGAAGAACTTCTTTCTACATATCAATCTATGTCTCCCCAGAAGTACTCAGTTTGTAAACCAGAGTGTTTCTACAAATTTATGCAGGCTGAAGAGCTCTTGCGGAGGATGAATGGGATTTTAATTTCAACCAGCTCATTTCTATCACCAAAACTGTGCATGTGACCACAGAAAAATGCTGTGTATTAAATTCTATTCTACCCAAAATATGTACTTGCTAGCCAAAAAGCAGACTGGAAAGGTTAGGGGTTAAGATCTTTGCTTGCTGATGTAATAAGCAAAAAATTCTTACTGCCCCCAGCTGATATGCTTGATACTCTCTTCCAAAGATGCTATAAAAATGTAATTTAAGCAAGTGTTTCTTACAGGTAGCTGTGCATAACCACTACAAGCAAAAAAGACAGCTAAATTGTAATATTTAAGTGGGTGACTTTACAAAAACTTAAGGGTTGAATATTTCACACCTGTCATAAGGTTTAATATTACCCTTTGGAAAAAGGATTAAGCACATTATTTGCAGCATTTAAACCCAATATGTTCAGTTTTTGGAGTGTTGAATAGTGAATAGGGAACAACATGTACATGTACCATAAAGACTAATATTCACTAAATGAATAAATCAAAAGACATGACATACAGTTTCGATGCATACAGTGCATGCCATTCCTTCTGGTTCCACACCAGCACTACCCCCCATCCCCCATATTGCCATCACCTTTTCCAAAGCATAATCCCCAAGTCTACACAGCTCAATATGACATGAACCCACATGGTGCAACCACTTTTCCGGGTGCATCTATACATGCAAATAATGCAGGATGAAGGAGGCAGGGAGCAATCTTGTGTCTCCAGCTGCCTGGGAGCAAATGTGCTCCTGGTCAGGCATCTACAAGTGCATTACTGCTCAGAAAGCAATCTGGAGTGAATGTGATACTTGTCTTTACAGATAGCACATTTACTTGAGATTAGAGCAGGTTACTGCGCAGTAAGTGTCTGCGTGCATAGACAATGAAACTTAATGTGCAATAATTAGCTCTAATCTCAAGTTAAGTGTCTCTTGTACAGTAAATGCACCCTCTAGCCCCTAATTTGAGCCTCAAAGGACTTCTAGTCTAGCAATTAAATCTGACATAGCAGAGCTCCCTCCAGACTGACTTCAGGCCTTGTGCTATGCCAAAAAGGAGACTGAGCTGGCATGTTTGGTCTCTTTTTTTCTCTCATTTCCTTTTTGCCTACAGCATGGTGTAGTTTATGCACAATTTCAATGGCTTCACTTGAGTTAATATTTCCACGTTCTGAAGAACCTCGGTCTGACTTTGATGACCTATTAAACCTGTTTATTTAGCTATACTGGATAAATTGTTGCTTTCCCCCTTCCCTGTTTTGTTCATTATCCCTCTAACTCTGCACATAAATTGCAACTGATCTAAAGAGTTACCTCTTCTCGGTCTTAAGTGAAAGGATCAGTATTCAGTTTAGTTTGGTTTTGTTCCTTTTCCTTCCTTCAAACATAGTATTTTTTTCAATGCTGAATTTTTGGTTTATTCATTTTCTTTGCTTTAAAGTCACCACTGCTTAATAGCTCAACTGCAGATACTTTAGAACTAACTACTGCCTTGTTCCTTGCAATTAAGTCAAGTATAGGCTCTTTTCTTGCGTGCTCCACGATTGTTACAAGAAGCAATTGTTTAAAGGTGTCAAGAAATTGCTTCTCCACAGTGGGCTCCATTGTGATACTTGACAAGTTTATACACGAATCATCCACATTCCTTATTATTCTTGCTTTGTTGGACTTTGCTGCCTCTCTTGATCTCTCTCAATATTGTGCACTCGATATCTTTCTTCTCAATATGGAAGAGAGTAATTCAGATCTACTAGCATATTTGTATTCTTACAGCCATACAAAATCTAACAAGAGAACAATTGGATCCAAGGAATCTTTTAAACAGAAAGCTGCTTTGACATGTTTTCATTTTAACCTGCCCTTTCTACATGATTTACAGCTTGTAGTCAGACATTACAATATCCTATGCCTATCTCCCTATGCCAGAAGCAGGGTATTTGTGCCCGAAAGCTTGCAAAGAACAATTTTTCCAACTATTTAGTTGGTCTAATAACAGATATCACATCTACCCAAACAAATTTGTCTTACAATACCCTGCTCATTTTACTCATTCTATCATATCTAGGTAATGCCTACTCCCCCCTTGCTAGGCATTCTAGTTCACCTAGTTTTTGCATTGAGCTTACTATAAAAAGACATACTATATTTCTTCCCATGTGCCTGCTTGAATTTAAATTCCTTCATCTGATGCCTTGCTGATTTAGCAAAAGATTCCTCTGGGATCTTTACCTGTTCCTGTTCAACATGATGAAGGAACGATAACCTTTGTACACATCAAATTTGACACAGAAATGACAAGCAAGTTTATTTCCCTATACATGGTGAAATTCCAGACATGATGTGCATTTATGCAGGGATCTTCTTATGTCCATAGTGTCACTTATTACAATAAATGCATCTGCAAATGAGGTTCTCCAGACACACACACACACACACACACACACACACACACACACACACACACACACACACTTCATTCAAAAGAATCAAAGCCTCTTTATACATTGTAAAAACTTTTATCTTTATATGTGTTTTAAAATTTAATAACAAAGCATCTATTGCATAAGCACTTATACTTTCAGGCACTTAAGTTCTAGCTTTAATTAAATCAAGCCTGTCAAATGTACTCATTGGAAAACAAAGTCCTTGGGAAGTATGAGACCCGTGCGGATGGAGAGAACATTCTTCACAGACCAATTGGAAAATGCGTTACAGTTTCTCATACAAAGAAGTGGCCGAATGGAATTGTATCAGATCTTCCAAACAGACTCACTTCTGTCTAACAGGAAACATAAAGCACTCACACAAATTGTATTATTTTTTCCTTTTACCAGCCCAAACCCAGTGGTGCAGAATGCCCTGCAAAAGACACTCTGCTGATTATTAAATGCACACTACACAAGTAAATTTTCTTTCACTCTTTCGTCCCAGAAAGTAAAGTTTATGGTTTTAAACTTATCCAGAAAGGAATGAGACAAAAAATTGTTGTTTTACATGTACACAGAGAGATTTAGTAAATCTCCCTCTGCAGAAGCATTTTTGCATGAGTCTTTTGTCCAGCAATGCTGAACGTTGTTGCAATCTCCATAGACATCTGGTATTTAAACATGGCTCTAATGACTGGGAGTTGAAACACAGCATCAGGCACAGTCCTGGGCATGAATTGTACCCCTCAAAGAATGGCAGATGTGAGGACTCTAAGGTACATCCAACTTTTATTTCCTTTCCAGTTTCTCTCTTGCTCTAGGAGTAGTCATTTACTACTTGTCTATATTAGCAGTAAATTACTACTCGCTCTTCTTCCACCACACCAGACTCAGAGACTCCAGCTCGTAGGTGGTGATGAAACTGAAGCTCCAACTATTCCCTCTTCCTTCCCATCTTCCTCCCTTCCCTACTTGCTCTGAGAAGGGAGGAAGATGGCAGGGGCAGAAGCCCCACTTACTCCTATAAACGAGACCTCAAAGTGTAGGTGGCTCCTAAGCAGGGATCCTGGTTTTATAATTAAAAAAAAATCCCCAATTTAAATGAAACACCACTAATTTTATTTAGAGCTATCAATATAGATATATTAGTGGTGTTAAATCACAGAAAAATGTGGATTTAGGGTTACTTTTTTGTAACTGAAAATTGGGGATTTTTTTTTAAATCAGAAAACCGGGATCCCTGCTCAAAAGGCATATTGGAGATATTCTGCTTTTACAAGACGATCAGTAAGCAAGCCATTCAAGTCGAAATCTAGCCCTGTACTATCAAGATCAGTGATTCTTAACCAGGGTGCCAGGGCTGCCTTTAAGCTTAAGGAAATAAGGAGATAAATGTGGGCTTGGATTTGGTCCGTTCCCCAGCCCCTCTGGAAGGACATAAGCACTGTAATAAATACATTTGTTTTTTAAATAGGGTGCCACTCCATTTACAAAAGTAATGGAAGGGTGCATTGAGTCTACTGAGGGGTGTCTTGAGTTTAAAAAAGTTGAGGACCACTTATCTAGTTGTAGGGTGATGCTGTATTCAACTGTATTAGTTATTATCTGATGACAATTTTGTAGTATTTTAAAATGTAACTTTACACTGATACAATCCATGAAGTGCTGTTTCTCAAACCTGATGGCTTTATGCCCACATGGCACTCTCATACCCTGCTACTTCAGCCACCGCAGCTGCTTTCCTCACCAATGGCCAATTCCCTTTACCAGCAGCAATTGGTGGGGAGAGAAAGCAGTGGCAATGGCTGGAAGTAGTGGGGCATGTGTGTGGCTGGTGTAGGGATGTGCTACTGATTGCCTGCATAATTCACATGCCCCTTCCCCAGAGGGGTGCCACTCCACAGTTTAGAAAACAGTAACAGAAAGCAAGGTAAATCTAAATGAGTAACCAGTTTCGGAACTCATACTTACCAAGGCTGACCTTCTGTTTGCTCAATGTCCCTCACCTGTATTGCTTAAAGCTTTTCTTTAAAACTAACAGGTTTATACCTTTCTTTTCACAAATGAACAGATCAAAGTGAAGTCAACCCCAACTATCTCCCTTTAGCTCTTTTATACTGATTCTAAATCCTATCAAAAAAGGCTTTTGTTTTTCAAAAGTGAAATAAAAACACAGGTTTGTAAAAATCTCTTCAGCTACCAATTATAGAAAGGTGTTTGAAAATGAGATCTAATGAAGAGTAATTGATCCTACTCCATCTGCTAAATGACTCTTGTTCAAACCACAGCTGACAACTTAGACATATGTACCAAACACTGAGTGCAACTCCTATCAATCCTGGAATTGAATTACAGGCTTTTCTGACCAAATGCGCTGATCATAAAAAGATGGATGCGATGGACTGCAAAGCTACACCATTTTTCAGTATCTGAACTCTGTGAGAGACTGGAGATTTTTAAATTTGTTAATTTAAAATAATGGTTAATTTAAAGCATGCTCAACAAAGCAAGCAGAGAAACCTGGACCTGCTATGTGCTACTTCTATCTCTACTTTCAAAAAATGTTTAATAACATCTGCACAAGCTATTTTTTTTTAAAGAACAGGTGACATAGCAAGGAGGGCCACAAGGGGCTCCTAGATACCGTGTTGGCCCTAATTATCTGGCAAGGACCCAGACAATTCTAGTCCTCTACACAGAGAAGGGATTACAACAGAAAAAGGATTTCTTTATTCTCCCCTGAAACATATATTGTATAGCAGAGAATTTCCGCTACAGTCTTCACCAAACTCAACTGTTCAATAGACCAGATCTTCTTAGGGAGGGCAAGGCATAATAGTTAGAACAGGGGTGGGCAAAATACAGCCTGTGGGCTGGATCCAGCTCAATGGATTGTATCCAGCTCACAGGTGGGCAGCCGTAAAATCATGGGATCTGGCCAGTGGGGAGCAGGTAGTTCCAACTGCTATCATGTCAGGCAGACAGGCACATCCCAGCTCTGACCACAGCTTATACCAGCACCCAGCTCCTGACCTGAGCAATGGGAGTAGCACCGGCATCAGACATGGACATTGCTGGCAGGTTCCTGCTAGGGATCGGGGTAACCGCCTGAGACTATAGCTAATATGCTGATTATGCAGCATCACCTGTGGACCTGACCAGATGCTCTGATCCCTAGCAGGAACCTGCCAGCTGAGTCCACAGCTGATGTTGGTACCCATCTAGCATTGCTTCTGGTGTGCAGGCCAGAAGCTGGTGTAAACTTCGAGAACATGCTGTAAGTGCAGAATGGTTTGAGGAGGGGAGGCAGAGGGGAGGGGACTTTTAAGCAGGCAACTCCAGGATGGCCATGGCAATTTGCTGATGACCTAAAATAAAAGCCACATTTCTTCATGCTAGTGTAGTTACCTCAGAATAGTGCACAGGGGCGAGATAAAAAGTAGAACCAGAAGACAAACCTAGTAGGATGCACTAGTCAAAGCTGCACTAATCAAATGTGCAACCCCTTTACACTAAGGCAAGTGCTTTCTGCTAAAGGTCCCTGAGGACATTTTTACACATGTTTCCAGTGTGGCACTGGGTGCTTAATTAGTGAGCTGCACTAATTAAAACTGTCTGCGCGTTGCATTCAAGGTTCGAGGTACAGAGGGGGGCTGATCCCCCCTATAAGAAACGAGAGCCCCCAGTCTGTCCCAGGCCTTTCTAAGAAGCTTAGGTGATGGGGACTCCTTCTGGCTGCCATCACTGCAAATCCCCACCAAGAGTCTGAGCGCAATTCAAACGCTGGTCAAATGCATCAGGGTTGCCGCGCATCCCCACGCTGAAAAATGGCAGCAGGGTGCTTTGAATTAAAGCTCATTGGACATGTTTTATTCAAAACGCACCACCATTTTGTCAGTGTAAAGACATGCGGTGACACTGATGCACGCAACACACAAGGCTGCCGGAGCACATCAATCATCTAGTCTGCTCTAATGTGCTAGATTTCCAGCATGCAGGCTCCCCGCATGTGTGTAGGAGCCCTGAGAGTCCCTTTCCATCCATGTTTGGCTCCCATGCACCAGTCACAGGAGTAATTCACAAATACTATTATGCATTATGTGTATTATTCAAACTTCTACATACAAGGCAACAGACTATTCTACATGCCCTCAGATGAGAACATGTTACCTCAATAAACAGAGAAGCAGTTATTTCTGAGGGATCAGATACAGGGATAAAAAACAGAAACAAGATGGAAAACATTCCATTCATGAAGAACAACTCTTTTCTTTTTTTAAGGAAGCACACCGGAGGAACTAAAGAAAAAGGCAAGAAAAAAAAAAAGAAAAGAAAAGAAAAAAAAATAGTTGGGAGACAGGTCAATAGTGTGGGAGAATGATAACTATTGTATCAAACCACTGTGTCAGGGTACACAGGAGGGATACACATTTGGCAGTGTTTGCCAGGAATCTTTGTCTACCAGCAAAAGATTAAGAATTCCTCATGCTGCCTTGGGGAGGGTATGACAACTAAATTAGACCTCTCCCCATGAAAATTTTCCTACAACTGTTTCTATCAGCTTAAGGCCTATGCCAAGAAGTCTTCCATAAATTACAGTCTGCAAATTTCTCTCTAAGCTCAAGAAGATGTAGGCATCTATTTCTGTAACAAGCAGGGGGCTTTTTCATTTAAACTTTTTCTGGTTTCCTGGGAACTGGAGTTTGATGGTAGTCCCCTCTCCGGAGGGAGGCAAGGACCTGTGATGACCTGGAAATGGCAATAGATGGCAGAAGAGATCCTTCTGAATGTCAAAAGGAAGGTCACGCAAAGCCTGCTTTGTCTTACAATAGCTCCTTGAACTCTCACTTTGAAGAAGCCTCATTCTGAGTCTCAGCAGTTCAGTGCAGACGGACCGTCAAACCTAGAGATGGATTCTAAACAGAGGCCTGTACATAGGAGGAAAGAGGAGCTGAGGGGTGGGGAGCAATCCTATCCCCTTGGGCTGTGCTGCACACATGCAGTGAGTTCTCCAAGTTTACCAGCTTGTCAGCAGAGGTTCTGACACAGCGGCTGCTTCAGTATGGTTTGGGACAGGACCCTGTGGTTGAACACAACCACTGCTCACCCCCAGACCTTCAATGGAGTGGTGTTTACCCAGAGAGTCCTGCAGATCTGGCAGAAGATGCACTGATGGCACATGTGCAGAACAGTGGAAGGGGCTGCAACCACAACCCCCTCCCACCTTCACCCCCTATCCTCACCCCTCCTGAAACACCCCTGGGCGTGCACACAAAGGTGCGACTGCAGCTTGTGCAGACATACATGTTAATCTTCATCTAGCTAGCTAGCACTCTAACTACATGAATGCAAGCTTCACTGCACAAACCCATCTGAGATTCCAGTCATACCAGAGTTAGCTACATTAAAGCCATCTTAGGTATTTTGACATGAGCTATGATTATATCATTAGGTTTCAGTGCAGACTAACCTTCAAAGAAGAGCAGGGGAGCTGGGAGAACAGCACTGATAAGACAGAAGAGAGCAGAGCAATGGATCAGGCAGGGGAGGTTGGGCCCCGCTGCCCTAAGGACCTGGCCTGTTGCTAAGGTGGTTAAACCAAAAGGTACAAAAATCAAAGCACCATGACTAGGAAACAAAAGTTTTCACTTCCCCTGAAAAAACTTTTCACTCTATTCAGACAATTGTACAAATGACTTAATTTCTATTTTCTTTCTTGATATATATGAATCTCAAAAGCCACAATCTTGTGCCACCTGTCCCCCTCCAACACTCAGACCTTGGAGACTGCCAGAGGCAAGCAGCAGCAATGCTGTACGGCTATCGTTTCAGCCACCCTTCATTGGGTTGAAAACTTCCTGTTCAATTGATCCTGTTCATTAATCCTTACTATTTAAGTAAATTTTCCCTGTCTGCTAGCAGGAAATGATAAAAGTCACAAGGTCAGTCTGGTTCAGGATAGATTAACCTCTTGCAAAGGTTGCCAGTTGCAGTCTAAGCATACTGGAAACCAGATACCTGCATCTCATGTTGGGTCTTTTGAGTGTTTCATTACCATCTGGTGACCAATCGTTTTTTGGCATCCATTATAAAACCAAAATGGTTAAAGCTGCAGTAACAAAAAAGCTAAAGGTGCACAAAAGACTTTGTATCTATTGCATAGTCTTTATGCTGTTAAGTAAGAAAATAATCTGCTTTGCATAAAGGAGCCATCAATCATATTCACAATCCTGCCAACAAAGATTACAAACAAAAACACACAGATATAAGCTATGAAATGAATATCAACAAATAAGCCTATGTTATCTTTCTATAAACCTGACACCGAAAGCCAAATTATAGAAGTTGCCATCTGCTATGTATGGCTGCCCTTCTTTTCTTGCACCAGGATAATCATTTCTATTAAAACTTCTAAGGCCTCAGCCTTCTCCTCACAGACACCCCAGGAGTCAAAAAGCCCATTCTTGGAAATCAATCAGCCAGATGCTGCCAGTTGTCAAAATAACTCCCCTGCACACCTCTGTTTAAGCAATGGCACATCCTGTCACAAGTCAAGCTACCCTGGAAAGGGAAAAGACCATCTCCCCTTGCACCTCTCCATGGAGGTACACTAAACCCTATGAGAGGGGGATGGTTTGAATGCCAGGGTAGGTACTCTTTTCTCCCTGAAAGAAGTGTAAAGTAGCCGGAAGTAAACCTACGGGAAATATAGCCACAAAGACTACATCACCTCTAGCCAAAAATGTTTCTTCCACAGCCTACCATCCACACAGTCTTCCTTGCACGCTGAATGTATTTTTTTTTTCCCCCTTCTCCTTCCCATTTCTTGGAGCACCCAGGAAGGAGACCTGTTCATTCAGCAACAGACATAGGTGTATAAAGCATATTTTTATATGGATAACGTATTTTCTAAAGGAAAACCAAAGACACTTGTCAGGGAGATGGTATAAGACTCTTTTGGTAGTCATCCTTAGGCTGAAGGGCTATGTCAACTGGATGGAAGAGTCAGTGCTCCACTTTCCCTGCTCCCCCTCCCAACAACATTTATTCTTAGGATATGCTGACACTTGACAAAGGGTGGGTGGGTGTGTGCATGCATGCATGCATGTGTGCGCTTTATCAGCAGGATGATGGACATACAATTAACAGAAAGTAGGCACCTGCCATTTTTACAGCCTGGTGGTAAAGTAACATGAAAGTGCCTTCAGAAGTTGGCCTTGCCCTGTCCTTTCTCCACATAGATAGTTCACATGTATTACTTATCCTGAAGTTAAAAGATATAAAACAAAACAAATTTTAAAAAACATTTTGGCAGTGGAAGCGAAGTCTTATTCTTTGGCCTTCTGCTCTGATGCCCCAGAAGCAGAATCTATCACCCCTCTGTGCCCTGTTGTAATCACACACTTAACAAGGCAGAAAACCAAGGAAAAGCATGGCCTTGATCCAGGCTGCTGCCTACAGATGGTGTGGTCCACGTGGCTGAGCTGCCTATAAACTTGATATTCACTACTCCGCCAGAAACAAGGTGAGTTCTATACATTCAGCAGGAGAGAATTACTGGGTGGGAGTAGCCAGGCTACTAACATGTACAGTAACAGACTAATCTGGAGTGGTTCCAGTGGTGTATGTGTGCTCAGCTAGCCTGTTAAAAACTTCACCAGCTCAGTTGGCCAGCAGTACCTTCCAAGGTCCAGTCTGCATAGCTTTATACCAGCAGCAACAAGACAAACAAAAGGAACAAAACAATCTTTTAGGGCAAGGGCAGAAAATGTGGCATTTGTAAATTTTCAGGGCCACGTGATCTCCTTTACAGTTATTTACAGCAAGTGACTCTGCTAATTTAAACATGCTCTACCATTTAGAGTGAGCTCCATCTTCAGTCACATCAATATATTAGCAAACAACATTCTTCTAGTCACAGATCAGTGCAAAGGGTCACTATTGTTATTATCCCACAGCCATTTATAAACCAAATCTGGCATATCAAAAAAATATCCATGAATGCACGCACGCACTCTCTCCCCCCTGGGTGCTCCAGGTATCTTTTATGCTCCCCCAGAAGGTGACTATTTTAAGGCCCTATGAGCATATAGTAGGCCCCTACAAACAATATCTCGACACATTATACAAGTTAAAATTTACACCCTTCTCTTATAAGATAACAGCAATAGAATACAAAGCCCAGCCTATGCTCCTGTCCCCACACCACCTGTTCATAGTTTCCTTGCAAGAACTGCCTGTTTCAAACCCTAGATCAAACTGACCAGATGGTCAGGCCATCTCAAATCCTGATAGAGTTATCTGCACCTGCTATAACCAGTCAGTAAAATTTACTCAGCAGCTTTATGCATGGTTCTAAATCCTCCTAAGAGGGAAAGGTCTCAACAATCAAATCGTGCTTCATCCAGTGAGGACATGTAAATTCTGTAAGGTTCAAAATCTAGTGACTCCTTGGCATCTCCCAATGAAATGATACTTTTTCTATGTCCCAAATGCATTGAATCTTTTCACCTGGAAAATGAAAATATTTACCAACCTCTCTAACTCGTGTTTTGAGTGGTGCAAAAGCACTTTATCTTCAAGTTGTTATGCATCTTCTAAATGCTGTTATGTTCAGATTTATCCATCACAAAGGCAACAGCCATTACTTCTAGCAACGTAGGCTACCAGCTTATGTTAAGTAGTTTACATCAGTTAAATCCTCGGAAAGCTATAACCTGCTCTGTAAACTATTCATAGAAGTTACCTTGAGATATTGTAACTTGATGTTAATCTTAGTTTAGCCAAGGTTTAAAAATCTGTGCAGCCAAAAGACAGTTTTTAAAACTGTGTGAAGAGCCATATAGAAATTACAAAATATAGTGGGAATGGAATAGAGATCTATAAGTTATCTGTCAAAGACTGAGGGTACTGTCACAGGTTACCTTTAAAATATTTTTCATCTGTGGGATGTTATGCAGTCATAAAGTTAGAACAGCTTCAGCAGAGCAGCCACAGGTTAAGGCTTAATGCTGTCACAGACCTGCACAACTGTGACTTGCCGCAACAGGGCCTGGTGAGCAGGGCATGGACAGGGGCCAGGATTCTCTTCCTCCTCTGGGGTGGGAGAGGATGTGGGGGTTGTAGCATGTTGCTCCCAGACAGAGAAACCACCGTGTGGCTTCCCTCGCTCCACAGCCAACAGGAGCCAGATGGAGCCATGTGTGGGAGGGGAAAAGTCTTAACAACTTCTCAAGCAAAGTCCCCACTGGTTATGCATGATGTGCCACACCAGGCCAGAGCTGAGACCCAGCAGGCTTGCTGCATAGGTTGGGTTAGGGGAATGCTGTCAAATGAACAGCAGTTCTGTTCAAATGAATACTAAGGGAAGCTGAGTCATGGTGCAGTGGTCAGCAGCAGTTGAAAGTGGCACAGTGGGTGGGGAGGGAGATGATTGTCCAACACAAAAAGCCAATTGCCCATACTTGTTAGTGGTTAATTGGCTTTTTAACCACTTCCCTTGCACCAACGGCCAGCCCATTGAACGCATGCACAGGGTTTGCAAGCGGCAAACCGATGAATTGCACCTGGGTGCTCAGAGTGGGTCAGGGTCTGCTGGGGCTACACCCAGTGAGGACAGGAGGGGATGCTGGCTTGAAACCAGCAAAACACCCCCTGGGAAACAGAATTCCGGACAGTTGTAAGTTTGCCCACAGAACACAGAAGTAGGTACAGTGCATCTTGGGATGCTGGGGGAAAGAAAATAGATTGCTTTATCTTCCCAGAGCAGACTAACAATACCTTGGACCAACCTGGGTAAAACAGATCAAGATAACCCCCACCTGAACTGACAAAACTTTAAAACAGAGGATACTTAGCACAAGTTAACACACTTTCATGGGTGAATGCTCCCATTTTAAGTGCTTTTATGATTGTTTAAAGGTAACACAACCCTAAGGCAAAAGATAAAGTAAAGCTGGGAGGGAGGGAAGAAATCAAAGAAAGTGAAAAGTTCTATACAAACACTCGGGAAAACAGAAGAGGATAGATAAATAAATAAATAGAAGGCTTTACCAGAACCAGCAGTGAGCTGTTTAACTGAGAAGTCCAAAATGGCTAGCCATTTTACCCAGCTTTCTAAGTGATGAAAGGTAATGTGGAAAATGTGCTTCCTGAAAGTACAGAAATTAGCCAACAACTGGACACAACCTGAGCAATAGGTAAACCAACAGGTAAACCAAGTGTTTCATCTTTTATAAAATCCTCCTCCCTCGATTAAGTCCTGGCTACACTATATATAAATTCTATGTTACATACATTATTAAGGATCCTGTACAAAAATACAGAGTAAGCTAGAAATTTAATCAGAATGATTACATAAATGACAGGGTTTAACATCAAAAAGTTATTAATAGCTAGAAGGTGGGGATTTACTCAATAAAGGCCAAAAAATAAATAAATACATCTTTCATCCTGCCAAGGAAAAGAAATGACAAAAGGCCAAGCTTTTTTGAGGTCTCCATGCACATAAATTTGAAACCAAACTTGGGGAAATGAGTGCAAGCCTATGTCTAGATTTTTATTTGGGAGTAAGAGCGGTTTGTTTTGAGTTAATTTAGAGTCTGTTTCTTGCCTATTAAACTGCAGCAAAAAAGAGAAACTGCCTACACAGCTAGCTTTAACATGGGTTTAATTAATGGGACATTCAGTTAAGCAGTCCATCTATCTTGATATGCCCTCCCACCTGGGATTCTAGATCATTAAATCAGAAATACACAGCAAAACATGTTTCTGTAAACTTCACCAAAGCCCTTACCACATGCTTTCTTGGACGAGTATGCTTTTCATGCAGAGACTTCAGTGCAGATTTAATGTTAGATACAGACAGGCTCTCAAAACCAACTGGCCACATACTTTAAGAAAGGTGTTGATTCAGAGTTTAAACCTAGATTTGAATATCATCATCACTGGCCCTAATTCTGTAATGGACAATATTAAAAACTTTAATTGAGATGCCCCAATTTTTGTGAGAGATTCAAAGTATAGACCTGGGATTTTTCAGGTTACGCTCATGGATTATTTTCAGTACTCATTATAGCTCTCTCCACTCAAGAAGATTCCAAAATGCCTGACAGCTTTGTACAGTTTCCCAGCTGGAGTCTGCATCCACAAGATGGTCTGGTTACATAAATCTGCAAACCTGAACAAGATGAACTGGAAAGAAAGAAGGGCCATAGCAGTTATGCTTCTCCTAGCCAGAGTGTGACAACAGATAAAATGACAAACAGTTCTGGGCAACAAGGATTAAAAGGTTCACAAAAAAAAAAAAGAGGGGCAATCCATAAAGAAGAGAAGTTAGAAGAAAGCAAAAAACCAGAGCTTCACACTGGAGGTACAGGGAAGTAGCTAATTTGTACACAAATATGAGCAACTACAGAACTTATTTTGGCACAAAATAGTCATGACCATTTGCATTTTGTGATCCTTCCAGGCAGTGAGGTCAAAGCTAAAATATCCACTTACCCAGGGTTAATGCACAAGTAACCTTAACTTTGCTAAGGGAGAGGATAAGACACAGGATCACATCTGCAGCAATCTTCAGTACATCTGCAGTACTAGAAGCTTCTATAATTTTTTTTAATCGAGTTTCTAGCTCTTACGCTGTGCAAAAAAACTTTCCAACTATGAGTTAAGGTAAACTAATGCTGTGTCATTATCGCACGACTGCAGACAAGCAGTAACTAGGTGCCTGCTCCTACTCACAGCTTTGCCAGGCAGCAGAGTGTGAAAGTAGAAAGAGCTGACCACTTTCACTACCGGTACTCAGACCCCTGCAGCTAGCAGTACAACAGAATATTTCCGTATCCCTCCAGAAACACACTAAGATTAACAGGAATGCACATCAGTTATGTTCCTTAGAGAAGTAGGGCCAAAAAAGTGGAGGCCATTGCACAGGTGAGGGGTGGGGGTTGGGGAATAACAACAAAGGTCTTGTACAGATATTCAGTTTTTCCTGGGAGAATTGCTGCTCTCCCAGGAGAAACCATGAGAGTATGGATATAGTCAAGCTTTTTCTCCCAGAAAAACAGATTGTGTCACTGGCTGGACTTTCTTGCTCCAGTGGGGATCAGGAGACACTCCTTTCATAATCTCCACATTGTGCTACAGGGAAACAGGCTGGGTCAGTCAATCACAGCTGCCCTATGCACTGTTGCCATCTGTCACCAGACAGACTAAGGGAATCTGCAGTTTACTTTGAGATGTGCATTGCAAACTCTCCACTTGAAGACCTCAGTGTTTGAATGTCTATACGTGCAGTTCTAGGTAAATGTTCCTATCACAGGAACAAACCTGGTAGATTCTTCCCAGATTATTGAAATGTGTTTATGCGGCAAGCAAGAGATCAGTGAAATACCGTCTTATAACAGTCCAAGTGTCACCTTCACCTTGGCTAAAAATACTGGCTAGCAGATAGAAAAGCTAAAGTCCCCCACTAGAGAAACTCGCAAAGTCCAGGGACCACATGCTAATAGAAATCCAAAACACTTCCTGCTATCAGCACTTATAGATGTTGAGTGAAGAAAGCAATGGATTCAATCTAGGCTCCTCACCAAACCATCATCCCTCAACCACAGCAGTGCAGGCCACCCCTGCCTACACACTCTGAAATTCACCTCTTAGCTATAAGGTATCAATATTTTTCAAGAGCTATGGTAAGGCATGCAGCTGCAGGCAATCTGTCAACACCCTGCATCCTTTCCACAGTTGAAAACAGGGAATTCTTCAGACCCTTGGCCACAGTACAGCCATACTAGGCTCTCCTCTTCCTCCATCATACACAAACTGAGCTCTTTGAATCAGCACTAAGGTAGAGCCTCAACCTGTTCATACATCAGACAGGTTTTGTAGAAAACTGCCAGGATGTGAAAAACTAATCCAGCAATTAAAATGACATGAAACAAATCCTCCTGATCATTCAGAAAATCCGGGAAGAAAAATCTATTATTCAGGTAAAAAAAAAAATGCCACTCTCCCCCCCCAAATTATATTATATTCCTAGATTATACATGTAACTAGGAATTAAGGGAAATAAAGCAATAGAATAAAAAATGGAAGGTATCAGTCTATAAACACTTTCTAGATAACATTAATAAAATAAAACAAGGAAAAAGAAATACTCCAACACAGGGCACTGGTGCACACACTAGATAAGAAAATCCGTAGTCTGGATATAAGGTACATTTTCATAACCCTAAGAACAACCAAGCAATAGAACAGACCAGGTTCTTCCATCCCTACTTACCACCACCGAGATCATGGAATGTGGCAGTCCAGTGGACTGCAAATACCTCACCAGATAAAACTAAATTATTCTGCATTTGCAAGCAAGAGCCAGAGGCGTTAAGGAAAAAAGCAACTCCACTCTCTCCTTCCCCACACTTTCCAGGATGAAGAGCATAGAGAGGGGTGTAAAGTTTCCACAGTACATGGGGAATCCATGCTAAAACATAGTGCAAAGTCGTTGTCACAAGAAATAACCAGGCTCCAAGTGCTAAACCAACAGAACTCTTCACTTACACTGCAAAAGTGACCATCCACTAGCAGCACTCAACTATTGGAAAAGGACGCTTTCCATTATTTCTTTTAAAGAAGCTCTACCTTCATAAACTAAAGAGCTCTGCTATAAAAGCAAAAAGAACAATGATCCATAGAATTTTAACAGAGAGAGGAACTGAAGGGTGCCAAAACATGCTGCCTGATCTATAGGGGTTGAATGGCTACAATGAAGCTGCTGAAACTGGTTTAGCAAGGGCACAGGAATTAGTAGGAATTTATTTCCTTTAATGCTGCAAGATGACAGAACAATACCGTTTTTTTAATTCTATTTCCTGCAACAGGCAAAAAATCTTAACTTTTACCAGATGACATTTCTTTCTGTACCCTTTTCTTATATGTTTATTGCTGCAAAGCATACAGAGCTTTGAAAAAGCGGAGTTCATGCCCTGACAAGTTTGATGTCAGAGGCCAGAAAAGTTAAGCAGAGAAAGTGATGAAAAGCAACATATTGAACTGATCATGTACCATTAAGTAATGTAGAGTTTATTTTAAAATACGAAGATGGTACTTCATACCCTTCCTAACAGAGGGATGCTACCTGCATAGATGTTGGGATGTGCCACATTGCATTATACAATGGCATTTTCCAGAGTAATAAGCAAAGTCCATTTCTGCAATGCAAGGAGGGCATGCAAGCTGTCATGGTGCACCCAACAGAATTATTCAAAAAGATTGTACAATAAAGCCCACTTCTGTGCGTGTGCATTAGAAGACAAATGAACTCTGTACATATATATTCTGAAACATTGCTGCTCAGTGCCACAGTACCTGCTAAATAAAATTCACATGAGACCAATGCATAATCCACTCCCAAGATAAACTACCTATGCTGACCCATAACATGCAACTCAAGCATCAGCTACATCAACCTGTCAAGTTCAGGGGATGCTGCTGAAAACTGTAGTCACAGTCTTCATTGCATCAGCACGATGCAGCTGATTTAGATCTCTTAGTAGTAGCAACTGGCAATAAAAAAGCCATCTCTCCCCAATGAAGAATTCCCCAAAGAGGTTCAGACATTACAGCTGATGAGATTTGTTATTGTTGTTGAATATCAACCAGTTCTCAGGACTCTTGTTCTCTGTCTCATCAACCTTGCTAATTTATTTGAAATATTCTCATAAATCCCTCTTTTATTCAGTCTGAAGAGTAACTACTGTGACATAATGTTTTTCCCAGCAGCATTTGGAGCTTTTTATTTCCACACATTAAATAATGAGGGGACTCATGTTAACACAATTTTTTTGGGGGGGGGGGGTGATACCCTCCCCTACACGTATCTTGTTCTCTGGCATATATGATTCAATAATTTACATCTAAATACAGAACCTTATAAACTAGCCACAGGAACAACCCAGCTCCAGTCCAATGTGGGCAGATTAGCTTCAGCAGTGTATCAGTAACAGGGTGCTTTCTCCATGTCCATGCTAAGCCAAACAGCTGAGAGCTGTGCCCAGGCCATAACTGTTTCTCCCCGTCAACTACTCCCTGTCTGCGGTGTGGGAGCAGGTACCAACTGGTAGGGAGTTGTGCTCAGACCACTGTTACTCCCTGCTTCCCCTCTCCCCAGCTGAGGTGTGGGCACAGCTGGAAGCTGCCCAGCCCTAACACAGCTCCCCACCAACTGGAAACTGCACCTGCATCACAGCTGGGAGGAAGGCAAGAGGGGATTGGCAGCAGCATGGACACAGTTTGCAGATGCCTGGCCCTAGAGCAACTCCCTACTGACTAGAAACTGTACCTGTGCCACAGCCAGGGAGTAGGGGGAGATGCAGCCTCATGGGCACAGCTAGAAGCTGCCAGTCTCCAGCACAGCTCCTCGCTATGCAGCCTTGTTATGGGCACAGGTGTGGACACAAGCAAAGTCCTCCAGCTCTCCAAGCTGGATTCAGTTACTCCCTGGGCCAGGTCAGCCCATGGATTGTATGTTTGATACAGATATTCTGCATGTGAGCTCAGTAAATATTCATCAGGCAGTCTGAGCAAACATTTTTTTAATTGATGGAATAAGCAGTATCATCTGAATGATAAACTGCCATATTAATGTGGAACACCACATTTATCAAGTAATCTGGTTTTAGAATCCTTTGTGGCCACAGAATCATCACAGAGTCACATCCATAGACTCAAAGCTGTCCTAATTAAATGGAAGAGCTGATATAATGCCTCAGAAATGCTATAAGTGCTTGCTGTAGGGGTTTAGCTTGTAGCTGTGTTGGTCTAAGGACATAGGTAGACAAGGCTCCTTGGGTGAATTTGATATCTTTTATTAGACCAACCCGAATGGTTGGAGAATAGTTATTAAGCAAGCTTTTGGGTTCAAAAACCCTTCAATCAGGCTAAGGAAGCTGCAGCAGTTGGTGTGTGCTCTTCCTGGATGGAATGAAAAGTGAAGAAAGCCAGGGGCTGGGGAGTCAGTTGCCAGGCAGATTATAATGTATCAAAAATCCGATGTCTATGTTTAGTCCCTGATCTCTAGTATCCAGGAGGTTGATGAAATGGAGCTCAGACGCTCGTCTCTGGGAAGTGTTGTGTAAGTTTCCCTTGAGGATTGCCGCGGACCGGAGCCTAATTTCCGGCAGGCCCCGGATGCGAATGGGATTGGACTCTATCTTATTCCGTGTTATCTTCTGGTTTCCCCTTATTTGGCTGCTAGACAGATCAGATTTCGCAAGATCGCTGGAAACAAGGGTACTTATGCAGCTTGATGCAGCTTGTTGTTAGTGGTTGTTTATTGAAGATCGTGTTACAGCAAACGGTTAATCACCGAAGGGAGGGGAAGGATTCCGGGGGTCTCGGGCTCTGCTGCAGCTTCTCACTATGGCTTTAGAAAGCAAGCTTTAAC